>JAECXW010000158.1:0-634987 GCA_018153365.1 Drosophila fuyamai
CCTGTCCCTCAATGTATATGCCCTAAACTTTTTATAGCCAAAACTGCAGCAAGGCATTCCTGTTCAGTTACGGTATATCGGACACTGATTAAGCTTACGGGACAGAATGAAATCGGAACTTAATCACTCAAAAAGAGCTTGCATCAGAACTGCTCCTACGCCAGTGCTGCTGGCATCGCAATGGATGGAAAAAGGATGTTAAAATTCGGACTGTGTACACTGGTGCTGAGCTCATTTGTAGTTTCAGCTTTCAAAAGCAGTTTGAGCTTCGTTGCTCCAATCAAACTTTCGTTTATGCTTTAGAGTGTCTGATATTGGAGCAGCTAATCCAGCATAGTTTTGGATGAACTATGGTACCACCCTCAAGTCCAAGAAATCGACGAACTTGTTTGACGGAACGAGGCACAGGAAAACTACTGATAAAATCTTCAGGATCTGTTGCTATGGTGCCATTACCGATTAAATGTCCGGAGATATTTCTACAAAATTCTGCTCTTTCGACGTTTATAGTCAAGTTAGCTTTGGTTAACTCGATTGCTACTATTCTCAACACTTCCAAATGACGCTCGAAAGTATCCGAAACGATCAACAAATCGTCGAGGTATATGAATATTTCATTCTTTAGTTGAGCAGGTATCAGTTTGTCCATTAACCTTGTCATAACGGAGAGAACTGGAAAAAATAAGGCATACACAGTGAATTGGTAAAGTGGTCTACCAGAACAGCAAAAGCTGTCTTGTCGCGCGAGTTTGGATCCAACGGGATTTGCCAAAAGGCAACCTTTAAATCCAAGCCGTACGAACTCTGCTTTCGGCAGCCTACTTAAAATGTCATCGATTAAAGGCATGGGATAGCCATCTTTTGTCACCTCGTTTACTTTTCTGATCTATATGCGAGCGACTTTTCCTTCCGGCTTTTGAACCAATGCAACTGGGGAGGACCATGGGCTATTCGGTCTCTATTACCTCAAGAGCTATCATTCTGTCTAATTCACCATACATTAATTTTTCAGTTGCTGGGGATACAGCATAGTGACGCTGCTTTATTGGTTTGGCGTTAGCAACATCAACTGAATGAGAGATCATGCAGTCCTACTAGACCCATTTTTCAAAGGATGGAAACAGTTGGATGACATTTGTCAGCCGTTGCTGCTGTGACAAGGACAAGCAAAATGAGAAATTTAAATTTTTGAGGTGTCAGATTGGTTAGTGGAAGAGATTAAATTTTGTCAGAAATCGATGCCCAATATACAAAGTAACTGGTTTTGCACGTTTCCCTGATAACTAATATTTGTTTTTATCACTTCCCCTATTTGTTGAGATTAGCCATCTGCTGTTCTGACCGAAGATTCTAGTGGTTTGATTGGCTGGTCCATCTTCAGAATCTCGGAAGCAAACGATCCACCTGCACAGTTGGCTGAAGCACCTGTATCCAGCAAACCAATCACGTCCTTTCCCAATACTGATACTTTAGCATATGGCCGATAGTCTCCTAATTTACCTACTATAGCTGAAAGAAGGGCTTTCTTTTCTTCTCTGATCTGTTTCGAAAGAATTTTCGAGGAATTTGAGAACGAAATGGTGTCAGTTTTATATGGTCTCACGGTGGTTATTAATTGTCACTTCCCGGTATATAAGTCAAGTCTGGTTTTTATAATTGTTTTGAAATATCAGAGTGGTTTGGTTGGGTGTTTTCTTGAGACGACCTCGGTCGGCGTGTACTTTTTCGGCTGTACGGTACCTTATAGGCCAGTACTGCAACTTGGCTTGTAAGTGTTGGCTTTTCAAACCATAACAAAGACTTTCTTTCTGCAGTACACTCTTGGTAGTGACCTATAACTCCACCAATTCCAACAAGGGAAATCTTAAGCTGACACTTCGGCGCTCGTCCTCAAAAGTCCTCATTATCTTGATCAGCTCTTCTTCGATCTAGGGATCAGTACTGAAACTACTTTTCGAGGAGCAGGGCGAGAAGCATGAGTTGGACTTAGGAAGAGTTTTCATAAAGATTTCACGCTTAAGAACCAATTGCTCTTAATTGAACAACTGTACTTGTTGATTTGTATAGAGTCTCATGCTGAATGTCTGGAAGAAGGTTAGCTCTGAGAATTTCGACTAAGGCTGTTTATGAGCAACGGTTGTTTACCATAGTGCGGCGGCAGCTTACAAAGTCGTCGGGAGCTCGCTAAGGCATTTAGTTCATTTCCCGATGCTACTGTTCCCTATCAGTCCTCGAATCTTTAAACTGAGCCTTGAGAGCCATGCATTAGGGGTTGCCTTAACGCAACGTACCTTCTTATAGGTATCGCCAGCTACCACTCGCTTGCTCATTCCTCAAATAAATTACTAGCAAAGCCAGCTAGTAGTCTAGAAGTCACCATTCAAGAGGTTGCCAATGCAACAGCCAACTTTGTTGAAATCGTCTATAGACAATGAACCCTTTCCAGAAAACTTTAGTTTCCAGTTGGCTATTGTTTGTGTTATCTTATCCAGGGTCTTAATTCATGACAAAATGATTTTGCCGATCTCTGACCATTTTCAGTACCACTGGGTGCAGCCTGAATTATTGTCAGGTGGTAGCCCTGAATTATCAAAGTTGTTCTGAAACTGTACATAATGTGTGTGGACTGTTCAGACATATTTAAGCCCTGTTGTGATAGCTTGTGTTAGCTTATCAGTTTGATCTTTCATAGACCTAGCTAAAATGATTGAATGCTCTGACATGGCTGCAGCCATCGCTTCCGCTATAGCCTTCTTAATGGAGTCAGCCCTGCTTAACTGCTCTGCCTGTGGCAGTGGAGCTGTGTTATCCCCAGGATTTACCATGTTTGGACTTGTATCCCCCGTCGCTTAGTTTGTGATCGGGTCAAAACCGATATCGGGAGTATGGAGGTTTTACCTACTCCCTTTTGAAGTAGATGCACCAGAACTGTCGGATAGAATACCAGTCAAGTGAGTTAGGGACTCTTTGCACACAGGGCACAAGTTCCTTCCTGGTTTGTCTAGACACTTTGATGGAAACTATGTCCACAATTGGTTATATAAAGTTCGGACTCCTACTTAATAATATCAGAGCAACAGTGACAATGAAGATCGTCAGTGCTGTACTGGCATTTCAACACCGAAATTTTAAATGTAATTACAGAAAAATTATTTTAGCCTAATAAAAAAATTATTAAATATTATAAATGGAAGAAATTGAATAAAAATGTGGATATAAAAGGTAATGAATCATAAAAGTTTGAAGCCATACAAGCAATTCAAATAGTTAAGAGCCAAACATCAGCCAGGTATTACAAGGGATTTAAAAGTAGAAAAGAAAAGATTAGGGAATTCGATCATAATCCGTTGATCGAAGGCGTAGAACTTGCCCACAGCCTACATTCAGATTCAATTTTTTTGATGATCGTATTCATAGTATAGATTTTTTTAAAAATATAAAGGATAAGGGAATTTGACCGAACGAACTTAATTGATCGGCAGGTGTAGCACTTGTCCACAATCCTGTATCCAGTATCAACTCTTCGATTGTCGCCTTCAAAGTATAGATTGTTGAGTAAATTAAGCAATAATACGCGGCACGAAGTTCAGCTGAAGAAGGAGAGAGACAACATCTTCCTGAAACTCACGATCGCAAACGGCAATGAAACTTAAAATCCTCAAACGAAAAGAAAAAAATTTACTTTAATGGACACGAAGCACAGCCAAAGCCAAAAAGGCAAACGGCAATAATTCAACTTTCTGCCACTCACGATCACAATAAAATAAACCTGTAGGGTATGCAAACTAAATCAGTGTTAGTAGACGGGATGGCCGTTGCAATTACATCCACGTAAAAACAATAAACAACGCTTCCTAATCACAATTTTGCACACATGATTTTCAAGTTAGATTTCGAGTTATAAAATTAATAATAACACATCCAGATACTCCAACAAAAAAATTAGGTTCAGCTGCTAGTCTAGGCAATAAATAAATTATTGTATCCACAGAACTAAACAGCTAAACTAGAAAAAGGGAAAATGAAAATCAATTAAAACTTCAAAGTCAAAAATAGAAACCTAGTTAGATGGAAGTGACTACCTTTACAAATATTTGTAATCGGGCTATGCCGGCTTAGCCCCATACGTTGGGCGTCAAATAAGATTATTATATACAATATAATACTGTAGCATATCACGAATGATTCTAACAGCAACGAAAGGTGGTGGGTGTAGCTTCAAGTGGGGCACGCGCTGGTTCCGGCTCTTGTTTTTCGTCGGTAAAGGAGTGAGTTTCTAATTTGATCCACAGTGCTACTTGCTCGCATATTACAATACAAAATCCTATTTAAATTGGGTGCGAACCGACTTTGAGGTTAATTGTAGGGGGACAGAACTAAGATTGGGGTGAAAGAGGAAGGGAATACCCGAAAAGAAGGGTGCTGCCCCAGACGGAATGGCAGCAGCTGATGTGTGTGTGTCGGTGTCAGCAGCGAGGATGTTATTTGCCGCGGACATTGCCCACCCTACCATGATCACCACAGCCGCATAACCTGACACAGGTTGGTGATCCCTTCGACACACGCCTAACTCCTAATCATCGTCATCGATGCAAGCTTCCATTGGAAAAAGAATTTAGCAATTCATGTTTATATTATGTTTAATACAAGAAAAGTTATACCAACAAAGGTGATCATTAAGGTTACAAAGTTTGGTATCATATAAAGTTTATATGAAGCTCATATTGATAAAGTAAATTTAAATCGAAGCAAAGGTATTTAGAATTTAAATTTAAATCGAAGCAAAGTATTTAGAATTTAAGCATTAATTTGGAATATGAACTTTAATTTAATTCACTGAGCAAGTATTTATCAAGTGGGAATTTGTTTTTATAATATCAAAATCAGTAAAATATTATAGTACACAGTCAATCAAAATACGTAGCATTACGACCAGAGCCGATCACTTACCCAAAATATCCAACGTTAAAGGCGCTTTCAATATGTTGTATTATTGGCTGTAATTTGTTTTATAAATTGGAAAACTGCATTTCAATTGACTGAAATTTGAAAAAAAAAAAAAAAACACTTTCAGGGGCTTAAACACTTGCTCTCATGACGAAATTTGCTTACGGCATATCAAATTATTTGATTAAACTAGGATTTGAGTAATTTACGTTAACTGCTTTATAGTTTATAGGGATTGAATGATTATACCCGTTACTCGTAGAGTAAAAGGGTATACTATATTCGTGCAAAAGTATGTAACAGGTAGAAGGAAGCGTTTCCGACCATATAAAGTATATATATTCTTGTTCAGAATCACTAGCCGAGTCGATCTAGCCATGTCCGTCTGTCCGTCTGTCCGTCTGTCCGTCTGTCCGTCTGTCCGTCTGTCTGTCCGTATGAACGCTGAGATCTCGGAAACTATAACAGCTAGAAGATTGGCATTTTGCATGTAGATTTTAGGAGTTCCTACGCAGCGCAAGTTTGTTTCAAAAATGGTGCCACGCCCCCTCTGACGCCCACAAGCCACAAGCTGTGGCTACAGTTTAGATGCTATTATGAAAATTTTTTTGATATGTATTTGTTTCGTCAATACCTATCGATTGGCCAAATAAAAGTTTGCCACGCCCACTCTAACGCCCAAAAACCCATTAAACACTTAAGCCTGGCTAGCGCCTACATTTTCCGCCTTCATGGCGTATACAATAGCGCCATCTAACGGATGACTTTGGAACAGCTGGCCAAGGTGCTCAACAGAGTCAACGACGAGTTAAATGAGTTTGTGCGTCCCGAATCCGTTCAAGGTTGCGAACCCTTTCGCTTCTTCTCCGCTGGAATCCTGAGCAAGACTTTCCTCCCGAAAGTTAGGGTTAATGCCGCAAACATTGGCGATATGTTGAGTGTTACGAGCTCTTATTTGGGACGCATTCCTTTCATAGCGGGCTCAACTGCGGCTTAAAGCTGCTTGGCGGCGTTGCTCCTGGGACAAGCGTGTTAGACGTGGCATTTTTATAGCGCTGCATGAAAAAAATGAAAATTATGGAATGATAGCATATAAAATCACCTATATGGAATTCCGTTTACGGGTATAATAGGATTTTAGGTGAATTTGAAAGTTAAAGAGATATTAGCGAAATATACTTACCAAACTTTGTGTTTCAAATATTACTTGACAAAAATTTTATTTTACCACTGATAAAAATTACTTTCTCACATTTTTGCACTGTTAAAAAAATTACTTCCGCTCTCATTAAATTTTTGCACTTGAAAAAAAATACTTTTCACTAACGTCGTCACTCGATACATTTTTTCATCAACTGATCTACGAATTATAGGATTTCTGAATATATAGTCAAGTTAGGTAATATTCCAGATCAAAATAAAAAAGAATTATCCCATGACCCTTTTAAAGTTCTCTAGTTTGACCCCTTTCAAAAAAGGAATGAATATGCATTTTTTATGTACCTGGCTACCTGTTATGCAATTTAGGTCCGAATTTGTAGTGCTATTTTTGGCATAGCGTCATATCTCCGCGCGACATATCTCCGCCCTTCTAAAAACGACATATCTCCGCGCGGAGATAAGACGTTTAAAAACGACAGATCTCCACTCGAAAATATTTCGTTTTTAAACGACATATCTCCGCGCGGAGATATGTCATGTGTAGAAGGGCGGAGTTATGTCGTATAAAAACGACATATCTCAGCCCTTCTGCAAACGACATATCTCCGCGCGGAGATGTGACGTTTAAAAAAGAAATATTTTACCTCCTTGTAGACCCCGCCGTGGATCATGCCGTCCCAATTCAAAGAAATACCTTGTATTTATAGGTATTACTTCAAACTTTTGTTTTTGACAGCATTTTATTTTGTTTAAGACTTCTTATTTAATTGTAAATAAAAACATTTCGAATTGCCTCATCAACAGACTGATTACAGCTGGGACATTTCGGTTTTAAATTTCCACTTTCATCATCGTCAATGTCATTATCTTTCAAGGAATTATTTTCGACAATTTTATCCCAACATATGCAGCAGACATTAACATGATTACATGGTCGCAGCAAAACAGATTTAGGATTCAATAGGCACACATTGCATGGGTTCATTTGGACAATAGCAGTATCCGACAACTGACTTAAATTGGAACCGTCTGAGGAAATAGATGATGTTGAAGAATTAAGCTCAGACGAATTAGTTTCCATGTCATCCACACTGTTAAAGATATCCTTCTTCTCAATAGGATCGTTTAGCGAAACCGTGCGAGTTAAAAATCCCTGAATATCTATTTCTCCAATATCAAACAACTCCATTGCGTCCATGATTTTTGAGCACGATTCTGAAAAAATATTTGTTCTTATGTATAGTTATCTTTTAATAAGATAACATATACTTACACGTAACTGTTTCGTTATTGGTTGATTTCCAACACCGCCGTTTTGGAACAGGAGGGCGAATTCCCGGCTTTTCTCAAATTCTGCATCAATTAAACATTGTACAAATTTGAAAAAATGCCCTTTTGCTCGAATCTTATTGCCTAAATTCAAATTATACGCTTCAACAGACCCGGTGGTTCGAGTTGAACGCTTAAAAACCGATAAGTTCTCGGGTCCTTCGCGTTTTTCGCGTCATCAATACTAATATAAACGGCGTTATCTAAAGCAATAAAAAATAAAATAATCATTTATATCAATTAAAATAAGTAATTTACCTTCTGCATATGTTTAATGTAAATTATTAAAAGTTGCTTAAAATCTCCAAAAGGACATACTTTAAAAGTGGCATCAATGAGGTAATTACGATTTTGCTCTTCAATATTATTTTCAATTAATTATCTTGTCCGAAGAAAAAATACAGTACGCAAATGAGCTTGATGCGTGTACTTTTTTGAAAAAACATTTTGGAGAATTTCCTTTGGTCATACCAAATAGGTTCATGACGTTTTCATCTTCAAACATTAAACGAACATACTCTGGGGTTGTTGGAGACTTTGGCAAGAATGGCTGCCTTATTCTTTGTAGATGTCGTTTGACAGTGTCGTAGTTGACCTCAATTTCCTCATCACCTTTGGTTTTTCTTTATCAAACAGAAAATTTAAGTAAAGCAATAATTAAATTTGAATATCGAGTTTTACTAAAATTACAAAAATGTAAAAGTATGTAATACATTATGTTCGCGCCAAGCGGCGCTTCCAGTTTCGGGTGAACCGGAACCCTGGAGTCCTAACAGTCGAGAGAACAGTTTTTTCCAGATCCTCGCATCTCGTTCTCTCGCACTGTTAAGTGTCTCCACTCCGCTCTCCAAGCGGCCTCCTGAAACCTCCACCCCGTAGCATTAAGTTAGTTCTAATCTACCAGTGTACGAAGAAAGAGTGAAGTTCAGCAAAAAAGTGAAATAAATTCTACGTAAAGTGAAGAGAAAATAATTTTTCCTGGACTATATTTTCTACTCATTTGGAGAGCCGCCCTACGTCAGTTCACATTACATATATATTTTATATATATTGTGAAACCAACTTTATCTACATAGAACATACACAAATATGTAATCTACAACGTAATCTCTAAATACAAACTGTAATAAAAACAAATTTAAAAAGTTTTAATTTCACGAAAAAAATCGTAATATTAAAAATAATTTTTTTTTAATATTAGCTTTTTAAATTTGATATTTTTACAAAGATTTTTACTTTTAGAAACATTTAACATTAATTTTTTTTCATTCAGAACTAGTAAACAAATGAGGAAAATTTGACTTGAAAAAATTATTATTTTTGTTTACTCACTCTGCAAGAACATCATTAAAAACTTGTTTTATGTCCAAATTTGTATTGTCTTTGCATTTTTGTTTAATTTCTGACACCGCACCGAGTTTTGCTATTTCGCGACATTGGGACGGATGATTATGCACCATATTATTAACATTCGAAAAAGCACGTATTTATCTGAACTTAAATATAGTCTAGCTTTGCAGCCTTCCATGCGGCAGACGTATGCTATATCACCGAGCTTCAATATTTTATTTTTCACAAATAACTGCTCATCACACATCGAAACCAAAAGTTGTGAGCCCTTACGGCTTCCTTCCCGAATTTCAAATTTAATGTTTTCCAAGTCCATTATTAGGTCAACTGCTCGCTGTGAACTTACGAAGTTAAATGACTTCTTCTTGTACGTACGCAGCACTTAATAAAAGAACAGATAATAAAGAACGGTAAAATGAAATTTGGCGCGTGCCACATAACTTCTCACTTCTCATAGTAAAGTGGTACAAAACCTTAAGATTTTTAAAAATGGGAAATATATTTATATTAATTTTTATAATTAGTAACTTTTAAAATTATTATAATATATTTATGTTTTTTTTTCAGAATATTCAAAATAGTTGTGTTTGAACTTGTGTTTAATCAAATAATGATTTTTAATTTGCCTTTTTTCCACTGTTTCACACACACTATAGGACATCAAATTCAAATGGGAATGTGACAAAAATACATATGTATGTATGCGCGGAGATATGTCGTTTTAAAGCGACATAACTCCGCGCGGAGATATGTCGTTTAAAAACGAAATATTTTCGAGCGGAGATAAGTCGTTTTTAAACGTCATATCTCCGAGCGGAGATATGTCGTTTGTAGAAGGGCGGAGATATGTCGTTTTTAGACGACATAACTCCGCGTTAGTCAATGTGGGAGCTCTGTCGCTTTTAAGCGACAGAATTCCCCCAAATAAATCACGACATATCTCCGCCGACAAAATACACTGGGCGGAGATATGACGGCGGAGATATGTCGTTATCCCCTATTTTTTCCGATTCGACCATCAAAAAGGGTTATACCTGATATTGTATAGTTACAAAGCCATTCCATAAATTGCACTCATACCTGCGTTACCGGTTGCGCAATTCAGGTCCTTTGCACAATTCTTGCCCCTTCCACGTGTTCATTGAACCAATTAAGGGTTTGCCAACTTATACCTGCTTACCAGGTTATAATGGAATAATCTCGTGGATTTCTTTGAATAAAATGTCTATGTTATCTAAAAAGTAAAGGGTTGTAAGCTTAAGCATGTAAACTAAGAAATTTTTATGTCCGGGGAGTGGTGGTTGTTTTTTAATAGCCAATTTACGTGTGCTATATTTTTTATTTATTTTCTTTTTCACGCCACCGCGTTTAGCCATATGTAACTCCATATCTACACACTCAGTTTTTATTTTTGATCCAGTTTTCCTCCAGTGCCCCTTCCAGATTCTTGTCCTGCAATCTCCCGATTGCGCGTCACGGACGCCATGTAATAGTTAAGCCGCCATGTAATAGTTAAGTCGTCATTCTTTGTTTGCATTCTGTAATTATTTTTTTAATGAGACCGACATGTCGTGTCGCTGCTTTGGGTTATTCATAAGTGTTCTTTTGTTACAATTTTACTTATTCTAAAACCTTCTATAAAAGGCTGCGCTGCTGCAGAGGGCAGCGGCAGAGCGTCGGCAATATATATTACTTATATATGTTTGCTAATATATAAGAGAAGGAATGGTATGCATGCACATGCTTATGTGATTCATATGTAGCTGTAGCTGGGCAGCATGAGAATGCTGACCAAGCTTTTAAGCCTTATGCACCCAAGTGGCTGATCATATAACACTTGCACTGAAGTCAAGTGTTTCTGTATTTATTGCAACAAAGTGTCTAATCTCACCTTCATATTTATTGTACAGTGATCATTGACTATAAATGCACTGCATACTCTATACTAGCGTCCCTTTGTGAATCTACAGTCATTGACAGCCTTTCTTCTAGCCATCCATTAAGCCGTTTTTTTGCTGGTATTCGCAACTCATGCCCGGCACACTTTTTTCGCCCCGACTCCAGTGAGGAAATTCCATCCCAGCACTACTCCTGGAAGTATTAGAAGATTCATATCTATTTGTTTGTTGCCAAACTCCACAGTGACCTCGAGCTGTGAGTTTATTCTTAAGCTCAGTTTGCCAGTTCGCATTTCCCGCACTCTAACCTCCTGACGCCAACATTGCCGAACACCCAGCAGAACAGTAATCTTTGGTTTCCAACATCCTCGTGCCTAGTGTTCGTGGCCTCCACAACGGCGACATGCCTTCTGTGGGTTCATTATGTGGGTTTGTGCTTTGGTAGCTATTGGCATTGTATTGCGTGTCAACTGAGTGGTGGTTGGTGGCCTCCATAAGGTGTTCATTGGCTGTCTTTTTTGTGTTACATTGGCCGGTGTCCACCAGCCAAAAGACGGTGTTTGTTTTACGGTGCTGTCTTCATCTCCTGCATGTAATTTGTGCTGGTGCTGCCGTATTATTTAGTGAAAACTTGTGCTCGTGAACGAACTCTTCTCGCTCTTTGTCCAGTTCTTCGTACTCGTCAGCCAGGATCATTAATGTTTCCACTTCATCCACCTTGTATGTTCTCAATGAAATCCTCAGGTCTGGTTTGCAGTTGTCCGTGATTATCTCTAGGGTTTATTTTGGCGAGTACCCGAGTGTCCACCATGTAATCTACAACGTAATCTCTAAATACAAACTGTAATAAAAACAAATTTAAAAAGTTTTAATTTCACGAAAAAATCGTAATATTAAAAAATAATTTTTTTTAATATTAGCTTTTTAAATTTGATATTTTTACAAAAGATTTTTACTTTTAGAAACATTTAACATTAATTTTTTTCATTCAGAACTAGTAAACAAATGAGGAAAATTTGACTTGAAAAAATTATTATTTTTGTTTACTCACTCTGCAAGAACATCATTAAAAACTTGTTTTATGTCCAAATTTGTATTGTCTTTGCATTTTTGTTTAATTTCTGACACCGCACCGAGTTTTGCTATTTCGCGACATTGGGACGGATGATTATGCACCATATTATTAACATTCGAAAAAGCACGTATTTATCTGAACTTAAATATAGTCTAGCTTTGCAGCCTTCCATGCGGCAGACGTATGCTATATCACCGAGCTTCAATATTTTATTTTTCACAAATAACTGCTCATCACACATCGAAACCAAAAGTTGTGAGCCCTTACGGCTTCCTTCCCGAATTTCAAATTTAATGTTTTCCAAGTCCATTATTAGGTCAACTGCTCGCTGTGAACTTACGAAGTTAAATGACTTCTTCTTGTACGTACGCAGCACTTAATAAAAGAACAGATAATAAAGAACGGTAAAATGAAATTTGGCGCGTGCCACATAACTTCTCACTTCTCATAGTAAAGTGGTACAAAACCTTAAGATTTTTAAAAATGGGAAATATATTTATATTAATTTTTATAATTAGTAACTTTTAAAATTATTATAATATATTTATGTTTTTTTTTCAGAATATTCAAAATAGTTGTGTTTGAACTTGTGTTTAATCAAATAATGATTTTTAATTTGCCTTTTTTCCACTGTTTCACACACACTATAGGACATCAAATTCAAATGGGAATGTGACAAAAATACATATGTATGTATGCGCGGAGATATGTCGTTTTAAAGCGACATAACTCCGCGCGGAGATATGTCGTTTAAAAACGAAATATTTTCGAGCGGAGATAAGTCGTTTTTAAACGTCATATCTCCGAGCGGAGATATGTCGTTTGTAGAAGGGCGGAGATATGTCGTTTTTAGACGACATAACTCCGCGTTAGTCAATGTGGGAGCTCTGTCGCTTTTAAGCGACAGAATTCCCCCAAATAAATCACGACATATCTCCGCCGACAAAATACACTGGGCGGAGATATGACGGCGGAGATATGTCGTTATCCCCTATTTTTTCCGATTCGACCATCAAAAAGGGTTATACCTGATATTGTATAGTTACAAAGCCATTCCATAAATTGCACTCATACCTGCGTTACCGGTTGCGCAATTCAGGTCCTTTGCACAATTCTTGCCCCTTCCACGTGTTCATTGAACCAATTAAGGGTTTGCCAACTTATACCTGCTTACCAGGTTATAATGGAATAATCTCGTGGATTTCTTTGAATAAAATGTCTATGTTATCTAAAAAGTAAAGGGTTGTAAGCTTAAGCATGTAAACTAAGAAATTTTTATGTCCGGGGAGTGGTGGTTGTTTTTTAATAGCCAATTTACGTGTGCTATATTTTTATTTATTTTCTTTTTCACGCCACCGCGTTTAGCCATATGTAACTCCATATCTACACACTCAGTTTTTATTTTTGATCCAGTTTTCCTCCAGTGCCCCTTCCAGATTCTTGTCCTGCAATCTCCCGATTGCGCGTCACGGACGCCATGTAATAGTTAAGCCGCCATGTAATAGTTAAGTCGTCATTCTTTGTTTGCATTCTGTAATTATTTTTTTAATGAGACCGACATGTCGTGTCGCTGCTTTGGGTTATTCATAAGTGTTCTTTTGTTACAATTTTACTTATTCTAAAACCTTCTATAAAAGGCTGCGCTGCTGCAGAGGGCAGCGGCAGAGCGTCGGCAATATATATTACTTATATATGTTTGCTAATATATAAGAGAAGGAATGGTATGCATGCACATGCTTATGTGATTCATATGTAGCTGTAGCTGGGCAGCATGAGAATGCTGACCAAGCTTTTAAGCCTTATGCACCCAAGTGGCTGATCATATAACACTTGCACTGAAGTCAAGTGTTTCTGTATTTATTGCAACAAAGTGTCTAATCTCACCTTCATATTTATTGTACAGTGATCATTGACTATAAATGCACTGCATACTCTATACTAGCGTCCCTTTGTGAATCTACAGTCATTGACAGCCTTTCTTCTAGCCATCCATTAAGCCGTTTTTTTGCTGGTATTCGCAACTCATGCCCGGCACACTTTTTCGCCCCGACTCCAGTGAGGAAATTCCATCCCAGCACTACTCCTGGAAGTATTAGAAGATTCATATCTATTTGTTTGTTGCCAAACTCCACAGTGACCTCGAGCTGTGAGTTTATTCTTAAGCTCAGTTTGCCAGTTCGCATTTCCCGCACTCTAACCTCCTGACGCCAACATTGCCGAACACCCAGCAGAACAGTAATCTTTGGTTTCAACATCCTCGTGCCTAGTGTTCGTGGCCTCCACAACGGCGACATGCCTTCTGTGGGTTCATTATGTGGGTTTGTGCTTTGGTAGCTATTGGCATTGTATTGCGTGTCAACTGAGTGGTGGTTGGTGGCCTCCATAAGGTGTTCATTGGCTGTCTTTTTTGTGTTACATTGGCCGGTGTCCACCAGCCAAAAGACGGTGTTTGTTTTACGGTGCTGTCTTCATCTCCTGCATGTAATTTGTGCTGGTGCTGCCGTATTATTTAGTGAAAACTTGTGCTCGTGAACGAACTCTTCTCGCTCTTTGTCCAGTTCTTCGTACTCGTCAGCCAGGATCATTAATGTTTCCACTTCATCCACCTTGTATGTTCTCAATGAAATCCTCAGGTCTGGTTTGCAGTTGTCCGTGATTATCTCTAGGGTTTATTTTGGCGAGTACCCGAGTGTCCACCATGTAGTCTTTGAACGGTTCGCTGAAGCCCTGTTTACGTTGTTTTACCTTGTCAATTATCTTCGAAAAGAAACCTCTAGGCAGGGAGTATATTTGAAAACTCTCGCTGAACTCTCCCCATGTTCTCCAATGTATATTATTTGAAATACTTCTATACAATATCGTAAGTTAAGGTGAAAAGAAGAATGGAATTCGAACGACTAGAAAATGGAACACAAAAAGAACATAGAGAAGAATAAAGAATAAGATGTAAATGAGATATCCGCGTGTCTTTTTATCAATTGTGTATTACACTACAAATTGGCGACGAGGATTTAAATTCGGTGTATTAATATACATCAGACAAAAACACAATTTTGTAAATACAAAATTTAAATGGCAGGTGACAACAAACCTGAGATGTCGCCTCCAGCCTCAACCTCCTGGTCCAATTTTTGAGCGCATTTGAGAAGAAGACGAAAAACTTTCATTACCTGAAGCATTAAGAAAGGCAATGATATTCGAAAAAAAGATAAACACGAAGAATTTCAACGAGAGCATTAATTACGTAAATAGGAAAATTAAAATAAAAATCTGTATCTTATCTAGCAAAATCTTAATTAGAAGAAAAATATGAATGTACTAATTATGATTTTTCTATATTTAGTGTGTCTTCGACTCTATCTGGTGGAGTTTATTTTCTATCCGTGAGTATCTACGGTGTTCATGTGAAAGTTGCTTGTGATACGGGTGCACCATGCACATTAATTCCGAAAACGATGTATGATAAATTGTTGTTGTTCTGCATATGTTGATTACAATGGAGATAATATTGAAGTTGTTGGTGAGTACGACGCAACTGTAGAGTTCCAACATGCGAGCAAAGAAATTGTCATCGTAGTTACAAATACTTCGAGTCCACCTTTACTTGGAAGGAACTTTTTAAGAACTTTTAACTTCGAATTACGGCAAGTAAACAATATCAATTCGCAAGATCAGCACTCAATCATAGAAGAAAACTTAAAAATGAGTATTTTGAGGTATTTAAATCAGAGTTAGGATCTTATAATGTTTGCACTGTAAATTTACAACTGGAAAACCAGAACAAGCCTATATTTTTCAAGCCAAGACCTTTACCATTAGCATGGAAAAACAAGGTAGAGCTAAAGTTACGCATGTTAGTTGAACAGGGTGTGCTTGAACACCATTAGTTCCAATACTAAAGCCAAATGGTGACATTAGGATTTGCGGTGATTACAAAGTAACTTTGAACCGGTGTTTAATAGATGTCAGGTAAAAAGTTCTCTAGTTTGACCCCTTTCAAAAAAACCTGTTATAAACCTGTTATGCAATTTAGGTCCGAATTTGTAGTGCTATTTTTGGCATAGCGTCATATCTCCGCGCGACATATCTCCGCCCTTCTAAAAACGACATATCTCCGCGCGGAGATAAGACGTTTAAAAACGACAGATCTCCACTCGAAAATATTTCGTTTTTAAACGACATATCTCCGCGCGGAGATATGTCATGTGTAGAAGGGCGGAGTTATGTCGCTTCAAAACGACATAACTCCCCCGCTGATCAACGCGGAGTTATGTCGTATAAAAACGACATATCTCAGCCCTTCTGCAAACGACATATCTCCGCGCGGAGATGTGACGTTTAAAAAAGAAATATTTTACCTCCTTGTAGACCCCGCCGTGGATCATGCCGTCCCAATTCAAAGAAATACCTTGTATTTATAGGTATTACTTCAAACTTTTTGTTTTTGACAGCATTTTATTTTGTTTAAGACTTCTTATTTAATTGTAAATAAAAACATTTCGAATTGCCTCATCAACAGACTGATTACAGCTGGGACATTTCGGTTTTAAATTTCCACTTTCATCATCGTCAATGTCATTATCTTTCAAGGAATTATTTTCGACAATTTTATCCCAACATATGCAGCAGACATTAACATGATTACATGGTCGCAGCAAAACAGATTTAGGATTCAATAGGCACACATTGCATGGGTTCATTTGGACAATAGCAGTATCCGACAACTGACTTAAATTGGAACCGTCTGAGGAAATAGATGATGTTGAAGAATTAAGCTCAGACGAATTAGTTTCCATGTCATCCACACTGTTAAAGATATCCTTCTTCTCAATAGGATCGTTTAGCGAAACCGTGCGAGTTAAAAATCCCTGAATATCTATTTCTCCAATATCAAACAACTCCATTGCGTCCATGATTTTTTGAGCACGATTCTGAAAAAAATATTTGTTCTTATGTATAGTTATCTTTTAATAAGATAACATATACTTACACGTAACTGTTTCGTTATTGGTTGATTTCCAACACCGCCGTTTTGGAACAGGAGGGCGAATTCCCGGCTTTTCTCAAATTCTGCATCAATTAAACATTGTACAAATTTGAAAAAATGCCCTTTTGCTCGAATCTTATTGCCTAAATTCAAATTATACGCTTCAACAGACCCGGTGGTTCGAGTTGAACGCTTAAAAACCGATAAGTTCTCGGGTCCTTCGCGTTTTTCGCGTCATCAATACTAATATAAACGGCGTTATCTAAAGCAATAAAAAAATAAAATAATCATTTATATCAATTAAAATAAGTAATTTACCTTCTGCATATGTTTAATGTAAATTATTAAAAGTTGCTTAAAATCTCCAAAAGGACATACTTTAAAAGTGGCATCAATGAGGTAATTACGATTTTGCTCTTCAATATTATTTTCAATTAATTATCTTGTCCGAAGAAAAAATACAGTACGCAAATGAGCTTGATGCGTGTACTTTTTTGAAAAAACATTTTGGAGAATTTCCTTTGGTCATACCAAATAGGTTCATGACGTTTTCATCTTCAAACATTAAACGAACATACTCTGGGGTTGTTGGAGACTTTGGCAAGAATGGCTGCCTTATTCTTTGTAGATGTCGTTTGACAGTGTCGTAGTTGACCTCAATTTCCTCATCACCTTTGGTTTTTCTTTATCAAACAGAAAATTTAAGTAAAGCAATAATTAAATTTGAATATCGAGTTTTACTAAAATTACAAAAATGTAAAAGTATGTAATACATTATGTTCGCGCCAAGCGGCGCTTCCAGTTTCGGGTGAACCGGAACCCTGGAGTCCTAACAGTCGAGAGAACAGTTTTTTCCAGATCCTCGCATCTCGTTCTCTCGCACTGTTAAGTGTCTCCACTCCGCTCTCCAAGCGGCCTCCTGAAACCTCCACCCCGTAGCATTAAGTTAGTTCTAATCTACCAGTGTACGAAGAAAGAGTGAAGTTCAGCAAAAAAGTGAAATAAATTCTACGTAAAGTGAAGAGAAAATAATTTTTCCTGGACTATATTCTCTACTCATTTGGAGAGCCGCCCTACGTCAGTTCACATTACATATATATTTTATATATATTGTGAAACCAACTTTATCTACATAGAACATACACAAATATGTAATCTACAACGTAATCTCTAAATACAAACTGTAATAAAAACAAATTTAAAAAGTTTTAATTTCACGAAAAAAATCGTAATATTAAAAATAATTTTTTTTTAATATTAGCTTTTTAAATTTGATATTTTTACAAAAGATTTTTACTTTTAGAAACATTTAACATTAATTTTTTTCATTCAGAACTAGTAAACAAATGAGGAAAATTTGACTTGAAAAAATTATTATTTTTGTTTACTCACTCTGCAAGAACATCATTAAAAACTTGTTTTATGTCCAAATTTGTATTGTCTTTGCATTTTTGTTTAATTTCTGACACCGCACCGAGTTTTGCTATTTCGCGACATTGGGACGGATGATTATGCACCATATTATTAACATTCGAAAAAGCACGTATTTATCTGAACTTAAATATAGTCTAGCTTTGCAGCCTTCCATGCGGCAGACGTATGCTATATCACCGAGCTTCAATATTTTATTTTTCACAAATAACTGCTCATCACACATCGAAACCAAAAGTTGTGAGCCCTTACGGCTTCCTTCCCGAATTTCAAATTTAATGTTTTCCAAGTCCATTATTAGGTCAACTGCTCGCTGTGAACTTACGAAGTTAAATGACTTCTTCTTGTACGTACGCAGCACTTAATAAAAGAACAGATAATAAAGAACGGTAAAATGAAATTTGGCGCGTGCCACATAACTTCTCACTTCTCATAGTAAAGTGGTACAAAACCTTAAGATTTTTTAAAATGGGAAATATATTTATATTAATTTTTATAATTAGTAACTTTTAAAATTATTATAATATATTTATGTTTTTTTTTCAGAATATTCAAAATAGTTGTGTTTGAACTTGTGTTTAATCAAATAATGATTTTTAATTTGCCTTTTTTCCACTGTTTCACACACACTATAGGACATCAAATTCAAATGGGAATGTGACAAAAATACATATGTATGTATGCGCGGAGATATGTCGTTTTAAAGCGACATAACTCCGCGCGGAGATATGTCGTTTTAAAACGACATATTTTCGAGCGGAGATAAGTCGTTTTTAAACGTCATATCTCCGAGCGGAGATATGTCGTTTGTAGAAGGGCGGAGATATGTCGTTTTTAGACGACATAACTCCGCGTTAGTCAATGTGGGAGCTCTGTCGCTTTTAAGCGACAGAATTCCCCCAAATAAATCACGACATATCTCCGCCGACAAAATACACTGGGCGGAGATATGACGGCGGAGATATGTCGTTATCCCCTATTTTAAATTTAATTTATTTTTATTTTTTTAATTAAATGTATCTAATGTGTACAAAAAAATTTTTGTGTTTAAATTTATTAAATTTTAAAATAATAACCAACGAGAGGAATAAGCTTAGTTATTTATTTAAATTAATTAAGGAATCCTAATTTATTTTAATATGATGCACTGAACGACAACTAAGGGCAACGAATATATAAACCTGACGCTTTAAAGCGCGGGAATGGTGAAAAGCGAGGGAAATTTGAGGAAAATGCGCGCCAGAATTATAATCGTTAGTACATGCAAGTTTTATTTTCCTTGGTTAGAATGCTCGCTATCTGCCGAATTTTTCACACGAATGCAAAAAGTTGAAAGATGGGCCAAAACACAATTTATGACACGCCACAGATTAACTTTCAACTTTTAGCACTCTATACCTGGTGGGACGATACACATCCGTCGGCAACTTCTCTCTTCGAATCCATATGACTTCCTTCGTAGGCAGGAACTGGCGACAAGCAGCGGCAACAACGACTTCACTATATTAAAAGCCGGCGCGATTTATTTGTTTTTAATTTTGTTTGTAACACTCGAGTTACACTTTAAATCACGTCGGGGTCACCATGAAAATTGTAATACTGTTTTGTATTAACAAGGCGAAACTTGTGACTGCAGGGAAAAATTCGGCTTTATTTTTTGGCGACGAAGCGGCGAAAGGGAGTTTGCTTAATGAGGTTCATATAACAACTGACTTAAATTTCAATAAGCCTAACTTAACGAAGGGGACGAGAGACGGGACGAATTCGCGAGAGCGATTAATTCTTTACTGCGCTACCTCTCCCGCCTTACACTATTCAACAAATATTAAAAAAACGCAAAGTGCGCGAACAGTCGCAATCCAACAAGTTTCAATTTATCTAAGACATTTTTCAAATTTTGAACGTGCTCTTGAAGGTATTTTTCTGTTACAGTTATATCGTCTTGGTAAACAATAACTCCCTTTAAGCCCTGAAACAAACTTTCCATGATTTTTTGAAAAATGGCTGCGGCTGTTTTGATACCAAAAGGTAATCGTTTGACCGTAAGTAATCCCATATGAGCGCTCAGGGTACACAAGAGCTGGGACTTTTCATCTAAATGAAGCTGATTATAAGCGTTAGATAGATCCAGTTTGGTGCATAATGTACCTTCCTCGAGTGCTGCGTAAAATCTCGTCTATTCTTAGCAAAAGATACCTGACATCTATTAAACACCGGTTCAAAGTTACTTTGTAATCACCGCAAATCCTAATGTCACCATTTGGCTTTAGTATTGGAACTAATGGTGTTCAAGCACACCCTGTTCAACTAACATGCGTAACTTTAGCTCTACCTTGTTTTTCCATGCTAATGGTAAAGGTCTTGGCTTGAAAAATATAGGCTTGTTCTGGTTTTCCAGTTGTAAATTTACAGTGCAAACATTATAAGATCCTAACTCTGATTTAAATACCTCAAAATACTCATTTTTAAGTTTTCTTCTATGATTGAGTGCTGATCTTGCGAATTGATATTGTTTACTTGCCGTAATTCGAAGTTAAAAGTTCTTAAAAAGTTCCTTCCAAGTAAAGGTGGACTCGAAGTATTTGTAACTACGATGACAATTTCTTTGCTCGCATGTTGGAACTCTACAGTTGCGTCGTACTCACCAACAACTTCAATATTATCTCCATTGTAATCAACATATGCAGAACAACAACAATTTATCATACATCGTTTTCGGAATTAATGTGCATGGTGCACCCGTATCACAAGCAACTTTCACATGAACACCGTAGATACTCACGGATAGAAAATAAACTCCACCAGATAGAGTCGAAGACACACTAAATATAGAAAAATCATAATTAGTACATTCATATTTTTTATACCCGTTACTCGTAGAGTAAAAGGGTATACTATATTCGTGCAAAAGTATGTAACAGGTAGAAGGAAGCGTTTCCGACCCTATAAAGTATATATATTCTTGTTCAGGATCACTAGCCGAGTCGATCTAGCCATGTCCGTGTGTCCGTCTGTCCGTCTGTCCGTCTGTCCGTCTGTCTGTCCGTATGAACGCTGAGATCTCGGAAACTATAAAAGCTAGAAGATTGGCATTTTGCATGTAGATTTTAGGAGTTCCTACGCAGCGCAAGTTTGTTTCAAAATGGTGCCACGCCCCCTCTGACGCCCACAAGCCACAAGCTGTGGCCACAGTTTTGATGCTATTATGAAAAATTTTTTTTATATGTATTTGTTTCGTCAATACCTATCGATTGGCCAAATAAAAGTTTGCCACGCCCACTCTAACGCCCAAAAACCCATTAAACACTTAAGCCTGGCTAGCGCCTACATTTCCGCCTTTCATGGCACAATAGCGCCATCTAACGGATGACTTTGGAACAGCTGGCCAAGGTGCTCAACAGAGTCAACGTTAATTCTCGATAAGGATTTCTATTAAAGGAAATTGCGATGGCTTTCATTTGACAATACCGAACTATATCCCAAGAACTATGCAAATCAAATCAAGTTAGCCAAATTGGAGGTGTTCCCTGGGTACAGATTTTAACATAAAAATCGGGAGCTAACTCGAGCGGCGAAAAACATACAAGAAGGCGTATTTATATTAAGTTGTTTAGCTGAGTAACGGGTATCTAATAGTCGAGGCACTCGACTATAGCGTTCTCTCTTGTCTTCTAATTAAGATTTAGCCACCAGCACAAATTACATGCAGGATTGATGAACACAGCACGGTAAAACGGAAACAGTGTCTTTTGGCTGGTGAGACACCGGCCAATGTAACACAAAAGACAGCCAATGAACACCTGATGGAGGCCACCAACCACGACTCAGTTGCACGTGGGTTACACGACATCTTGTTAAACTCCATCGAACTCCACAGAGCGGCATGCTGTCGCCGCTTGTCACGAACACCAGGCGAGGATGCTGAAACCAAAGAATACCTGAACCCGTTGGCAGCCTGGTACGTCAGGAGTGTGGAATGACCGGCAACTGAGCTTAAGAATAAATTATGGAATGGCTTTGTAACTATACAATATCAGGTATAACCCTTTTTGATGAGTCGAATCGGAAAAAATAGGGGATAACGATATCTCCATAAATCATATCTCCGCCCAGTGTATTTTGTCGGCGGAGATAATCGTGATTTTGGGGGAATTCTGTCACAAAAGCGACAGAGCTCCCACATTGACTAACGCGGAGTTATGTCGTCTAAAAACGACATATCTCCGCCCTTCTACAAACGACATATCTCCGCTCGGAGATATGTCGTTTAAAAACGAAATATTTTCGAGCGGAGATAAGTCGTTTTTAAACGTCATATCTCCGAGCGGAGATATGTCGTTTGTAGAAGGGCGGAGATATGTCGTTTTTAGACGACATAACTCCGCGTTAGTCATGTGGGAGCTCTGTCGCTTTTAAGCGACAGAATTCCCCCAAATAAATCACGACATATCTCCGCCGACAAAATACACTGGGCGGAGATATGACGGCGGAGATATGTCGTTATCCCCTATTTTTTTCCGATTCGACCATCAAAAAGGGTTATACCTGATATTGTATAGTTACAAAGCCATTCCATAAATTGCACTCATACCTGCGTTACCGGTTGCGCAATTCAGGTCCTTTGCACAATTCTTGCCCCTTCCACGTGTTCATTGAACCAATTAAGGGTTTGCCAACTTATACCTGCTTACCAGGTTATAATGGAATAATCTCGTGGATTTCTTTGAATAAAATGTCTATGTTATCTAAAAAGTAAAGGGTTGTAAGCTTAAGCATGTAAACTAAGAAATTTTTATGTCCGGGGAGTGGTGGTTGTTTTTTAATAGCCAATTTACGTGTGCTATATTTTTATTTATTTTCTTTTTCACGCCACCGCGTTTAGCCATATGTAACTCCATATCTACACACTCAGTTTTTATTTTTGATCCAGTTTTCCTCCAGTGCCCCTTCCAGATTCTTGTCCTGCAATCTCCCGATTATGCGTCACGGACGCCATGTAATAGTTAAGCCGCCATGTAATAGTTAAGTCGTCATTCTTTGTTTGCATTCTGTAATTATTTTTTTAATGAGACCGACATGTCGTGTCGCTGCTTTGGGTTATTCATAAGTGTTCTTTTGTTACAATTTTACTTATTCTAAAACCTTCTATAAAAGGCTGCGCTGCTGCAGAGGGCAGCGGCAGAGCGTCGGCAATATATATTACTTATATATGTTTGCTAATATATAAGAGAAGGAATGGTATGCATGCACATGCTTATGTGATTCATATGTAGCTGTAGCTGGGCAGCATGAGAATGCTGACCAAGCTTTTAAGCCTTATGCACCCAAGTGGCTGATCATATAACACTTGCACTGAAGTCAAGTGTTTCTGTATTTATTGCAACAAAGTGTCTAATCTCACCTTCATATTTATTGTACAGTGATCATTGACTATAAATGCACTGCATACTCTATACTAGCGTCCCTTTGTGAATCTACAGTCATTGACAGCCTTTCTTCTAGCCATCCATTAAGCCGTTTTTTTGCTGGTATTCGCAACTCATGCCCGGCACACTTTTTTCGCCCCGACTCCAGTGAGGAAATTCCATCCCAGCACTACTCCTGGAAGTATTAGAAGATTCATATCTATTTGTTTGTTGCCAAACTCCACAGTGACCTCGAGCTGTGAGTTTATTCTTAAGCTCAGTTTGCCAGTTCGCATTTCCCGCACTCTAACCTCCTGACGCCAACATTGCCGAACACCCAGCAGAACAGTAATCTTTGGTTTCAACATCCTCGTGCCTAGTGTTCGTGGCCTCCACAACGGCGACATGCCTTCTGTGGGTTCATTATGTGGGTTTGTGCTTTGGTAGCTATTGGCATTGTATTGCGTGTCAACTGAGTGGTGGTTGGTGGCCTCCATAAGGTGTTCATTGGCTGTCTTTTTTGTGTTACATTGGCCGGTGTCCACCAGCCAAAAGACGGTGTTTGTTTTACGGTGCTGTCTTCATCTCCTGCATGTAATTTGTGCTGGTGCTGCCGTATTATTTAGTGAAAACTTGTGCTCGTGAACGAACTCTTCTCGCTCTTTGTCCAGTTCTTCGTACTCGTCAGCCAGGATCATTAATGTTTCCACTTCATCCACCTTGTATGTTCTCAATGAAATCCTCAGGTCTGGTTTGCAGTTGTCCGTGATTATCTCTAGGGTTTATTTTGGCGAGTACCCGAGTGTCCACCATGTAGTCTTTGAACGGTTCGCTGAAGCCCTGTTTACGTTGTTTTACCTTGTCAATTATCTTCGAAAAGAAACCTCTAGGCAGGGAGTATATTTGAAAACTCTCGCTGAACTCTCCCCATGTTCTCCAATGTATATTATTTGAAATACTTCTATACAATATCGTAAGTTAAGGTGAAAAGAAGAATGGAATTCGAACGACTAGAAAATGGAACACAAAAAGAACATAGAGAAGAATAAAGAATAAGATGTAAATGATATATCCGCGTGTCTTTTTATCAATTGTGTATTACACTACAAATTGGCGGCGAGGATTTAAATTCGGTGTATTAATATACATCAGACAAAAACACAATTTTGTAAATACAAAATTTAAATGGCAGGTGACAACAAACCTGAGATGTCGCCTCCAGCCTCAACCTCCTGGTCCAATTTTTGAGCGCATTTGAGAAGAAGACGAAAAACTTTCATTACCTGAAGCATTAAGAAAGGCAATGATATTCGAAAAAAAGATAAACACGAAGAATTTCAACGAGAGCATTAATTACGTAAATAGGAAAATTAAAATAAAAATCTGTATCTTATCTAGCAAAATCTTAATTAGAAGAAAAATATGAATGTACTAATTATGATTTTTCTATATTTAGTGTGTCTTCGACTCTATCTGGTGGAGTTTATTTTCTATCCGTGAGTATCTACGGTGTTCATGTGAAAGTTGCTTGTGATACGGGTGCACCATGCACATTAATTCCGAAAACGATGTATGATAAATTGTTGTTGTTCTGCATATGTTGATTACAATGGAGATAATATTGAAGTTGTTGGTGAGTACGACGCAACTGTAGAGTTCCAACATGCGAGCAAAGAAATTGTCATCGTAGTTACAAATACTTCGAGTCCACCTTTACTTGGAAGGAACTTTTTAAGAACTTTTAACTTCGAATTACGGCAGTAAACAATATCAATTCGCAAGATCAGCACTCAATCATAGAAGAAAACTTAAAAATGAGTATTTTGAGGTATTTAAATCAGAGTTAGGATCTTATAATGTTTGCACTGTAAATTTACAACTGGAAAACCAGAACAAGCCTATATTTTTCAAGCCAAGACCTTTACCATTAGCATGGAAAAACAAGGTAGAGCTAAAGTTACGCATGTTAGTTGAACAGGGTGTGCTTGAACACCATTAGTTCCAATACTAAAGCCAAATGGTGACATTAGGATTTGCGGTGATTACAAAGTAACTTTGAACCGGTGTTTAATAGATGTCAGGTATCTTTTGCTAAGAATAGACGAGATTTTACGCAGCACTCGAGGAAGGTACATTATGCACCAAACTGGATCTATCTAACGCTTATAATCAGCTTCATTTAGATGAAAAGTCCCAGCTCTTGTGTACCCTGAGCGCTCATATGGGATTACTTACGGTCAAACGATTACCTTTTGGTATCAAAACAGCCGCAGCCATTTTTCAAAAAATCATGGAAAGTTTGTTTCAGGGCTTAAAGGGAGTTATTGTTTACCAAGACGATATAACTGTAACAGAAAAATACCTTCAAGAGCACGTTCAAAATTTGAAAATGTCTTAGATAAATTGAAACTTGTTGGATTGCGACTGTTCGCGCACTTTGCGTTTTTTTTAATATTTGTTGAATAGTGTAAGGCGGGAGAGGTAGCGCAGTAAAGAATTAATCGCTCTCGCGAATTCGTCCCGTCTCTCGTCCCCTTCGTTAAGTTAGGCTTATTGAAATTTAAGTCAGTTGTTATATGAACCTCATTAAGCAAACTCCCTTTCGCCGCTTCGTCGCCAAAAAATAAAGCCGAATTTTTCCCTGCAGTCACAAGTTTCGCCTTGTTAATACAAAACAGTATTACAATTTTCATGGTGACCCCGACGTGATTTAAAGTGTAACTCGAGTGTTACAAACAAAATTAAAAACAAATAAATCGCGCCGGCTTTTAATATAGTGAAGTCGTTGTTGCCGCTGCTTGTCGCCAGTTCCTGCCTACGAAGGAAGTCATATGGATTCGAAGAGAGAAGTTGCCGACGGATGTGTATCGTCCCACCAGGTATAGAGTGCTAAAAGTTGAAAGTTAATCTGTGGCGTGTCATAAATTGTGTTTTGGCCCATCTTTCAACTTTTTGCATTCGTGTGAAAAATTCGGCAGATAGCGAGCATTCTAACCAAGGAAAATAAAACTTGCATGTACTAACGATTATAATTCTGGCGCGCATTTTCCTCAAATTTCCCTCGCTTTTCACCATTCCCGCGCTTTAAAGCGTCAGGTTTATATATTCGTTGCCCTTAGTTGTCGTTCAGTGCATCATATTAAAATAAATTAGGATTCCTTAATTAATTTAAATAAATAACTAAGCTTATTCCTCTCGTTGGTTATTATTTTAAAATTTAATAAATTTAAACACAAAAATTTTTTGTACACATTAGATACATTTAATTAAAAAAAAAATAAAATAAATTAAATTTAAAACTCTTCGATACCAAAACAAACAAAAAATGCCAAAATCAGAAAGTAACAACAAGGACATCGAAAAGTTGAGAAACCAACGAGATTGATATATGAGGAGTATAGAGCGAATGCAGAGATATTTAAATGAGGGTAGAATCTCTTTAAATACGGTTGAGTTAGAATGTCGATTAGAAATTCTAGTACGCACATCGAAAATGCTTCGCTTATACAAAATAATATTGAAGCGAAAGATGGAGATGATGTGTACCGCGAAGAGTTAGAAGAGACTGCGACATAAGCAAAATTTCCTAAATTTTCCTAATTGCGGAAACAAAGCGTAGGAGAGTTGACAATGCCATTTGCCGAGCGTCGCTCTTCCAACCTTCAGCGGATAACATTCCGAATTTAAAAAATTTATAACCTTTTCGAAACTTTTGTTGACAAAGATGACACGCTGCACGATATCGAAAAATTCAACCATCCAATATCCTGTTTGGCTGGAGACGCGCTAGGAACAGTCAGGGCATTCCTTGTTACCGCGGATAATTATCCAAAAGCTCTGGCTAGCCTAAGGGGCGTGTACGATAATGATTGTTTAATTTTCTTTGACAATATATCGACACTGTTTAATCTGCCAAAGATTTCCCAGACATCAGCTACCGCCTTGAGAAACCTGATCGACACAGTCACAGCGCTGTACGATTCTTTTTTGTCCATTGGGAATGACAAACGTATTACGAATGCCATCCTCATCCATCTAGTAATGGGCAAAGTCGATGCAGGAACTAAAAGAAAATGGGAAGAACAGTTAGATTATACCTCGCTTCCTCTTTGGAGCGAGTGTGAGTCGGCCCTGAACAAGCGCTATCAGCATATGGTTGCCGAAGAAGGGTGTAAGCCAAAAATTGTCCTCACACCACACATTGCTGCACATGTATTCACCATCAAATCTCGCGTTGCCACCTCCTCCTCAGCCCACGCTCTTGCAGAATACTCCATCCACTTCGCATGTTTTGCATGCGACTGCATCGGATAAAGTTATTTTTGCCACACCCACGGGAGGGCCCAAACAAAAAGGGGGAATTATTTTGTTCGGGCGTGGCCCAATTTTGGGTCCAAATAAAAATTAAAAGACCACCAGGATCACCAGCAAAAAAAAAATAAGAGAGGGGGGGGGTTTGGGTTGGGGGGGCGGGGGGGGAAAAAATGTAAAAAAAAAAAAAAAAAAAAAAAAAAAAAAAAAGAACCAGAAGGGGGAAAAAATAAACAAAAAATTATACAATTAAAAAAAAAAATAAATATAAAAAAAAAAAAAAAGGAAAAAAACAAACCAAAGGGGGAGGGGGAGGAAAATATTCAATTCGCTTGAAAGAAGATTATCCAAAGATCCTTCTTTAAAAAAGATGTATCTGGAATTCATGGAAGAATATGAAGCCATGGGCCAGATGTCTTCCACTAACAATAAAATTCCAGACAGTCCGCACTATTTCATTCCGCACTAATGCGTGCTGCGACTTCAAAGCACCTCGACAAAGTTGAGAGTGGTATTCGACGCCTCGAGCCGTACATCGACGCAGGTAGCGTTGAATGACATTTTGATGGTTGGGCCCACCATTCAAAAGGAGCTGTATTCGACCCTGTTTTGGTTCAGACTGCACAAGTTCGCGCTTGCAGCAGACGTAAAAAAGATGTATCGTCAAGTAATGGTTGACGAAGCTGATCGAAACTTTCAGCTCATAGTGTGGAGACGAGATCCATCTGAGTCTCTAAAAATCTTCAAGCTGAACACCGTGACTTATGGAACTTCGCCAACACCCTATCTGGCGATTCGGTGTTTAATGCGGCTTGGAGAGATCGCGCAGGATTCGTGTCCAAAAGCCGCTAAGGTCATTCAGAATGACTTTTATGTTGACGATTTTTTGACTGGCGCCAGATGCGTTGAGGACCTGTTAAGCCTTCGAGACGAAGTTTCTCAGGAATTGCAAGAGGCAGGATGCCCAGAGTTGTCCGCATCTGAAAGCGCTGTCATGCCGCTAACGGCAGACTCAGACGTAACTAAAACCGTTGGCGTGGTTTGGTTGCCGGGTAAAGATTACTTTCAATTTCGGATCTTCTTTCCTGGATCTTCGTGCGACAAAACGAAACATACTGTCGGTAACTGCCCGACTTTTCGATCCGCTTGGCCTATTGTGTCCTCTAGTGACTAGGGCAAAAATGTTGTTGCAGGAACTGTGGCTTCGAAAGTTAGACTGGGACGAGTCGCTGCCGATGCAACTGCAGACATATTGGGAAGCTTTTAAGGGAACGCTGTTGCAGCTGCCCAAGATCAAGGTATCGCGATTCGTTCATACAGACGCCAAAGTCCCGGCAGAAATACATGGTTTCGCTGACCCCTCCATGCGAGCATAAGGAGCGTGCATCTACGTTCGCACTAGTACCGCTGAAGGTTTAAAAGTATATTTATTAACAGCAAAATCGCCTCATGACGAAAACTTTGCCCCGCCTTGAGTTGTGGGCAGCTCACCTTCTTGCGGATCTTTATAATCGTGTAAGACCATTGCTTAATTTTCCGATTACAAAAGTGTTCCTCTGGACGGATTCGGAGATCACTTTGCATTGGATCAAAACGCATCCTTCGTCGTCCTTCGTTGTCAGTTTTTGTCTCAAACCGAGTAAACCCAGCGGACATCGTGTCACGGGGATGTAACTTACAGCTTCCATTTGGTTCGCTGGGCGGTCCTTTTTGCTCGATGCAGAACAAGATTGGCCTGTAAATCGACACTCCGAAAAATAAACCGGTAGCAACGAATATACAAAAACTAAGCCCTTTTCTCAAGGAGAAAAAATTAGATTGGTGTTCCTCGACATTGCTGCGAGTTGGGGGTCGGTTATTGAATGCTCCTATCCCGTACGAAGCCAAATTCCCGTTGTTGTTGTCGAAAGGCTCACAGTTTGTTAAAACTTACGTGTCCTACCTTCACGTTTGAAATTGTAATGCTGGCCCTCGAGCTCTTGTAAGTCTGTTGCGAGAAAAGATATGGTTGGTTAATGCGAAGGAAGTTTGCCGCAGAACAGTTCGTTCTTGCATTCGTTGCTTTCGGTGCAAGCCGCAACTCTTGACGCAAATCATGCCATCAGACAGACTTCTAGGAACAGTCAGGGCATTCCTTGTTACCGCGGATAATTATCCAAAAGCTCTGGCTAGCCTAAGGCGCGTGTACGATAATGATTGTTTAATTTTCTTTGACAATATATCGACACTGTTTAATCTGCCAAAGATTTCCCAGCCATCAGCTACCGCCTTGAGAAACCTGATCGACACAGTCACAGCGCTGTACGATTCTCTTTTGTCCATTGGGAATGACAAACGTATTACGAATGCCATCTGTTAGCGCACCACTTGAGTCGCTAAGCCACTTGATGTTCACGGACAGCGCCAGCTCTGTCTGAGCTACCTTTTCTATTTTTACTAACCCTAGCGTATTAACTCCTTGTGTGGGAGACAATTATGATGACTCTGTACCTTTGTATATCTTAGAACATAAGCAATGCAATGTATTTTTAACTAACAGCCCCATACCACTTCTTTGCTATGGTGCCCCCCTTGACTTTGAAAAACGTGTATATAAACCCGACCTTTTGCCCTAATAAACAGTACTCAAGCAATACTTGTGTATTCAACTACTCTGCGTTCTACGAGTGAGCATCGCTGTGTCTTTGGCCCTCATACGCATGATCCCTCCGAGTTAAACCAATTTAAGTGTTGGTTTAGCAACCTATCGTCACTAGAGTATGTTCTAGGGGCAACCATTCCTATAAATAATAAAAATAAAACTACAAACATTTTGGTGACCCCGGCCATTGCATGAAATTCTAGTCAACTTGGCGACTAATTTCTGCACATACTTTGCCAGACAGATTCCCGATCAACTTGGCGATCGAATCTTCTAGAGTTAAAGTTGTGAAACCCTTGTTCAATAATTCAGATATTGAACAAAATCCATAACAAAGGGAATTTTGCCACGAATAAATTTCTAAGCATATTCCCGAAAAACTTGAAATTTTCAAGGAGTAACTTATCAACTTGTCGATCTGTTATTACAATATTGGAAATAAAAGTAGAAGAAGTCAACCCGGCGACTCTTCCAACTTACAACATCCATATAATCCGATTTCTGGAGTCAACTAGGCGACTCCCAGTATAATCGTCGATTATTTTTCCGAAATTGAAGTAGTCAACAAGACGGCTCTTCAACTGGAACACAATAAATTCAAGTAGTCAACAAGGCGACTCTTGAATAATTCTGGAAGCGGCATCCAAAAAATTTAAATTGTTGTTTAAACAATATAATCCAATTTACTGGTGTCAACTAGGCGACTCCCAGGATATTTGTCGATTTATTTTCCAAAATAGAAACAGCCAACACGGAGGCTTTTTACTGGAAAACAATATATTCAAGTAGTCAACAAGGCGACTCTTGAATAATTCTGGAAGCGGTAGCATCCATAAAAATTAAAATTGTTTTTTAATAATATAATCCGATTTTCTGGAGTCAACTTGGCGACTCCCAGGATAATCGTCGATTAACGTTCGAGATTGAACAACAAGGAAGTTCTTCAAGTAGAACTCAACAACTTCAAGTAGTCAACAAGACGGCTCTTGAACATTTCTGGAAGCGTTTGCATCCAAAACTAAAAACATTTGTTTAACACACATATTAAATAAAATAAAAAATACTTTTTAAATAAAAAGTTTTTAAACTATTTGTTGGCTTTCTTTTCTAATCCGAAAATCCTTAATTGTCTTTAACCATAAATCATCGGTTGCGAGTAGAAGCGTAGCCAGCTTATATAAGCAAATCAATTATCTTCCAACGAGTCAGGCAATTGTTAAGGCAAAATGGAGGTTGAAAATTTGATTGCCATACAAAGCCAAATTGGCGGAGAAATCCAAAATTTGCTACGGAACATCAAAAAGGATTCCAGCAAACGAAAGGAAAAGGCGTCGTATTTTGAAGACAGAAAACGACAAATTGAAGAGCATTGGAAAAAATTCGACCAAGGATATAATAGTATCCTAGAATCATTAAAGGGTACTGCACATCCACATGAGTATTTTGAAAAACAATATTACAATCAAATGCGGACGATTGTTCATCAAGCTATCGAAGAATTTAACTCAAAAATTCTTCAGTTACCGGCAAAAGAAACATCTTCAGAAGAGGTGGATCACATACAAAAGCTGATCCGACACCAAGCAGCGGTTCTGGAATCTATGTCAAGAACCAAGAAACATATAGCTCCAGAAAACAAATTTACCTATAAATCGGTAATTGATAATTTATGGAAACAAATTGAAAGTCTTCATTTTGAAATCCACAAGTTATGTATACCACCTGAAGAAGTGGGCTATAGTATGGAGAGATTTATTTCCGCTGAAGAAGCAATGTTGCAATTCTGCCATCCATATGCAGACCCCGTTTCAGTAGCCACCAATCAAGCGGTTTCGACAATCTCTTCAATACAGTTGCCAAAAGTTTCCATTCCAAAATTTGATGGAAGCTATCTAAAATGGCAACAATTTCATGACATTTTTAATAAAATGGTTCATGAATCAGCGATACCAAAAATACAAAAAATGTAGTATCTTAAATCTAATCTGTCTGGCGAAGCAGAAAGGTTAGTCAGGCATTTAGAATTAACAGAAGTTAATTATGATAATGCCTGGACCATGCTTAAAGAACGTTTCAATAATAAGCGGGTCCTTTCGAATGCAATATTTGAAAAATTATTTGATCACCCTAATGTGACGAATGATTCTCAGTCAATAAAAAATCTGCATGACAATATCAATGAATCCTTGCAAGCCTTGAAAAATATTGGAATAAAAACAGATACATGGGATCCAGTCCTTCTGTTCCATATGACAAGAAAACTAGATCGGCTTACACACACACTGTATGAGCAAACTATTTTAGATACCAGGGAAATTCAAACAATAAAGGAATTCCTTGGGTTTCTAGAACAACGTTTTCTCGCACTTGAAGCCATCGGCGGAAAAACGCATAAAGAAAAACAAAAAACAAGTGCTTCAGCAACAACAAGTTCATTGGCATGCCTGTTTTGTCATAAAGGGCATAGCATATACAAATGCGAGAAATTTAAGGAGTCAACTCCTGCTGAAAGGCTGACTGGGTTCAGCGAAAAAGGCTGTGCGTCAATTGTCTTAAGGCAGACCACATGACCAAGCAATGCATGTCTAAATATACATGCATCAAATGTAACAAAAAACACAACACATTGCTACATTTAGGTAACGGAAAACCAAATACCGAACCGAAAACGTCCGCTTCTGCTGCTACGAAAAACAGTTGTGAGAACAAATACACACTGTTAGCAACGGCTAGAGTCATAGTACAAGGACTTAATAATCAAGAAGGAGATTTTCGCGCACTGCTCGATTCCGGATCACAAATTAATCTGATTTCAGAAAGACTGGTTAAGCGTTTATCGTTGCAACTACAACCAACAAACCTTCGCATTGAGGGAGTTGGAGGTCAGCCGCGAATAAGTAAAGGACGCGTTAGTGTTTTAATTAAATCAAAATATAGCGATTTTGAAACAAGAGTTGAAGCCTTTGTTCTTCCTCATATTGTGGCCGATCAGCCTACGGAACAAATAAAAGTAGCTGATTTAAAAATCTCGAAAAATATCCGGCTCGCTGATCCACATTTCGCGAAACCAGGAAAAATTGATATATTGCTTGGCGCAGAACATCACTTTTCCGTTATAAAACCTGAGCAAATTAGGTCTTATTCAGACCAACCTATTCTCCAGAACACCGAATTTGGTTGGATAATTGCTGGGCAAGTAAACATGAGTGCAAAAATGCCACAAAATTGCATGGTTGTTTCCTCAGCCGAGGAAGCCAAATCATCGTTGGAAAAATTTTGGAAACTGGACAACATGGAACCGATAAGGAAATACCGGACGCCAGAAGAAAGATTGCGAGAAGCATTTTTTGGAAAGTCTTCAGCACGCACAAGATGGAAGGTTAATTGTCAGATTACCTTATTCTGAAGATCCCTCAGCCCTGGGGAAGTCTTGCGATATTGCGACAAGGCGTTTTCTTTCGTTGGAACGAAGAACCAGCCCAGACATTAAAATATTATAATATTATTAAATGTTATACCTAGTCAAATACCAAAGGAACATTATTTTATTCCTCACCACTGTGTTCTGAAACCAGAAAGCACTACAACAAAATTAAGAGTAGTCTTTGATGCTTCCTGTAAGACATCTACAGGAAAATCATTAAATGATTTACTTTATCCAGGACCAGTTGTTCAAAGTGATCTGTTTGCGATTCTATTAAGATTCAGAATTCACAAATTTTTGACCCACTTGGTCTTTTTGCTCCAGTCATAATCAGAGCAAAAATATTTCTACAAAATCTGTCAGTCCTTAAACTAGATTGGGACATAGAGATATCAGATTCCCTAAAGGAAAGGTGGGAGGCCTTCAGACAAGACTTGCTGTGTTTAAATAAAATGACTATTCCGCGACACATTTATGATGGTAAGATACCTCAAAAACAAGAACTCCATATATTTGTGGATGCGTCTGAAAAAGCGTTTGGTGCTGTGGCTTATATAAGAGCCATATATAAAAACAAACAAACGACTGTGCGCTTATTATGCGCAAAATCAAAGGTAGCACCTCTTGAAAAGCAAACCCTACCACGACTAGAATTATGTGCAGCTGTGTTAGGTGCAGAGCTTGCTGAAAAGGTGAAAAGGGATCTTAAATCAGAATCCGTTAAATGTCATTACTGGACAGATTCCACCATCGTCTTATGTTGGATAAATGCAAAAGCATCGAATTTCCATACATTCGTTGCAAATAGGTTGTCGAAAATACAAGATACAACCTGTCCAAATCAATGGAGACATGTGTCATCAAGTCTCAACGCTGCAGATGTACTCTCTAGAGGGATACCTGCATCTCAATTAAATGCACATACATTGTGGTTATACGGACCACTGTTTCTTCATGGACAAGAAGCGAAATGGCCAGCTCTATTTAAAGCTCCAAAGGACAACACTATTTCTTTGGAACGGAAAACAAAAACTGTTACTTTGGCAACAGTTTCGCTTGGAGAAGAAATATATGGCATTAAACACGGAAATTCATTCAATCGCTTGCAACGTACAATAGCATACGTGTTACGATTTTGTTATCGTAAAAATAGAAAACAAACCGTCTTACTAGAGCTTGACGAATTAGAACAAGCTAGGCGGATTATAATACGTTGTATACAACAGGCTGATTTCATAAATGAATTTAATCACCTTCGACGTCATCCCGAACGCCCATTACCCAATAGCAGCAAGGTCGCATCTCTTCATCTTCATTTGGACGAAAACTCTATTATAAGAGTAGGAACAAGGGTGGAAAATGCCCCAATTTCCCGGGATGCAATGAATCCCTACTTACTCCCATACAATGACAACATCGTAAAAATGCTGTTACATAAACTTCATGAGGAAAACATGCACTGTGGTCAAAATACTTTAAAAGGTATTGCACGACAACAGTATCACATCATCAAAATCACTCCTATGGTTAGAAACGTAATTATGAAATGCGTGCCATGTACCAGGTTTCGTCCAAAATTACTTTCTCAAATAATGGGAAAACTACCTGAGCATAGAGTCTCACAAAACAGACCATTTTTAAATACCGGAGTTGATTATTGCGGACCCTTCTGGATACATCACAAAATCCGAGGCAAGCGACCTGACAAAGCATACATAGCAGTATTTGTTTGTTTCTCCACAAAGGCTGTCCATCTGGAACTTGTCGGAGATTTAACGACTGCAGCATTCCTTGGAGCATTACAGCGATTTATAAGTCGTCGCGGGAAGTGTCAGACCCTATACTGCGACAATGCAACAAATTTCGTTGGCGCCAGCAACCAATTGAAGGAGTTAAAGGAAACAATCCACTCACAGCAGGCTAAGAACTCCATACTTCAGCTGTGCAATACGAAGGGTGTTCACTTTAAATTTATTCCACCAAGATCTCCTCACTTTGGTGGATTATGGGAAGCTGCAGTAAAGTCAGCAAAGACGTTGTTATTAAAAAATGTGTCCTCTGCAAACCTCACCTTTGAGCAGTTGAGCACTGTCATAACAAATGTCGAGGCAGTATTAAATTCTCGGCCACTTACTCCAATGTCGAATGATCCTAATGACTTTACAGTTCTTACACCAGGTCATTTATTGATTGGAGAAGCACTAGTCGCTCAACCAGACCCAGAACCACTTAGAATAAAATCACTACCTGAACAATGGGAACTGGTGCAGCGACTCAAGCACACATTCTGGACGCAATGGTCCAGAGAATATTTAACAAGCCTGCAACAACACTCAAAATGGAAACAGGCCCATAAAAATGTAAGAGAAGGCATGATGGTTATTGTCAAGGAAGACAATGTGCCTATGCTTCAATGGCCTATAGGACGAATAATAAAAATTTATCCAGGTCAAGATGGATATGTGCGAGTTGCAGACGTAAAAACTGCAACAGGAGTTTTTAAAAGAGCAATCCATAAGCTTGCTCCACTATTCCGTCAAGAACATCCAGGAGAAAAACGCAAAGAAATTAATGAAGAAGATGCTGAAGAAGAAACAAAGGAAGATCAAGAGCCAAAAAGACGAAAGAGCCCATCCTTACCAATGATATCGATGCCATTATTAATCTTGCTGCTGCTATTACCATTAGCCATCGCCGGTCCGAATAACATAACCAGGTTTGGTTCTAGGCCAGGAATTTATACGAAAAAATTGGATCTACTCGACTAGCAACTGCAGACTGGACAATCATAGCTTATTATGATTTAAAGCCGTATCTCGAAGATGTAAAGACATTTTACACGGGGACACTTAAGGTTGGTCAAATATGTTCACATATACAACCAGTTCAAGCATGTGCTGCTGTATATAACCATTTTCAACACGTTTACGAAGAAATAAAAACTGAAAATGATTTACTCCACATGTCAAGAATTCGTCGTTCTCCCTTGGACATAGTGGGAAATATTGCCAACAGTTTATTTGGCGTATTAGACACAGAGTATGCCAAGAAGATGTCATAAACTATTCAAAAGGTGAAATTGAATGAAGATTACATTTTAGAATTAGTTAAGAATCAGACTTCAATAATTGATTCTACGATAAACATCATGAAACGAGATGAAGCTACCATCGATAAAAGGATTAAAATACTGACTTAGCAAATGGAGGATATAGCCAATGCTCGTCTAGATTCTCTTAAAGCCTTTCAATGGTATATTGCATTGACAAATCAATTATCCATATTGGCGGCAAATCTTCAAAGAATTCAGACAGAGATTTCACATGTTCTGACAAACGTCCATCACAATGAAATTAGCCCACTGCTCGTTTCCCCCAAGCAACTTCGACAACATTTAAACAAATTAAAAATTCACATGCCTCAAGGAAAAATGCTCCCTCTCATCAAAGATGATATACTTCAATTATATAAGTTAATGAGGGCAGAAGCAAAGGTGGTAAAGGATTATGTAATCTTTAAATTAACACTGCTATTATTATCAACACAGTTATTTGAAATATATAACTTGATTCCAATACCGGTAATCATCAACAATAAAATGATTTCCCTTGATATTGAATTTCCAATCATGGCTGTGAATCAACATCGAGATCAATTCATAACTATGTCATCAAGTGAATTTGATCTTTGTAATTCAATTAATGACGAAGAGTATATTTGCTCAGATAAGCAATCCATGTTTTCTATTGAAAATCATTGCGAGTTTCAAATGTTTAATAACAAATCATCGTCATTGTGCCAAACAAAAAGTTCGACAAAATCATTCTCATGGCAAAGATTTTCAATTAAATCGCCAATGGAGTTATCAGCAGTATGTGATAATCAATTATCAACAATTTCAATTGATAATATCGGACTTTTATCCTTGGATCCGAAGTGCACTCTAAGAAATCCTTTTCTGAGTGTAATTGGCCATCAGGTACCCTCTACTGGAACATTGAAGTTATCGTATGCTCGATTTGGCGGTCTGAATGAATCTTTAACACCGCTTCCTAAAGTTTCACACCCAAATAATTCATTGAAGCTAAGTTATAATGAATTAAATGAGCTCAGTAAAGAATTGATTCCGAGAATAAAAATAAAATTGCCAAGCGAGATCGTCGATCTACAACATCACCACATAAGTGCATATGTCGCCCTAATTTTATCACTTGGGGTGATAATATTTTATGTATGGAGACGTTTCCAAAAGAAATCACATCATTTAACTTCGCCATCGTCAAAGGACATCGACTTACCAGAGAGGCCAGCGTTGACCAACTCCCCAAGAAGACATCACCAGGCGCCAGTATCCGACGCCTTTGAGATCAGCATTGGATGATGTTGAACACCTGTTCAACGGCCGGGAGTATGTTAGCGCACCACTTGAGTCGCTAAGCCACTTGATGTTCACGGACAGCGCCAGCTCTGTCTGAGCTACCTTTTCTATTTTTACTAACCCTAGCGTATTAACTCCTTGTGTGGGAGACAATTATGATGACTCTGTACCTTTGTATATCTTAGAACATAAGCAATGCAATGTATTTTTAACTAACAGCCCCATACCACTGCTTTGCTATGGTGCCCCCCTTGACTTTGAAAAACGTGTATATAAACCCGACCTTTTGCCCTAATAAAATCAGTACTCAAGCAATACTTGTGTATTCAACTACTCTGCGTTCTACGAGTGAGCATCGCTGTGTCTTTGGCCCTCATACGCATGATCCCTCCGAGTTAAACCAATTTAAGTGTTGGTTTAGCAACCTATCGTCACTAGAGTATGTTCTAGGGGCAACCATTCCCATAAATAATAAAAATAAAACTACAAACACCATCCTCATCCATCTAGTAATGGGCAAAGTCGATGCAGGAAATAAAAGAAAATGGGATAACAGTTAGATTATACCTCGCTTCCTCTTTGGAGCGAGTGTGAGTCGGCCCTGAACAAGCGCTATCAGCTTATGGTTGCCGAAGAAGGGTGTAAGCCAAAAATTGTTCAGCAGAGCCAGGCTTATCCAAAGAAGAATGGAAACAGGAGTTTTTCGTTTGTTGCTGCCAAGGACGACCCCGAAGTATGTGTGTTTTGCAACTCAGCAGAACATCAAGTAGGAAATTGCACTGCGTTTGCTGCCCTAAGAGTTCAGCAAAGATTCGATTTCGCAAAAAAGGCTCCCTTATGCATTAACTGCCTCCGTAAGGGCCACACGGTAAAAAGATGCAAATCGAAAAGATGCAGGGTGTGTAAGTCCTCACACCACACATTGCTGCACATGTATTCACCATCAAATCTCGCGTTGCCACCTCCTCCTCAGCCCACGCTCTTGCAGAATACTCCATCCACTTCGCATGTTTTGCATGCGACTGCATCGGATAAAGTTATTCTTGCCACAGCCATCGTGAGCGTCCAAACAAAAAGTGGCGAATTAGTTTTGGCTCGAGCGTTGCTCGATTCTGGTTCACAAATAAATTTTGTGACCGACGAGTTCGCTCAGAGACTTCAGATTATGAGAGAGGGCGTGTGTTTGAGCTTGCGGGGCATTGGTGGAACTAATGCTCAAGCAACCAAGAAAATACACACGATAGTCAAGTCGCGAGTGGGTAGCAGTCAATTGTCGTCCGAATTTTACATATTAAATAATAGTTCTGGTTATCATCCGGATCAAACGGTGAACACCAGCGACTGGAGGGTGCCTGAAAATATTCAATTCGCTTGAAAGAAGATTATCCAAAGATCCTTCTTTAAAAAAGATGTATCTGGAATTCATGGAAGAATATGAAGCCATGGGCCACATGTCTTCCACTAACAATAAAATTCCAGACAGTCCGCACTATTTCATTCCGCACTAATGCGTGCTGCGACTTCAAAGCACCTCGACAAAGTTGAGAGTGGTATTCGACGCCTCGAGCCGTACATCGACGCAGGTCGCGTTGAATGACATTTTGATGGTTGGGCCCACCATTCAAAAGGAGCTTTATTCGACCCTGTTTTGGTTCAGACTGCACAAGTTCGCGCTTGCAGCAGACGTAAAAAAGATGTATCGTCCAAGTAATGGTTGACGAAGCTGATCGAAACTTTCAGCTCATAGTGTGGAGACGAGATCCATCTGAGTCTCTAAAAATCTTCAAGCTGAACACCGTGACTTATGGAACTTCGCCAGCACCCTATCTGGCGATTCGGTGTTTAATGCGGCTTGGAGAGATCGCGCAGGATTCGTGTCCAAAAGCCGCTAAGGTCATTCAGAATGACTTTTATGTTGACGATTTTTTGACTGGCGCCAGATGCGTTGAGGACCTGCAAAGACCTGTAAGACCATTGCTTAATTTTCCGATTAAAAAAGTGTTCCTCTGGACGGATTCGGAGATCACTTTGCATTGGATCAAAACGCATCCTTCGTCGTCCTTCGTTGTCAGTTTTTGTCTCAAACCGAGTTGCGGAGATTCAAGAGTGATCGGAATAAGCAATCTGGCGACATGTCCCCACGAAAGTAAACCCAGCGGACATCGTGTCACGGGGATGTAACTTACAGCTTCCATTTGGTTCGCTGGGCGGTCGTTTTTGCTCGATGCAGAAGAAGATTGGCCTGTAAATCGACACTTCGAAGTACCTGCTGATGTCTTGTCGATGAAATTACGCAAATCAGCATTGGAGCTTGTGGTAATCCCAGAGCCCAATTATGTGCTTCAGAAAATAGAATCCTTTTTGTCGCACATATGGCTTCTAAGGGTTTTCGTGTGGGTCTTACTGTTTATTCAAAGGTGTAAAAGAGGGTCACAGCCCTTTAAAAAAAGTAGTACACAAAGAGAACTGAATTTTGCGTTCGATAAAATAGTGGATCCAATCTCACAAGTTCAGTGACGACATAGGTAATTTTCCGAAAAATAAACCGGTAGCAACGAATATACAAAAACTAAGACCTTTTCTCCAGGAGAAAAAATAAGATTGGTGTTCCTCGACATTGCTGCGAGTTGGGGGTCGGTTATTGAATGCTTCTATCCCGTAGGAAGCCAAATTCCCGTTCTTGTTGTCGAAAGGCTCACAGTTTGTTAAAACTTACGTGTCCTACCTTCATGTTACAAATTGTAATGCTGGCCCTCGAGCTCTTGTAAGTCTGTTGCGAGAAAAGATATGGTTGGTTAATGCGCAGGAAGTTTGCCGCAGAACAGTTCGTTCTTGCATTCGTTGCTTTCGGTGCAAGCCGCAACTCTTGACGCAAATCATGCCATCAGACAGACTTCGAGCTCTCCGCCCTTTTAATATCTGTGGTGTTGATTTTTGTGGCACATTTAACACAACGTATCGTATCCGTGGTAAACCACCGTACAAATCATACGTGGCATTGTTTGTATGTTTTGCGTCCAAAGCGGTCTACTTAAAATTAGTGTCTGACCTCACCACTGATGCGTTTTTATTGGCATTCCAAAGGTTCGTGAGTCGACGCGGGATTCCGGAGAAGGTGTAATGCGACAACGCGACGAACTTCGTCCGAGCCGATCGCCACATGAGAGAGTTCTGGGCCCGTCTGGAGGAGCAGGGGGGCGAATGTTGGCATCAAGAAAAGGATGCGAGTTTGCGTTCATGCCTCCCAGAGCACCTCACTTCGGCGGACTTTGGGAGGCAGGTGTGAAGTCTGCAAAGCACCTGTTCCTTCGGGCGGTCGGCGAAGACATCCAGACCGCGGAGGAGCTCGGAACTCTCCAGCGTGGAGGCCGTTCTCAACTCCAAGCCCCTCGGAGCGATCAGCACGGATCCAAACGACGGCCCCTCCCAGCTCCACCCTCAGCAGCGCTCCCGGACCAAGACAGCCCAACTTGCTTACGACGATGGCGCAGTGTCTCGTGTCTCAGGCACAGGTTTTAGCAGCGTTGGTCCCGGGAGTACGTCTCGAGCCTCCAGGCGAAAAACAAGTGGCACCTGGAGGTTCCAAACGTCGACGTGGGAGCTCTCGTCGTCGTCGCCGAGGACAATCTTCCGCCGCAGCAGTGGATGATCGGGCGGAACGTGGCGGTGTACGTCGGCTGCGACGTATCGGCGAGCGGTCCATAGGCTGGCGGTGCTACCTGTGGCATGCTGAAGACGGCGGTCCTTCAGAGGGGGCGGCGTTCGCGCACTTTGCGTTCTTTTATTTGTTGAATAGTGTAAGGCCGGAGCGGGAGCGTAATAAAGATTAAATCGCTCTCGCGAATTCTCCCCGTCTCTCTACCCCTTCGGTAAGCTATGAACCTATTAAAATTTTCAGCGACTAAACATACAAAAATGTAAATTTTTCAAGTCCAAAAATGGCTATTTAGGATTTTCCATTGACAAAAATGGTCTTAGCAAAAACAATGACAGAATCTCAAGTGTTTCTCAAGCGCCAGTCACAACAAATGTGTGTGGAATGGTCAATTACTATTACTATTACTATAATTTTGCAAAAAAAATGAGCGGACTTTATTTATTACTTCGTAAAGGGGTAAAATTCGATTGGTCTCAGGAATGCCAAAGGGCATACGATGCAATTAAGAGAGACGTAACTTTAGACCAGGTATTAGTCCATTTTAATTCAGAATTACCTATTGTTTTGAGAACTGACGCAAGCAACAATGCAGTGGGTGGCATTTTATCGCACAGCTTTGATGACGGACTTAAACCAATATCATTTGTCCCTAGAGCTTTGTCGAAAAGTGAACACAATTGCAGCACTCTTGAAAAAGAAGCCTTATCAATTATTTATTGTGTTACCAAACTTAAACCATGCCTTTTGGGAAATAGGTTTACTCTAAAGACAGACCATAAACCCCTATTGGGCATTTTTGGAGAAACAAAAGGATTACTTCAGATGGCATCCGCACGGATGCAAAGGTGGGCCGTTATTTTTTCAGGTTTTGAATATTGTGTCCGAACAATGTAGCAGATGGTCTGTCTAGAATGCCACAGTTGAGAAAGAGTAAAGATTTTGAGGAAAAATTCTATATTCAATTCATTCAATCTAATGACGTCTTCAAAATAAATATTAAAGATATTTCACGAGAAACCAGGAGAGATCCTATACTATCAAAAGTTTGTGAAGCAATTAAGGATAGTTCTTTATATAAAATAACCAGTAAGGACTTTTCTAGTTTTAAAAGGAGGGCTAGTGAATTGTCAGTAGAATTTGATTGCATTTTATGGGGATATCGAGTAGTAGTTCACACCAAACTAAGAAAAGTAGTGTTAAATGAGATGCTCAGATCTCATCTAGGAATTGTTAAAACAAAAATGTTAGCACGTTCATATATTTGGTGGCCAGGAATGGATACACAAATAGAAGTTCTGATCAGACAGTGTGAACCATTTCAACAATTGCAGTCTAGTCCAGAAAAGGGTTTAATAATCCGTTGGAAATCAAACGGTCAAGTTGGAAGCCGAATTTATATAGATTTTGCAGGACCGATTCAAAACTTTTATTTGTTGATAGTCATTGACTCTTATTAGAAATGGGTCGAAGTTTTTAAAACAAAGGAGATTACTTCATCGATTACTATAAAAATGTTAAGAGACTTGTTATGCAGATACGGCTTAGTAGATATTTTAGTGAGCGACAATGGTCGCCAGTTTACTTCTAATGATTTTAAAACTTTCATGTTAAATAATGGAGTACGGCACAGTTTGACAGCTCGGGGACACCCTTCGACAAACGGATGTGAGGAGTTGAATAACTCCACACAAAATATCCGAAAAATAACTGCATGGAGAACCTGCCAGTTGCTACTTACGCAACTACTTCACGTAGTAACGGCAACGCAGGAAAAGAGAGTTTGGAGAAAGCAGTTGAAGAGAGAGAGGAGAGAAAGTACAGAGTACGAATCCAAAGAGAGTTTGGTGAGATTGGGGGAGACGGAGCGGAGAGAGGAGCCAGAACGAGACGGCTCTAGTCAGAGCGAGAGTCCAGAGAGCGCAGGTGTGCCGTGAGCAAGGAAGGACGGTACAGCTATGCACTTTGGACTTCAGTGGGGTGCCGTGTGCAGAGGGCGAAAGGTCAAACGGTAAAACCGTGGACTTTGGACCTTGGAGTGGAAAGAAGAAATGGAGAGGCCGAGGATTAACGGGACTCGGAGGCCTATATAAACGGGCCCAGCGCTGGAATCAGGACCAGTCATCGAGCATCAAGCCGCGAGTGAACACCGTCTAGTAAAAGTCAAAGTCAAGAATATACAACCGTAGGAGTCAGCCGGAAACAAGATCGCCACGTCGAGACGTTCGGGACCGAGCAAGTCACCGAATTGAGACACAGGTGGCTGAGTCCTCGAAAGGCAACACACGGCCAAGTCTGCAGAAGATCAAGATTGGCTGTAATACCGATTAGTCCGACTAAGTTGGCTGTAATACCGGTCAGTTTAGCTGCATTGGCTGTAATACCGATCAGGCTAGCTGTGCCGGCTGTAATACCAACCAGTCCGTCTACATTGGCTGTAATACCGATTTGTCTAACTGTGTGCGACTAAGTTGGCGGTAATACCGGTCAGTTTAGCTGCATTGGATGTAATACCGATCAGGCTAGCTGTGCCGGCTGTAATACCAACCAGTCCGGCTACATTGGCTGTAATACCGATTAGTTCAGCTGCGTGGGCCGTAGTACCGATCAGTTGCGCCGGTTATAGACAGACTTAGCTCGGCACGTCAATACCAGCAGAGTGAGCAGCACGAGCAGCGGGCCTCAAGGGAGCAACGTGGAACAAAGCCGCAGTCAGTCGCGCAGGACGACGACGTGGACAAACAGCCAGAGGCCGTGCCAAGAGCCGAGCCGCAGGTACGATCGCAACAGTCGGGAGGGAAGGCCAGGGTGGATGTTCGTCTTTCTCTGGGCGTTAGCTACAGGGACTGCTGACGTGATCTGGCCGTAGTACCGGAGCGTCAAAGGAAGCTGAGTGAGCGTCTAGCGGGACCGGCCGGGACGGAGCAAGGGACAGGAGGCTGCGGATGGCAGGACGAAGGTCTTGCGAGCGTGGTGCCTGTGCACCCTAGTCTGAGAACGGTGACGCTTCCCTAAGCCCAACGGTCCAACTCCACGCCCTCGTTTACGAGTGTCGGCGAATGTACTAGCACGAGATATACACAAGCACTGTAAAACAGAGCCGTAAATAAAAGCTTCTTTAACTGAATTCTGAAGTGTTATTACTGGCAACCGGGCGGTCACGTTTATATAAATTTGGTGGGACGAACGCATAAATTTTACTGAGCTAGCCGCACGAACTTCGTAGCGAGCCAAACATAAAAATCAGTTCGTTGCATCTTTTTACTGCGCACCCAGTCCTCAATGCAGCCGATATTATAACGGATTATCATGCCTGTCTCCCACATGCAAATGTCGCCCCTCAGCATCAGACAATTAAGGGCCACGGCGCACACAAAGTAAACCAGCTGATGGAATATCTGCTCCGCATAGCAGTTGTCCAGGCCAAAGTGTTGGAACTGCTTGTAGAAGTGCTCCAGCTGCCCAATCAATTGCTTCCAGGCCGGACCGCCTCCGTGTTCTGGCGAAGAGGCGGCACGCCTGCGCATCCCGTGCGCCTGCCGCCCGCGCTGAATGTCATCGTTGTTGAGAATCGCTGGCACTATTTTGGGGTCCAACAAACCCAGAATATGCAAACCCAGATTTACTATGAGGTCAAAAATTACGCGACGGTACTCGAACAGATTGAAATTCTTCAGCTGCTGCTGATTCTGTTTCTCAGTGTTGAATTTGACGTACTCATCCACAACCCCGTATTGCTTGAGAAGATTCAGCAGTGTGATGGAGTTGACGAGCCAAATGACATGGTTTTCAATCGGATGCGGCGTGCGGTGCATTTTCTTGATCTGTATCACAAACTTACTCAGCAACTCACGCACATCATAATCGGCGTTGGTGAGATCGGTGTAACGAATGCACATAAAGATAAGATATGCTGGGAAACCAGGTAGAAGGCCTACCACTGTGCGTGGAGTCAAAGCGCTTAGCAGACGCTGCAAAATATTGTCTAGATCGCTGCTTGGAACTTCATGAGACCCTGCGGATTTTGAGACTTTTGCTTGGTCACATTTGCGCCCACGTCGCTGGACGTGCCGTTGGTCTTATTACGGCTTATCTCCTCCTCCAGCTTGTGCTCCAGCTGGCCGCCATCCTGCCGATAAGCCTTCAGCTTGGCGTGCGCCAGCTTGAGTTCTTCCTGCACGAGCAGGAACTGGGCTACAGCCTTCTGCAGTTCCCGGCGCAGATACCGATCGTTCTGCTTAAGGGTATCGACACTGGCTTCCTCAAATTCATGGATGCTCTCGAAGATAACCTTCTGCAGCTCATCTTTCTCATTGTTCAACCTTTCAATCTCCTGTGTCATCTCCACGAGCTTGCTGTTGTGCTCCTCCGTGATGGCCTTAAGCTCGGACTCGAGTTGACGATTGATAAGCTTCTGGGAATGGAAGGCCTCCATCAGGTCTTTGACGTCGTTGCCCCCCAACTGCATACTCTCTGGTTCGAGAGATCTCATGGACTGGCTCTGCTGCAGAAGGACCGCCTTCAATTGGATACACTCCTCGCGGCACCTACGGACCTCTTCCTGCAAGGCGGCATGCTGGACTTTAGCACTGTGTGCTTTCAAAGTCTCGCCTGCAATGGCTGCAATCTCTTCGTTTGTGGTTTCCAGCAGGATTTCGGTTACTGTGCGACGCACCACAAGCATCAGATCCGCCAGTCTTTTTTCGTAGTTTTCACCACTGACATCCTTTTTGAGTTTCCGCTGTTACTTGCTCCGCCGCCTCCCGTTTTCCGGTTTCGATGGGACCTCTTTGGTCCTCCTCCCGATCGTCGCAGCTGCTGACATCGCCGTCTTTACTTATTAATTCATTACCTATTTGCTGATCGTTCAATTCTACAAGCGTCTCCTTCCCAGGCAATCCATTGGAATCTTCGCTGTCGCTAGCCACGTTCGCAATGTTCAATAGATTAACAGGTGTTGTCAGTGTTTTGCTTGATACTTGCTTAACATGGTTGACCTCATCATCTGTCGTGCCAATAGAGGGCTGCTGGCGCTCTAGCTGCTGCTGGTTTTCGCGCTCCATTTTCTCCAGGCCCTCTCTTATCCAAGCTGGCAACATTTTGCGTTTGTTGGCATCGATCTCACTGCTTGCACTGCCACTTCCGCTTTCCTGCTGCGTCTGCGGTGCCTGTTGTTGCTGCTTTGTATGTGGTGGTGGGTGATGATGTGAATGTGGCTGATGTGCTTGTGGATGGCTCATTTGGATTGCTGACGTTGAGCTTGAGCAGCGATGGTATATGCGCCGTGGGATTGCCCGTGGATTTGCCGGGCTGCGAGTGCCAGTTGTTCCATGGTTGCTTGCCCAGCGTGACAGCCGCTCCGCTGGAGGCCTCTATGGCCTGGGCAGGCGCCTCGCTGACCGCCAGCCATTGGGACTGCGTAACAACTGGAGCCGGCGGTGGAGGTGTGTCTGCGCCATGTCCCCGCTCATGCTCGTCGTCCATGTCCGCCTCGCCGTGCTCCTCGAGGATCGGATGGTCCGTCCTGACTACACTGGGCAGCGGCATCGGCTGCACCTGGTTTTGGTACTCCCGCACATTACCGATGATGGGCGGTGGAGGAGCCACGGGCATGGCGACCGTAGAAGCGTCTCGCATGTGGATCCACTGCTGCATGGCGAGCGGAAGACCAGCGGCCACGAGGGGGGTCACCAAGCCCTGACCGATATATTTGCCCAAAGGATATTTGGCGAAACTAGAGGACCAAGTCAAAGCTCGGAAACAAGGATTCTGAGAGCCGTTCAAGGATTACATGGTGGACATGCAGACCATGATAAGGCCACTCGGGTACAGTCCGGGGAAAGTACTCGAGGTCATAAGGGAGAACAGCACATCTGGCCTACGAATTTCCCCTCAGAACGTACAAGTTCGACGACCTGGAAGCCCTCATGATCCTGGCCACAGAATACGAAGAGCTCGAAAAAGAGCGGGAAATGTTCTCCCATGAAAATAAGTTCAGCAGGACACAGACGACACTCCCGTCTCAGGTGACATGTAGAAGATGCGAGGATACCAGCAGGCAAGGCAGGCCAGCCGAAACATCGCGAAATACGCAGAATACAGAATATCAAAGGCAGCAGACCAATACTCTATGGAGACCACCAAACACTACCCAGAGACCACAAGGCGCGACAACAGGAAGCAACCAAGCCCAACAATACGTAACCAACCCACAGGAGGCACGTCGCAAATGTGGCGGACACGGTCATTGGGCAAGAGGTTGCCGAAACCAGCGAATGCTATTCTGCTGGATATGCGGAAAGGTGGGTGTGAGATCCATGGAATGCTGCCAGAGAGCGGAAAATGGCCAGCGATCCCAGCCGCAGAGAGGCGAGCGGGATTGGTGGGAACTCGTACAAAGCCACAATCGATACCGGGGCAACAGCGAGCTTCATTAGCGAAGAGCTGGCGGACAATCTGGCTGCCCTGGGAAAGATTACACGGACGAGACGGCAAGTTAGGTTGGCAGACGGAAGGTGCAGCGGTATAAGCGCGCAGCTCGAGGTAGAAGTCGCATTCGGCAACAAACGACTGACCATGAGCCTTCTGATATTACCAGGAGTAGTAGACGCACTGGTGCTGGGCTGGAATTTTCTCACACAGGTTGGTGCTGAGGTAAAGTGCGCAGGTCACGAAATCCGCATACCGGCCAGGAACAGACACAACGGATGGCTGGAGGAAAAATTGTCGGTAGCAGTTGTTCATGAAGACCGCGAGGAAGGAAACATTGAGCAATTCCTAGAAGCAGATCTGGCAGAATTCAGAACAATGATCGGAACTTCGAATGTGGACGAGCACCAGATCACCATGAAGGATGACAAACCTATAAAACAAAGATACTACCCTAAGAACCCTAAAGTTCAAGGTGAGATTAATACAAAGGTGGATGAACTTCTGGAAATGGGATTCATAGAGCACTCGAAGAGCCCATATAGCTCGCCCATAGCAATGGTAAAGAAAAAAACCGGCAAGTGGAGATTGTGCGTCGACTTCCGACAGATAACTACATCTTGGACCAACTACGAGAAGCACGCTATATCAGCAGCCTGGACTTAAAGGATGGATACTGGCAAATTCCACTAGAGGAAGGAAGTAGAAAGTTCACGGCGTTCACGGTGCCAGGAAAGTTACTCTTCCAATGGAGAGTTATGTCATTCGGATTACACTCGGCATCCGCAACATTTCAAAGGGCCTTGGACCAAGTGATTGAACCCGAGATGCCGCAATACCATCAGCAGGCATTCGAGGAGGTGAAGGCGAGGCTGGTGTCTAACCCAGTATTAGCGTGTCCAGATTTTGGAAGAACACTCATCCTGCAAACAGACGCAAGCGAATACGCCATAGGTGCCATTCTGACACAGAACACGGAGGACGGCGAGAAAGTTATCTCATACTCCAGCCGGACGCTGAACGGAGCCGAGAAAAACTATTCGACAACGGAGAAAGAGTGCTTGGCCATTGTCTGGGCAATCAGAAAACTAAGGTGGTAACAGAAAAACACGGTGGTAACAGATCACATGGCACTGAAATAAATGAACAGCATTGAAAGCCCGTCCGGAAGAATCGCCAGGTGGGCCCTTGAGTTGCAATAATACGACTTTGAGGTTGCGTACAGAAAGGGCCAATTGAACGTGGTAGCCGACGCATTGTCCAGACAGCCGATGCCGGAAACCCTCCGGGGAGCAAAATAGTTAGTGCCAAGTTGGGAATGTAACTGGATCAGGGACATGCGCGAGAAGATAAAAACACACCCGCGAAACGCTGCACAAGCAGATCCCACACAGAACTGGCAACGAAGATGTGGTGGCCTGAAAGCTGTGCGTCCCCACTGAGCTAAGGGAAAAGGTACTACAAGAAAATCACGACGCCCCAGCCGCCGGCCATGTAGGAAGCCGAAAGACGATTGCCCGTCTAGCTGCCAGATACTACTGGCCAGGAATGCAAAGGGACGCGAGAACATACGTTCGGAAATGCGAAGAGTGCCTAAAATTTAAGCCAAACCAGCGACAGGTGGCGGGTAAAATGCTGACACAAGTCCCTGAGGAACCATGGGCAACGATGTGCGCGGATTTCGTTGGGCCCCTGCCAAGATCGAAGCACGGTAACCAAATGTTCTTGGTTCTAATTGACCGTTTCTCTAAATGGACTAAATGGAATTGGTGCCATTACGAACCGCTACAGCAGAAACCCTGCATAAAGCGTTTAAAGAACGAATAATCGCTCGATTTGGAGTTCCAAAAGTGGTGGTTACGGACAACGGGGTGCAGTTCGCCAGTCGTGCATTTAAGAAGTTTCTTCACGACATGGGAATAAAACAACAGTTCACGGCACCATACACTCCTCAAGAAAATCCCACCGAGCGCGCGAACCGAACCGTAAAAACCATGATCGCACAGTTTGCCGGACAAAACCAAAGGAACTGGGACGAAAAGTGGCCAGAGATAATGCTAGCAGTTAACTCAAGCGTATCCGAGTCCACAGGATACTAACCTTCCTTTCTAACGCAGGGCAGAGAACCGCGGGTGCCAAACGCGTTGTACGACAGAGAAACGCTGGGCACGGGAAGGCAGACAGAGTCACCAGAGGGGAAGGCCGAAAAACTGAAAGAAATCTTCGAAATTCTCCGACGAAATTCAGAAAAGGCAGCGCAGGATCAAGCCAGACACTACAACCTCAGAAGGAGACAGTGGAATCCACAAATCGGCGAGGTCGTCTGGGCCAAGGAGCACCATTTGTCTAAAGCGGCAGAAGGCTTCGCGGCCAAACTAGCGCCGAGATATGAGGGTCCATATCAGGTGGTCTATTTTGTATTCCCCGTAATCTGCAAAATTCGCCACCAAAGAAGCAACAAGGGACGCACAGTGCACATCAGCGACCTAAAACAGCAGGAGAAGGCACACGCAACGAACGAGGACGGAGATACAGGCAGGTCTCGAGCAGTAGAAGAAAAGGAACGGGAAAGTGGGCAAACAGAAGACATATCGTTTAATCGTCAAGCGAATGCAGAACAACCAGTGTCCAAGACCGCTTGGGACAGTAGCAACCGTTTAATCGTCAGGACAAAACCGGAGTCAACGGAGCACGCCACACACGAGCAAGGGCTCCAATCATGCCAGCACACATCCAAGTCAACGACGAACAAAGGATCGGGATTGCGAGAACCCGTTTAATCGTCAGGACAAAGCCGGAGTCAACGGAAAAGGGAGTTGGATAGACAAGAAGGACGATCTTGCAAATGAAGACTGGACAAAATCCAGACTAGATGGGGCAGAGGCAACCGTTTCTACATCAGGCCAAAGACCGGAGTCAACGGAGCACACAACCAAAAGAAAGAGACTTTATCAACGAAAGCATTCACCGGACTTACGAAACGATCACAAGGAAAACATCTGGAGAGCAACGACAGAATACATGTCACCGAGGAAAGGGGAGAGACGGTACGGGGTACCGTAAAGCTAGGAAAAACACGCGTCAGCGACGGCCACCAAAAATTTACTGAGCCAAAAACGAGAGAAGACCTAGGCATCGGAGGAAAGTGGCGGCATCAGACACGCAGGGTTAAGAGAAAACGGGGCCCCAAAGAGAAGACATAAGCCGCAAAGAGAGCCGATAGGGACATAACGGGACGGCACAAAAGGAATCCCCAAAAACCGAGGCTTCATGGTAAAGGAAATTGCAAGGGAACGGGCAAACCAAATCAAGAAGTCAGCATGAGTACCCGAGTTACAAGAGCAGCAGCAAGGAGGCAGGCCGTGCTTCTGCGAGGTCCTGAAAGACCCGTCGCGGAGCAAGGACGGTCGGAGGCTAGGCCGCTGCCTATCTTCCGGCCCACCCAAACCCCGCGGCGTGGTGCCGAGGACGATGGAGCTCGCTGCCGCCGGGCAGCGGAAGCACCTCGGTGAAGATGGCTGAGGCGAGAGCCAAGATGCTAAGGGACGAGGTCGGGCGGATGCGGACGATGAGGACCCCGTACGAGGACCGCAGAGCGGTCGAGAAGGACCTCGAGACGGAGCAGCGGGAATGGGAGCTGATGAAGCAGGCCGCCGACGAAGTCTTCGTGCAGGAGGCATATCGCCTCAAGCAAAGAGAGGAGAAGGCCTAGAAGGAAGAAGTCGAGGAGGCCAAGAGAAAGGCGGAGGAGGAGAAGCGTTACCGGGACACCGAATGGCAACAACGGCTGCAGAAGTGATAGGAGGAGGAGTCCCAGTTGTGGTCGAGTGAGGTCCTGGTGGAATCAGTGCCCCTAATCCCAGGAGGGATGCAGGGAATTCCCCCGACTCCCCGATCCGGCGACAACGGAGGTGCCAGTCATGGATCCGAGGCCCCGAGCCAGTGGGTCCAATCGGATGGATGGGTTCCCCAACAATGCCCAACCCACCATCCACAGGATTGGGACGATCCACCTGCAAGAATGGCCGGAGGATGGGGACTGGGATCCCGCTCCCGCCCCCCACCATGTCATCAGGAGGCGGAGTCCCCACGCCCACCGAAGTGGACCCTGGCCCGACCGCCCACGCCTCGGCATGGCCACGAGATCCTAGAGGAGGAGCCGGAGGATCCCACCCAGGAAGAGGCTCCCAGACCAGGAGGAGGGGAGGAGCAGTGGCAGTACTGTCGAACGGAGATCACGAAGGCCCACGCGGAGGAAGCGGAGACCCCAGCGCAGGACCCACCAAGGTCGAATCCGCGGGACACAAGGGTGCGCCGCGGAGACGCCGGGTGGTTGCCGCCAACACCGGAGACTGGAGATGTCCTGGAGAAGGGGCCATGGGTGTGGCCGGCACCTGTGGGCAACCAGAGGCCCAAACTCCAGCGGCAGGTCTCTGCCCCGGTGGCACGCGGCCCAGTGGCCAGGCCAGCACTGGTGCGAATGGCGTCCCGGACCGAGGGCGGATCCTGGCAGGACATCGCCGAGGAGAAGTAGCCAGCTGGCCTATTAGAGCAGCCGTTCGTAAAATATGCAATTCGACGAAGAGGCCGACGCTGCGTGATGGCAGAGGTAGGCTGGAAGAAATACCGCATCCGTTTGGCGGCCTCTGGCCAAGTTAGCGTTCGCCGGTTTGATTGCTAGCCGTAACAAAAAAAAGAAATAAATAAAAATCTAAGAAGGAAAAAAACCCTATCACACACGTAAACACTGACACTGGGACTTAAAACGCGGACAGAACTAGCACAAACACTTAAAATGATAACACCATAAAAAGCTGGGAGTTTATTTTGAAAAGCAGTTCATCTGAAAAACAAAAACCAATCAGTTGAATGACAAAAACAAAATCGAAGGCACAAACTCACATGTACATTAAAGAATGGTGGAGAGGGGTAGCTCCTGAAACGCGGCCGGGACCGTGGCGGCGGTCAATCTATGTAAATCCCAGGTCATCTTTTTCTTTATCTCCTTGGAAAAGCCGTTCATCTGAAAACGAAAAGAAAAGCAAATCAGTTGGGAACAGAACTCAAATACCCTAGTAAAGAGAATTGTTGCGCTGGTCGGGAATGACAACTTTTATGTTACTCCCCTTGTTAAAGGGAATATTCATGAAACAAAGCTTCAAGCTAAAACTGAAGATCAATTCAGAGCTGTAACAAATTACCTAGACGAGGCTAGGAAACCCTACTACACGTACCAGCTCAAGAGTAGCAAGGGCTTGCAAGTAGTGCTAAAGGGCATAGAGCCCGACGTATCCACCAATGAGGTAAAAGAGGCACTGAAAGAAAAAGGATTCTTCTCCAAAAATATTATTAATATTATCAACAAAAATAAAAAGCCGCAACCACTCTTTAAGGTCGAACTGGAGCCTGAAAGCAGAGCCTTGAAGAAAAATGAAGTGCACCCGATCTATAAACTGCAATACCTGTTGCACAGAAGGATTACTGTTGAAGAACCGCATAAGCGGAATGGCCCGCTGCAATGCACAAACTGCCAAGAGTATGGACACACCAGAAACAACTGCGGGCTTCGTTCAGTCTGCGTAGCTTGTGGTGGCTTCCACAAATCCGAACCTTGCCCTGCAAGCAAAGAAGACCCAAAGACAAAGAAATGCGCTAACTGTGGAGATAACCATACCGCAAACTACAGAGGCTGCCCGGTCTATAAAGAGCTGAAGAGTCAATTTCAACAAGCAAAACAAGCACGCTCCCAGAATGCACGAAATGCGTACGTGCAATCCCAAACCACACCTAATGTTTTCTTTGCGAAAGCAGCCAGATCTTCATTTGGGCCCCTCAACACAAATGGGGGAGTTTCATACGCCAGTGCCCTAAAATCAGGACTTGCCAATCAGACGGGGTTCCCACAAGCTCAATGCTCTGAGCAAATTATAACAACACCTCAGCAAGCAATAGGACAAATACCAAACAGCATGGAAACCATGATGCTGACTTTACAACAGGGTATGATGGAATTTATGTCCTTCATGAAAACAACAATGACAAACCTTATGCAAAATCAAAACATTTTAATAAATTTGCTCACATCCCAACAATCTAAATAATCGATGTCCTGTCTTCGAATATCCATGTGGAATGCCAATGGCGTTTCACGGCACAAACTTGAAATAACTCAATTCCTCAATGAAAACCAAATAGATGTAATGCTGCTGGCAGAAACGCATCTCACAAGTAAATACAACTTCCAAATAAGAGGTTATACTTCATACTGCACAGATCATCCGGACGGTAAGGCTCACGGAGGAACTGGAATCCTAATCAGGGAACGCATTAAGCACCACTTTCACCAGAGGTTTGCAACAAATTATTTGCAGGCTACATCTATAAAACTACAAGCAGGCAACGGCAGTATCACTATAGCCGCTGTCTATTGCCCACCGCGTTTTACAATAACTGAAGAGCAATTCTTGGACTTCTACAATTCACTCGGAGATCGCTTTATAGCAGGAGGAGACTACAACGCCAAGCACACGCACTGGGGATCAAGACTAGTGACGCCCAAAGGAAGACAACTGTATAAAGCAATCATAAATTTGAGCAACAAACTCGACTATGTCTCCCCTGGCAGCCCCACATACTGGCCAGCTGACCCCAGAAAACTCCCGGACTTAATTGACTTCGCTGTGACCAAGAACATCCCAAGAAATTTAGTCAGCGCCAAATCGCTTTCGGACTTATCATCGGACCACTCGCCTGTTTTAATAACTCTCCTTCAAAGCCCGAAAGTAATCGAGTACCCCTTCAGGCTGACCTCGACTAGAACTAACTGGCTAAAGTACAAAAAGTACGTAAGTTCCCACATTGAACTAACACCACAGTTAAACATAGAGAACGACATCGACTTCTGTGCTGATGCCCTGGAGTCAGTACTCGTGGCAGCAGCCAAAATCTCAACTCCAGAAGAGACAATCGTGCGTAGCAACCAATACAAAACTAATCTGCAAATCGAACAACTGGTTCGGGAAAAACGACGTCTAAGACGCGTTTGGCAATCCTGCAGATCGCCCCATTCGAAGCAACTCTATAATGATGCCACCCGCAGACTCACCAAAACCCTCAAGCAAGAAGAGGAGCTTGCGCAGCGCCGGTACATCGAGAAACTGTCGCCGACCAGTACCAAGCATCCTTTGTGGAGAGCTCACCCAAATTTAAGCTCTCCGATAGAATCAGTCACTCCGATTAGAAACTCCTCGGGTACTTGGGCCCGCAGTGACGAAGACAGAGCCGAAACATTTGCTTTACACCTACGAAATGTATTTCAGCCGAACGCCGCCACAAACTCTCTTCAACTACCGCCGTTTAGCTCTGAAATTGCAATTAACCCGATTTTGTTTCAAACACCTGAAATTGCTAACGTCATTAGGAAGCAAATAAAACCGAAAAAGGCTCCAGGGGCCGACCTAATAACCCCAAAAATGATAATTGAACTTCCAAACTGTGCAGTGGATGTTATATGCAAGCTATTTAACGGGATCGCAAAACTTGGCTACTACCCCAAAAAATGGAAAAAGTCCGTGGTTATAATGATACCGAAGCCTGGCAAAGACCACACAATTCCCTCATCGTACAGGCCAATAAGCTTACTATCGTGCCTGTCCAAATTACTGGAAAAATGCCTGCTCACGCGCATTACACCATATTTAAGAGAACAAAACTTAATCCCGGCGCATCAATTCGGGTTTCGTGAAAGCCACGGAACCATCGAGCAAGTCAACCGGATAACTTCAGAAATTCGTACAGCCTTCGAACATCGGGAATATTGTAGTGCGATATTCCTCGACGTCTCTCAGGCATTCGATCGAGTGTGGCTTGAAGGCCTTATGCATAAAATCATAACATTACTGCCAGAAAACACTCATAAGTTACTTAAGTCGTACCTCTACCACAGAGTCTTTGTGGTTAGATGCAATACAACGACATCCAACGAGTATAACATTGAAGCCGGAGTCCCACAAGGTAGCGCCCTGGGCCCTACCCTGTTTATCCTATACACATCAGACATCCCTACGAACGAGAGGCTGACTACGTCCACATTTGCTGACGACACCGCAATCCTGAGCCGCTCAAGATGCCCAACTAGAGCAACAGCTCAACTGGCTGATCATTTGGTGGTAGTTGAAAAGTGGCTATCAGACTGGCGAATCAAAATTAATGAATCAAAGTGTAAACATATAACGTTTACCCTCAACAGACAATCGTGCCCGCCGCTAACTTTGAATGGTACGCAGATTCCCCAAGCCAGCGATGTAACATATCTCGGCGTCCACCTCGACAGACGCCTAACCTGGCGGAGGCACATTGAATGCAAGAAAGCACATCTCAGACTTAAAGCTAGCAGCCTACACTGGATTATAAATTCTCGATCACCCCTGTGTCTGGACTTTAAAGTTCTTCTCTACAACTCCACCCTCAAGCCCATTTGGACCTACGGCTCCCAGCTCTGGGGGAACGCGAGCAACAGCAACGTTGACATCATACAGCGCTCACAATCAAAAATCCTGCGAACAATCACTGGGGCACCATGGTATGTTCGGAACGAAAACATCCACAGGGATCTGGGCATACCACCGGTCAAAGATGAAATAGCAAAGCAGAAAGCGGCCTACCATAACAAGCTTACACTGCACCCAAATAATCTCGCAAGGAACCTAAGACGGGTTTCGAACAGAACTCGTCTGCATCGTAACGATCTACCAGCCCAGCAATAAATATTAGGGCCCGTTAGTCTAAATTCAGTCTACATGACTGTAAGTTAAGTTATATTCTTAAGATTTGATATACTTATTGTTAGTCTCATATAGAGAAGATTCAATAAATAAAGCATATATTAAAAAAAAAAAAAAAAAAAAAAGTTGAGCAATAAAAAAAAGGAAAATATAAAGGGTGTAGCTACTGAAACGCGGGGGGGACGATCGTGGCGGCAGTCAAACCCTTTTTACCCCTTTATCCTCTCTCTTTCCATCTCCGCTCGTAGGCGAGGGCCACAATCCAAGGGCAAGTCAAGGGAAAGGGGAGGTTTAAAGAGAAAGCAGGATGTGAGAAAGGGGAAGTGGGAAATTAAAGAGAAAACTTAACGGCGAAAAAAATTCTGCTCGTCACCATGTGCTTAGGGGAGGGGGCGCCAGCGGTATTGGGCGGTCGATTGGCACTATCGTATGATAGCCGATCGATGGGCAAGAGACATTGGAATTATCGGCATATGGGAGCCACACTAATAAACATCGCGATGATGAGGTGGCAACGCTACCCCAAGGTAATATCAATATTCAAGTCATGTTATCGATCGCAAAGTATTAGTGTGACCCAGACGAACCAAAGGAGACCGCGAACCAGGTGGGCTATTTAATTTAAATTTAAAATATTTAAAAATTTTAACGGCAACATCGGGATTTAAGGAAGCATACATCGACGAAGGAAGCTTCCTGGGAGAAAGTCAAGGAATACGGATCGGCGCAGTATAACTCAACAAGGAGCTGTGGGCGTCAATGGAAGGATCAATAAGACTCAAAGGCAATAAGGATACACAGGATAAAAGCCGGCGAGGAACAACGAGAATTTGTACGTCTAAGGATGGAACCAGAGCGGGGAGAAGAGCGAGAGGACTCGAAAGCTACAAGGTAACAGCCGGAGAGGAGGATCGAGCTCACTTTCGTTATCCGAAGAAAGGGGGAGTTGAATAACTCCACAGAAAAAAATACCCGAAAAATAACTGCATGGAGAACCTGCCAGTTGCTACTTACGCAACTACTTCGCGTAGTAACGGCAACGCAGGAAAAGAGAGTTTGGAGAAAGCAGTTGAAGAGAGAGTGGAGAGAAAGTACAGAGTACGAATCCAAAGAGAGGGTTTTATGGTGACAATTGGTGTCTCAACGCCTTCTCCGATGAGTTGTGGTTGCTCCAACGTCGCTCTCCGCTGAATCGTTTCTTGGTGCTCCGCAACGCCTCCTTTGTCTTGGACTTCTGGGGTGTGAGGGTCTAGGGATGCGTTACCGTTCCCAGACTAGCTTGCTTGCTGCTGGGCCTGTTCTTCGTGTCCAGTCACACCAGGGACTGCACAATTCTCACCTGACGGTTCAGGGGTACGCCGGAATTCGTCAAGGCAATCATTTTCGGGCGGCAGCTGGTTCTAGACAACTTCCCTTTCGAACCCAAGGTCGATGGACTCGTTTTGTTCAACACTGCCGGACTCGCCGAGCAATACGCCAAACTCAAATCGCGATAAGAATTGGAACAAAGCGCCTTAAAGACCTCAGCTACCTGTTTTTCAGTTCGGAGACTTTGACCCTAAGCCCCGACCGTCTCGATGAAGCGATCTGAAAACGCGAAAACCAAAGTATTTATTTTTATTAACCAATATTAAAACACGCTACGACATTTCAATTGGAAATCCACTAAACGAAGCTTGAATTAAAACAATTTCTTAAATATATTCATATAGACGTTATGCTGCTGGTAGAAACGCACCTCATAAGCAAATACAGCAGCACAGATCATCCAGATGGTAAAGCCTACGGCGAAACCGGAGTCTTAAAACACCACCTTCACATATACATCTGTCATAATTGTTTGACAACCTTGTCTTACCAGAAATTTTCCACCCTCAAAGACATAGACAGTTACAAGCTTCTATAAGTATTGTATGCATACGACACCCCAAATAACAATGGATTAAGTTCAGTGCGATGTGTTCAACAAGGAAAATAATCATTCGAAATTCATTACAAAGAGTGTTCAACGTCTCGTAATCTTTCGTCTCTTCGTGAACCTACAGCCATCGACAGCCTTTCTTCTAGCCATCCATTAAGCAGTTTTTGCTGGTATTCGCAACTCATGCCCGGCACATTTAATTTCCGCCCCGACTCGAGCGAGGGAATTCCATCCTAGCAATAACTCATCCACTACTCCTGGAAGTATTAGAATATTCATGTCTATTCGTTTGTTGCCAAACTCCACAGTGAACACGAGCTGGGAGCTTATTCTGCTGCATGCAGATATGCCAACCTAACCTGCGGTTTTGTCCTTGTGATTCTCCCTTCGTCAGCCAGTATATCCGCAAGATTCTCGTTAATGAAGCTTGACATGGCTCCCGTGTCAATTGTGGCCTTGTATGCGACATCTATAATTTCAACCGTTGCTGACAACTGGTGCTCTTTCCCGATCAGGTTGCCAGCTAGTTTGGAGAGAAGGCACTTTGCGGCCCCTGTGCACCTCTCTGCGCCTGGGATCGCTGCCCATTTCCCGCATTTTCCCGCACTCTAACCTCCTGACGCCAACGTTGCCGCACACCCAGCTAAACAGTAATATTTGGGTTTAGCATCCTCGCGCCTAGTGTTCGATCCCTCCACAACGACATGCCTTCTGTGGGTTCATTATGTGGGTTTGTGCATTGGTAGCTCTTGTATTGTATTGCGTGTCATCTGAGTGGTTGTTGGTGGCCTCCATAAGGTATTCATTGGCTTTCGTTATTGTGTTGCATTGGCCGGTGTCCACTGCTCAAAAGACGGTGTTTGGTTTACGGTGCTGCCTTCACATCTCCTGCATGTAATTTGTGGTGGTGCTACCTTTTCGCCTCCTGTCCCTGGATCTGTCCCGGCCAGTCACACTAGATGCCTACACAGTTTTTACCTGACGGCCTGATTTGACTTGTGTACCTGGGAACCCCTGTTCCGTCATGGGATTTTCCATTCGGATGATCTGTGCGGTAAAATGGAAACTTTTTGTTTGCAGTGTTCACGATAACACAGAATTATCTGAATTAAAAAAATCAAATTGCATTAGTTAAAGGACAAGATTCCAGAGGTAGCGCTGTCGAGTTTTGGTAGAGAAATACTGTACAAATTCTCAAAACGATCCGTTCGATAGATTTTGCATGATCATATACACCGACTTTGGCAGCTTTTTAGGAGAGCGCTTTAAAGTTTTGGACACCCAAAAATTGAATATAAAACGCGCTTACTTACCTACGTTCAACGACCCATAAGTTCGGAAGTAATACTCGGATCGAACTAATGAAAATCATATAGACGTAATGCTGCTGGTAGAAACGCAGTTCACAAGCAAGTAAAACTTTCAAATAGGAAGTTATGCATTTTACTGCACAGATCATCCGAATGGAAAAGACCACAACGGGTTAGACAAAGAGTAAAAAGTAAAAAAAAGTATGTGAATTCCACCATAGAACTCGGTCCTCAATTTAATATGGAATCGGAAATGGACTGCACTACTGAAGCCTTGAGCGACGTACTCGTCGCAGCAGTCAAATCTCCACATCATAAGGGATATTTGGTCGTCACATTTTGCTAAAAATCTTATGACTCTTTGATTTTAACGTCAGCTATGAAAGCGATTTCATTGAAGTTATTGTTAGTGAACTGGGTCTGTTTACTACCCAGTAGTAGTTGCCGGCGCGAACGCTGCTGAAAAGAGGCACGTCGCTGGGCGCTGGGAGGCTCTCTCATGTGGAGCAGCGTGTGATGACTCCGGTTGCAAATTTTGCACCGGTTATCGCGACAGTTCCTTTGCGAATGCTCATGGGAGAGGCCGTTCGGGCAGTACTTATTGATAAGCACTGCTCGGAGCCGCTTCTCCGCGCTCAGCTTTTGGAACCTCTTACACCTTTTTAGAGGATGGATTCCCTGGCAGACTCGGTACCGGTAGGACCGTGAGCTATACTCAGCAACTCACGCACATCATAATCGGCGTTGGTGAGATCGGTGTAACGAATGCACATAAAGATAAGATATGCTGGGAAACCAGGTAGAAGGCCTACCACTGTGCGTGGAGTCAAAGCGCTTAGCAGACGCTGCAAAATATTGTCTAGATCGCTGCTTGGAACTTCATGAGACCCTGCGGATTTTGAGACTTTTGCTTGGTCACATTTGCGCCCACGTCGCTGGACGTGCCGTTGGTCTTATTACGGCTTATCTCCTCCTCCAGCTTGTGCTCCAGCTGGCCGCCATCCTGCCGATAAGCCTTCAGCTTGGCGTGCGCCAGCTTGAGTTCTTCCTGCACGAGCAGGAACTGGGCTACAGCCTTCTGCAGTTCCCGGCGCAGATACCGATCGTTCTGCTTAAGGGTATCGACACTGGCTTCCTCAAATTCATGGATGCTCTCGAAGATAACCTTCTGCAGCTCATCTTTCTCATTGTTCAACCTTTCAATCTCCTGTGTCATCTCCACGAGCTTGCTGTTGTGCTCCTCCGTGATGGCCTTAAGCTCGGACTCGAGTTGACGATTGATAAGCTTCTGGGAATGGAAGGCCTCCATCAGGTCTTTGACGTCGTTGCCCCCCAACTGCATACTCTCTGGTTCGAGAGATCTCATGGACTGGCTCTGCTGCAGAAGGACCGCCTTCAATTGGATACACTCCTCGCGGCGTGTGCTTTCAAAGTCTCGCCTGCAATGGCTGCAATCTCTTCGTTTGTGGTTTCCAGCAGGATTTCGGTTACTGTGCGACGCACCACAAGCATCAGATCCGCCAGTCTTTTTTCGTAGTTTTCACCACTGACATCCTTTTTGAGTTTCCGCTGTTACTTGCTCCGCCGCCTCCCGTTTTCCGGTTTCGATGGGACCTCGTTGGTCCTCCTCCCGATCGTCGCAGCTGCTGACATCGCCGTCTTTACTTATTAATTCATTACCTATTTGCTGATCGTTCAATTCTACAAGCGTCTCCTTCCCAGGCAATCCATTGGAATCTTCGCTGTCGCTAGCCACGTTCGCAATGTTCAATAGATTAACAGGTGTTGTCAGTGTTTTGCTTGATACTTGCTTAACATGGTTGACCTCATCATCTGTCGTGCCAATAGAGGGCTGCTGGCGCTCTAGCTGCTGCTGGTTTTCGCGCTCCATTTTCTCCAGGCCCTCTCTTATCCAAGCTGGCAACATTTTGCGTTTGTTGGCATCGATCTCACTGCTTGCACTGCCACTTCCGCTTTCCTGCTGCGTCTGCGGTGCCTGTTGTTGCTGCTGTGTATGTGGTGGTGGGTGATGATGTGAATGTGGCTGATGTGCTTGTGGATGGCTCATTTGGATTGCTGACGTTGAGCTTGAGCAGCGATGGTATATGCGCCGTGGGATTGCCCGTGGATTTGCCGGGCTGCGAGTGCCAGTTGTTCCATGGTTGCTTGCCCAGCGTGACAGCCGCTCCGCTGGAGGCCTCTATGGCCTGGGCAGGCGCCTCGCTGACCGCCAGCCATTGGGACTGCGTAACAACTGGAGCCGGCGGTGGAGGTGTGTCTGCGCCATGTCCCCGCTCATGCTCGTCGTCCATGTCCGCCTCGCCGTGCTCCTCGAGGATCGGATGGTCCGTCCTGACTACACTGGGCAGCGGCATCGGCTGCACCTGGTTTTGGTACTCCCGCACATTACCGATGATGGGCGGTGGAGGAGCCACGGGCATGGCGACCGTAGAAGCGTCTCGCATGTGGATCCACTGCTGCATGGCGAGCGGAAGACCAGCGGCCACGAGGGGGGTCACCAAGCCCTGACCGATATATTTGCCCAAAGGATATTTGGCGAAACTAGAGGACCAAGTCAAAGCTCGGAAACAAGGATTCCGAGAGCCGTTCAAGGATTACATGGTGGACATGCAGACCATGATAAGGCCACTCGGGTACAGTCCGGGGAAAGTACTCGAGGTCATAAGGGAGAACAGCACATCTGGCCTACGAATTTCCCTCAGAACGTACAAGTTCGACGACCTGGAAGCCCTCATGATCCTGGCCACAGAATACGAAGAGCTCGAAAAAGAGCGGGAAATGTTCTCCCATGAAAATAAGTTCAGCAGGACACAGACGACACTCCCGTCTCAGGTGACATGTAGAAGATGCGAGGATACCAGCAGGCAAGGCAGGCCAGCCGAAACATCGCGAAATACGCAGAATACAGAATATCAAAGGCAGCAGACCAATACTCTATGGAGACCACCAAACACTACCCAGAGACCACAAGGCGCGACAACAGGAAGCAACCAAGCCCAACAATACGTAACCAACCCACAGGAGGCACGTCGCAAATGTGGCGGACACGGTCATTGGGCAAGAGGTTGCCGAAACCAGCGAATGCTATTCTGCTGGATATGCGGAAAGGTGGGTGTGAGATCCATGGAATGCTGCCAGAGAGCGGAAAATGGCCAGCGATCCCAGCCGCAGAGAGGCGAGCGGGATTGGTGGGAACTCGTACAAAGCCACAATCGATACCGGGGCAACAGCGAGCTTCATTAGCGAAGAGCTGGCGGACAATCTGGCTGCCCTGGGAAAGATTACACGGACGAGACGGCAAGTTAGGTTGGCAGACGGAAGGTGCAGCGGTATAAGCGCGCAGCTCGAGGTAGAAGTCGCATTCGGCAACAAACGACTGACCATGAGCCTTCTGATATTACCAGGAGTAGTAGACGCACTGGTGCTGGGCTGGAATTTTCTCACACAGGTTGGTGCTGAGGTAAAGTGCGCAGGTCACGAAATCCGCATACCGGCCAGGAACAGACACAACGGATGGCTGGAGGAAAAATTGTCGGTAGCAGTTGTTCATGAAGACCGCGAGGAAGGAAACATTGAGCAATTCCTAGAAGCAGATCTGGCAGAATTCAGAACAATGATCGGAACTTCGAATGTGGACGAGCACCAGATCACCATGAAGGATGACAAACCTATAAAACAAAGATACTACCCTAAGAACCCTAAAGTTCAAGGTGAGATTAATACAAAGGTGGACGAACTTCTGGAAATGGGATTCATAGAGCACTCGAAGAGCCCATATAGCTCGCCCATAGCAATGGTAAAGAAAAAAACCGGCAAGTGGAGATTGTGCGTCGACTTCCGACAGATAACTACATCTTGGACCAACTACGAGAAGCACGCTATATCAGCAGCCTGGACTTAAAGGATGGATACTGGCAAATTCCACTAGAGGAAGGAAGTAGAAAGTTCACGGCGTTCACGGTGCCAGGAAAGTTACTCTTCCAATGGAGAGTTATGTCATTCGGATTACACTCGGCATCCGCAACATTTCAAAGGGCCTTGGACCAAGTGATTGAACCCGAGATGCCGCAATACCATCAGCAGGCATTCGAGGAGGTGAAGGCGAGGCTGGTGTCTAACCCAGTATTAGCGTGTCCAGATTTTGGAAGAACACTCATTCTGCAAACAGACGCAAGCGAATACGCCATAGGTGCCATTCTGACACAGAACACGGAGGACGGCGAGAAAGTTATCTCATACTCCAGCCGGACGCTGAACGGAGCCGAGAAAAACTATTCGACAACGGAGAAAGAGTGCTTGGCCATTGTCTGGGCAATCAGAAAACTAAGGTGGTAACAGAAAAACACGGTGGTAACAGATCACATGGCACTGAAATAAATGAACAGCATTGAAAGCCCGTCCGGAAGAATCGCCAGGTGGGCCCTTGAGTTGCAACAATACGACTTTGAGGTTGCGTACAGAAAGGGCCAATTGAACGTGGTAGCCGACGCATTGTCCAGACAGCCGATGCCGGAAACCCTCCGGGGAGCAAAATAGTTAGTGCCAAGTTGGGAATGTAACTGGATCAGGGACATGCGCGAGAAGATAAAAACACACCCGCGAAACGCTGCACAAGCAGATCCCACACAGAACTGGCAACGAAGATGTGGTGGCCTGAAAGCTGTGCGTCCCCACTGAGCTAAGGGAAAAGGTACTACAAGAAAATCACGACGCCCCAGCCGCCGGCCATGTAGGAAGCCGAAAGACGATTGCCCGTCTAGCTGCCAGATACTACTGGCCAGGAATGCAAAGGGACGCGAGAACATACGTTCGGAAATGCGAAGAGTGCCTAAAATTTAAGCCACCAGCGACAGGTGGCGGGTAAAATGCTGACACAAGTCCCTGAGGAACCATGGGCAACGATGTGCGCGGATTTCGTTGGGCCCCTGCCAAGATCGAAGCACGGTAACCAAATGTTCTTGGTTCTAATCGACCGTTTCTCTAAATGGAAGCACCTCGGTGAAGATGGCTGAGGCGAGAGCCAAGATGCTAAGGGACGAGGTCGGGCGGATGCGGACGATGAGGACCCCGTACGAGGACCGCAGAGCGGTCGAGAAGGACCTCGAGACGGAGCAGCGGGAATGGGAGCTGATGAAGCAGGCCGCCGACGAAGTCTTCGTGCAGGAGGCATATCGCCTCAAGCAAAGAGAGGAGAAGGCCTGGAAGGAAGAAGTCGAGGAGGCCAAGAGAAAGGCGGAGGAGGAGAAGCGTTACCGGGACACCGAATGGCAACAACGGCTGCAGAAGTGATAGGAGGAGGAGTCCCAGTTGTGGTCGAGTGAGGTCCTGGTGGAATCAGTGCCCCTAATCCCAGGAGGGATGCAGGGAATTCCCCCGACTCCCCGATCCGGCGACAACGGAGGTGCCAGTCATGGATCCGAGGCCCCGAGCCAGTGGGTCCAATCGGATGGATGGGTTCCCCAACAATGCCCAACCCACCATCCACAGGATTGGGACGATCCACCTGCAAGAATGGCCGGAGGATGGGGACTGGGATCCCGCTCCTAGCCCCCCACCATGTCATCAGGAGGCGGAGTCCCCACGCCCACCGAAGTGGACCCGGGCCCGACCGCCCACGCCTCGGCATGGCCACGAGATCCTAGAGGAGGAGCCGGAGGATCCCACCCAGGAAGAGACTCCCAGACCAGGAGGAGGGGAGGAGCAGTGGCAGTACTGTCGAACGGAGATCACGAAGGCCCACGCGGAGGAAGCGGAGACCCCAGCGCAGGACCCACCAAGGTCGAATCCGCGGGACACAAGGGTGCGCCGCGGAGACGCCGGGTGGTTGCCGCCAACACCGGAGACTGGAGATGTCCTGGAGAAGGGGCCATGGGTGTGGCCGGCACCTGTGGGCAACCAGAGGCCCAAACTCCAGCGGCAGGTCTCTGCCCCGGTGGCACGCGGCCCAGTGGCCAGGCCAGCACTGGTGCGAATGGCGTCCCGGACCGAGGGCGGATCCTGGCAGGACATCGCCGAGGAGAAGTAGCCAGCTGGCCTATTAGAGCAGCCGTTCGTAAAATATGCAATTCGACGAAGAGGCCGACGCTGCGTGATGGCAGAGGTAGGCTGGAAGAAATACCGCATCCGTTTGGCGGCCTCTGGCCAAGTTAGCGTTCGCCGGTTTGATTGCTAGCCGTAAAAAAAAAAAAGAAATAAATAAAAATCTAAGAAGGAAAAAAACCCTATCACACACGTAAACACTGACACTGGGACTTAAAACGCGGACAGAACTAGCACAAACACTTAAAATGATAACACCATAAAAAGCTGGGAGTTTATTTTGAAAAGCAGTTCATCTGAAAAACAAAAACCAATCAGTTGAATGACAAAAACAAAATCGAAGGCACAAACTCACATGTACATTAAAGAATGGTGGAGAGGGGTAGCTCCTGAAACGCGGCCGGGACCGTGGCGGCGGTCAATCTATGTAAATCCCAGGTCATCTTTTTCTTTATCTCCTTGGAAAAGCCGTTCATCTGAAAACGAAAAGAAAAGCAAATCAGTTGAGCAATAAAAAAAAGGAAAATATAAAGGGTGTAGCTACTGAAACGCGGGGGGGACGATCGTGGCGGCAGTCAAACCCTTTTTACCCCTTTATCCTCTCTCTTTCCATCTCCGCTCGTAGGCGAGGGCCACAATCCAAGGGCAAGTCAAGGGAAAGGGGAGGTTTAAAGAGAAAGCAGGATGTGAGAAAGGGGAAGTGGGAAATTAAAGAGAAAACTTAACGGCGAAAAAAATTCTGCTCGTCACCATGTGCTTAGGGGAGGGGGCGCCAGCGGTATTGGGCGGTCGATTGGCACTATCGTATGATAGCCGATCGATGGGCAAGAGACATTGGAATTATCGGCATATGGGAGCCACACTAATAAACATCGCGATGATGAGGTGGCAACGCTACCCCAAGGTAATATCAATATTCAAGTCATGTTATCGATCGCAAAGTATTAGTGTGACCCAGACGAACCAAAGGAGACCGCGAACCAGGTGGGCTATTTAATTTAAATTTAAAATATTTAAAAATTTTAACGGCAACATCGGGATTTAAGGAAGCATACATCGACGAAGGAAGCTTCCTGGGAGAAAGTCAAGGAATACGGATCGGCGCAGTATAACTCAACAAGGAGCTGTGGGCGTCAATGGAAGGATCAATAAGACTCAAAGGCAATAAGGATACACAGGATAAAAGCCGGCGAGGAACAACGAGAATTTGTACGTCTAAGGATGGAACCAGAGCGGGGAGAAGAGCGAGAGGACTCGAAAGCTACAAGGTAACAGCCGGAGAGGAGGATCGAGCTCACTTTCGTTATCCGAAGAAAGGGGGAGTTGAATAACTCCACAGAAAAAAATACCCGAAAAATAACTGCATGGAGAACCTGCCAGTTGCTACTTACGCAACTACTTCGCGTAGTAACGGCAACGCAGGAAAAGAGAGTTTGGAGAAAGCAGTTGAAGAGAGAGTGGAGAGAAAGTACAGAGTACGAATCCAAAGAGAGGGTTTTATGGTGACAATTGGTGTCTCAACGCCTTCTCCGATGAGTTGTGGTTGCTCCAACGTCGCTGTCCGCTGAATCGTTTCTTGGTGCTCCGCAACGCCTCCTTTGTCTTGGACTTCTGGGGTGTGAGGGTCTAGGGATGCGTTACCGTTCCCAGACTAGCTTGCTTGCTGCTGGGCCTGTTCTTCGTGTCCAGTCACACCAGGGACTGCACAATTCTCACCTGACGGTTCAGGGGTACGCCGGAATTCGTCAAGGCAATCATTTTCGGGCGGCAGCTGGTTCTAGACAACTTCCCTTTCGAACCCAAGGTCGATGGACTCGTTTTGTTCAACACTGCCGGACTCGCCGAGCAATACGCCAAACTCAAATCGCGATAAGAGTTGGAACAAAGCGCCTTAAAGACCTCAGCTACCTGTTTTTCAGTTCGGAGACTTTGACCCTAAGCCCCGACCGTCTCGATGAAGCGATCTGAAAACGCGAAAACCAAAGTATTTATTTTTATTAACCAATATTAAAACACGCTACGACATTTCAATTGGAAATCCACTAAACGAAGCTTGAATTAAAACAATTTCTTAAATATATTCATATAGACGTTATGCTGCTGGTAGAAACGCACCTCATAAGCAAATACAGCAGCACAGATCATCCAGATGGTAAAGCCTACGGCGAAACCGGAGTCTTAAAACACCACCTTCACATATACATCTGTCATAATTGTTTGACAACCTTGTCTTACCAGAAATTTTCCACCCTCAAAGACATAGACAGTTACAAGCTTCTATAAGTATTGTATGCATACGACACCCCAAATAACAATGGATTAAGTTCAGTGCGATGTGTTCAACAAGGAAAATAATCATTCGAAATTCATTACAAAGAGTGTTCAACGTCTCGTAATCTTTCGTCTCTTCGTGAACCTACAGCCATCGACAGCCTTTCTTCTAGCCATCCATTAAGCAGTTTTTGCTGGTATTCGCAACTCATGCCCGGCACATTTAATTTCCGCCCCGACTCGAGCGAGGGAATTCCATCCTAGCAATAACTCATCCACTACTCCTGGAAGTATTAGAATATTCATGTCTATTCGTTTGTTGCCAAACTCCACAGTGAACACGAGCTGGGAGCTTATTCTGCTGCATGCAGATATGCCAACCTAACCTGCGGTTTTGTCCTTGTGATTCTCCCTTCGTCAGCCAGTATATCCGCAAGATTCTCGTTAATGAAGCTTGACATGGCTCCCGTGTCAATTGTGGCCTTGTATGCGACATCTATAATTTCAACCGTTGCTGACAACTGGTGCTCTTTCCCGATCAGGTTGCCAGCTAGTTTGGAGAGAAGGCACTTTGCGGCCCCTGTGCACCTCTCTGCGCCTGGGATCGCTGCCCATTTCCCGCATTTTCCCGCACTCTAACCTCCTGACGCCAACGTTGCCGCACACCCAGCTAAACAGTAATATTTGGGTTTAGCATCCTCGCGCCTAGTGTTCGATCCCTCCACAACGACATGCCTTCTGTGGGTTCATTATGTGGGTTTGTGCATTGGTAGCTCTTGTATTGTATTGCGTGTCATCTGAGTGGTTGTTGGTGGCCTCCATAAGGTATTCATTGGCTTTCGTTATTGTGTTGCATTGGCCGGTGTCCACTGCTCAAAAGACGGTGTTTGGTTTACGGTGCTGCCTTCACATCTCCTGCATGTAATTTGTGGTGGTGCTACCTTTTCGCCTCCTGTCCCTGGATCTGTCCCGGCCAGTCACACTAGATGCCTACACAGTTTTTACCTGACGGCCTGATTTGACTTGTGTACCTGGGAACCCCTGTTCCGTCATGGGATTTTCCATTCGGATGATCTGTGCGGTAAAATGGAAACTTTTTGTTTGCAGTGTTCACGATAACACAGAATTATCTGAATTAAAAAAATCAAATTGCATTAGTTAAAGGACAAGATTCCAGAGGTAGCGCTGTCGAGTTTTGGTAGAGAAATACTGTACAAATTCTCAAAACGATCCGTTCGATAGATTTTGCATGATCATATACACCGACTTTGGCAGCTTTTGGGAGAGCGCTTTAAAGTTTTGGACACCCAAAAATTGAATATAAAACGCGCTTACTTACCTACGTTCAACGACCCATAAGTTCGGAAGTAATACTCGGATCGAACTAATGAAAATCATATAGACGTAATGCTGCTGGTAGAAACGCAGTTCACAAGCAAGTAAAACTTTCAAATAAGAAGTTATGCATTTTACTGCACAGATCATCCGAATGGAAAAGACCACAACGGGTTAGACAAAGAGTAAAAAGTAAAAAAAGTATGTGAATTCCACCATAGAACTCGGTCCTCAATTTAATATGGAATCGGAAATGGACTGCACTACTGAAGCCTTGAGCGACGTACTCGTCGCAGCAGTCAAATCTCCACATCATAAGGGATATTTGGTCGTCACATTTTGCTAAAAATCTTATGACTCTTTGATTTTAACGTCAGCTATGAAAGCGATTTCATTGAAGTTATTGTTAGTGAACTGGGTCTGTTTACTACCCAGTAGTAGTTGCCGGCGCGAACGCTGCTGAAAAGAGGCACGTCGCTGGGCGCTGGGAGGCTCTCTCATGTGGAGCAGCGTGTGATGACTCCGGTTGCAAATTTTGCACCGGTTATCGCGACAGTTCCTTTGCGAATGCTCATGGGAGAGGCCGTTCGGGCAGTACTTATTGATAAGCACTGCTCGGAGCCGCTTCTCCGCGCTCAGCTTTTGGAACCTCTTACACCTTTTTAGAGGATGGATTCCCCGGCAGACTCGGTACCGGTAGGACCGTGTACCTCAAGTACGTCTGTTCTCAAAGGCTTGGACGTTGCGTTGACATGGGGCCATGTTATTCATGGAAAAAAACAAATTGAGAAGTTTTAGGCTGTAGTGGTGCGTGCTTAGGAACTATGGATAGCAGAAAAAAGGAATTCTAGGTAGAAGATGTGGAAGGCGCCCCGGGTAAGAGAACAACCTTCGTTATCGAACGCCGGACAACGCCGCGTGCCATACGAATGTCGACTCCGTGGACGTTACCATCAGCCCCTGGAAAGACGGAATTGATTCTACCTAGTCGCCACTCATTTGAAGGCAGATTGTCGTCCTTGATGACGACCATGTCACCGGCGCGAAGATTTTTCATGGGAAGTTGCTTTGTTGCCCTTGTGGAGCTCTTTAAGATATTCTTCCTTTCATTGAGCGCGGAATTGCTGATGTAGAGACTTTAAGTGCTGCCATCGGTTCACAATGGACTTGGATTCTCCTTTTTCTTCGGGTTCCACTATGCACAGAAGAGGCCCGCCAACCAAAAATTGCCCTGGTGTCAACGCTAAGAGATCAGTTGGATCCTCTGACATGGGAGATAGCGGTCTGGAATTTAGAAGCTTGGATTTTTGCTAAGAGAGTGGAAAGCTCTTCAAAGCGTACTTTCGCGTAGAGGTGGACGTCTTGAAGCTCTTGACACCAGCTTCCCATAGGCCTCCCCAAGGGGTGCCCCGGGAGGAATGAACTGCCAGTTGAGCTGCTGATGGCTATACGCATCAGTCACAGACTCTTTTACGGCTTGTAAAAAATCTCGGGAGAGCAGGGTGGCAGCGCCGACGAAAGTTTTCCCATTTTCGGACTGAATGTGACGAGGACACCCTCTACTGGATACGAACCGAGCAAAAGCGGCAAGAAATTTCTCGGCCGTCAGATAGGACGTAGGCTCTAGATGTATGGCCTTTGTGGAAAAACAGACGAAAACCACTTTGTAATGAGACAAGCTCTTCCAGTGTAATTCTTAATGTCAAAAGAGTCGGTGTAGTCCATCCCTGTGTGCGTGAATGGCCGGGAAAAATAAAAACGCTCTTTTAGAAAATTTCCCATCATCTGGACTTGCAATCTCTTCTTGTGGATAACGCAGACCTTGCAGGAGTTAATAACTGCCTTCACCAAGTTCTTTATCTTCGGAATCCATTATCTTGAACGGGTGAGACGTACCACTAACTGGTTACCTCCGTGTAACGTTATGAGACGCGTAAAATTTACTAGTAGTCGCGAGAGTGCACATTTGTACGGAAGGATTATAGGATGTCGTTCATCATAACGCAAAATTTCGGAGGCCGTTAAGCCGCCACACGCCCTTATTAACCCTTTCTGATCTAGGAAGGGGTTTAAGGAGAGAATGACGCGGACACAGGACGCTTTTAAGGAGAGAATGACGCGGACACAGGACGCTTTTGACCCAAGCAGCTATATTCATCAGCCAAATATCTGCGCTGCGTGCCAATGACCATGAGCCGTTCAGCGGCGACAAGTTCTTGGCCCTCTAGACGGACCCCTGGAAGCGGCGACTGTTTCCTACATCGCTGGTGTTATGTTAGAATTTATGGTTCACAGTTTTTAGTCATAATGAAAAACGCACTGATTTTATTTTAAATTATCAATATGTTTATTTGGTACTCTTTTGGTTTGCCGTCGACTCTAGACTGCCAGCCTATATTCTTTTCTTCGCTTAGCTCTATGTTGCGCAGTCGGCGCTGTCGGTCAAGCCGGCAGCGACGCAACCGCCTTATATGTTAGCTTATCTCTGAGAGCGGTGCCCAGAGAGAGCGAATGGAATGTTATGTGCATACATGAGTATATTTGTAGCAGTCGCCATGCTGTGGGAATAAGCTGGCGCGACTTATCACTCGCTGATGGCGTGTGTGGTCAAATTACGTTTGCCTTGAAGAGTGCTGATCCTGCAGATTTGGCTCACATTGTTGCCGATGGTACAGTGTGTACTCTGTATGTATGCACACTACATCTCCCTCCTTTTTATACCCTTGAAGAGGGTATTATAATTTTGGTCAAAAGTGTGCAACGCAGTGAAGGAGACATCCCTGACCCTATAAAGTACATATATTCTAGATGAGGATCACCTCCTGAGTTGATATAAGCATGTCCGTCTGTCCGTCTGTCTCTCCGTCCGTCTGTCCGACTGTCCGTCTGTCTGTCTGTTTCTACGCGAACTAATCTCTCAGTTTTAAAGATATCGAATTGAAACTTTGCCCACAACCTTCTTTCCTTTGCACGCAGTATATAAGTCGGAACGGCCAGGATCCTATAGCTGCCTTATAACTGATTGATCGGAAATGCCACAACTTTGGTGTTTGTAAAGTTAGGAAGTTGGGACTTTCTATGGGTCTTATATTTGGCCAATTAATCCGACCTACCAAATTTTATAGGATCGGCCGACTATATTTTATAGCTGCCATATAATTGAACGATTGGAAATGCCATAACTTTGGTGTTTTTAAAGTTAGGAAGTTGGGTTTTTTTATGAGTGTTAAGAATGCATCATATGAATAATTTTGGAGAATATAATTTACAGAATATTCTGCAAGGGTATTTCAACTTCGGCTCCGCCCGAAGATAGCTTTCCTTTCTTTTTAAAAAATAACGTAATATATGAAGTTATTTTATGATAATGTATATACATTTTTCTTAATTAAAACTATGTCTAATAAAAAATTATATATTATTGTTTTTTACTTTTGTTTGTTTTTTTTTGGTTTTTGGTTTTTGTTTTGATTTCATTTTTTTTTGTTTAGTGCGCATATATATTTGCATTTATGTATGACATTTAGATGGTCATACTTAATTGTAACAAGAGAGAACGCTATAGTCGGGTGCCCCGACTATCAGATACCCGTTACTCAGGTAAAAGGAGTGCGAGGGAGATAAAGATAGAAACTTTGATCACGCATAACTTTTAAACGAATGGTCCGATTTGAAAAATTTCTTCTACATTTCGATAGGTATTGATAAACACAATAAAACTGCATTTTTACTTTTCCGAAATATTTAAATTTATATTTAAATAAAATCGTATATAAGCGATTGTGGGCGTTAAAGGGGGCGTGGCACCTGTTTGAAACAAACTTGCGCTGCGTAGGAACTCCTAAAATCTGCATGCAAAATGCCAATCTTCTAGCTTTTATAGTTTCCGAGATCTCAGCGTTCATACGGACAGACAGACGGACAGACGGACAGACGGACAGACGGACATGGCTAGATCGACTCGTCTAGTGATCCTGAACAAGAATATATATACTTTATAGGGTCGGAAACGCTTCCTTCTACCTGTTACATACTTTTGCACGAATACAATATACCCTTTTACTCTACGAGTAACGGGTATAAAAATGGGTTATTTGAAAATATAAGAATATAAAATGTCAATAAAAAATTTAATAAAGTTTGATAAAAATTGTAAAATTACGAAATATAAATTTGAAATATGATTGGAAAATGTTGTTGTAATGTTCCTATGACTTCTTCTTTTTTTTTGTGTACCCGTATAGTTGATCAGGCCATACGAGATAACAAAGTATTTATACGTGAACAATTTTAAGCCTATCCCTATGAACAACTTGTTTTTTATTTTTATCGCTCATTACTACTATGTTTTCATTTTCTTTTATTTCTACCACTTTGTAAGGGCCTAAATATTTGTTATCTAATTTGTGACCGGTTTCATTTCTCAATAAAACCTGGTCTTTTATCTCTAACTTAAATTCAATAGTGCTTTTGTCGTAATTAGATATTTATTTTTGTTTATTTTTATTTAGCATAATTCTTGCTCTTTTGTAAGCATTTTCTAGTCTAAATTTTGCTTCCTTAGTATAGTCATCTATGTTATATAAAGGATCTATTCTATCTGTTGAATTGAAAGATGTACTTAAATTTGGATGTTTGCAAAAAACGAATTCATAGGGGCAATAGTTGTGTGTCATAGAAGGTGTTGTATTGAAACAATAGACGAAGTGTCGTAGCCACATGTTCCAATCTGTTTTATTAACGGATATACATATATGATCGAATGTATTCGTTAAGTGTTCGGTGACTACGTTCTATTGTCCCTAATGTCTGGTGGTGGTGCGCTGTAGATGTTATGTTTATTATACCAAGGTATTTACATAAATCTTTAATAATTGAATTTGTATATTCTGTTCCCATGTCCGATATGAACGTCTTCATTGGACCGTACTTTAGAATACAATTTTCAAAAATAGCTTTAGCTACTGATTTTGCGCTTTTGTTTGGTATTGGTATGGCAATTAAATATTTCGTTAAGTCGCATATTTTTGACAAGGTTTTGGCTATTCCGGTATGGCCGCCTTGTAGTGGATCGTCATGGGTTTCAGACAGTATAGCTTCTTTTTCTTTCTTATCTTTTATTATGGTCACTGGTTTGAGTAGCGCTACTCTTAGTTTTTTTAATATTTTATTGCCCATTGTTTTAAACGAATCAACTGAAATATTTTCAAAGATTTTTTCACACAGTGCCATTTTAAGTTGGCTGATCTTGTATATACCGGCTTCTTTTTCAAGCCTTTGGAAAAATTTACCTAAATCAAATGTACCATTGGTATATAGATCGCTAACATTTATTCTTGCAATAACTTTTTTACCATGCTTAAAATAGCATTTGAAATTATTTAAATGCAAGGTCACTACTTTCTTTACTTCGTCGTTGTTAAGAATGTCGTATATTTTGGGCATAGAAGATTTTTCAACACACTGCCTAGGCAGCTGTGCTTGATTTTTCCCTGCGCAGGGTTTATTCTGTCTGTACTAATTTCTTGTAGTGACTTGTAAAATTTGCTTTTGTATGTTTTTTAGTTCTTTGATGGTTATTCTAGATAACGCATCAGCAACGTAATTGTCCTTTCCCTTAAGATACTCAACTGTAAATTCGTATTCTTCCAAATCTAGTCTTATTCTGGTTAATTTAGAGTTTGGATTAACCATAGAAAAGAGGGATGTTAATGGTCTATGGTCTGTTTTAACTAAGAAATGTCGCCCATAAACGTAAGGTCTGAAATGGTTAATTGCCCAATGTATTGCTAGTAGTTCTTGTTCCGTTGTGCTTTTATTGGATTCTCCTTTAGTAAATGATCTCGATGCATAAGATACAGGAAGCTGTATGCCATTATGTTCTTGTGTAAGGACTGCTCCGCAAGCTTGCTTACTTGAGTCCGTGGTAATGCAAAATTCTTTATAAAAATCGGGGTATTGAAGTAGTGTTGGACTCACTAATTTTTTCTTTAAGTAATCAAAAGCATTTTGGCACTCTGGTCTCCATTCGAATTTAACACCTTTTTTGCATTATGTGACGGGAATAATCTGCAAAGTTTTTAATGAATCGACGATAATAATTGCAAAATGGAACAAATCTGCAAGCGCTATCAGCGTCCGTGGGGACTGGGTATTTTTCAATGACTTCATATTTTTTGTCATCTGGCATTATACTTTGATCTGTACATTTGTGACTAAAAAAGGTCAATTCATGCATGATAAATGAGCATTTCTCTGGATGTAGTTTAAGATTATTTATTCTGCAAAGTTCAAAGACGTTTGTTAAGTTTTTCAACATATGATTTTCTGAACATCCTACAACATTTAGGTCGTCCATGTAGAGGAATGCCTGGGATGGCTCCAAGCCGGAAAATGCAATTGTCATCATACGCTGGAAAGAATTTGGGGCTATTTTTAAACCATAAGGTAATCGTGTAAAACGATAAGAGCCATAGCTCGTTGAAAATGAAGTTATATTTCTGGACGATTCCTCTAATTCAATTTGGTGGAATCCGGACATAAGATCTAAACAAGAGAAATACTTTGCTCGGCCCAATTGATCAAGTATGTCATCGATTCTAGGTAGTGGAAATTGGTCTGCTAAAAGTTTTTTATTAATTTGGCGATAATCAATTACTAAACGCCATCTTTTCTCCTTTGAGTCAGGTAATGATTTTTTTGGAACAAGTAACAGAGGGCTATTATATTCTGATACTGAGGGCTCTACTATTTTATTTTTTATAAGTTTGTCCACTTCCTTAGTTATTTCCTCTTTATGACATTGTGGACTTCTATAGTTTTTTATATACACGGGTTCATCATCTTTTACTCTTAATTTTTGCTTGTAGAAATTGTTAGTAGATATCGGTTCGGTTTCAAGACCGAATATGTCACTATATTTTGAACAAAGATTTGTTAAAACATTTTTAAATAGAGTCGGAAAATTTTGTTTTAGTTTATTGATGACTTTTTCGTTTCTATTTGTGCCATTTAAATTGACAATATTATAGTGGCCGATAGATTCGTGTTTAATATTCTTAAGGTTTACTATTTTGTTCTCATTTGTGGTGTTTAAAATTCGGACGAATGTGGCTTGGGGATCTGAAATTGTATTTCCTATGAATATACCATTTTCAATTTCTTGATTTGGTATTAGAAGGGTTTTATTACTTTCGGTTAAATTAATTTTTCTAATTACTTCGGAGCGAGCTGGTATAATTATTTCATTAGTTCCTATGTTATGAAGGATTAGAATTTTTATTGGAAATTTTAAATTATCAGGTCTTAAAATGAAAAGGTCATTATCTTGATTGAAGTCCAATATACAATTAAATTTCTTTATGAAGTCTATTCCAATTATTCCGTCTACCGGTATTGAAAAGTTATGGGGAACTAAGTGAAAGTTATGTGGTATTATATAATTGCTTGTTCTTAATTCAATAAATGATAGTCCTATTGTAGTTATTGAGCCTTTGCCTATTCCTGATATTTGTATAGTGTTATTGAGGTCCGTATCAATGAAGTTGTCGGAATTTTCTTTAATGAGAGAAATATCAGCACAAGTGTCTATCAAAAAGGTGAGTGGTTTTTGTGTAAGTTCATGTTTTACTTTTACGAATATATTTAAATTAAGAGTAATAGAGTGAACTGTGTTGTTTTTTATTGTTGACTTCTTAAGGGAGCTTCCTCGTTTTCCGAGTTAGTTTGAGCCATTCTCACAGTGTTATTTTTGCCATTTTGATTGGTGTAGTTTGTGTTGTTGCCTCCATTACCGCGGTTTTGACCCCGATAGTTTCCTCGGCCTCGGTTATTCTAATTATTATCATAATGATTATAGTTATTATAATTATTTTGGTAATATCCTCGGCCATAGCCTCTGCTTCTATAGTTTCCTCTATAGTTATCACGGAAGTAATTATTTTTATTTGTATAAAATATGTTGTTTGCATTTCCTGTCATTTCCGTGCTGCAATGAATATATTTTGTAACAGCTTCATTCATTGTTTTGAATGTGCCAGCTTCCAGAATGGTTTTTAATTTTACATTTTCACAATTCTTTATCATTGTAGAAATGGCTTCTTTTGTGCTGAACGTGCCTGCATGTTCGGCACTCAATCCTTCGTCAATGTAAGAAGCTTTCAATAGTTTCCGTAGATTGTCTAGTTCAGTGGTAAATTGCGTAGCCGTTTTTCCCTTTTGGTGTATTTTTAATAATTTCGCTTTTACAACGTCAGAAGAATCGCCCACTATAGTGGCCTGGAGTTTACTGATTATGTTATTAATATTTGTTTCGTGTTGTACTTTGTACAATGTTGATCCAACTATTTTGAATTTGATTACCTCAACAGCCATGTTTTCGAATGGTCCCTTGGTAAGGTTGACCAATATATATTTTCTTTGGAGTCCGAGTTTTCCTGATTTGACAGTTCGGTCAGCGTTAATTCCACTGGAATAGTCAGGTTGTGTATGTCCCTTGGTAAGGTTGACCAATTTCAATGCTGTTAAGAATCTTTGCAGGTGGATTTTTTTTCCATCGAACTCTGGAATTGCCGAGCTGATTTCCTTCATGTATGCTCTATTGGCAATCGAGTCGTCCATCATATTGATTATATTATATTCAAAATTTTCGTATGATATATATTCTTCGGAGTCCGAGTTTTCCTGATTTAACAGTTCGGTCAGCGTTAATACCGCTGGAATAGTCAGGTTGTGTATGTACTCGGTTTTTGGGAATTCGGTTTATTTGTTTGTTTCGACTAATTCTTCCGTATCGGAATCATTATTTTCTATTTCTTCTGATTTCAATTCCTCCTCAAATGTTAATGGTGTATTAAGGATAGATGGAATTAAAATGTCTAACTTATATTTTTGTTTTATATTTTTAAGATTGTTTTTAAATTTATATAATAATTTTGAGATATCTGTCCAGTGTTTACTCGATAATTTATCTCTGTGTTCGTAAATTATAACTAGAACTTTAGCGTGTTTTTGTATGGTTGTTCCCTGAACATTTCGGTTTTGCGAAAGACATTTGTATGACTTGTTGAAATTTGTTCTTATATCTTTTAATTTATCAGAAATAGTTTTCCAATCCATTAGGATTTATTTCATAATAATTTTAAAGATTATTATATTGCCAAGCAATGCATTTTTGTCAATGACGGAAACAACCTTACAGTTTTCTATTGTTGATAATACTATAGCTTTTTACTTAGATTGAATTTTTCCATATATTCAATTTCTTGTTCATACACTGAGATGGGGTTCCATAGTGTTTCGAGGATAAATCTTACTCTATAATAGAACATGGGTTCCCTTTCCTGTGTTTTTTCTATACTCTTTGTATCCATAATAAAGAACAGATTTGTAAATTTAAAAATTGTTGTTTTTTTCTTTACTAGTCTTTTTCGGACTTTGTGTGTTTGCATATGCATTCACAGTATGGTGAGAATAAAGGGCCTGGGCAGTCTGCTGGGCATTCCTTTTTAAGTACTTGCAAAAATTTCTCTTTCGGAGGAGATTTTTTGTCAACAGTTTCCCCGATGATTTCAATATTTTTGTAACATTGATTTTTCTGTAGCTTAGTGATTACAAAATTTTTTAGGTAGTCTAGCTCTCCTTGTTCCAATGATGGATTATCACTGGGTGTTAATTCATTTCGAATGGCGGCTATTCTTTTAAATGTTTTTTTTTTCTTAATCCTCCTTTCCTTTTATTATTTTAAGTTTTTCGGTCCATCCTTGTTAGGTAGACAATATATTTAAATATAGGTCTTTTATAGAAAGATGCAAAAAGAAATGGGTGTTTACCCTATTGGAGACGAAAAAAAAGATAAATGATTTTAAACCTTGTCCAAGTCATTAGCTCTGCTTATATATCGTCTTTAAATTATTTTATTATGTTTATCGTATAATGTGAGCACGAATTGAGCAACGCTGCTAATTGTCAGGATCAAAAGTAGTATCCATATTGACTTAATAGCATCCGTATGATCAACTATTTGAACATTATTAACAACTTTAGCTTTATTTCCCGTAGACTGGGTGTCGTCTGAGCCGAACCAACCCATTGTAATTTTTAATTTTGCATGGGGAGGGAAAACAATAATAGGAGACAATACTAATACTGTAATTAAAAAAAAAATTTGTTAAAGTTTATTTTTTTTGAATTCTTATACCCTGGTTACTTATTTTATTATACCCTTGCAGAGGGTATTATAATTTTGGTCAGAAGTTTGTAACGCAGTGAAGGAGACGTTTCCGACCCTATAAAGTATATATATTCTTGAGCAGGATCAATAGGGGAGTCGATATAGCCATGTCCGTCTGTCCGTCAGTTTACACTAAACAATTTTAGCAATTTCGGCTAAGTCTGCAAGGGTATTAAAACTTCGGCTTGCCGAAGTTAGCTTCCCTCCTCGATTTTTATTTATTTTTATTGGAAATTTTAAATTATCAGGTCTTAAAATGAAAAGGTCATTTTCTTGATTGAAGTCCAATATACAATTAAATTTCTTTATGAAGTCTATTCCAATTATTCCGTCTACCGGTATTGAAAAGTTATGGGGAACTAGATGAAAGTTATGTGGTATTATATAATTGCTTGTTCTTAATTCAATAAATGATAGTCCTATTGTAGTTATTGAGCCTTTGCCTATTCCTGATATTTGTATAGTGTTATTGAAGTCCGTATCAATGAAGTTGTCGGAATTTTCTTTAAAAAGTCTCTGACTTTCAAAGTGAACGGTCGTGTTTTTTTCTGCGCTTCGAATTTTGTATTTTGTTTTCGTTTATTCCCATCGGTGGGTGTTATCAAAACAATTTTAATTTTCTTCCGCGTTATTTAAACATATGTAAATTTAAACTCCGTTCGCTTCGCGAGTGCACTTTGTATTTAATACTAATTAATTGTTTTATTTTCGTAATTCTTATCTGTGTTTTCTTTTCTTTTATCCACACCGTTTTCTCTTTTGTGCATGCACTTTAACTTAGTTACGCTCCCGCTCTCTTGCTCTCTTTGCTTTGAAAGTTCTAAGCGTGCAGTTTCTGCGCTCTTGCGGTACTTATAACTGCTCGCTTATAAATTTCAATTCGCTTTCTTGGTACAGTGGTCCCAATAAATACAATGAATAATAAAAATTTAGTCTGCTTCTGCAAGAAATGCAGCCTCGTAATCAGGGCTGACCAGTCGAATATGACTTGCTGGCTGTGTGAAAATATGGTGCACACCAAGTGCGCCGGTTTTACTGGCCGGACAAGTGATGACCTATCGAATGGGCCCAATTTGCAGTTTTGTTGTGATGCTTGTGTCGAGGTTGCGAACGAGATGAAATCGTTCATGCGCCAAACTAAAGGCGGCCTGATGGGGCTGATTAGCTGTTTCGGTGTTGCTAGAGATAGTTTTCGCCGAGCTGATGATCTCCTCTCTGCGCTGGACTCGCAGTTTAATAGTCGTAAGCTATTAGAAGAGTCCCCTAAGCGCAAAAAGGCCGCTGGTGGTAAGGAGCAAAAGGGGAACACCCCGCAACCGAAATCAAAAGAACAACAGAGCATTCCGGCGGATCAGCAGCCGATTTCAGCAAACCCTCAAATGTTGCTAAGATCGGCAGCTAAAAAAGATTCGGTATCCGAACAATCCGTTTCAGAATGCATGCAACCAGGGACTTCTAAGAATTCCGATTTGTCCGTAGTGGTTTCACAATTAGTGGATCCACCTATCTCTCAGAATATAGCATCTCCTCCACAAGGGACTACTGAGTCCGGACAACCGGCTCAAGTTGGTTTGGCAGAAGCAATGTCTGCTCCACCAAAATCCCTTTCAGTGGTTCCACTCAAGAAACAAATTTTCGTTTCTCGGCTTTCCCCTGATCAAACATCTTCTGATGTATTGTCTTATATACAAGACAAAACTAAAGCCGATTGTAATAGTGTAAAGGTGGAAAAGTTTAAGTTTTCTTATGCTAGAGACATTTCATCTTTCAAGATAACTGTCCCTAACGAGCTTTTTGAAGCCATATGCTCGGGCGACTTTTGGCCGGATAATATGGTTGTAAAAGAGTTCGAGGCCAAGATAAAGAAGAAGGGGCCCGTGCGAGTAAAACTTCCTAGTCGAGGCCAAACCAGTGTACCAATTTCAAAAAACTAACTTCTAACCTCCTACTTTCCTATCAGAATGCAAGAGGTTTGCGCAGCAAACTTACTAAATTGTATTCCGATAGCCTTTCCTTTGCATCTCATATTATTGTGTTCACAGAAACCTGGTTAAAGCCGGAGATCTTTAGCTCCGAAGTTTTTCCAGGTAAGTACACAATATATAGGTATGACCGTCCCTCTAGACGGGGAGGTGGAGTCTTAATTGGAGTTGATTCAAACCTCCCGTCTGAGCAGTTATTTTTTGATGAATTCAATACCATTGAATTTATTTGTGTAAAGTTATCGCTTCCTGGTAACTTTATATACATAACTTGCTCATATATTCCGCCGTTGTCTGAACTTCCTGATTATTTAAATCACCTATCCGTCATTAAGTCCGTTGCAAATAAGCTTTCCGATAGGGATCAGTTGATAGTTCTAGGTGATTTTAATATACCTGGAGTTACTTGGTCCACTGAGGATGGATCGAATGTCTTACTACCTATAGCACAGCATGATTTTATTGATGGCTTGCTTGACATATCTCTATCTCAAGTAAACCATGTTCGAAATTCATTAGGTCGCCTACTTGATTTGTGTTTTGTATCAAATCCTGAAGGTGTGTTTCTGTCCAGAGTAGCACCACTCACGCAACCTGAAGATCCATATCACCCAACATTCGAACTTTCATTTGATACGGGTAGAGTTATAGAAGAAAAATCAGAAAAATCCAAACGAATACATTGTTTTCGCAAGGCAGACTTTCTGAGGCTAAATAATTTTATTTCTGGCTTTAATTGGTCTGATCTTTACCTATGCATTAATATGTCCGATGCAGTTAATGGTTTTTACACTGCAATAAACTCATTTTTAATTCCTGTGTTCCGTGGTACTATCCGTCAACTTCCAATAAATCACCTTGGTTTAGCAAAGAGTTGACACACTTAAGAAATGTAAAGTCCAGACTTTTTAGGAAATATAAAAATACCGGTTCTCAATCTGTTTTTACTAGATATTTAAGTGCTCGGTCAAGATTTACCGTGCCTAATGCTCAGTGTTATAACAGTTACTTAAACCGTTGTAAGGTCCAGTTCTCTCAGGACCCGAAACAGTTTTATAATTTTGTTAACACCAAGGGTAAATCTAATTCCTTTCCTTCCTCGCTATCGTTCGAAAACATGACGGCAACCACATATCAGGCAATAGCCGATTTATTTGCCCAATTTTTTCAAACGACTTACTCTACTTTAGATTATTCATCACAGCCTTATTCTTACAACATATCCAAGTCAAACCTCATATTCTGTCCCACTTTAACAGAAAGCTCTCTTCTTTTGGATCTTCTTCGTATTAAACCTGTTTATTCGCCTGGGCCCGATGGTATTCCTGGGTGCGTGCTTAGGTATGGCGCTAAGGCCCTGTGCAAACCTCTTCACAAGTTGTTTACCTTATCTATAGAAACCTCCCAATTCCCAAATATTTGGAAGGAATCATTTGTTATTCCTCTTTTCAAAAAAAGGTAAAAAGTTAGAAGCCAGTAACTACAGAGGTATTTCTAAGTTGTCAGCTATTCCTAAGCTTTTTGAAAAAATTATTACTCCTCATTTGCAGCACCTTTGCAGATCAATCATTTCTCCGTGTCAACACGGATTTATTAAACGTAGATCCACAATCACAAACCTTCTAGAGCTCACTTCATTAGTGATAAATGGCTTCAATAGTAGTTTTCAAACAGACGTCATTTACACTGACTTTAGTAAAGCATTTGACTCTGTAAATCACTTACTTCTCATTCAAAAACTTGACCTTTTAGGTTTTCCAGTTGATCTGCTTAAATGGATTTCAAGTTATCTGAATGGCAGGTCACAAAGGGTCCTTTTTAAAAATTCAATTTCTGAAATTCTCCGTGTTACCTCCGGTGTCCCACAAGGGAGCCATCTGGGTCCGTTACTTTTTACATTATTTATTAATGATCTTCCCTCAATTATAAGTCATTCTCGCGTACTTATGTACGCAGATGATGTTAAGTTGTGCCTGCAGTATAAGGACATTTCCTGCCATTTAGACTTGCAATCCGATCTAGATAATTTTCAAAACTGGTGCCGAGATAATTTACTAAATTTAAACGGTTCCAAGTGCAAGCTGATGACTTTTTATCGGGCCAATCCGATATACGCGACCTACACGTTAAGTGGCAGCTCTTTGGATAGAATAACTCTTGTAAACGATCTTGGCGTTCTCTTGGACCCCAAACTAAAATTTTCTAATCACATTTCGTCCATGGTTAATAAAGCCAGAGGAGTGCTTGGATTTATTAAAAGGTGGTCAAAAGAATTCGATGATCCCTATTTGACTAAAACTTTATATATTTCGCTAGTCCGTCCGATTCTGGAGTATGGGTCTCCCGTCTGGAGTCCACAATACGGAATACATATTGGTCGTATTGAATCTGTACAAAAAAACTTCCTTCTTTTTGCTTTACGGCGCCTAAACTGGGATGCAAATCTTATCTTACCTTCTTATTCTAGTAGACTTCTTTTGATTAATTTACCATCCCTAGCCAACCGTAGAACGATGCTTGGTACTATCTTTATTTATAACCTTATACATGGTGATATTGACTGCCCCGACTTCTTAAGTCGGCTAAACTTTTCTGTGCCAAGTAGATTAACCAGAAATTATATTCCCCTAACTTTAAATCATTGTAGATCTAACTATGCCTTGCATGAGCCTTTCAGAGTATTATGTTCTGACTATAATAGACTTTTTCCTGTAATATCAAATCTTGACTCTCTGCCGCTCCTAAAACGATTAATACTTGCTTCATTGGCACAAGATTGATCTAACTATTACTTTTTTCCCCGGACCTTTACCTTTATATTCCTATCTCGCGTCTATCTTATCACGAATCGTGCCGTACGATACACGGCTGCGCCCCTCGGTCGGTTGGGCGGGTAAGTGGGCCGTGGGACTCCGCGCGAAAAAAAAAAAAAAAAAAAAAATATCAGCACCAGTGTCTATCAAAAAGGTGAGTGGTTTTTGTGTAAGTTCATGTTTTACTTTTACGAATATATTTAAATTAAGAGTTATAGAGTGAACTGTGTTGTTTTTTATTGTTGACTTCTTAAGGGAGCTTCCTCGTTTTCCGAGTTAGTTTGAGCCATTCTCACAGTGTTATTTTTGCCATTTTGATTGGTGTAGTTTGTGTTGTTGCCTCCATTACCGCGGTTTTGACCCCGATAGTTTCCTCGGCCTCGGTTATTCTAATTATTATCATAATGATTATAGTTATTATAATTATTTTGGTAATATCCTCGGCCATAGCCTCTGCTTCTATAGTTTCCTCTATAGTTATCACGGAAGTAATTATTTTTATTTGTATAAAATATGTTGTTTGCATTTCCTGTCATTTCCGTGCTGCAATGAATATATTTTGTAACAGCTTCATTCATTGTTTTGAATGTGCCAGCTTCCAGAATGGTTTTTAATTTTACATTTTCACAATTCTTTATCATTGTAGAAATGGCTTCTTTTGTGCTGAACGTGCCTGCATGTTCGGCACTCAATCCTTCGTCAATGTAAGAAGCTTTCAATAGTTTCCGTAGATTGTCTAGTTCAGTGGTAAATTGCGTAGCCGATTTTCCCTTTTGGTGTATTTTTAATAATTTCGCTTTTACAACGTCAGAAGAATCGCCCACTATAGTGGCCTGGAGTTTACTGATTATGTTATTAATATTTGTTTCGTGTTGTACTTTGTACAATGTTGATCCAACTATTTTGAATTTGATTACCTCAACAGCCATGTTTTCGAACGGTCCCTTGGTAAGGTTGACCAATATATATTTTCTTTGGAGTCCGAGTTTTCCTGATTTGACAGTTCGGTCAGCGTTAATTCCACTGGAATAGTCAGGTTGTGTATGTCCCTTGGTAAGGTTGACCAATTTCAATGCTGTTAAGAATCTTTGCAGGTGGATTTTTTTTCCATCGAACTCTGGAATTGCCGAGCTGATTTCCTTCATGTATGCTCTATTGGCAATCGAGTCGTCCATCATATTGATTATATTATATTCAAAATTTTCGTATGATATATATTCTTCGGAGTCCGAGTTTTCCTGATTTAACAGTTCGGTCAGCGTTAATACCGCTGGAATAGTCAGGTTGTGTATGTACTCGGTTTTTGGGAATTCGGTTTATTTGTTTGTTTCGACTAATTCTTCCGTATCGGAATCATTATTTTCTATTTCTTCTGATTTCAATTCCTCCTCAAATGTTAATGGTGTATTAAGGATAGATGGAATTAAAATGTCTAACTTATATTTTTGTTTTATATTTTTAAGATTGTTTTTAAATTTATATAATAATTTTGAGATATCTGTCCAGTGTTTACTCGATAATTTATCTCTGTGTTCGTAAATTATAACTAGAACTTTAGCGTGTTTTTGTATGGTTGTTCCCTGAACATTTCGGTTTTGCGAAAGACATTTGTATGACTTGTTGAAATTTGTTCTTATATCTTTTAATTTATCAGAAATAGTTTTCCAATCCATTAGGATTTATTTCATAATAATTTTAATGATTATTATATTGCCAAGCAATGCATTTTTGTCAATGACGGAAACAACCTTACAGTTTTCTATTGTTGATAATACTATAGCTTTTTACTTAGATTGAATTTTTCCATATATTCTATTTCTTGTTCATACACTGAGATGGGGTTCCATAGTGTTTCGAGGATAAATCTTACTCTATAATCGAACATGGGTTCCCTTTCCTGTGTTTTTTCTATACTCTTTGTATCCATAATAAAGAACAGATTTGTAAATTTAAAAATTGTTGTTTTTTTCTTTACTAGTCTTTTTCGGACTTTGTGTGTTTGCATATGCATTCACAGTATGGTGAGAATAAAGGGCCTGGGCAGTCTGCTGGGCATTCCTTTTTAAGTACTTGCAAAAATTTCTCTTTCGGAGGAGATTTTTTGTCAACAGTTTCCCCGATGATTTCAATATTTTTGTAACATTGATTTTTGTGTAGCTTAGTGATTACAAAATTTTTTAGGTAGTCTAGCTCTGCTTGTTCCAATGATGGATTATCACTGGGTGTTAATTCATTTCGAATGGCGGCTATTCTTTTAAATGTTTTTTTTTTCTTAATCCTCCTTTCCTTTTATTATTTTAAGTTTTTCGGTCCATCCTTGTTAGGGAGACAATATATTTAAATGTAGGTCTTTTATAGAAAGATGCAAAAAGAAATGGGTGTTTACCCTATTGGAGACGAAAAAAAAAAAATGATTTTAAACCTTGTCCAAGTCATTAGCTCTGCTTATATATCGTCTTTAAATTATTTTATTATGTTTATCGTATAATGTGAGCACGAATTGAGCAACGCTGCTAATTGTCAGGATCAAAAGTAGTATCCATATTGACTTAACTATTTGAACTATCAACTATTTGATCAACTGATCAACTATTTGAACATTATTAACAACTTTAGCTTTATTTCCCGTAGACTGGGTGTCGTCTGAGCCGAACCAACCCATTGTAATTTTTAATTTTGCATGGGGAGGGAAAACAATAATAGGAGACAATAATAATACTGTAATTAAAAAAAAAATTTGTTAAAGTTTATTTTTTTTGAATTCTTATACCCTGGTTACTTATTTTATTATACCCTTGCAGAGGGTATTATAATTTTGGTCAGAAGTTTGTAACGCAGTGAAGGAGACGTTTCCGACCCTATAAAGTATATATATTCTTGATCAGGATCAATAGGGGAGTCGATATAGCCATGTCCGTCTGTCCGTCTGTCCGTCAGTTTACACTAAACAATTTTAGCAATTTCGGCTAAGTCTGCAAGGGTATTAAAACTTCGGCTTGCCGAAGTTAGCTTCCCTCCTCGTTTTTTATTTATTTTTTATATAAAATTTTTTTATTATTTTGAAAATATTAATTTTTCGCATTTAATATTTAATATATTTACTACTTTTTTACAAAATTCTCTGCCTATTTATAATCTTTTTGGGCCATCTTCTTTTAAAGCTCACAATAACACAAATATTTTAAAAATAAAATTGGCTGTACCTTATTATATAATTTTCCACTTTTTTTTCTTATTGTTACAAATTATTTTTCCTGCCTTTCAAAAAATTTTCAATTTGGGCCGTATTCTTGTACAGCTCAAACTTAAAATTTTATAATATATTTATATATACAAAAACAAATTGTTCTTCTGCATCCTTTGCCTTAGTATCTTCTAGTCTTTAAGGTCCTGGGCCTTTTTGACTCGGGCGGTGCCGGTGCTGGTCCTGGCACAGGCTATTATTTTTTTTTGATGTTCCAGGCCCTTTAGACTCGGACGGTATCGGTGCTGGTCCTCGCACAGGCTATTTCTTTTCTTTTTGATGATTTGAATTATTTTTATACCCGTTACTCGTAGAGTAAAAGGGTATATTGTATTCGTGCAAAAGTATGTAACAGGTAGAAGGAAGCCTTTCCGACTCTTGTTCAGGATCACTAGCCGAGTCGATCTAGCCATGTCCGTCTGTCTGTCTGTCCTTCTGTCCGTCTGTCCGTCTGTCTGTCTGTCTGTCTGTCTGTCCGTATGAACGCTGAGATCTCGGAAAGTATAAAAGCTAGAAAATTGGCATTTTGCACGTAGATTTTAGGAGTTCCTACGCAGCGCAAGTTTGTTTCAAAATGGTGCCACGCCCCCTCTGACACCCACAAGCCACAATATGTGGTACAGTTTTGAAGCTATTATGAAAATTTTAATTCAAATGGTTTTTGTTTCGTCAATACCTATCTATTGACCTAATAAAAGTTTGCCACGCCCACTCTAACGCCCAAAACCCATTAATCGCTTAAGCCTGGCTAGCGCCTAAATTTCCGCAATACAATAACGGATGACTTTCGAACAGCTGGCGGCGAAAAACATACAAGAAGGCATATTTATATTAAATTGTTTAGCTGAGTAACGGGTATCTAATAGTCGAGGCACTTTTTTTGTCACTTTTTAATTTGTATAATTTCTAAGCAGTGAATTTCTTGTTACGAACACTATTTTGTAATTTGAGATTTATGGAAATTATTTCATTAATTATTTTCTTATTGATTGGTCATTTAATTAATATAAAACTTAACACTTAAAACTCTAATTAACTTTACCACGTTCGCACACAACGTCAACGTGAGCAAGACGAGAGACGGCTCTCAGTACAAAGAAATAACGCGTACTTCTCTTTTAAAGCAACCGAAAATAATGCAAGCTCTGATCAAGCGCGGGCAATTACCCCCAACTTGACCGAGTTCTTAAACGTAGCAAGCGAGAGAGTGCGTTCTTGCTCCCCCTCGCTACCATCGACGTCTCTGCGGCCAAAGAGCGCTGAAAGTGCTCCAATGCAGGTATGCTATAACCTAAGCTCATCAGCAGTAACTAGCACCCCAATTTCTTTAACAACGTCAACTGTAACTACAACAACAACTGCAACCGTATCGACTGCGTATTTAATGACAGCTAGCAGCGCAAATATTAATACGTCTGCCTCTGCGCTGCCCGAAAAACAGAAAAAAACCAATGAATGTGCTAAGCCGGCCGTGCAGACTGGTATGGATCGCTACATCCAAATCAAAAGGAAGCTGAGCCCTCTAAATTCTCAAAATAGCCCGTTACAATGCTAGCCTAGCTGGAATAGAAACGCCCATAAACTCAAACCGATTTAAAATCTTGGAAGACGCCTATTACGTTGAGGCGGCCGAATCCACTGAAGTCGCCTTTTTATATTCGAGAAAAAAGTTCCAATGTTCTTGTCAACAAAATTATCGAGCTTATTGGAAAGGATAACTTCCACATAATACCTCTAGTAAAGGGCAACATCCAAGAAACAAAGATTCAAATGAAGTCTGAAGATAATTACAGAGTATTATCGAAATATTTTTCCGAGAATAAAAAGAACTTTTATACGTATCAGCTAAAAAGTAGCAAGGGCCTGCAAGTCGTACTTAAGGGCATAGAGTCCGACGTAACGGCTGCTGAGATAACAAAGGCGCTTCAAGAGAAGGGATTTAACGCTAAGACAGTCTTCAACATCCTTAAAAGGGATAGAAAGCCGCGGCCACTCTTTAAGGTTGAGCTCGAACCAGAAAATAAGCCCTAAAGAAATACGAAGTGCACCCCATTTACAATCTTCAGTTCCTGCTGCACCGCAGAACTACAGTTGAGGAGCTGCACAAACGCAATGGCCCTGTACAATGTGCGAACTGCCAAGAATATGGCCATACAAGGTCATACTGTAAGCTGCGCCCGGTGTGTGTAGCTTGTGGAGATCTTCATGACTTCGCACACTGCCCAGCGAGCAACTCGAAAAAGTGCGGCAACTGCGGTGGCAATCACACTGCTAACTATAGAGTCTCCCCTATTTAAAGTATTAAAGTCGCATTCACCAGAGAGGAACTGCCGCCCGCACCCAAAATAAACAGATAACAGCTTCCAGATCAAACCCTGAAGTCTTCGACTGCAGCCAGATCCTCACTAGGACCCATAAACCCTGATAAAACTGTGACTTACGCAAGCGCTTTAAAATCAGGACTGGCTAACCATGTTTCAAAAAGTTCATTTCTGCAATCAGCATACCAAGAACCAACCACGGCTCAGCAGCAACAATTCCCGGAGCAGTCAAAAAGCAACTTTGAAGATATGATATACAGCCTGCAACAAAATCTTACGGAGTTTATGTCGTTTATGCGCACAACTATGCAAGATTTAATGAAAAAACCAAAATCTATTGATTCAAATGCTGGATTCACAACAATCCAAATAATGCCTTCTTTTTTTTTTTTTATAGTTTATTGAACACGCCACACAAGGATAGACCTTGTTTTCGTGTATTGACAAATTATTTCTAATGATCCCAAAAAAAGCGGGTAACGGGTGCTCTACTTGAGCAAATCAGGTGAGGTCAAAAGTTAATCAAGATGTGTTATTACAGAAGGCGACCGTGTCTGTCACGGGCAAGAATCCATAAGTCTGCCGGGTGTCGTCTGCGGAGACGCCGTCGACCCAGTGGTGTTGCAAGATGTCTTGCCAGACAGTTTGCATGTGTGAGCAAACGTTCCCGGTATCGACTTGAGGATTTTCAAATCGTCTCTGTTACCATCGGCACTCCCGTGTCCTGGAACATAACTCGGTTTTCTACATAATGGTGCCACTTCACCCCTAGCATCCTCCTGAGAGCCTTTGTAATGCATGTTTGCACCCTTTTTAGTGACGAATCACAGGCAGTGCCCCAGCAAGTGATTCCCCAGTTTAAGGTTGGGAGGACAATGGCCTTAAAAAGCCGCAGCTTCAAGGGATAGGCCGCTGCCTGGACGAAGGAGCCAGTCCATTTTGTCAAGTTTTGTTCTTGCTGATCCACAAACTCGATCAATTTGTCCCTTCCAACAAAGGCGACGGTCTAAGGTAACTCCGAGGTACGTCACCTTATCTTCGTGCTTGAGCCTATTCCCATCAATGTAAAGGCTACGCGAACGGCCAGGGCGGAGAGCAAATGTGGCATGTTGCGTTTTGTCAACATTAAGCGCAATGTTCCATCGAGAGGCCCAGCACTCAAATTCGTCTAAGAATGTCTGGACACGTCGGGACGCAGACGTAGTGGTGCTACCAGCTGCAAAAAATGCAGTGTCATCTGCATATGTGGCCAGGAGTGTACCACGAGCAACTGGGTTTGGAAGATCCGAAGTGTAAATTGTATACAGGACCGGGCCAAGGACGCTTCCCTGCGGGACACCAGCACGAATTGGGCGAAGTCCAGAACGGTGTCCACGAATGTCTACAGCAAACTCCCTTTTATCTAAAAACGATACAACGAGAAGGGATTCAACGCTAAGACAGTCTTCAATATCCTTAACAGGGATAGAAAGCACTCTTTAAGGTTGAGCTCGATCCAAAAAATAAGCCCCTGAAGAAATACGAAGTGCACCCTATATACAATCTTCAGTTCCTGCTGCACCGCAGAGTTACAGTTGAGGAACCGCACAAATGCAATGGCCCAGTAAAATTTGCAAACTGCCAAGAATATGGCCATACAAGGTCATAATGTAAGCTGCGCCCGGTGTGTGTAGTTCGTGGAGAGATTCATGACTCCATACACTGCCCAGCGAGGAACGAAGACTGCAATTCGAAAAAGTGCGGCAACTGCGGGGGCAATCACACTGCTAACAACAGAGGCTGCTTAGTTTATAAGGAGTAGTTCCAAAGTGGAACTACTACCCGCAACCAAAATAAACAGATGACAGCTTCCAGATCAAACCCTGAAGTCTTCTTCTCGACTGGAGCCAGATCCTCACTAGGACCCATAAACTCTGGTAAAAATGTGACTTATGCAAGCGCTTTAAAATCAGTATTGACTAACCCTGTCTCAAAAACTTCATTTCTGCAATCAGCAGAACCGAAAACGGCTCAGCAACAACAATCGCCGGAGCATCCAAAAAGCAACTTTAAAGCTATGATATGCAGCCTGCAACAAAGACTTAGGGAGTTTTTGTCGTTTATGCGCACAACTATGCAAGATTTAATGCGAAACCAAAATCTATTGATTTAAATGCTGGTTTCACAACAATTTAAATAATGACTTCCCTAAGGATATCTACGGGGAACGCTAACGGCGTCTCACAGCATAAACTTGAGTTAGCTCAATTCCTACTCGACAACCATATCGACGTAATGCTGCTTTCAGAAACACACCTTACAAACAAATACAATTTTCAACTACGAGGTTATTCATTCTACGGAACAAATCATCCAGATGGTAAAGCACATGGTGGGACAGGAATTCTAATCAGAAGCCGTATTAAGCACCACTATCATAACAAATTTGCTAAAAATTACCTACAGGCCACATCTATAAATATACAAATAAATACCGGCAACCAACTTACACTAGCCGCCTTATACTGCCCCCTCGTTTCACTATAGCTGAAAATGAGTTTATGCAGTTTTTCAACTCACTAGGAGACCACTTTATAGCGGCAGGGGACTACAATGCCAAGCAAGAAGAAGCACATGTCCACAGACTCTACATAGAGCAGTTGTCAACATCTAGTACAAAACACTCACTATGAAGAGCTCACCCAACTCTAAGCTCACCGAAAGTAACCGTGATGCCTATTAGAAATCCCACAGGAGGCTGGGCGCGCAGCGATGCAGACAGAGCCAGCACGTTTGCCAACCACCTTATGTCTTCCAACCAAATCCTGCCACTAGTGCGTTCACCTTGCCGATTTTACCATATGAGCCTCAGCTTCAACATGAGCCAATTGAGTTTCGCCCAAACGAAATCGTTAACATCATCAAAAATCAGCTGAATCCGAAAAAATCCCCAGGCTGCGACCTCATAACTCCCTAAATGATCATTGAGCTCCCATATTGCGCCATTTGCACTACCACCCAGCTTTTTAATGCCATCGCAAAACTTGGCCACTTTCCAGTGAGATGGAAAAAGTCGATTATAATAATGATAGCAAAGCCGGGAAAAGACCACACAATTCCCAAGTCGTATAGACCTATAAGCCTACTCTCATGCTTATCTAAACTCTTTGATAAATGCGTATTGACTCGGATAAACACATACCTAAGAATCCAGGAAGGAATTCCGTCACATCAATTTGGGTTTCGTGAAAAGCACGGAACAATTGAGCAGGTCAACCGGATAACATCAGATATTCGGAATGCGTTCGAAAAACGAGAGTACTGTACTGCCATATTTTTAGACGTCTCTCAAGCATTTGATAGAGTTTGGCTAGAAGGTCTAATGTACAAGATCAAATGCTCCCCTACAACACCCATAAGCTTCTAGAGTCTTACCTCTACGACAGAAAATTTGCTGTTCGATGCAACACTGCTATATCTGACAATTTCACTATTGGAGCTGGAGTTCCTCAAGGAAGCGTGCTTGCGCCAACATTATATGTCCTCAACACAGCAGACATCCCAACAACCACACGACTAACAACATCTGATGATACAGCCATTCTCAGCCGTTCAAAATGCCCGATGCAAGCAACTGCGCAGCTAGCTCTTCATCTGGTCGATGTTGAAAAGTGGCTATCAGATTGGGGATTTAAAGTGAACGAACAAAAATGCAAGCACGATACGTTCACCCTGAACAGGCAAAACTGCCCACCGCTCATGTTAAACCATACTTTACTTCCGCAAGCAAACGAAGTGACATACCTAGGAGTAGACCATGACAGAAGACTCACATGGCGCCGGCACATTGAAGCCAAAAGAACACACCTAAAGCTAAAAGCCAGTAGCCTTCATTGGCTTATCAACGCTCGTTCTCCCCTTAGCCTTGAATACAAAGTTCTGCTGTATAACTCGGTACTAAAACCTATATGGATGTACGGCTCTCAGCTATGGGGGAATGCCAGCAATAGCAATATTGAAATAGTCCAGCGAGCTCAGTCGAAGATCTTGAGAACAATCACCGGGGCACCGTGGTACGTTCGCAACGAAAACATACATCGCGACTTAAACATTCTATCAGTCAAAGAAGTGATCGCAGAACAGAAGGAAAAGTACTTCACCAAGCTATCGTTGCACACTAACCACCTGGCGAGAGGTCTTACAAGGTTGATCAACCAATCACGCCTTCGTCGCAATGACTTACCCACCCAGCGACCGACTTGAGGGACGCGCAACCAGAATGCAGTATTATTACACTGTTAGTTAAATATTAATGTTAAGATTCGTAAACTTATTGTTAGTCTCAAAATTAGGAGAAGATTCAATAAATAAAAGCAAAGTTAAATAATACAAAAAAAAAAATTATTTTCTACCATAGTTTTTTTTTGATCAACACAAATTTTTTTATTTTTGGCCGATTGTATCGATTTTAAGGGGATTATTGCATTTATTAATTTCCACCTTATTTTTCTGATCAACACATGCTTTATATTTTCGTCGGTTGTATCGGGTTTTTGGCCGCGCTAAATTCTTTTTTTACTTTAAAACTGGTTTAAACTTTTATTTTAAAGCCTTGTTTTATAATTTTTTTAATCGCTCGTTGGGCGCCAATTTTCACTTGTGAATTAGTTCAAAAAATTTATTTGTATTTTTTATTATCACTTATTCACTATAACAATTTTTCAATAGGTCGAACATATTTTATTAACTGCTCTTTGACTTTTCACTTTAATTTTCTTTCGTGCTCGGTTTGGATCTCAAAAACGGACTGCCCTCCTCGAGTTCAATGATCAATAATAAAACCTCGGCTTAAGATATTTATCTCAAAAAAATTGATAAAAAAGAATAACTCAAGAGAGTCGGAAAATAGGATGATGCAATTTGCCAATAAAATTTGAAATCTAAATTTGGCTGGATATTGGTGTTTACATTAGCGGACTTTAGGGATCGCTTTGGAAATCTTTGTTTGCATTAGCGGACTCAGGGCTCGCTTGGAGAATCTTTTGTTTGGATTAGCGGACTCAGGGCTCGCTTGGGGGCTGCGATGTTTACAGTATCGGCTTGAATGCTTACAGCATCCGTTTGATGCGGACTGCGTGAAATTGATCTGGGTGGGAATAATTTAGAGGCGTGTTGACAGAAATAGGTGACCACGGATTTATCTCGGGTCTTGTCAGAGTTAATTGGAAATTGGCTCTCGGCGCAAAGTTGTTTATAAAAGAGTTAATTGGAAATTGGCTCTCGGCTCAAAGTTGTTTATAAATTGGGTAAGAGCCCCTAAGTAATGTATCATATAACTTGTCATTCATATATTCATATGTGGCTGTAGCTGGGCAGCATGAGAATGCTTATGCGCCGAAGTGGCTGATCATATAACACTTGCACTGAAGTCAATTGTTTCTTATTTACTGCAAAAATGTGTCACAATATTTGGTTCATATTTATTGTACAGTCATCATTGACTATAAACAACTGCTCATTCTACATCTCCCTCCTTTTGAAAAACAACGTAATGTTAGAAGTTATTTTAATGGGTATATATATATATTTTTTTTGTTAATTTGTTTTTGTTTTGATTTTATTATGAATTAAAAATTATATGTCTGTCTTTATGTACTGTTAATTTTTTATTCTTTCCGGAAATAACTATATTATCTCTATCTTCTATGTTTTCTATTTTATAGGGCCCTGAGTATTTAAAATCTAGCTTAGGCCCTACTTAATTTCTTAGTAAAACTTTATCCCCTATAAATAAAATAATGTCCTTACTCTTTAAATTGTAAGTTTCTTTATTTTTATGCTTGTAGGTTTCTAGCATATTTCTAGCTCTTTTGTATGCTATTTCAAATCTATATCTACTTTGTTTTGCATAATCTTCTAGGTTATATAGTGGTTCTATGTTATCTATGCTATTTAAGTTCTTTGGTAGATTATTAGTTTTAACTAAAACTAACTCATATGGACAATAACTGTGCGCCATAGAGGGGGTCGTGTTGAAACAATAAACAAAATATTGGATCCGTACATCCCAATCAGTTTTATATGTTTATTTTATGTTGGTTTTGTATCGACCTGTTAAACAATAATTGTAGTGTTATTGAATTACTCGAGGTCATACGTTGGTTTATTTTTTCTTTTATAACACAACGTTTTATTCCACTAACTTTCATCACTTCACTCCCTGGGAGTGAACCCGACTATGATAGGACTAGCTGTTTCGTCTGCCCCCTCGACTCATAGCTATTCGGGGATGGAGCAGAGCGTCGAAACTCCCCATGTTCGATCGAGAAGCTTTTGGAATTGTTGTTGCCAGTTCATTGGTTTTAATGGTGGAGTTCTGTCGTTAAGCTTTATCAGTGTGTGAGGTTTTCAGTGTTTGTCTGTTGAAAACCTTCGGTTTTTCGATATGCAGACTGGTAAATACCAAATAGTTGAGATTGTTTTAATTGCTGAATTTTTGGGCGAGTGGATCCCTTTGTTTATGTTGGTTTTGTATCGACCTGTTAAACAATAATTGTAGTGTTATTGAATTACTCGAGGTCATACGTTGGTTATATTTTAATTTCTTTTATAACACAACGTTTTTATTCCACTTAACTTTCATCACACTTACACTCCCTGGGGAGTGAACCCGACTATGATAGGACTAGCTAGTTTCGTCTGCACGTCACCTCAGACTCATCAGCTATCTACGGGGATGGAAGCGAGCGTCAGAAACTCCCCAATGTTCGATCGAGAAGCTTTTGGCAAAAACACTGAAAACCTTCCACACTGATGAAGCTTTAACGACAGAACTCCACCTATGTTAAAACCAATGACTTTGGCAACTAACAATTGCCAAAGCTTCTCTGATCGTAACATTGGGGAGTTTCTGACGCTCTGCTTCCATCCCCGTAGATAGCTGATGAGTCTGAGGTGACTGCAGACGAAACTAGCTAGTCCTATCATAGTCGGGTTCACTCCCAGGGAGTGTAAGTGTGATAGTTAAGTGGAATAAAACGTTGTGTTATAAAAGAAATTAAAATATAACCAACGTATGACCTCGAGTAATTCAATAACACTACAATTATTGTTTAACAGGTCGATACAAAACCAACATAAACAAAAGGGATCCACTCGCCCAAAATTCAGCAATTAAAAACAATCTTCAACTATTTGTTGTATTTACCAGTCTGCATATCGAAAAACCGAAGGTTTTTCAACAGACAAAACACTGAAAACCTTCACACACTGATAGAAGCTTTAACGACAGAACTCCACCTATGTTAAAACCATGAACTTTGGCAACTAACAATTGCCAAAGCTTCTCTGATCGTAACATTGGGATTTCTGACGCTCTGCTTCCATCCCGTAGATAGCTGATGAGTCTGAGGTGACGTGCGACGAATAGCTAGTCCTATATAGTCGGTTCACTCCCGGGAGTGTAAGTGTGATGAAGTTAGTGGAATAAAAACGTTGTGTTATAAAGAAATTAAAATATAACCAACGTATGACCTCGAGTAATTCAATAACACTACAATTATTGTTTAACAGGTCGATACAAAACCAACATAAACAAAAGGGATCCACTCGCCCAAAATTCAGCAATTAAAAACAATCTTCAACTATTTGTTGTATTTACCAGTCTGCATATCGAAAAACCGAAGGTTTTTCAACAGACAAAACACTGAAAACCTTCCACACTGATAGAAGCTTTAACGACAGAACTCCACCTATGTTAAAACCAATGAACTTTGGCAACTAACAATTGCCAAGCTTCTCTGATCGTAACATTGGGGGTTTCTGACGCTCTGCTTCCATCCCCGTAGATAGCTGATGAGTCTGAGGTGACGTGCGACGAAACTAGCTAGTCCTATCATAGTCGGGTTCACCCCAGGAGTGTAGTGTGATGAAGTTTGGAATAAAAACGTTGTGTTATAAAAGAAATTAAAATATAACCAACGTATGACCTCGAGTAATTCAATAACACTACAATTAATGTTTATTTTATTATACCCGTTACTCGTAGAGTAAAAGGGTATATTGTATTCGTGCAAAAGTATGTAACAGTTAGAAGGAAGCGTTTCCGACCCTATAAAGTATATATATTCTTATTCAGGATCACTAGCCGAGTCGGTCTAGCCATGTCCGTCTGTCCGTCTGTCTGTCTGTCCGTCTGTCCGTCCGTATGAACGCTGAGATCTCGGAAACTATAATAGCTAGAAGATTGGCATTTTGCATGCAGATTCTAGGAGTTCCTACGCAGCGCAAGTTTGTTTCAAAAAGGTGCCACGCCCCCTTTAACGCCCACAATCGCTTAAATACGATTTTAAAAATTTAAATATTTCGGAAAAGTAAAAATGCAGTTTTATTGTGTTTATCAATACCTATCGAAATGTAGAAGAAATTTTTCAAATCGGACCATTCGTTAAAAAGTTATGCGTGATCAAGTTTCTATCTCCATCTCCCTCGCACTCCTTTTACCTGAGTAACGGGTATCTGATAGTCGGGGCACCCGACTATAGCGTTCTCTTGTTTTTATATGTAAGATCGTAGGTATTCATTAAATGTTCTGTGACTTCTCTCTACTGTTCCAACGGTCTGGTGGTGGTATGCAATTGATGTTATATTCATTATTTTTAAATATTTGCACAAGTCGTTTATAACTGAATTCTTATATTCTGTTCCCATGTCCGAACCTAAGAACTTATGATCGTACTTAAGAATAAAAGATTCAAATATTGCAGCTGCTTTTTCTGTAGAGTGCCTTGACATTTCTACTTATTTGTTTCCTGCGCAGGATTTTTGTCTACTTTGATACCTGGAAGTGACTTTCAGGATTTTATTATGTAATTCTTTTAATTCCGATATTGTTATCCGTGATAAAGCATCTGCTACGAAATTGACCTTGCCTCTTAGGTACTCTACTGCAAAATTATATTCTTCTAATTCAAGTCTCATGCGTGTTAATTTAGAGCTGGGCTTTGGCATTGAAAACAAAAATGTTCGTTGTCTATGGTCCGTTTTTACATGAAAATGTGTTCCGCATATATAATATATGGTCTAAAATAAGTGATTGCCCAATAAATGGCAGTTAACTTTTGTTCCGTTGTACTCTTGTTACTTTCACCTTTCGTAAATGCTTTCGATGCATAGGCAACTGGAAGTTGAATTCCATTGTGGTCTTGTTTTAGCACTGCACCACAAGCTTTCTTGCTTGCATCTGTGATTATACAAAATTCTTTTGTAAAATCTGAGTACTGTAACAGAGTTAATTTATAAGTTGAGCTTTGAGATATTCAAATGCATTTTGACATTCATCGGTCCATTCAAATGGAACATTCTTTTTGTTTAACCTTGTTATATGCCTAGCATAATCGGCAAAATTTCTGATGAATCGTCTGTAATAATTACAAAATGCAATAAATCGTCTAGCGCTGTCCGAGTCATAAGGGACTGGATATTTAATTATGACATCAAACTTTGTATCATCTAATAAGATTCTTTTATCTGTGCATTTCTGTCCGAGAAATGTGACTTCATGCATGAAAATGAGCATTTTTCAGGATGTAACCTTAAGTTGTATTTCTTACACATGTCAAAAACACTAATTAAATTGTTAAGCATATCAATTACTATCAAATCATCCATATAAAGGAATGCTTGTGAGCGTGCAATAGTCATTATTCTGTGGAATGAATTTGGCGCTGTTTTTAATCTAAATGGTAATCGCGTGAGGCGATAAGTGCCATTGCTCGTTGAAAAATAAGTTTTATCTCTAAATTTTTCGTCTAGCTCTATCTGATGGAATCCTGACATTAGGTCAAGTCAAGAGAAATATTTAGCTCTTCCTAGTTGATCTAAAATATCATCGATCCTAGGAAGCGGGTATTTATCAGACAATAATTTTTTATTAATTTGACGATAGTCAATTACTAATCGCCATTTCTTTTCGGTATTTAATGAATTTTTAGGCACTAGTAATAATGGGCTGTTGTACTCTGATACTGATGGTTCTACTATTTTATTTTTAATTAATTTATCAACTTGAGCTTGAATTTCTCCTTTTTGGCTATGAGGACTTCTATATTTTGTTATATAAACAGGTTCATTATCCTTTAATCGTATTTTCTGTTTATAAAAATTATTTGTTGTAATTGATTCGGTTTCAAGCCCGAATATATATTTACAACAAACTTCGTGAAGCTGCTTATTAAAAGGTTTTGGAAAATTTTTAGTTAAGTTGGACATAACATCTTTAGATCTAACGTCTTTGTCTATTTTTGATATTTCATAATTTGTTAACGGTTCATAATTTAAATTGTGAGTGATGATCATTTGATCGGTGTTAGTTGTATTTAGTAAACGGACAAATGCATTTGAAGTCGATACGACAGTGTTAGCTGCATATATACCAGGTTGAATTTCCTGGTTCGGAATTAGAATGCTATCTTCATTTGAAGTTAGCTCGGTTTTTTTTGGACAACTTGCCGGTAACACTATTGTATTATTACTGGAGCTGTGAGTTAAGTTATCTGGTCTTATGATGAGCAGATCTTTTGAAGGTGTAAAATCTAATTGATAAATTCTAATCCTAAAATTTCATCACACGGTATAGAAAAAGTTGAATCGACTATATGAAAGTTGTGTGGAATTCTATATTAAGTAGATTGCATTTCTAAAGATGTTAGTTCTTGGGATCGAATGAATCCTTAATTGATTCCCTGAATATTAATTTTATGATCAATGTTTATTTCATTGAAGGTGTCTGAATTTTCTTTTATCAATGAAATTTCTACATCAGTATCTATTAAAATTATTAATTTTTTGCGTGAAGCTACATTTGTTAGCGCTACGAAAATGGTTACACTAAGATTAATCGAATGGACCTTTTTACTTTTTATTGTTCTGTACTTAAGGGCTTTTGATAGTTTTCCGAAGTGTTAACGTTGTTATTATTATTATTAGATTTATATCCTTTAAGGTTGTTTTCTCTATAATTTCCTCTATAGTTGTTGTTATTGTTTTGGCCATTGTTTCGATAATTTACCACGACCATTGCCTCTACCGCGGTAACTACCTCGGTTGTTGTAATTACCGCGCTGGCCATGTCCTCTTTGGGCGTATAGGATTGCATTTGCGTTGTCGGTCATTTCAGTACTACATTGTAAGTACTTAGTGATGGCTTCGTCCATTGTTACGAAGTTTCCTGCCTCAAGAATGGTTTTAAGTTTGCCATGCTCACAATTTTTAATCATTGTGCTTGTGGCTTCTTTGGTGCTGAACTTATCAGCATGTTCGGCCGGTAAAACTTCGTCAATATACGAGGCTTTTCAGAACTGAACTTTTCCGCCATTTTTCCTTTCTGTGTAGTTTTGGCCCATTTTGCCTTTACTACATCAGATGTTTCACCTACTATAGTATCTTGGACTTTTTTTATGATTGCATTGATTGTTATTTAATTCTGTACTTTGTAACCTCGACAGCTATCGCTTCGAATGTGCCTTTTGTCAAGTTTACTAAATTCAAAGATGTTATAAATCTTTTAAGATTTATCCTCTGCCCGTTAAATTCTGGGATGGCATTAGAAATGTCTTTCATGTATGCGCTTTGGGCAATTGTTTTTCGTCCGCCATCACGACTGGTTTATCCTCAACAGTACTACAATTAGATTCAAATTATATCCAATTTTCTTCTTCTGCCTCATGTAATGTTATTACGGCAGGTATTGTTGAATTATTTATATTTTTTTCATCTATATTTTCTTCTTCTTCTTCTGAATCTATTCTTTCAGTAGTATCGGTATCAGACTCTAGTTGTTGACTAGGTTCAACTGTCAGCGGAGTATTAGGGATAGTTGGTATAGATATGCATATCCAAATCGTATTTTTCTTTGATAGAAATAATCTTATCCGTAGGAATAACTTTGAGGCATATGACCAGTGCGACTGATTTATTTTTTATTTGTTATTGTGTTTTAGTGTTCGTGCTTCATTAAAACATTCCTCTAGTATTTTAGCATGTTTGTTTATTGTGCCTTCTTGTATACTTCTATTTTGATTTAGGCATTTAAAGGATTTGTCAAACATACTCTTTACTTCTGTAAGCTCAACAGTACTACAAAGCTTTACTTCTTTAAGCTTATCTTTTATTTCTTTCTATTCCATACTGCTTTTATCACAATTACATTACCAAGTAACGGATTTTTATTTAATTCCGAACAAAAATTTACACTTTGGTACTGTAGGCAGAACAATTCCTTTTTGTGTTGCAGTACAATGGATCAATGGAGAAAATTTTAAGATATATCTTTCAAAATTCGTTTTCGATTGAGGAGTTGTGCAATAGAAGGATGGCTTGCACCCGCTGAGAAAATTCGGGGTCCCATCTAAAGGTTTCCCTTATTGTTTTATTTGTTGGCATACTAATAATTTTTGTTTTTCTACGTTTATATTATTTATACCCGTTACTCGTAGAGTAAAAGGGTATATTGCATTCGTGCAAAAGTATGTAACAGGTAGAAAGAAGCGTTTCCGACCCTATAAAGTATATATATTCTTCATCAAGATCAAATAAAGTTAGACAAATTGGAGGTGTTCCCTGGGTACCGATTTTAACATAAAAATCGGGAGCTAATTCGAGTGGCGAAAAACATACAAGAAGGCATGTTTATATTAAGTTGCTTAGCTGAGTAACGGGTATCTAATAGTCGAGACACTCTACTATAGCGTTCTCTCTTCTTTTTTTTTATATATTCCTGGCCCTTTGGACTCGGGCAGTGCCGTTGGTCATCGCACAAACTATTTTATTTGATGTGTCGCAGGATAAACCCTTCTTTTCAGTCCGTTTTCCTTTAATCAGGGTGTTTTGTTTTCTCAACGTTATAGTATTTCGATATATCTTATCATAATCGATTCAACTTAGTTTTCATAGCTTTTTGTGTACCATATATATATTATTCTGTTTCAAATTCTTGTAGTAACACATACATATCCAGAATCCATGATGCTCTACTCGAAATTCTGGGCGAAAGGAAACCCATCTTGGAATTCGGACCTGATCTAGGACCGAGTAACTTTGGAGAAAGTCGCCCCACCTTTGGCACAGCTCAATTGAAAGTTTATCGTCCCACCCTAGCTCCTGAAGCCAAATCTCTTGCATAAAGATTTTGACACATACAACAAATGGAGTTAGCCAGCCTGCTGGATCGAACAGCTTGGCAATTTGGGAAAGGACCTGGCGTTTTGTGGGGAAGATTTCCGTAGTCAACGCTGGTGGGACGAGGAAAAACTCATCGGACGTCGCTTTCCAACGTACGCCGAGAGTTTTGGCTGTACTTTCAGTGTCGATTTCGAGAAAGTCTGTATTCAGAAGCCAATTGCTTGGCATATGAGCTAAGATTTTCTTGTGGTTGGAGGTCCGTTTTCTTAATGGAAAGCACTTTGTAGGTCCCGAACAATGAGCTGAGCGTTCTCTGCGGAGTCAGCTCCCCAAAGAACATCAGCTGCACGTCTGTCGCAGCTGTTGCAGAACTCTAATCGCCAGGAAGGGCGCACAGTTTACTCCGAACGTTACCGTCTTGAGCTCAAAATCTCGAATATACCCCTCGCTGTTGCCGAATAAAATGCGTTGGAACGGGGTGTGTTTTGGTACTACCCAGATTTGTCGATACATCTTCTCGATATCTGCACTTAGACGTATCGGAAATAACGTCATTTCAGGATTTGAATGGTTAAGTCGGACTGTAAGACTGGGCCAGCATGAAGGATGCCATTTAGGCTGACCCCATTTTCTGAAGGGCTGGAGGAATTAAATACCACCCGAAGCTTGGTGGTCGTACTTATTGGCATGATGCGGAAGGTAATAGCAGGCAGCATCATGGGTGGGATGTACCTCTCTCATGTGGTTAAGATCGAGATATTCCTGTATCACGGAATCGTACTTAGCTTTCTGCTGACTGTCCCTTTTTAGGCGTTACTCGTTCCTTAACAATTGGGCTATCCCAGATGATCTGGAGTTCTAGAGCGGACTTTACGTTTTCGGAATCACGGAACGGAAGGAACATACCTGCCGCTATTGTCTCTCGTAGTCGTCCGGAGGAAAATTTCTTCACAGGTCAAATCAGATGCCTTTGCCACTTTTACTGGCAGACCCTCAACCTCCCAAAATTTGTTGAGAAGTTTATCCAGGGAGATGTCAACCTTGACGCAGGCACTGGTCCTGTTAGGATCCAGCCGAAAGTTGCCTCTTGACCGAGAAGAGTGCCACAGATGTTCGGTCGGGTCCCGCTTAGGAGAATGGATGGGAGTATATCGGCTGATATACCCTTGCAGAATATTCTGTAAATTATATTCTCCAGATTTATTTATATGATGCACTCTTAATACGCATAAAAAATCCAAACTTCCTAACTTTAAAAACACCAAAATTATGGCATTTCCGATCAATAGATCAATAGGCGGCTATAGGATATAGTCGGCCGATCCTTATGAAATTCGGTAGGTCGGCTTGATTGGCCAAAGATAAAACCGATAGGAAATCCCAACTTCCTAACTTAACAAACACCAAAGTTATGGCATTTCCGATCAATCAGTTATAAGGCGGCTATAGGATATAGTCGGCCGATCCTTATGAAATTCGGTAGGTCGGCTTGATTGGCCAAAGATAAAACCGATAGGAAATCCCAACTTCCTAACTTAACAAACACCAAAGTTATGGCATATCCGAACAATCAGTTAAAAGGCGGCTATAGGATATAGTCGGCCGCTCCTTATGAAATTTGGTATGTCAGATTGATTGGCCAAACATAAAACTTATAGGAAATCTCAACTTCCTAACTTAACAAACACCAAAGTTTCCGATCAATCAGCTATAAGTCGGCCGATCCTTATGAAATTTGGTAGGACGGATTGTTTGGCCAAAAATAAAACCCATAGAAAATTCCAACTTCATAACTTTAAAAACACCAAAGTTATGGCATTTCCTATCGTTCAGTTATATGGCAGCTAAATGACTTATGTATGTACCGGCCGTTCCGACTTATATACTGGGTGCAAAGGAAATAAGGGTGTGTGCAAAGTTTTTTTTTTTTTTTTTTTTCGCGTGGAGTCCCACGGCCCACTTACCCGCCCAACCGACCGAGGGGCGCAGCCGTGTATCGTACGGCACGATTCGCGATAAGATAGACGCGAGATAGGAAAATAAAGGTAAAGGTCCGGGGAAAAAAGTAATAGTTAGATCAATCTTGTGCCAATGAAGCAAGTATTAATCGTTTTAGGAGCGGCAGAGAGTCAAGATTTGATATTACAGGAAAAAGTCTATTATAGTCAGAACATAATACTCTGAAAGGCTCATGCAAAGCATAGTTAGATCTACAATGATTTAAAGTTAGGGGAATATAATTTCTGGTTAATCTACTTGGCACAGAAAAGTTTAGCCGACTTAAAGTATAAGGTTATAAATACAGTAGTTGCATCACCAGTCACTAGAATTAGGCGTATGTTGTAAAGCAAAAAGAAGGAAGTTTTTTTGTACAGATTCAATACGACCAATATGTATTCCGTATTGTGGACTCCAGACGGAAGACCCATACTCCAGAATCGGACGGACTAGCGAAATATATAACGTTTTAGTCAAATAAGGATCATCGAATTCTTTTGACCACCTTTTAATAAATCCAAGCACTCCTCTGGCTTTATTAACCATGGACGAAATGTGATTAGAAAATTTTAGTTTGGGGTCCAAGAGAACGCCAAGATCGTTTACAAGAGTTATTCTATCCAAAGAGCTGCCACTTAACGTGTAGGTCGCGTATATCGGATTGGCCCGATAAAAAGTCATCAGCTTGCACTTGGAACCGTTTAAATTTAGTAAATTATCTCGGCACCAGTTTTGAAAATTATCTAGATCGGATTGCAAGTCTAAATGGCAGGAAATGTCCTTATACTGCAGGCACAACTTAACATCATCTGCGTACATAAGTACGCGAGAATGACTTATAATTGAGGGAAGATCATTAATAAATAATGTAAAAAGTAACGGACCCAGATGGCTCCCTTGTGGGACACCGGAGGTAACACGGAGAATTTCAGAAATTGAATTTTTAAAAAGGACCCTTTGTGACCTGCCATTCAGATAACTTGAAATCCATTTAAGCAGATCAACTGGAAAACCTAAAAGGTCAAGTTTTTGAATGAGAAGTAAGTGATTTACAGAGTCAAATGCTTTACTAAAGTCAGTGTAAATGACGTCTGTTTGAAAACTACTATTGAAGCCATTTATCACTAATGAAGTGAGCTCTAGAAGGTTTGTGATTGTGGATCTACGTTTAATAAATCCGTGTTGACACGGAGAAATGATTGATCTGCAAAGGTGCTGCAAATGAGGAGTAATAATTTTTTCAAAAAGCTTAGGAATAGCTGACAACTTAGAAATACCTCTGTAGTTACTGGCTTCTAACTTTTTACCTTTTTTGAAAAGAGGAATAACAAATGATTCCTTCCAAATATTTGGGAATTGGGAGGTTTCTATAGATAAGGTAAACAACTTGTGAAGAGGTTTGCACAGGGCCTTAGCGCCATACCTAAGCACGCACCCAGGAATACCATCGGGCCCAGGCGAATAAACAGGTTTAATACGAAGAAGATCCAAAAGAAGAGAGCTTTCTGTTAAAGTGGGACAGAATATGAGGTTTGACTTGGATATGTTGTAAGAATAAGGCTGTGATGAATAATTTAAGTAGAGTAAGTCGTTTGAAAAAATTGGGCAAATAAATCGGCTATTGCCTGATCTGTGGTTGCCGTCATGTTTTCGAACGATAGCGAGGAAGGAAAGGAATTAGATTTACGCTTGGTGTTAACAAAATTATAAAACTGTTTCGGGTCCTGAGAGAACTGGACCTTACATTTCAATTTGATATCTTTAAAACTGAGAGACTAGTTCGCGTAGAAACAGACAGACGGACAGACAGACGGACAGACAGACGGACAGACGGACATGCTTATATAAACTCAGGAGGCGATCCTGATCAAGAATATATATACTTTATAGGGTCGGAGATGTCTCCTTCACTGCGTTGCACACTTTTGACCAAAATTATAATACCCTCTGCAAGGGTATAAAAACATCTTTGACTGTATCGACGAATCGGCGTATCGCATCTAAATTGCAACAAGATCGACGTTTTTGAAGCGTATAGTGACTGGCGATGAAAAGTGGGTCACATACGACAACGTAAGGGACAAACGGTCGTGGTCGAAAAGCGGTGTAGCGGCCCAGAATTTGGCCAAGCCTTGATTGACGGCCATGAAAGTTCTTCTGTGTGTTTGGTGGGATTTTCAAGGAATCCTCCACTATGAGCTGTTCTTCTATGGCCAAACGCTCAATTCGGATTATGTCAACATAATCTCCTTTTAGCTCGATACACTTGACCCAGCGATGCTCAAACTTCTTTAACGCGGCTGAAAAATACGTTTTCTCGAGGTCTGCAAAATATTCGACGCAAATTTCTGTCCAGCGAGTGACTTTTTCAAGTTTGGAAAGAAAAAGAAGTCACACGGGGCCAAATCTGGAGAATATAGTGGATGAAGTAGCAGTTCGTACCCCTATTCGACCACTTTGGCCTTGGCGAGGGCGCAAGTGTGAGCCGGTGCATTGTCATGATGGAAGAGCACTTTTTCTTCGCCAAATGGTGCCGTATATAATTCGCCGGCGAATAGGCCCAATAATTTGGCGTAGTACAGCCCTGTGTCCGTTTTGTCCTTCTCCAGGTAGTCGATATAGATCACACCTTGTGAATCCCTAAAATCGGTGGCCATCACCTTTCCGCCCGATGGGACAGTCTTCGCCTTCTTCGGAGCAGGTTCGCCGGGTTAAGTCCCCTGTTTCGACTGTTCCTTGGTCTCTGGTGTGTACCAGTGGATCCATGTTTCGTCGACGGTCACGAAACGAAACAGAAACTCCTTCGGATTGCGCTTAAACAGCGTCAAACACTGCTCTGAAGTAGTCTCACGGTTGCGTTTGTTGTCCAGAGTGAGCAAACGCGGCTCCCATCGCACCGACAACATTCTCATGCCCAAAATTTCATGCAGGATATGACCCACGCGGTCTTTTGACATGCCTACTGTCTCAGCTATCTCGCATATCTTCAATCGGCCTTCAGCCAATACGAGATCGTGGATCGTTTCGGGGCGCCTGGGCGTGGCTCATCAAAAACCGACGTTCGACCACGCTGAAACTAGTTTAACCAATTTTTGACGGTTGCCATCGAAGGAGAAGAGTCACCGTACACAGCATCCAGCGCTTTTTGATTTCGCTGCGCGATTTACCTTGCAAAAACAAGAATCGAAACACAGACCGATATTGCTCTTTCTCCATTTTTCTAAAATCCGTGGACACGTCCGATTCCACACGCAGTCAAAACAAAACTACGAGTCCGATTCGGTTAAATTTCGACAGTAGCCATCTACGAGAATGTACTTCACGATAGTAAATTTCTCTTGCGATAGTGACGCCATCGGGCGGTGAGGCTAAGTACTTATCGGACTGCCCTCGTATTTATTTTTATTAACCAATATTAAATCACGCTACGACAATCAATTGGTAATCCACTAAACGCAGCTTGAATTAACACAATTTCTTAAAGAAAATCATATAGACGTTATGCTGCTGGTAGAAACGCACCTCATAAGCAAATACAACAGAACAGATCATCCAGATGGAAAAGCGCACGATCAAACCTGAGTCTTAAAATACCACCTTTGCAAAGTAAACAAGTACACATCTACAAAAGCACTGTTGAGTCGATATCACAATTGAATGACTACCTTGTCTTACCAGAAATTTTCCACCTTCAAAGACATACGCAGATACATTCTTCTATAAGTATTGTATGTATACAACACCACATATCCTTTCTACCAACTCCAAACAGGTTTAAAAGGACCGTGTACAAATGTATAAATAAGATGAAAAGTTGGTTATTTTAACCTATCAAGGCATAGACATAATTCCGTTTTTCTTCGCTAGAATTTTTAAACTCGCTTGTCGTATATATTTATTGTTATCAAAAAAAGAAAACAATGGCTAACAATGGCTTTAATTTAATTCGATGTTTACAACAAGGAAATTAATGTTTTGGTATTCGGAGTGTTCAAAGTCTCGTAATACAAGTGTATTCAAAAACAACATTATTTGTGATTTGTGTGCTATGTACGTAGATACCATCAAATTTTGTGCGTATTATATAAGGTGTGTCGGACCTAATAAAGTATTGATGAATGCTCAGATTAAAAAAAAACAACTACAGCATATTACTTAAATCTGAAACCAAGCATGATGGAACTAATGTCATTTATGAAAATGTCTATGCAAACACTTGTTCAAAACCAGAACATGGTAATACAGTTGCTCGTAGCACAACAATGTAAATAATTTAAATCAAATGCATAATCTACAAATATAAATGTAGAATGCCATGTCTTACTGCAAAAACTTGAATTAACACAATTACTTAACGAAAATCATAAAGAAATCGATCGAAATTCTTGGGGGTTGGGTTGCGTTGGCAAAAATGGGTCTAAGTGCAACGACTGGCCTTTTGGTCAGTCGTTGTTCTAGTTGTCAATAAAATTCAAAGTTGAAACACTTAGTTTATATGTGTCGAAACTATGGTAGCTCGGGGAGGTTTCATTGAGGGCTCAGCGTGCCGTGCTTATACGGTAACTCCTCCCCCCTGGATTGAAGTGATGGCCAGAACGAAGTGGGACTTATTGTTATCCAATGGTAGTACGTGTAAGTTTTGGGGTACGATGGTGGTGCATCTAGAAGGTTAATAGGAATTATAGCATTTCTTGTTTCTTTTAATATTTTTATTAATCTGAGCTATGTGTAATTTTTGTTTCTTTGTGGAGATAAGTGTAATGTCCTTGTCTTCTAGAACTCTCTGTTTGGAAAACCTAGGAGTTATTTTATTCCTTCTATTCTCCTTTCTGAATATTATATCATATGTTTCTACTGGCAATGGACCTGTTCTGAAATTTTGAAATTCATTTAGCTTTTGCAAAAAGTCATGTTCTGAGTTGAATTTTATATCCCTTTCAAAAATGTTTGTTCTCCCAGAGAACAATTCGAAAGGTGTCAGCTTAGTAGCGGAATAATATAACATTTAATATAACATTTCTTCATGGACTCACTCCAGTTTTTGAGCTTTTCCGTTTTCGAGAATAATTCGGTAAATCTTCGTTAGAGATGAGTGAAGTCTTTCTACCGGGGAATTAATTGACGACTGTTGGAATGAGGTTACGTGGGTCATAATGGCGTATTGTCCACAGAAGTCGACAAATATCTTGCCGAAAAATTCAGTACCTTGGTCATAAACATGTTTTTTTGGAATACCAAAGAGACTAAAGTAGTTTTTCAAAGAGCTTATTACATTTACACAGCTTCTATTTGGGATTGTATAAGCACAAGCGAATTTATAGAATTTATCGATTATGGTTAAAATCGTTTGTCCGTTAATGGTGTAGATGTCGATGTGTACTATTTGCATGGGTAGGGCGGGAATTTCAGTCCTTTGTTAGAATGCTTTCGGGGGTCTTCTATCATATTTTAAGGTTTGACATATATCACAATTATTAATTGTTTGTATTATCTTTTGTTTCATATAAGGGAAGTATAGAGTTCTTAATGTGATAATCGTCAATGGACATTTCTTGTTCTGCTTTTGTGGTCAAGTCTGTTAATATAGATTTGCATCTATTTAGCTTATAGTTATTGCAATTCTTGAAATATTTTTAAATATTCATAATCAATATTTATAAACTCGAATATTTGGTCATTAGCCATGATTGCATGCAATTTATTTCGTTTTAGTCGTTCTTTTAATATCTTAGTCACTCTCTCGGAATCGAATTTTTGCTCCGAGATGGTATGCCTTAATTTATTTTTGAACAAATTGCATCTTTTAACTCTACTTTCCCTACAAATTCCAATTTTTAAAATTAATTAACCATGTTAGAGGTCTGTGGTCTGTTACTTTCTGGAATTTTTGTCCGAATAAGTAAGGGCGAAAGTGTGTGGTTGCCCTAATCATTGCTAACATCTCCTTTTCTACTGTAGAATAGTTGGCTTCTCTGTCATTTAAAGTCCTTCTAGCAAAAGGTACTGGTCTTTCTGATCCTACGGTACCTTGTGATAGTACTGCGCCAATTGGCACATTACTGGCATCTGTTGTTAGAATAAAAGGTTTCTTAAAATCTGGGTACTTTAATAAAGGGTCCTTACATAGCAATGTTTTGCACACCTCGAATGACTTTTTAAACTCTTCCGTAACTTGTACTGTCGCCTTGCCTTTTAATTGTTGTGTCATGGGCTTAGTAATTTTTGCAAAATCCCAAATTAATATTCTATAGTAACCCAATAATCCTAAGAAAATTTTATTTCTTTCCTCGTAGTTGGAATTGGGAATGCTTTGATTGCTTTGGGTTCGGCTTGATACCATTTTCGGTAACGATATGCCCTAAATATTCTATCTCCTTGCGTAAAAATTCTGATTTGTCTAGTTGTATCCTTAAGTTTGCTAGTCTTATTCTTTGAAAGACTACACTTAAGTCAATGATATGTTCTTGTAGAGAGGCTGAAAAAATGATGATGTTGTCTAGGTAAACCAAACCACATTTGCTGTTAAGGTCGGACAAGACATTGCCCATGACTCTCTGAAAGGTAGCTGGAGCGTTTGTGAGCCCAAATGGCATTGTAATAAACTCATATTGGCCTTCCTCTGCCGTTAATGCTGATTTAAGGGTGTCCTTAGCTTCCATCTCAATCTGATGATAACCACTGGCCAAGTCTAGTGCTGTAAAATATCTGGCTCGCCCTATTCTGTCTAGAACCTCGTTAATTTTTGGCATAGGGTACCTTTCCTAAATTGTTTTTTCATTTAACTTTCGAAAGTCTACTACCATTCTCCATTTTTTTATGTTTGTTGCGTCCAGTTTTTTATACTAAAAATACTAGAGCGCTCCAAGGAAAATGGCTATGTTTTTTTATGTTTTGGTCCAATATATTACTAATTTACCTATTGATTTCGGTCCCTTCCGTAGGGCTAAACCGAAAAGGTCTACAAAATACGGGTTTTTCATCTGTAGTCTTTATTTCGTGTTTTACTCTGTTAGTAATGTTTATGCCTTTCTTGGAAAATTAGATTTGTGAATTTCTTAAAAAGTTGGAGAAGTTGTTGTTTTTCCTTACTGTTTAAGTGATCAGTTCGGATTGACTTAAAAACTGAGTTTGGGTCTTTTTTCCTGTATTCGAGCTTGTCGTCAAAGACATTAACGAGGGAGAATTCGTCCTCATTAAATCTTTTAACTTCCATTCTCAAATCTAGAAAGAAATTTTTTGGTTTTGAAGAGAAGTTATTTATTTCGAGAAAACTATAGTTGTTGTGGGCATTATAAATCCCCCAGATATAAAAAAAATTGCCACCAAGCTTATATTTCCACAAGTAAAAGGGCCGTTTTTAATATCGACCGGCACCCTGACTGATCTATCGACTGATTTTTAGATTGTTTTGTTGTGCATTTCCCCGCGGAGTGTGTAAAATGTAATATACGTCTTGAGGCGTTGGTTAAATTTGTTTTCTAGTGACCTTCTCCAGGTATTTTAACAGGCGGCTGTCTATTACCTGTGGGTATAAAATGTTTAGTATATTTAAATCAGAAAAATAAATTGGTATGTAACTCCTGGTAGAAAATATATTGAGCAACAGTATTTTATAAAGCTGTGATACCGACATTCGCCATGAATTTTCGGTCACTTAATCAGAAAAACACGCCATGGGATTTTATGATCACTTTTAAACACTGCCCTTTTTGTAATTTTTTTTGTTCATATTAATTTTTTCCTTTTATTTAGATTTTTGTAAATCGCTTTCTTTCTTTTTTTTGTTCCTTAATTGCAGTGAAATCAATGGCAAAATTATTAATTTTTATAATCTTACAGCCATTAATAATAACGCGCCATGGGATTTCAGAATTTATCTTACTTGCAACATAAGACAGTTTACTTTAATTAATTAATTTTTTTTTATTAAATTTCTTTCATGTTGGTTTTGTATCGACCTGTTAAACAATAATTGTAGTGTTATTGAATTACTCGGGGTCACTACGTTGGTTATATTTTAATTTCTTTTATAACACAACGTTTTTATTCCCTTAACTTTCATCACACTTACTGTCCCGGGGAGTGAACCCGTCTAGGTCTAGTTTCGTCTGTCTGTCCCTCAGACTCATCAGCTATCTGCGGGGATGGAAGCAGATCGTCAGAAACTCCCCAATGTTACGATCAGAGAAGCTTTTGGCAATTGTTATTGCCAAAGTTCATTGGTTTTCATAGGTGGAGTTCTGTCGTTAAAGCTTCTATCAGTGTGTGAAGTTTTCAGTGTTTTGTCTGTTGAAAAACCTTCGGTTTTTTCGATATGCAAATTTAAATATTTCAAATAGTTGAAGATGCAGTTTTTAATTGCTGAGTTTTTGGGCGAGTGGATCCCTTTTGTTTATGTTGAAGAATTTTTAAATCGGACCATTCGTTAAACAATAATTGTAGTGTTATCAAAGTTTTATCTCCAGCTCATACGTTGGTTATCTTTTAATTTCTTTTATAACGGGTATCTGATAGTCGGGGCACCCGACTATAGCGTTCTCTCTTGTTTTGTTCCTTAATTGCAGTGAAATCAATGCCAAAATTATTAATTTTTATAATCTTACAGCCATTAATAATAACGCGCCATGGGATTTCAGAATTTATCTTACTTGCAACATAAGACAGTTTACTTTAATTAATTTTTTTTAATTAAATTTCTTTCGTAACTGAACTATGGTTGAATTTTTGCAGTGAGTTTAAAGCCATGCATAATTCTGAAAAACACGCCATGGGATTTCAGTATTATTTTACTAATAATTTATAACTCTTCATTAATATTTTATATTCTTTACGCACAAGAAAATATTTGTTAAAATAAAATATTGAATTCCACTGGAAAAAAATTTTTTCTGAAAAACACGCCATGGGGTTTTAGAATTTTTACCTTTTATTTATTGGCCACAATTTAACTTCTTTTAATTTTTCTTCTTCTTTTCTTTCACTATATTTTTTTTTGTGTACTTTAATTTTCTGAGTTTAATTGCACCTTTAATTCTTTTATTTTTAAAAGAGAAAAGCATTTTCGCTTTCATAATTACACCACTGCAAAAATATATTTAATATTAGATACTCGTGTTAGTGTATTTGTGTCTGTGACAGTGTTTTTAGCAATTTGTACTGAGCTTAATCTTTCTTTTTTTTGCAAGTGTTTCTTACGTAAACAGAAAACCTATCTGTTCCATGTCGGTCCGGAGTCGGCTGTGCCAGTTATGGTAAATCTAAAACGGTGTATTCCTTCTTTGTGGAGTTTTTGGTGGTGTTTGTAAGTTTAACTATCTTTATATCTAAAGGCGTTGGATGGAAAAATATAAAACTTCCTTCGGATTTGTCAACTAAAAGACTGACTTCTAACATTTTCAGCAGTGACCAAGAGACCGCTGCTGCCAAAAGTACATAGTTCTTATATATATCTTACATACTAATACAATATGCATTAACATAAGTGTGTAGTTCGAGTGCCGCTGCTTCAAGTGCCGATCCGCTGAGTCGGTGTCCCGTTTCCTGGTTTGAGAGGAGTTGGTGTTTCCTCTCAAGTGCTTAAAAAAAAATTATATATATTTATTTCCGCCGGAATCGCTTAGTGCCATTTGAACATAACCGGACGTATGAGGACATATATACATATATAGTAGATATTATACTATTTAAACTAAATACAATTATTTAAAATTATTTATAAAATTTACAAAATTTTATATGGTTTACTGGATGACCCGGGAAGCAAGGTCACTGGGGTGTAATCTATTCAGCCTTCGAAGAGGTTCCGGTTGACAAGCCTGCTAGCCAGTGGGTTTGGGTGCGCCATGAGCCTGTCGCTGTATCGGCTGCTGTGATGGTTAATTTGACCGCCCACCGGAATAAGGCGAATATCAGCTTCGATTGCCCGATTACCACGGAAGCCCGGTGGCCCGCCGAGCGGCACGTGCCTGCACCACCCTTAGCCTGTTCAGCTGGTGCCTTGAAGCTGTGCCCCAAAATTGGATGCCGTATGTCCAAGTTGGCGTGAGGATCGCTTTGAGCAATAGAGCCTTCGTCGACTGGAGACTTTTGGCCTTCAAAAGCCAATCCATCTTCTGGAGCTTGCGAAGGCATTTGGATTTAATGGCCGTGATGTGGGTGTTCAATATGAGCCGGCGGTCCAAGTGGACACCCAGTTAGCAGTGAGAAGTGACGTTTTTGATGTTGCCACCATCGAAAGTCAGATCTATGCCGATCAAGCGTCTGAGTGAAAATGTCACGCATGCCGACTTATTGGTGTTGATTGCAATGTTCCATTGCTTAGTCCATCACTCCATCGCATACAGCCAGTCTTGAACTGCCGCCGCTGCTGTCTGCTGACGCAAGCCGTGTCATCTGCATATGTAACCAGCAGCAGAGAGGTAGGTGCCATACCTTCGGGAAATGTGACGGGCAACGGCGCTGGCTGGAGAGAGTGTAGAGGAATGGACCAAGTACACTTCCTTGAGACACTCCTGCGTGAATCTCTGCCAAGCTGGAGCGTGAGTCTCTTACTGATACTTCAAATGTCCGATCAGCGATAAAAGAGCTCATTATGGCGAAGTAGGGTGCTGGGAGAAGATGCTTCATTTTAAACAGCAAGCCATCGTGTCACACCTTATCGAAGGCTTGTTTCACGTCAAGGAAGACGCCAACGTTGTGGAGCTTATGCTCGAGTCCCTGAGTGATGAGGTCGACCAGACGATGGACTTGTTCTGGGCAGTCATGGGATTTCCTTAATCCAAATTGATGCTTCGGTATGAGACGTGCTACTTGGGGCAGTTCCATCAGTCGGCTAAGCAGAATCCGCTCGAAGACCTTGGAGAAGGTGGTTAGCAGGCTAATAGGGCGGTCAGAGTCGACCTGCATTAGAGTCTTGCCTGGTTTGGGGATCATGACAATCCGAGCACGTTTCCACTGCCTTGGAAAGTGACACAAGCTTAGCATGGCGTTGAAAGTTCTTACCAGTGCTAGGACCCCTTTGCGTGGTCTCAAGTGCTGCGTTGACAAAATTGGCTCCCAATGAAACGACTGGCCTTTTGGCCGGTCGTTGTTCTAGTTGTCAATAAAATTCAAAGTTGCAATACTTTAGTTTATATGTGTCGAAACTAGGGTAGCTCGAGGAGGATTCGTACAGGCACTGCAGTACGGTAATTCACGCAACGCCTTCCCAACCCAGCAATAGGGTTCGGGGCTGCCTAACTCTGTACAAGTTAATATGACTGTAGTTTAGTTAATATGATAAGATTAGATATACTTATTGTTAGTCTCGTAAGGAGAGATTCAATTAATTAAAGCAAGATTAAAATATAAAAAAATAAAAATAAAAACTGTTGCTATTTTCACCACTATATTTTTTCTATTAACAAACATTGAGAGTTTCAATAACAAATCATCGTTATTATCCCAAACTATAACTTCAACGAAATCCCTTTCATAGCTAATTTTGCGCCGATCAATTATCAGCAATTATAATTGATAATATTGGAATCTTATAGATCCGAAATGCATAGTAGTAATATGTTCGTCGACCGCTTTAGTCGGCAAGATCATGACGACACACGCAGACAGCTCCAGCTCAACCCGCACTGCCTCAGATCCAAATTCTATTTTTACAAACTCTGGCCTATAAATCCCAATGCAATGTTAAGTACAGGAACTTAACATGACCTCAATATCCTGTCATACGTAATTAGAAACATAATTAACTTTATAAGGGAACACAAAGCCAAATCAATAAATTAAAACAATGTTAAATATAACCAAATACTTCCCATTCCAGGTATTGTTCAGTAACGATCGAAAAGATTTCGTGCAGAACACAATACAAGGTCAGGAACAAAATATAGAAAAGCTAAGAGCAGACTTGAGTAAACAACCATCGAGCTGCTGCCAAGAAACTTTAAGTCGCCAGGCATTCTAAGCCAAGTAAGTATAGCTTTGCAGGCATTATGCTAGTGGAGAATGAGCCGTTTGGTTCGGACACTTCCATAAATTTAATAAATATTCTTCCACCCCACCACACCCATAAGCAACCGGTAAACTAAAATCGTAAACACTATAATCTATACTTTATTCACTTAATCCTTTTAATGTATAAAATGTTTAGTATAAACATACAAATTTGGTGCCATCTGCTTCACAAGCACTCCTCTTGATTTTTCTTGACGCATCGAGCAACTTTATGTATAAAGTCGGTATAAGATTCTCGCCATACTTTAGCCGCATCTACGTTGGCTGGAGACTATCATTGGAATTAGCCAATATTGATATTACAGATATCAAGATAGTCTCCACTGTGTTTTCGGGCTCATATAAAATAGAAATACAAACATATCCATTTTTTCGATATTTGGGTGACAAATTTCTGTGAAAACTTCATTCGGGTAGGTCGCAACGGGTTTGGGAAAATATGGATGTACTTTAAAAAAACCTCCTTCGGTGCGGGTAAAAAAATAATATTTTATTTATTTATATTTAATCTAATCTATTTTATTTTAATTTTTAATTCTAACTATTTATAACTATTTTAAGTAATAGAAAATTCTGCATCAAAAAGTCACTTTTGCAATCATTTTTTTTAACAAAGCTACACGTATTTGAATCTCGATAAACAATTTTCAAAAATTTTAAACCGGAATAGGTACGCATCCTATATACCTCAAAACCTGATGGCAAAACGCTATTAACAATCTTTAAGTTAAACAGAACAAAAAAAAATTAATACATGTTTTCAGACAAATTTTCCAATTTGATTGCAAGTAATCTGCACCAAGTTTTATGTGCCACCTATTATAATAAATATTTTATCTTCTAGGCATTTCAAAACCCTCAACCAAAAGCAAATTAAGGAGAAACGATATAGTTGAATGCCTCGACTACATAGGTACGCGTTTCTCTGCTAACCAACTTCCAAATAAAAATGCCTTCAGCACTTGGCCCATTTCGAAAATATTATCTGACAAACTGCAGTGCCAACACCACAAGTAGAGCCACCAAAATCCCCGCTCCACCAAAATTATAGGCTTTGTTTTTAAAATATGCATCGACGTCAGAATAAACATTATGTGTTAATTCCAACGTCATTGGTAAAATTTATTTTGTTTTTTTCCGCTCTATCAAATATAAAAGCTCCGTTTTTCAAATACGTAATGATTTAGAAAAATTCGAGTGTTTCAATCTATATTGACCGAATAACATATGCCAGCATATACCGCCCATGTCTCTACAGAGTTTCGCGATTCCTTGTCGTTACAGTAGGTGTGTCAAAATTTTACAAATTGAAAATTATACAAATATTATGAATGGAAATTTTGTATTGTCCTGAGCAGTGCTGTGACGACCCAGCGTTACAAATAATAAAAGAACATTCCAAAAACAACACACAACGATCTTTTATTCTCCCTTCGCGCACTTTCAAAACGTGCTCCCAAAAACCATAAACTGGTCACACTAATATATCGATAGTCGACCACCATCGCTATATTCGTGACCCAATAACGAGTTATCGAGATCGGGATTCTCGTCATCAACCACTCTGGGCACACTCAACGGGGCCTATATAAGCAGAGGCAAGACCCCAGATGAGTCACTTGCGTTCCGACGATCTTCGAGGAAACATCTGCAACAAGGTAAGTGTTCTGGTAGATAGTCTTGGTAGTAGTAGTGGATCCGTAAGAACGCGGTTTTTAAATCGGTTCTACGACCTGGTCAGGATCACTGGCGTCCCGGTTTGGTTTCCTAGAAATCAGCCCAGACCCAGTCGTGATCACAGAGGCGGACCGGTTTTCGTAATACAGGCCCACCTCAGTGAGTTCCCCCAGAAGTCACGTTTCCGACTCCCGACCCGGAAACGAAACGGATGTAGAAACGGCAGTTCGAACCTAACGATGCCCGCAAACCGAAACTAACGATGCCCTACATTCCCAAATCCCACTAGAAACAAAGTAGATCCTTCCCAACGACCCAGTAAACTTCGAACCCTACGTACGCACGACGAAGCGACCACTATGCCCATCCACCGCGCCGACACTCGCAGCAAGCAGTTCATCACTCAGCCCTTCCGCAGCGCCGACACTCGCAGCAAGCAGTTTATCACTCGGTCCTTTCGCAGCACCGAAGCTCGCACACCGGATCACGACAGCAAGCAGTTCACCACTCGGCCCTTCCGAAGCGCCAAATCGACAGTGCAAGCAGTCCCGACGCATCTACACACAACTACACGATTATACGATTACTTTGAAATACACGTCTCTAGTTTTACCCATCTGTGTCATTATTGGGGAAAGGGAGGTAAATCGATCTATAGAGGAATAAATATAAATATCTATCACGAACCCTGACCACGACAAGGCGGTATAGCCTCCCAAAACAGGGTCGTTACAGTGGCGCCCGAGCAGATTAAAAACAAACAGATAGAAATTAAAAATGGAGGACAAGCTGACTCGAAGCTGGATCAGCAATTGCAACAAGGCCCAACTGAAAATGTATCTGAGGGAATTCGACATCAAGCCAGAAACGCGGTGCGAGGACATGCGGGAACAAATGCCCACAGCGAAAAATCCACCAAACGTCTCCAAGACCTAGCACAGAAGCACGCGAGAACCCCATCACCAGCACCCCACGGAATGGAGAAAAACCAGAACTTGCTACAGATACCAGACAAGCAAGAAACAAGCATCGGAAAACCCGTAGCCCAGCCCAGAAAAACCGACAACCGTTGGGGAAAATTTTACGACGGCACGGGCGACCCGACAGAATTAATTTGCAGAATGGAAGAGCTGGCAAAGGCCTATAGGATTGAGCTCGACTACGTAGCAGGAGCTATGGTAATTTTGCTCAGAGACTGAGCCCTGGACTGGTGGCACATCCTACCCCAATGCCATCGTGGGAAAACTTCAAAAAGGAATTCCTGGGATACTACAGACCAACGGACCACGAAGAGAGAGCGATGGAAAGCATAACACGCAGGCACCAGGGAAAAAACGAGCCAGCAAAAGACTACGCGAAGGAACTCCGGAAGATTATGAGATTTACCAAATTCACGGAAGGAAAAAAACTAGAGTGGGTTTACCGGAACAGTCGAGTGGAATTTAAAAAGTATGCTAAACGGGGATAATGCCGAACCCTAGCAGAATACCTGCAGTTAGCAAAGGAATTCGAGGTCCTCCAGCCACAGGAACGCACAACACAACGAACATCCGGAAATTTCGGGAGACAAACAAGAAACCAATGGAAACCACAGGAACCATCACAAACACTGAACCGAGGAATAACAAGATCATTCAGCATGAATAATAGATGTTCAAGGTTCAAAGAAGAGGGACAGCAGTAAAACAACACACCAAAAATATATTGCTGGATATGCGGACATGATGGAATACGCACAATCCATTGCTGACGCCGGAACGAAACGGCGGTAAACGCCAGAGGCCCATGGGATCAGAGCGGGCGCCCAAGGCAAACACCACACCCGCAACAGCAATAAAATTCAATGGCCGACGACTAATTGCACAAGTGAATATAGGCAACACAGGAGTTCGCGGGGCCATAGACACGGGAGCCACAAGAAGTTTCATCGCCAGGAAACTAGCCAACAACATAGCAAGGCATGGGATAAGGAAGCAAGTAACCGAAGCCATTAGACTAGCAGACGGGACAAACAGAACGGTCACAGAGGCACTGAAAGTACCAATACATCTCGGGAACCAAACAAGCACGATGACGCTGCTAATCGAAAAAGTAATCGGCGACCTTCTACTAGGGATAGACTTCTTGGAACAATGTAACGCGACCCTACGATGCGGAGGCATCACAGCAAGAATTAAAAGGAAAAAAGAAACAAAAAACATAAGAGTCACGGCATCGGATCACTAGCGACAGGCGATCTAACAGACGCAGAGATCCATGAAACCCTCAAAAAGGAATTGGAAATGATGAGTCAGGTCAAGGGAGTCAACACGATCGCCCAACTAAACAGAGGTATTACCCTAGAAACCCGGCCATGCAAGCAATAATAAACAAACAAGTGGACGACATCCTAGCTCAGGATCTTATCGAACCCTCACATTCCGCTTACAGCTCGCCAGTAGTAATCGTAAAAAAGCTGAGTCGCAGCTGAACGAGCACTCAGAACGAGACGCACACCCGGTACCGCGAATGGAGTACATACTAAACCAACTACGGGAGGCCAAGTATATAAGTGCACTCGACTAAAAAAATGGCTACTGGCAAATACCAATGAATAAAGGGAGCAAACAGTACACCGCTTTCACCGTGCCAGGTCGCGGACTGTTTCAGTGGAAGGTAATGCCTTTCGGCCTACACACAGCACCAGCCACGTTTCAAAGAGCCCTGGACTCAATCATAGGACCGGAGATGGAACCCTTTACATTCGCATACCTTGATGATATAGTGGTCATCTGGCGCACCAAAAGGGAACACCTAGAAAACTACAGGAAGTAATGAACAGATTACGCAAGGCAAACCTGAGGATAAACACAGAGAAATGCCACTTCTTCAAGGAAGAACTCAACTACCTAGGCCATGTTGTGAGCGCAAGGGGGATACACACTGACCCGTGAAAGATAGCCGCAATCCTAGACATGCCAAACCCACAAACAACAAAGCAAGTACACAGCTTCCTGGGAGTTGCTTCATGGTACAGAAGGTTCGTCCCGAACTTCACGGAACTGGCACAACCACTGTACAACTTAGTCAAAAAAGACACAAAGTTTAAGTGGAGCGAAGAGACAGAGAAAGCAACGCAAACCTAAAAAACCACTAACGGAAGCACCGGTACTGACTTGCCCGGATTTTGGAAAACGTTTATACATCAGACGGACGCCAGCCACTGCGGATTAGGAGCGGTCCTGACCCAAGAGGTCGAAAACGGCGAGCACGTAATATCATACGCCAGTCGGAAGCTCACAAAGACAGAGCAAAACTTCTCAGCGACCGAAAAAGAATGCCTGGCAATCCACTGTGCCATCCAGAAAATGAGGATGTACTTGGAAGGGTATCACTTTATAGTCATCATTGATCATCAGGCGCTAAAATGGCTAAACTCGATAGAGAGGCCGTCAGGGCGGATTGCCTATTGGGCGTTGGCAATGCAGCCATACTCGTTCGAAATACGCTATCACAAAGGAAAGCTCAATGTCGTTGTGGACGCAGTATCCAAAATGCCAGATTAAACAGAAACTCCTAGGCTTGGGAAGAAATCCCGAATGATGAGTCAGGTCAAGGGAGTCAACACGATCGCCCAACTAAACAGAGGTATTACCCTAGAAACCCGGCCATGCAAGCAATAATAAACAAACAAGTGGACGACATCCTAGCTCAGGCTCTTATCGAACCCTCACATTCCGCTTACAGCTCGCCAGTAGTAATCGTAGAAAAGCTGAATCGCAGCTGAACGAGCACTCAGAACGAGACGCACACCCGGTACCGCGAATGGAGTACATACTAAACCAACTACGGGAGGCCAAGTATATAAGTACACTCGACTAAAAAAATGGCTACTGGCAAATACCAATGGATAAAGGGAGCAAACAGTACACCGCTTTCACCGTGCCAGGTCGCGGACTGTTTCAGTGGAAGGTAATGCCTTTCGGCCTACACACAGCACCAGCCACGTTTCAAAGAGCCCTGGACTCAATCATAGGACCGGAGATGGAACCCTTTACATTCGCATACCTTGATGATATAGTGGTCATCTGGCGCACCAAAAGGGAACACCTAGAAAACTACAGGAAGTAATGAACAGATTACGCAAGGCAAACCTGAGGATAAACACAGAGAAATGCCACTTCTTCAAGGAAGAACTCAACTACCTAGGCCATGTTGTGAGCGCAAGGGGGATACACACTGACCCGTGAAAGATAGCCGCAATCCTAGACATGCCAAACCCACAAACAACAAAGCAAGTACACAGCTTCCTGGGAGTTGCTTCATGGTACAGAAGGTTCGTCCCGAACTTCACGGAACTGGCACAACCACTGTACAACTTAGTCAAAAAAGACACAAAGTTTAAGTGGAGCGAAGAGACAGAGAAAGCAACGCAAACCTAAAAAACCACTAACGGAAGCACCGGTACTGACTTGCCCGGATTTTGGAAAACGTTTATACATCAGACGGACGCCAGCCACTGCGGATTAGGAGCGGTCCTGACCCAAGAGGTCGAAAACGGCGAGCACGTAATATCATACGCCAGTCGGAAGCTCACAAAGACAGAGCAAAACTTCTCAGCGACCGAAAAAGAATGCCTGGCAATCCACTGTGCCATCCAGAAAATGAGGATGTACTTGGAAGGGTATCACTTTATAGTCATCATTGATCATCAGGCGCTAAAATGGCTAAACTCGATAGAGAGGCCGTCAGGGCGGATTGCCTATTGGGCGTTGGCAATGCAGCCATACTCGTTCGAAATACGCTATCACAAAGGAAAGCTCAATGTCGTTGTGGACGCAGTATCCAAAATGCCAGATTAAACAGAAACTCCTAGGCTTGGGAAGAAATCCCGAATGATGAGTCAGGTCAAGGGAGTCAACACGATCGCCCAACTAAACAGAGGTATTACCCTAGAAACCCGGCCATGCAAGCAATAATAAACAAACAAGTGGACGACATCCTAGCTCAGGCTCTTATCGAACCCTCACATTCCGCTTACAGCTCGCCAGTAGTAATCGTAGAAAAGCTGAATCGCAGCTGAACGAGCACTCAGAACGAGACGCACACCCGGTACCGCGAATGGAGTACATACTAAACCAACTACGGGAGGCCAAGTATATAAGTACACTCGACTAAAAAAATGGCTACTGGCAAATACCAATGGATAAAGGGAGCAAACAGTACACCGCTTTCACCGTGCCAGGTCGCGGACTGTTTCAGTGGAAGGTAATGCCTTTCGGCCTACACACAGCACCAGCCACGTTTCAAAGAGCCCTGGACTCAATCATAGGACCGGAGATGGAACCCTTTACATTCGCATACCTTGATGATATAGTGGTCATCTGGCGCACCAAAAGGGAACACCTAGAAAACTACAGGAAGTAATGAACAGATTACGCAAGGCAAACCTGAGGATAAACACAGAGAAATGCCACTTCTTCAAGGAAGAACTCAACTACCTAGGCCATGTTGTGAGCGCAAGGGGGATACACACTGACCCGTGAAAGATAGCCGCAATCCTAGACATGCCAAACCCACAAACAACAAAGCAAGTACACAGCTTCCTGGGAGTTGCTTCATGGTACAGAAGGTTCGTCCCGAACTTCACGGAACTGGCACAACCACTGTACAACTTAGTCAAAAAGACACAAAGTTTAAGTGGAGCGAAGAGGCAGTGAAATCAACACATAACCTAAAAAAACACTAACGGAAGAACCGGTACTGACTTGCCCGGATTTTGGGAAAACGTTTATACATCAGACGGACGCCAGCCACTGCGGATTAGGAGCGGTCCTGACCCAAGAGGTCGAAAACGGCGAGCACGTAATATCATACGCCAGTCGGAAGCTCACAAAGACAGAGCAAAACTTCTCAGCGACCGAAAAAGAATGCCTGGCAATCCACTGTGCCATCCAGAAAATGAGGATGTACTTGGAAGGGTATCACTTTATAGTCATCATTGATCATCAGGCGCTAAAATGGCTAAACTCGATAGAGAGGCCGTCAGGGCGGATTGCCTATTGGGCGTTGGCAATGCAGCCATACTCGTTCGAAATACGCTATCACAAAGGAAAGCTCAATGTCGTTGTGGACGCAGTATCCAAAATGCCAGATTAAACAGAAACTCCTAGGCTTGGGAAGAAATCCCGAATGATGAGTCAGGTCAAGGGAGTCAACACGATCGCCCAACTAAACAGAGGTATTACCCTAGAAACCCGGCCATGCAAGCAATAATAAACAAACAAGTGGACGACATCCTAGCTCAGGCTCTTATCGAACCCTCACATTCCGCTTACAGCTCGCCAGTAGTAATCGTAGAAAAGCTGAATCGCAGCTGAACGAGCACTCAGAACGAGACGCACACCCGGTACCGCGAATGGAGTACATACTAAACCAACTACGGGAGGCCAAGTATATAAGTACACTCGACTAAAAAAATGGCTACTGGCAAATACCAATGGATAAAGGGAGCAAACAGTACACCGCTTTCACCGTGCCAGGTCGCGGACTGTTTCAGTGGAAGGTAATGCCTTTCGGCCTACACACAGCACCAGCCACGTTTCAAAGAGCCCTGGACTCAATCATAGGACCGGAGATGGAACCCTTTACATTCGCATACCTTGATGATATAGTGGTCATCTGGCGCACCAAAAGGGAACACCTAGAAAACTACAGGAAGTAATGAACAGATTACGCAAGGCAAACCTGAGGATAAACACAGAGAAATGCCACTTCTTCAAGGAAGAACTCAACTACCTAGGCCATGTTGTGAGCGCAAGGGGGATACACACTGACCCGTGAAAGATAGCCGCAATCCTAGACATGCCAAACCCACAAACAACAAAGCAAGTACACAGCTTCCTGGGAGTTGCTTCATGGTACAGAAGGTTCGTCCCGAACTTCACGGAACTGGCACAACCACTGTACAACTTAGTCAAAAAAGACACAAAGTTTAAGTGGAGCGAAGAGACAGAGAAAGCAACGCAAACCTAAAAAAACCACTAACGGAAGCACCGGTACTGACTTGCCCGGATTTTGGAAAACGTTTATACATCAGACGGACGCCAGCCACTGCGGATTAGGAGCGGTCCTGACCCAAGAGGTCGAAAACGGCGAGCACGTAATATCATACGCCAGTCGGAAGCTCACAAAGACAGAGCAAAACTTCTCAGCGACCGAAAAAGAATGCCTGGCAATCCACTGTGCCATCCAGAAAATGAGGATGTACTTGGAAGGGTATCACTTTATAGTCATCATTGATCATCAGGCGCTAAAATGGCTAAACTCGATAGAGAGGCCGTCAGGGCGGATTGCCTATTGGGCGTTGGCAATGCAGCCATACGCTATCACAAAGGAAAGCTCAATGTCGTTGTGGACGCAGTATCCAAAATGCCAGATTAAACAGAAACTCCTAGGCTTGGGAAGAAATCCCGAATGATGAGTCAGGTCAAGGGAGTCAACACGATCGCCCAACTAAACAGAGGTATTACCCTAGAAACCCGGCCATGCAAGCAATAATAAACAAACAAGTGGACGACATCCTAGCTCAGGCTCTTATCGAACCCTCACATTCCGCTTACAGCTCGCCAGTAGTAATCGTAGAAAAGCTGAATCGCAGCTGAACGAGCACTCAGAACAAGACGCACACCCGGTACCGCGAATGGAGTACATACTAAACCAACTACGGGAGGCCAAGTATATAAGTACACTCGACTAAAAAAATGGCTACTGGCAAATACCAATGGATAAAGGGAGCAAACAGTACACCGCTTTCACCGTGCCAGGTCGCGGACTGTTTCAGTGGAAGGTAATGCCTTTCGCCCTACACACAGCACCAGCCACGTTTCAAAGAGCCCTGGACTCAATCATAGGACCGGAGATGGAACCCTTTACATTCGCATACCTTGATGATATAGTGGTCATCTGGCGCACCAAAAGGGAACACCTAGAAAACTACAGGAAGTAATGAACAGATTACGCAAGGCAAACCTGAGGATAAACACAGAGAAATGCCACTTCTTCAAGGAAGAACTCAACTACCTAGGCCATGTTGTGAGCGCAAGGGGGATACACACTGACCCGTGAAAGATAGCCGCAATCCTAGACATGCCAAACCCACAAACAACAAAGCAAGTACACAGCTTCCTGGGAGTTGCTTCATGGTACAGAAGGTTCGTCCCGAACTTCACGGAACTGGCACAACCACTGTACAACTTAGTCAAAAAAGACACAAAGTTTAAGTGGAGCGAAGAGACAGAGAAAGCAACGCAAACCTAAAAAAACCACTAACGGAAGCACCGGTACTGACTTGCCCGGATTTTGGAAAACGTTTATACATCAGACGGACGCCAGCCACTGCGGATTAGGAGCTGTCCTGACCCAAGAGGTCGAAAACGGCGAGCACGTAATATCATACGCCAGTCGGAAGCTCACAAAGACAGAGCAAAACTTCTCAGCGACCGAAAAAGAATGCCTGGCAATCCACTGTGCCATCCAGAAAATGAGGATGTACTTGGAAGGGTATCACTTTATAGTCATCATTGATCATCAGGCGCTAAAATGGCTAAACTCGATAGAGAGGCCGTCAGGGCGGATTGCCTATTGGGCGTTGGCAATGCAGCCATACTCGTTCGAAATACGCTATCACAAAGGAAAGCTCAATGTCGTTGTGGACGCAGTATCCAAAATGCCAGATTAAACAGAAACTCCTAGGCTTGGGAAGAAATCCCGAATGATGAGTCAGGTCAAGGGAGTCAACACGATCGCCCAACTAAACAGAGGTATTACCCTAGAAACCCGGCCATGCAAGCAATAATAAACAAACAAGTGGACGACATCCTAGCTCAGGCTCTTATCGAACCCTCACATTCCGCTTACAGCTCGCCAGTAGTAATCGTAGAAAAGCTGAATCGCAGCTGAACGAGCACTCAGAACAAGACGCACACCCGGTACCGCGAATGGAGTACATACTAAACCAACTACGGGAGGCCAAGTATATAAGTACACTCGACTAAAAAAATGGCTACTGGCAAATACCAATGGATAAAGGGAGCAAACAGTACACCGCTTTCACCGTGCCAGGTCGCGGACTGTTTCAGTGGAAGGTAATGCCTTTCGGCCTACACACAGCACCAGCCACGTTTCAAAGAGCCCTGGACTCAATCATAGGACCGGAGATGGAACCCTTTACATTCGCATACCTTGATGATATAGTGGTCATCTGGCGCACCAAAAGGGAACACCTAGAAAACTACAGGAAGTAATGAACAGATTACGCAAGGCAAACCTGAGGATAAACACAGAGAAATGCCACTTCTTCAAGGAAGAACTCAACTACCTAGGCCATGTTGTGAGCGCAAGGGGGATACACACTGACCCGTGAAAGATAGCCGCAATCCTAGACATGCCAAACCCACAAACAACAAAGCAAGTACACAGCTTCCTGGGAGTTGCTTCATGGTACAGAAGGTTCGTCCCGAACTTCACGGAACTGGCACAACCACTGTACAACTTAGTCAAAAAAGACACAAAGTTTAAGTGGAGCGAAGAGACAGAGAAAGCAACGCAAACCTAAAAAAACCACTAACGGAAGCACCGGTACTGACTTGCCCGGATTTTGGAAAACGTTTATACATCAGACGGACGCCAGCCACTGCGGATTAGGAGCTGTCCTGACCCAAGAGGTCGAAAACGGCGAGCACGTAATATCATACGCCAGTCGGAAGCTCACAAAGACAGAGCAAAACTTCTCAGCGACCGAAAAAGAATGCCTGGCAATCCACTGTGCCATCCAGAAAATGAGGATGTACTTGGAAGGGTATCACTTTATAGTCATCATTGATCATCAGGCGCTAAAATGGCTAAACTCGATAGAGAGGCCGTCAGGGCGGATTGCCTATTGGGCGTTGGCAATGCAGCCATACTCGTTCGAAATACGCTATCACAAAGGAAAGCTCAATGTCGTTGTGGACGCAGTATCCAAAATGCCAGATTAAACAGAAACTCCTAGGCTTGGGAAGAAATCCCGAATGATGAGTCAGGTCAAGGGAGTCAACACGATCGCCCAACTAAACAGAGGTATTACCCTAGAAACCCGGCCATGCAAGCAATAATAAACAAACAAGTGGACGACATCCTAGCTCAGGCTCTTATCGAACCCTCACATTCCGCTTACAGCTCGCCAGTAGTAATCGTAGAAAAGCTGAATCGCAGCTGAACGAGCACTCAGAACGAGACGCACACCCGGTACCGCGAATGGAGTACATACTAAACCAACTACGGGAGGCCAAGTATATAAGTACACTCGACTAAAAAAATGGCTACTGGCAAATACCAATGGATAAAGGGAGCAAACAGTACACCGCTTTCACCGTGCCAGGTCGCGGACTGTTTCAGTGGAAGGTAATGCCTTTCGGCCTACACACAGCACCAGCCACGTTTCAAAGAGCCCTGGACTCAATCATAGGACCGGAGATGGAACCCTTTACATTCGCATACCTTGATGATATAGTGGTCCTCTGGCGCACCAAAAGGGAACACCTAGAAAACTACAGGAAGTAATGAACAGATTACGCAAGGCAAACCTGAGGATAAACACAGAGAAATGCCACTTCTTCAAGGAAGAACTCAACTACCTAGGCCATGTTGTGAGCGCAAGGGGGATACACACTGACCCGTGAAAGATAGCCGCAATCCTAGACATGCCAAACCCACAAACAACAAAGCAAGTACACAGCTTCCTGGGAGTTGCTTCATGGTACAGAAGGTTCGTCCCGAACTTCACGGAACTGGCACAACCACTGTACAACTTAGTCAAAAAAGACACAAAGTTTAAGTGGAGCGAAGAGACAGAGAAAGCAACGCAAACCTAAAAAAACCACTAACGGAAGCACCGGTACTGACTTGCCCGGATTTTGGAAAACGTTTATACATCAGACGGACGCCAGCCACTGCGGATTAGGAGCGGTCCTGTCCCAAGAGGTCGAAAACGGCGAGCACGTAATATCATACGCCAGTCGGAAGCTCACAAAGACAGAGCAAAACTTCTTAGCGACCGAAAAAGAATGCCTGGCAATCCACTGTGCCATCCAGAAAATGAGGATGTACTTGGAAGGGTATCACTTTATAGTCATCATTGATCATCAGGCGCTAAAATGGCTAAACTCGATAGAGAGGCCGTCAGGGCGGATTGCCTATTGGGCGTTGGCAATGCAGCCATACTCGTTCGAAATACGCTATCGCAAAGGAAAGCTCAATGTCGTTGTGGACGCAGTATCCAAAATGCCAGATTAAACAGAAACTCCTAGGCTTGGGAAGAAATCCCGAAACATGGCCAGATTACGCAATAATCAAGGGAAAACTATACAGACATCTACCGTCATGGGCTGCAGACGAGGACACACAGCCAAAGAGCACGTGTACTGCGAGAAAACCACAGCGAAGCAACAGCAGGACACCTAGGGGTGAGATAATGGGGACATACTACTGGCAAGGGATGCACAAAAAACATATAGCAGCATGTACGAAGCTGCGAAACATGTCAACGCTACAAGACATCACAACAACAAGCAGCGGGGAAAATGTTGTCACAGATAGCGAAAACACCTTGTGAAACCTTGTACATAGACTTTGTGGGGCCACTACCACGGTCTAGCCACGGTAATAACATGTTATTAGTAACATTCGACAAATTCACGAAGTGGGTGGAGATAGCAGCCGTCCGGAAAGCGACCACGGAAATCGTATTAAAGGTCCTCAGGGAACAAATCATATCACGGTTTGGAACCCCAAAAACCTGATCTCGGGCAATGGAGTACAATTCACAAGCAACAAGTTCAAGGCACAACTACAGGAATGGGGTATTGCTCACCAACTAACAGCCCCATACACCACTCAGGAAATCCCAGCAGAAAGGGCAAACCGTACGATAAAAACAATGATAGCCCAATTCTCAAGAACAGAGCACACAAGATGGGACGACTGGCTACCTGAAATCTCGCTAGCAATCAACAGTAGCAGATCGGAATCGACAGAGTATAGCCCGGCATATCTACTATACGGACGGGAAATTAGACTACCAGGAAACCTGTTTGCCGAAAACACTCAAGGATCCGGAATCATAGAGGAGACAGTGGAGGCACGATGGGAACGGATAATGGATACAAGGAAACTAGCACACCTAAACATGGGAAAGGCGGCACAGGATCAAGCTAGATCGTACAACCTCCGGAAAAGGGACTGGAGACCCAAAATAGGAGAGCTAGTATGGGAAAGACAACACCCCTTGTCAAAAGCAGCAACTGGATTCGCGGCCAAGCAAGCCCCAAAATACGAAGGTCCATTCAAAGTAGCAGGCTTCATATCAGCGGTGATTGCAACAATAAAACACACGGTGACCGGGAAGACGCACAGAGCCTACATAAACGAACTAAAACCCCATATAGAAACCCTCGATTAACAAGCATGCGCAACCCCAATAAACAACAAGCTAAAACTATACGCACATTTTTCAGAATGAACAACAAACTAAAAAACTCGCTCTCCAAGTACCGGGAGAACCACCAAAGGCTCAACCAGCAGCGGCGTAGAGTAATTATACTCGGAGCCGTGGACGTGGCAGGTCCAGCTGGTTGCAGGAAGCCCCGGTAGGCAGACAAGCGCCAGCCAGGAAACCAATTTCGACACCGACCATAGCAACAACACGGCAAACGAAGGCGACATCAACAACCAGGGAAACGACCACGGCAAACGATGACAACAACAACAACCAAGGAAACGACACGGCAAACAACGGACAACAAGCGGAACAAAAAGGAACAAGCTTGCTGATTTCCAACGGCCACAAACGAAATGGGTAACCCCGCGGCGGCTCTCTTCACTCGACCATCCCGGAACAAAACGGATCAAACCATCAGAGGAAATTTAAGAGAAGTGGGAACCAAAACCGCGGGTATACGACAACCACATGAATAGGGTGGAAGAAGCGGTCATACGCCTAAAGGCAACCTGGCGCAGAGGAAACAAAAGAACAAAACTGGTGGTCTCGGACAACCTCACGACCCGAATCCGGCACGGGAGAAGTGGATACACCAACGTCCTAAGCGGGGGAGTGTCACAAATAATAAAAGATGATCTCTCCCTACGCTACACCACATTCAAAACACGCGCCAAAATCGCGCACTTCCAAACGCGCGCCCAAAATCAATAAACGACCACCATCGCTATATTCGTGACCCGATAACGAGTTATCGAGATCGGGATTCTCGTCATCAACCACTCTGTCACTTGCGTTCCCAAGATCTTCGAGGAAACATCAGCAACAAGGTAAGTGTTCTGGTAGATAGTCTTGGTAGTAGTAGTGGATCCGTAAGAACGCGGTTTTTAAATTGGTTCTACGACCTGGTCAGGATCACTGGCGTCCCGGTGTGGTTTCCTTGAAATACTTCAAATGTCCGATCAGCGATAAAAGAGCTCATTATGGCGAAGTAGGGTGCTGGGAGAGGATGCTTAATTTTAAACAGCAAGCCATCGTGTCACACCTTATCGAAGGCTTGTTTCACGTCAAGGAAGACTCCAACGTTGTGGAGCTTATGCTCGAGTCCCTGAGTGATCAGGTCGACCAGACGATGGACTTGTTCTGGGCAGCCATGGGATTTCCTCAATCCAAATTGATGCTGCGATATGAGACGTGCTACTTGGGGCAGTTCCATCAGTCGGCTAAGCAGAATCCGCTCGAAGACCTTGGAGAAGGTGGTTAGCAGGCTAATAGGGCGGTCAGAGTCGACCTGCATTGGAGTCTTGCCTGGTTTGGGGATCATGACAATCCGAGCACGTTTCCACTGCCTTGGAAAGTGACCCAAGCTTAGCATGGCGTTGAAAGTTCTTACCAGTGCTAGGACCCCTTTGCGTGGTCTCAAGTGCTGCGTTGACAAAAATGGCTCCCAATGAAACGACTGGCCTTTTGGCCGGTCGTTGTTCTAGTTGTCAATAAAATTCAAAGTTGCAATACTTTAGTTTTATATGTGTCGAAACTAGGGTAGCTCGAGGAGGATTCGTACAGGCACTGCAGTACGGCAATTCACGCAACGCCTTCCCAACCCAGCAATAGGGTTCGTGGCTGCCTAACTCTGTACAAGTTAATATGACTGTAGTTTAGTTAATATGATAATATTAGATATACTTATTGTTAGTCTCGTAAGGAGAGATTCAATTAATTAAAGCAAGATTAAAATATAAAAAAATAAAAATAAAAACTGTTGCTATTTTCACCACTATATTTTTTCTATTAACAAACATTGAGAGTTTCAATAACAAATCATCGTTATTATCCCAAACTATAACTTCAACGAAATCCCTTTCATAGCTAATTTTGCCCCGATCAATTATCAGCAATTATAATTGATAATATTGGAATCTTATAGATCCGAAATGCAAAGTAGTAATATGTTCGTCGACCGCTTGAGTCGGCAAGATCATGACGACACACGCAGACAGCTCCAGCTCAACCCGCACTGCCTCAGATCCAAATTCTATTTTTACAAACTCTGGCCTATAAATCCCAATGCAATGTTAAGTACAGGAACTTAACATGACCTCAATATCCTGTCATACGTAATTAGAAACATAATTAACTTTATAAGGGAACACAAAGCCAAATCAATAAATTAAAACAATGTTAAATATAACCAAATACTTCCCATTCCAGGTATTGTTCAGTAACGATCGAAAAGATTTCGTGCAGAACACAATACAAGGTCAGGAACAAAATATAGAAAAGCTAAGAGCAGACTTGAGTAAACAACCATCGAGCTGCTGCCAAAAAACTTTAAGTCGCCAGGCATTCTAAGCCAAGTAAGTATAGCTTTGCAGGCATTATGCTAGTGGAGAATGAGCCGTTTGGTTCGGACACTTCCATAAATTTAATAATTATTCTTCCACCCCACCACACCCATAAGCAACCGGTAAACTAAAATCGTAAATACTATAATCTATACTTTATTCACTTAATCCTTTTAATGTATAAAATGTTTAGTATAAACATACAAATTTGGTGCCATCTGCTTCACGAGCACTCCTCTTGATTTTTCTTGACGCATCGAGCAACTTTATATATAAAGTCGGTATAAGATTCTCGCCATACTTTAGCCGCATCTACGTTGGCTGGAGACTCATCATTGGAATTAGCCAATATTGATATTACAGATATCAAGATAGTCTCCACTGTGTTTTCGGGCTCATATAAAATGGAAATACAAACATATCCATTTTTTTCGGTATTTGGGTGACAAATTTCTGTGAAAACTTCATTCGGGTAGGTCGCAACGGGTTTGGGAAAATATGGATGTACTTTAAAAAAACCTCCTTCGGTGCGGGTGAAAAAATAATATTTTATTTATTTATATTTAATCTAATCTATTTTATTTTAATTTTTAATTCTAACTATTTATAACTATTTTAAGTAATAGAAAATTCTGCATCAAAAAGTCACTTTTTACACGTATTTGAATCTCGATAAACAATTTTCAAAAATTTTAAACCGGAATAGGTACGCATCCTATATACCTCAAAACCTGATGGCAAAACGCTATTAACAATCTTTAAGTTAAACAGAACAAAAAAAAATTAATACATGTTTTCAGACAAATTTTCCAATTGGATTGCAAGTAATCTGCACCAAGTTTTATGTGCCACCTATTATAATAAATATTTTATCTTCTAGGCATTTCAAAACCCTCAACCAAAAGCAAATTAAGGAGAAACGATATAGTTGAATGCCTCGACTACATAGGTACGCGTTTCTCTGCTAACCAACTTCCAAATAAAAATGCCTTCAGCTCTTGGCCCATTTCGAAAATATTATCTGACAAACTGCAGTGCCAACACCACAAGTAGAGCCACCAAAATCCCCGCTCCACGGAGCCTATGCTCCGTTTTTAAAATATGCATCGACGTCAGAATAAACATTATGTGTTAATTCTAACGTCATTGGTAAAATTTATTTTGTTTTTTTCCGCTCTATCAAATATAAAAGCTCCGTTTTTCAAATACGTAATGATTTAGAAAAATTCGAGTGTTTCAATCTATATTGACCGAATAACATATGCCAGCATATACCGCCCATGTCTCTACAGAGTTTCGCGATTCCTTGTCGTTACAGTAGGTGTGTCAAAATTTTACAAATCGAAAATTATACAAATATTATGAATGGAAATTTTGTATTGTCCTGAGCAGTGCTGTGACGACCCAGCGTTACAAATAATAAAAGAACATTCCAAAAACAACACACAACGATCTTTTATTCTCCCTACGCTACACCACATTCAAAACACTCGCCAAATTCGCGCACTTTCAAAACGTGCTCCCAAAAACCATAAACTGGTCACACTAATATATCGATAGTCGACCACCATCGCTATATTCGTGACCCAATAACGAGTTATCGAGATCGGGATTCTCGTCATCAACCACTCTGGGCACACTCAACGGGGCCTATATAAGCAGAGGCAAGACCCCAGATGAGTCACTTGCGTTCCGACGATCTTCGAGGAAACATCTGCAACAAGGTAAGTGTTCTGGTAGATAGTCTTGGTAGTAGTAGTGGATCCGTAAGAACGCGGTTTTTAAATCGGTTCTACGACCTGGTCAGGATCACTGGCGTCCCGGTTTGGTTTCCTAGAAATCAGCCCAGACCCAGTCGTGATCACAGAGGCGGACCGGTTTTCGTAATACAGGCCCACCTCAGTGAGTTCCCCCAGAAGTCACGTTTCCGACTCCCGACCCGGAAACGAAACGGATGTAGAAACGGCAGTTCGAACCTAACGATGCCCGCAAACCGAAACTAACGATGCCCTACATTCCCGAATCCCACTAGAAACCAAGTAGATCCTTCCCAACGACCCAGTAAACTTCGAACCCTACGTACGCACGACGAAGCGACCACTATGCCCATCCACCGCGCCGACACTCGCAGCAAGCAGTTCATCACTCAGCCCTTCCGCAGCGCCGACACTCGCAGCAAGCAGTTTATCACTCGGTCCTTTCGCAGCACCGAAGCTCGCACACCGGATCACGACAGCAAGCAGTTCACATCTCGGCCCTTCCGAAGCGCCAAATCGACAGTGCAAGCAGTCCCGACGTATCTACACACAACTACACGATTATACGATTACTTTGAAATACACGTCTCTAGTTTTACCCATCTGTGTCATTATTGGGGAAAGGGAGGTAAATCGATCTATAGAGGAATAAATATAAATATCTGTCACGAACCCTGACCACGACAAGGCGGTATAGCCTCCCAAAACAGGGTCGTTACAGTGGCGCCCGAGCAGATTAAAAACAAACAGATAGAAATTAAAAATGGAGGACAAGCTGACTCGAAGCTGGATCAGCAATTGCAACAAGGCCCAACTGAAAATGTATCTGAGGGAATTCGACATCAAGCCAGAAACGCGGTGCGAGGACATGCGGGAACAAATGCCCACAGCGAAGAATCCACCAAACGTCTCCAAGACCTAGCACAGAAGCACGCGAGAACCCCATCACCAGCACCCGACGGAATGGAGAAAAACCAGAACTTGCTACAGATACCAGACAAGCAAGAAACAAGCATCGGAAAACCCGTAGCCCAGCCCAGAAAAACCGACAACCGTTGGGGAAAATTTTAAGACGGCACGGGCGACCCGACAGAATTAATTTGCAGAATGGAAGAGCTGGCAAAGGCCTATGGGATTGAGCTCGACTACGTAGCAGGAGCTATGGTAATTTTGCTCAGAGACTGAGCCCTGGACTGGTGGCACATCCTACCCCAATGCCATCGTGGGAAAACTTCAAAAAGGAATTCCTGGGATACTACAGACCAACGGACCACGAAGAGAGAGCGATGGAAAGCATAACACGCAGGCACCAGGGAAAAAACGAGCCAGCAAAAGACTACGCGAAGGAACTCCGGAAGATTATCAGATTTACCAAATTCACGGAAGGAAAAAAAACTAGAGTGGGTTTACCGGAACAGTCGAGTGGAATTTAAAAAGTATGCTAAACGGGGAGAATGCCGAACCCTAGCAGAATACCTGCAGTTAGCAAAGGAATTCGAGGTCCTCCAGCCACAGGAACGCACAACACAACGAACATCCGGAAATTTCGGGAGACAAACAAGAAACCAATGGAAACCACAGGAACCATCACAAACACTGAACCGAGGAATAACAAGATCATTCAGCATGAATAATAGATGTTCAAGGTTCAAAGAAGAGGGACAGCAGTGCAACAACACACCAAGAATATATTGCTGGATATGCGGACATGATGGAATACGCACAATCCATTGCTGACGCCGGAACGAAACGGCGGTAAACGCCAGAGGCCCATGGGATCAGAGCGGGCGCCCAGGGCAAACACCACACCCGCAACAGCAATAAAATTCAATGGCCGACGACTAATTGCACAAGTGAATATAGGCAACACAGGAGTTCACGGGGCCATAGACACGGGAGCCACAAGAAGTTTCATCGCCAAGAAACTAGCCAACAACATAGCAAGGCATGGGATAAGGAAGCAAGTAACCGAAGCCATTAGACTAGCAGACGGGACAAACAGAACGGTCACAGAGGCACTGAAAGTACCAATACATCTCGGGAACCAAACAAGCACGATGACGCTGCTAATCCTCGAAAAAGTAATCGGCGACCTTCTACTGGGGATAGACTTCTTGGAACAATGTAACGCGACACTACGATGCGGAGGCATCACAGCAAGAATTAAAAGGAAAAAAGAAACAAAAAACATAAGAGTCACGGCATCGGATCACTAGCGACAGGCGATCAAACAGACGCAGAGATCCATGAAACCCTCAAAAAGGAATTGGAAATGATGAGTCAGGTCAAGGGAGTCAACACGATCGCCCAACTAAACAGAGGTATTACCCTAGAAACCCGGCCATGCAAGCAATAATAAACAAACAAGTGGACGACATCCTAGCTCAGGATCTTATCGAACCCTCACATTCCGCTTACAGCTCGCCAGTAGTAATTGTAGAAAAGCTGAATCGCAGCTGAACGAGCACTCAGAACGAGACGCACACCCGGTACCGCGAATGGAGTACATACTAAACCAACTACGGGAGGCCAAGTATATAAGTACACTCGACTTAAAAAAGGCTACTGGTAAATACCAATGGATAAAGGGAGCAAACAGTACACCGCTTTCACCGTGCCAGGTCGCGGACTGTTTCAGTGGAAGGTAATGCCTTTCGGCCTACACACAGCACCAGCCACGATAGCCGCAATCCTAGACATGCCAAACCCACAAACAACAAAGCAAGTACACAGCTTCCTGGGAGTTGCTTCATGGTGCAGAAGGTTCGTCCCGAACTTCACGGAACTGGCACAACCACTGTACAACTTAGTCAAAAAAGACACAAAGTTTAAGTGGAGCGAAGAGACAGAGAAAGCAACGCAAACCTAAAAAAACCACTAACGGAAGCACCGGTACTGACTTGCCCGGATTTTGGAAAACGTTTATACATCAGACGGACGCCAGCCACTGCGGATTAGGAGCGGTCCTGTCCCAAGAGGTCGAAAACGGCGAGCACGTAATATCATACGCCAGTCGGAAGCTCACAAAGACAGAGAAAAACTTCTTAGCGACCGAAAAAGAATGCCTGGCAATCCACTGTGCCATCCAGAAAATGAGGATGTACTTGGAAGGGTATCACTTTATAGTCATCATTGATCATCAGGCGCTAAAATGGCTAAACTCGATAGAGAGCCCGTCAGGGCGGATTGCCTATTGGGCGTTGGCAATGCAGCCATACTCGTTCGAAATACGCTATCGCAAAGGAAAGCTCAATGTCGTTGTGGACGCAGTATCCAAAATGCCAGATTAAACAGAAACTCCTAGGCTTGGGAAGAAATCCCGAAACATGGCCAGATTACGCAATAATCAAGGGAAAACTATACAGACATCTACCGTCATGGGCTGCAGACGAGGACACACAGCCAAAGAGCACGTGTACTGCGAGAAAACCACAGCGAAGCAACAGCAGGACACCTAGGGGTGAGATAATGGGGACATACTACTGGCAAGGGATGCACAAAAACATATAGCAGCATGTACGAAGCTGCGAAACATGTCAACGCTACAAGACATCACAACAACAAGCAGCGGGGAAAATGTTGTCACAGATAGCGAAAACACCTTGTGAAACCTTGTACATAGACTTTGTGGGGCCACTACCACGGTCTAGCCACGGTAATAACATGTTATTAGTAACATTCGACAAATTCACGAAGTGGGTGGAGATAGCAGCCGTCCGGAAAGCGACCACGGAAATCGTATTAAAGGTCCTCAGGGAACAAATCATATCACGGTTTGGAACCCCAAAAAACCTGATCTCGGGCAATGGAGTACAATTCACAAGCAACAAGTTCAAGGCACAACTACAGGAATGGGGTATTGCTCACCAACTAACAGCCCCATACACCACTCAGGAAATCCCAGCAGAAAGGGCAAACCGTACGATAAAAACAATGATAGCCCAATTCTCAAGAACAGAGCACACAAGATGGGACGACTGGCTACCTGAAATCTCGCTAGCAATCAACAGTAGCAGATCGGAATCGACAGAGTATAGCCCGGCATATCTACTATACGGACGGGAAATTAGACTACCAGGAAACCTGTTTGCCGAAAACACTCAAGGATCCGGAATCATAGAGGAGACAGTGGAGGCACGATGGGAACGGATAATGGATACAAGGAAACTAGCACACCTAAACATGGGAAAGGCGGCACAGGATCAAGCTAGATCGTACAACCTCCGGAAAAGGGACTGGAGACCCAAAATAGGAGAGCTAGTATGGGAAAGACAACACCCCTTGTCAAAAGCAGCAACTGGATTCGCGGCCAAGCAAGCCCCAAAATACGAAGGTCCATTCAAAGTAGCAGGCTTCATATCAGCGGTGATTGCAACAATAAAACACACGGTGACCGGGAAGACGCACAGAGCCTACATAAACGAACTAAAACCCCATATAGAAACCCTCGATTAACAAGCATGCGCAACCCCAATAAACAACAAGCTAAAACTATACGCACATTTTTCAGAATGAACAACAAACTAAAAAACTCGCTCTCCAAGTACCGGGAGAACCACCAAAGGCTCAACCAGCAGCGGCGTAGAGTAATTATACTCGGAGCCGTGGACGTGGCAGGTCCAGCTGGTTGCAGGAAGCCCCGGTAGGCAGACAAGCGCCAGCCAGGAAACCAATTTCGACACCGACCATAGCAACAACACGGCAAACGAAGGCGACATCAACAACCAGGGAAACGACCACGGCAAACGATGACAACAACAACAACCAAGGAAACGACACGGCAAACAACGGACAACAAGCGGAACAAAAAGGAACAAGCTTGCTGATTTCCAACGGCCACAAACGAAATGGGTAACCCCGCGGCGGCTCTCTTCACTCGACCATCCCGGAACAAAACGGATCAAACCATCAGAGGAAATTTAAGAGAAGTGGGAACCAAAACCGCGGGTATACAACAACCACATGAATAGGGTGGAAGAAGCGGTCATACGCCTAAAGGCAACCTGGCGCAGAGGAAACAAAAGAACAAAACTGGTGGTCTCGGACAACCTCACGACCCGAATCCGGCACGGGAGAAGTGGATACACCAACGTCCTAAGCGGGGGAGTGTCACAAATAATAAAAGATGATCTCTCCCTACGCTACACCACATTCAAAACACGCGCCAAAATCGCGCACTTCCAAACGCGCGCCCAAAATCAATAAACGACCACCATCGCTATATTCGTGACCCGATAACGAGTTATCGAGATCGGGATTCTCGTCATCAACCACTCTGTCACTTGCGTTCCCAAGATCTTCGAGGAAACATCAGCAACAAGGTAAGTGTTCTGGTAGATAGTCTTGGTAGTAGTAGTGGATCCGTAAGAACGCGGTTTTTAAATTGGTTCTACGACCTGGTCAGGATCACTGGCGTCCCGGTGTGGTTTCCTTGAAATACTTCAAATGTCCGATCAGCGATAAAAGAGCTCATTATGGCGAAGTAGGGTGCTGGGAGAGGATGCTTAATTTTAAACAGCAAGCCATCGTGTCACACCTTATCGAAGGCTTGTTTCACGTCAAGGAAGACTCCAACGTTGTGGAGCTTATGCTCGAGTCCCTGAGTGATGAGGTGGACCAGACGATGGACTTGTTCTGGGCAGCCATGGGATTTCCTCAATCCAAATTGATGCTGCGATATGAGACGTGCTACTTGGGGCAGTTCCATCAGTCGGCTAAGCAGAATCCGCTCGAAGACCTTGGAGAAGGTGGTTAGCAGGCTAATAGGGCGGTCAGAGTCGACCTGCATTAGAGTCTTGCCTGGTTTGGGGATCATGACAATCCGAGCACGTTTCCACTGCCTTGGAAAGTGACCCAAGCTTAGCATGGCGTTGAAAGTTCTTACCAGTGCTAGGACCCCTTTGCGTGGTCTCAAGTGCTGCGTTGACAAAAATGGCTCCCAATGAAACGACTGGCCTTTTGGCCGGTCGTTGTTCTAGTTGTCAATAAAATTCAAAGTTGCAATACTTTAGTTTATATGTGTCGAAACTAGGGTAGCTCGAGGAGGATTCGTACAGGCACTGCAGTACGGCAATTCACGCAACGCCTTCCCAACCCAGCAATAGGGTTCGTGGCTGCCTAACTCTGTACAAGTTAATATGACTGTAGTTTAGTTAATATGATAATATTAGATATACTTATTGTTAGTCTCGTAAGGAGAGATTCAATTAATTAAAGCAAGATTAAAATATAAAAAAATAAAAATAAAAACTGTTGCTATTTTCACCACTATATTTTTTCTATTAACAAACATTGAGAGTTTCAATAACAAATCATCGTTATTATCCCAAACTATAACTTCAACGAAATCCCTTTCATAGCTAATTTTGCCCCGATCAATTATCAGCAATTATAATTGATAATATTGGAATCTTATAGATCCGAAATGCATAGTAGTAATATGTTCGTCGACCGCTTGAGTCGGCAAGATCATGACGACACACGCAGACAGCTCCAGCTCAACCCGCACTGCCTCAGATCCAAATTCTATTTTTACAAACTCTGGCCTATAAATCCCAATGCAATGTTAAGTACAGGAACTTAACATGACCTCAATATCCTGTCATACGTAATTAGAAACATAATTAACTTTATAAGGGAACACAAAGCCAAATCAATAAATTAAAACAATGTTAAATATAACCAAATACTTCCCATTCCAGGTATTGTTCAGTAACGATCGAAAAGATTTCGTGCAGAACACAATACAAGGTCAGGAACAAAATATAGAAAAGCTAAGAGCAGACTTGAGTAAACAACCATCGAGCTGCTGCCAAAAAACTTTAAGTCGCCAGGCATTCTAAGCCAAGTAAGTATAGCTTTGCAGGCATTATGCTAGTGGAGAATGAGCCGTTTGGTTCGGACACTTCCATAAATTTAATAATTATTCTTCCACCCCACCACACCCATAAGCAACCGGTAAACTAAAATCGTAAATACTATAATCTATACTTTATTCACTTAATCCTTTTAATGTATAAAATGTTTAGTATAAACATACAAATTTGGTGCCATCTGCTTCACGAGCACTCCTCTTGATTTTTCTTGACGCATCGAGCAACTTTATATATAAAGTCGGTATAAGATTCTCGCCATACTTTAGCCGCATCTACGTTGGCTGGAGACTCATCATTGGAATTAGCCAATATTGATATTACAGATATCAAGATAGTCTCCACTGTGTTTTCGGGCTCATATAAAATGGAAATACAAACATATCCATTTTTTTCGGTATTTGGGTGACAAATTTCTGTGAAAACTTCATTCGGGTAGGTCGCAACGGGTTTGGGAAAATATGGATGTACTTTAAAAAAACCTCCTTCGGTGCGGGTGAAAAAATAATATTTTATTTATTTATATTTAATCTAATCTATTTTATTTTAATTTTTAATTCTAACTATTTATAACTATTTTAAGTAATAGAAAATTCTGCATCAAAAAGTCACTTTTCACACGTATTTGAATCTCGATAAACAATTTTCAAAAATTTTAAACCGGAATAGGTACGCATCCTATATACCTCAAAACCTGATGGCAAAACGCTATTAACAATCTTTAAGTTAAACAGAACAAAAAAAAATTAATACATGTTTTCAGACAAATTTTCCAATTGGATTGCAAGTAATCTGCACCAAGTTTTATGTGCCACCTATTATAATAAATATTTTATCTTCTAGGCATTTCAAAACCCTCAACCAAAAGCAAATTAAGGAGAAACGATATAGTTGAATGCCTCGACTACATAGGTACGCGTTTCTCTGCTAACCAACTTCCAAATAAAAATGCCTTCAGCTCTTGGCCCATTTCGAAAATATTATCTGACAAACTGCAGTGCCAACACCACAAGTAGAGCCACCAAAATCCCCGCTCCACGGAGCCTATGCTCCGTTTTTTAAAATATGCATCGACTTCAGAATAAACATTATGTGTTAATTCTAACGTCATTGGTAAAATTTATTTTGTTTTTTTCCGCTCTATCAAATATAAAAGCTCCGTTTTTCAAATACGTAATGATTTAGAAAAATTCGAGTGTTTCAATCTATATTGACCGAATAACATATGCCAGCATATACCGCCCATGTCTCTACAGAGTTTCGCGATTCCTTGTCGTTACAGTAGGTGTGTCAAAATTTTATAAATTGAAAATTATACAAATATTATGAATGGAAATTTTGTATTGTCCTGAGCAGTGCTGTGACGACCCAGCGTTACAAATAATAAAAGAACATTCCAAAAACAACACACGATGATCTTTTATTCTCCCTACGCTACACCACATTCAAAACACTCGCCAAATTCGCGCACTTTCAAAACGTGCTCCCAAAAACAATAAACTGGTCACACTAATATATCGATAGTCGACCACCATCGCTATATTCGTGACCCGATAACGAGTTATCGAGATCGGGATTCTCGTCATCAACCACTCTGGGCACACTCAACGGGGCCTATATAAGCAGAGGCAAGACCCCAGATGAGTCACTTGCGTTCCGACGATCTTCGAGGAAACATCTGCAACAAGGTAAGTGTTCTGGTAGATAGTCTTGGTAGTAGTAGTGGATCCGTAAGAACGCGGTTTTTAAATCGGTTCTACGACCTGGTCAGGATCACTGGCGTCCCGGTTTGGTTTCCTAGAAATCAGCCCAGACCCAGTCGTGATCACAGAGGCGGACCGGTTTTCGTAATACAGGCCCACCTCAGTGAGTTCCCCCAGAAGTCACGTTTCCGACTCCCGACCCGGAAACGAAACGGATGTAGAAACGGCAGTTCGAACCTAACGATGCCCGCAAACCGAAACTAACAATGCCCTACATTCCCGAATCCCACTAGAAACCAAGTAGATCCTTCCCAACGACCCAGTAAACTTCGAACCCTACGTACGCACGACGAAGCGACCACTATGCCCATCCACCGCGCCGACACTCGCAGCAAGCAGTTCATCACTCAGCCCTTCCGCAGCGCCGACACTCGCAGCAAGCAGTTTATCACTCGGTCCTTTCGCAGCACCGAAGCTCGCACACCGGATCACGACAGCAAGCAGTTCACATCTCGGCCCTTCCGAAGCGCCAAATCGACAGTGCAAGCAGTCCCGACGTATCTACACACAACTACACGATTATACGATTACTTTGAAATACACGTCTCTAGTTTTACCCATCTGTGTCATTATTGGGGAAAGGGAGGTAAATCGATCTATAGAGGAATAAATATAAATATCTGTCACGAACCCTGACCACGACAAGGCGGTATAGCCTCCCAAAACAGGGTCGTTACAGTGGCGCCCGAGCAGATTAAAAACAAACAGATAGAAATTAAAAATGGAGGACAAGCTGACTCGAAGCTGGATCAGCAATTGCAACAAGGCCCAACTGAAAATGTATCTGAGGGAATTCGACATCAAGCCAGAAACGCGGTGCGAGGACATGCGGGAACAAATGCCCACAGCGAAGAATCCACCAAACGTCTCCAAGACCTAGCACAGAAGCACGCGAGAACCCCATCACCAGCACCCGACGGAATGGAGAAAAACCAGAACTTGCTACAGATACCAGACAAGCAAGAAACAAGCATCGGAAAACCCGTAGCCCAGCCCAGAAAAACCGACAACCGTTGGGGAATATGGTAATTTTGCTCAGAGACTGAGCCCTGGACTGGTGGCACATCCTACCCCAATGCCATCGTGGGAAAACTTCAAAAAGGAATTCCTGGGATACTACAGACCAACGGACCACGAAGAGAGAGCGATGGAAAGCATAACACGCAGGCACCAGGGAAAAAACGAGCCAGCAAAAGACTACGCGAAGGAACTCCGGAAGATTATCAGATTTACCAAATTCACGGAAGGAAAAAAACTAGAGTGGGTTTACCGGAACAGTCGAGTGGAATTTAAAAAGTATGCTAAACGGGGAGAATGCCGAACCCTAGCAGAATACCTGCAGTTAGCAAAGGAATTCGAGGTCCTCCAGCCACAGGAACGCACAACACAACGAACATCCGGAAATTTCGGGAGACAAACAAGAAACCAATGGAAACCACAGGAACCATCACAAACACTGAACCGAGGAATAACAAGATCATTCAGCATGAATAATAGATGTTCAAGGTTCAAAGAAGAGGGACAGCAGTGCAACAACACACCAAGAATATATTGCTGGATATGCGGACATGATGGAATACGCACAATCCATTGCTGACGCCGGAACGAAACGGCGGTAAACGCCAGAGGCCCATGGGATCAGAGCGGGCGCCCAGGGCAAACACCACACCCGCAACAGCAATAAAATTCAATGGCCGACGACTAATTGCACAAGTGAATATAGGCAACACAGGAGTTCACGGGGCCATAGACACGGGAGCCACAAGAAGTTTCATCGCCAGGAAACTAGCCAACAACATAGCAAGGCATGGGATAAGGAAGCAAGTAACCGAAGCCATTAGACTAGCAGACGGGACAAACAGAACGGTCACAGAGGCACTGAAAGTACCAATACATCTCGGGAACCAAACAAGCACGATGACGCTGCTAATCCTCGAAAAAGTAATCGGCGACCTTCTACTTGGGGATAGACTTCTTGGAACAATGTAACGCGACACTACGATGCGGAGGCATCACAGCAAGAATTAAAAGGAAAAAAGAAACAAAAAACATAAGAGTCACGGCATCGGATCACTAGCGACAGGCGATCTAACAGACGCAGAGATCCATGAAACCCTCAAAAAGGAATTGGAAATGATGAGTCAGGTCAAGGGAGTCAACACGATCGCCCAACTAAACAGAGGTATTACCCTAGAAACCCGGCCATGCAAGCAATAATAAACAAACAAGTGGACGACATCCTAGCTCAGGATCTTATTGAACCCTCACATTCCGCTTACAGCTCGCCAGTAGTAATTGTAGAAAAGCTGAATCGCAGCTGAACGAGCACTCAGAACGAGACGCACACCCGGTACCGCGAATGGAGTACATACTAAACCAACTACGGGAGGCCAAGTATATAAGTACACTCGACTTAAAAAAGGCTACTGGTAAATACCAATGGATAAAGGGAGCAAACAGTACACCGCTTTCACCGTGCCAGGTCGCGGACTGTTTCAGTGGAAGGTAATGCCTTTCGGCCTACACACAGCACCAGCCACGTTTCAAAGAGCCCTGGACTCAATCATAGGACCGGAGATGGAACCCTTTACATTCGCATACCTTGATGATATAGTGGTCATCTGGCGCACCAAAAGGGAACACCTAGAAAACTACAGGAAGTAATGAACAGATTACGCAAGGCAAACCTGAGGATAAACACAGAGAAATGCCACTTCTTCAAGGAAGAACTCAACTACCTAGGCCATGTTGTGAGCGCAAGGGGGATACACACTGACCCGTGAAAGATAGCCGCAATCCTAGACATGCCAAACCCACAAACAACAAAGCAAGTACACAGCTTCCTGTGAGTTGCTTCATGGTGCAGAAGGTTCGTCCCGAACTTCACGGAACTGGCACAACCACTGTACAACTTAGTCAAAAAAGACACAAAGTTTAAGTGGAGCGAAGAGACAGAGAAAGCAACGCAAACCTAAAAAAACCACTAACGGAAGCACCGGTACTGACTTGCCCGGATTTTGGAAAACGTTTATACATCAGACGGACGCCAGCCACTGCGGATTAGGAGCGGTCCTGACCCAAGAGGTCGAAAACGGCGAGCACGTAATATCATACGCCAGTCGGAAGCTCACAAAGACAGAGCAAAACTTCTCAGCGACCGAAAAAGAATGCCTGGCAATCCACTGTGCCATCCAGAAAATGAGGATGTACTTGGAAGGGTATCACTTTATAGTCATCATTGATCATCAGGCGCTAAAATGGCTAAACTCGATAGAGAGCCCGTCAGGGCGGATTGCCTATTGGGCGTTGGCAATGCAGCCATACTCGTTCGAAATACGCTATCGCAAAGGAAAGCTCGATGTCGTTGTGGACGCAGTAACCAAAATGCCAGATTAAACAGAAACTCCTAGGCTTGGAAAGAAATCACGAAACATGGCCAGATTACGCAATAATCAACGGAAAACTATACAGACTTCTACCGTCATGGGCTGCAGACGAGAACACACAGCCAAAGAGCACGTGTACTGCGAGAAAACCACAGCGAAGCAACAGCAGGACACCTAGGGGTGAGATAATGGGGACATACTACTGGCAAGGGATGCACAAAAACATATAGCAGCATGTACGAAGCTGCGAAACATGTCAACGCTACAAGACATCACAACAACAAGCAGCGGGGAAAATGTTGTCACAGATAGCGAAAACACCTTGTGAAACCTTGTACATAAACTTTGTGGGGCCACTACCACGGTCTAGCCACGGTAATAACATGTTATTAGTAACATTCGACAAATTCACGAAGTGGGTGGAGATAGCAGCCGTCCGGAAAGCGACCACGGAAATCGTATTAAAGGTCCTCAGGGAACAAATCATATCACGGTTTGGAACCCCAAAAAACATGATCTCGGGCAATGGAGTACAATTCACAAGCAACAAGTTCAAGGCACAACTACAGGAATGGGGTATTGCTCACCAACTAACAGCCCCATACACCCCTCAGGAAATCCCAGCAGAAAGGGCAAACCGTACGATAAAAACAATGATAGCCCAATTCTCAAGAACAGAGCACACAAGATGGGACGACTGGCTACCTGAAATCTCGCTAGCAATCAACAGTAGCAGATCAGAATCGACAGAGTATAGCCCGGCATATCTACTATACGGACGGGAAATTAGACTACCAGGAAACCTGTTTGCCGAAAACACTCAAGGATCCGGAATCATAGAGGAGACAGTGGAGGCACGATGGGAACGGATAATGGATACAAGGAAACTAGCACACCTAAACATGGGAAAGGCGGCACAGGATCAAGCTAGATCGTACAACCTCCGGAAAAGGGACTGGAGACCCAAAATAGGAGAGCTAGTATGGGAAAGACAACACCCCTTGTCAAAAGCAGCAACTGGACTCGCGGCCAAGCTAGCCCCAAAATACGAAGGTCCATTCAAAGTAGCAGGCTTCATATCAGCGGTGATTGCAACAATAAAACACACGGTGACCGGGAAGACGCACAGAGCCTACATAAACGAACTAAAACCCCATATAGAAACCCTCGACTAACAAGCATGCGCAACTCCAATAAACAACAAGCTAAAACTATACGCACATTTTTCAGAATGAACAACAAACTAAAAAACTCGCTCTCCAAGTACCGGGAGAACCACCAAAGGCTCAACCAGCAGCGGCGTAGAGTAATTATATTTGGAGCCGTGGACATGGCAGGTCCAGCTGGTTGCAGGAAGCCCCGGTAGGCAGACAAGCGCCAGCCAGGAAACCAATTTCGACACCGACCATAGCAACAACACGACAAACGAAGGCGACATCAACAACCAGGGAAACGACCACGGCAAACGATGACAACAACAACAACCAAGGAAACGACACGGCAAACAACGGACAACAACGGACAACAAGCGGAACAAAAAGGAACAAGCTTGCTGATTTCCAACGGCCACAAACGAAATGGGTAACCCCGCGGCGGCTCTCTTCACTCGACCATCCCGGAACAAAACGGATCAAACCATCAGAGGAAATTTAAGAGAAGTGGGAACCAAAACCGCGGGTATACGACAACCACATGAATAGGGTGGAAGAAGCGGTCATACGCCTAAAGGCAACCTGGCGCAGAGGAAACAAAAGAACAAAACTGGTGGTCTCGGACAACCTCACGACCCGAATCCGGCACGGGAGAAGTGGATACACCAACGTCCTAAGCGGGGGAGTGTCACAAATAATAAAAGATGATCTTTTATTCTCCCTACGCTACACCACATTCAAAACACGCGCCAAAATCGCGCACTTCCAAACGCGCGCCCAAAATCAATAAACGACCACCATCGCTATATTCGTGACCCGATAACGAGTTATCGAGATTGGGATTCTCGTCATCAACCACTCTGTCACTTGCGTTCCCACGATCTTCGAGGAAACATCAGCAACAAGTTAAGTGTTCTGGTAGATAGTCTTGGTAGTAGTAGTGGATCCGTAAGAACGCGGTTTTTAAATTGGTTCTACGACCTGGTCAGGATCACTGGCGTCCCGGTGTGGTTTCCTAGAAATACTTCAAATGTCCGATCAGCGATAAAAGAGCTCATTATGGCGAATTAGGGTGCTGGGAGAAGATGCTTCATTTTAAACAGCAAGCCATCGTGTCACACCTTATCGAAGGCTTGTTTCACGTAAAGGAAGACGCCAACGTTGTGGAGCTTATGCTCGAGTCCCTGAGTGATGAGGTCGACCAGACGATGGACTTGTTCTGGGCAGCCATGGGATTTCCTCAATCCAAATTGATGCTGCGATATGAGACGTGCTACTTGGGGCAGTTCCATCAGTCGGCTAAGCAGAATCCGCTCGAAGACCTTGGAGAAGGTGGTTAGCAGGCTAATAGGGCGGTCAGAGTCGACCTGCATTAGAGTCTTGCCTGGTTTGGGGATCATGACAATCCGAGCACGTTTCCACTGCCTTGGAAAGTGACCCAAGCTTAGCATGGCGTTGAAAGTTCTTACCAGTGCTAGGACCCCTTTGCGTGGTCTCAAGTGCTGCGTTGACAAAAATGGCTCCCAATGAAACGACTGGCCTTTTGGCCGGTCGTTGTTCTAGTTGTCAATAAAATTCAAAGTTGCAATACTTTAGTTTATATGTGTCGAAACTAGGGTTGCTCGAGGAGGATTCGTACAGGCACTGCAGTACGGCAATTCACGCAACGCCTTCCCAACCCAGCAATAGGGTTCGTGGCTGCCTAACTCTGTACAAGTTAATATGACTGTAGTTTAGTTAATATGATAAGATTAGATATACTTATTGTTAGTCTCGTAAGGAGAGATTCAATTAATTAAAGCAAGATTAAAATATAAAAAAATAAAAATAAAAACTGTTGCTATTTTCACCACTATATTTTTTCTATTAACAAACATTGAGAGTTTCAATAACAAATCATCGTTATTATCCCAAACTATAACTTCAACGAAATCCCTTTCATAGCTAATTTTGCGCCGATCAATTATCAGCAATTATAATTGATAATATTGGAATCTTATAGATCCGAAATGCATAGTAGTAATATGTTCGTCGACCGCTTGAGTCGGCAAGATCATGACGACACACGCAGACAGCTCCAGCTCAACCCTCACTGCCTCAGATCCAAATGCTATTTTTACAAACTCTGGCCTATAAATCCCAATGCAATGTTAAGTACAGCAACTTAACATGACCTCAATATCCTGTCATACGTAATTAGAAACATAATTAACTTTATAAGGGAACACAAAGCCAAATCAATAAATTAAAACAATGTTAAATATAACCAAATACTTCCCATTCCAGGTATTGTTCAGTAACGATCGAAAAGATTTCGTGCAGAACACAATACAAGGTCAGGAACAAAATATAGAAAAGCTAAGAGCAGACTTGAGTAAACAACCATCGAGCTGCTGCCAAGAAACTTTAAGTCGCCAGGCATTCTAAGCCAAGTAAGTATAGCTTTGCAGGCATTATGCTAGTGGAGAATGAGCCGTTTGGTTCGGACACTTCCATAAATATAATAATTATTCTTCCACCCCACCACACCCATAAGCAACCGGTAAACTAAAATCGTAAACACTATAATCTATACTTTATTCACTTAATCCTTTTAATGTATAAAATGTTTAGTATAAACATACAAATTTGGTGCAATCTGCTTCACGAGCACTCCTCTTGATTTTTCTTGACGCATCGAGCAACTTTATGTATAAAGTCGGTATAAGATTCTCGCCATACTTTAGCCGCATCTACGTTGACTGGAGACTATCATTGGAATTAGCCAATATTGATATTACAGATATCAAGATAGTCTCCACTGTGTTTTCGGGCTCATATAAAATGGAAATACAAACATATCCATTTTTTTCGGTATTTGGGTGACAAATTTCTGTGAAAACTTCATTCGGGTAGTTCGCCACGGGTTTGGGAAAAAATGGATGTACTTTAAATAAACCTCCTTCGGTGCGGGTGTAAAAATAATATTTTATTTATTTATATTTAATCTAATCTATTTTATTTTAATTTTTAATTCTAACTATTTATAACTATTTTAAGTAATAGAAAATTCTGCATCAAAAAGTCACTTTTGCAATCATTTTTTTAACAAAGCTACACGTATTTGAATCTCGATAAACAATTTTCAAAAATTTTAAACCGGAATAGGTACGCATCCTATATACCTCAAAACCTGATGGCAAAACGCTATTAACAATCTTTAAGTTAAACAGAACAAAAAAAAATTAATACATGTTTTCAGACAAATTTTCCAATTGGATTGCAAGTAATCTGCACCAAGTTTTATGTGCCACTTATTATAATAAATATTTTATCTTCTAGGCATTTCAAAACCCTCAACCAAAAGCAAATTAAGGAGAAACGATATAGTTGAATGCCTCGACTACATAGGTACGCGTTTCTCTGCTAACCAACTTCCAAATAAAAATGCCTTCAGCACTTGGCCCATTTCGAAAATATTATCTGACAAACTGCAGTGCCAACACCACAAGTAGAGCCACCAAAATCCCCGCTCCACGGAGCCTATGCTCCGTTTATAAAATATGCATCGACGTCAGAATAAACATTATGTGTTAATTCTAACGTCATTGGTAAAATTTATTTTGTTTTTTTCCGCTCTATCAAATATAAAAGCTCCGTTTTTAAAATACGTAATGATTTAGAAAAATTCGAGTGCTTCAATCTATATTGACCGAATAACATATGCCAGCATATACCGCCCATGTCTCTACAGAGTTTCGCGATTCCTTGTCGTTACAGTAGGTGTGTCAAAATTTTACAAATCGAAAATTATACAAATATTATGAATGGAAATTTTGTATTGTCCTGAGCAGTGCTGTGACGACCCAGCGTTACAAATAATAAAAGAACATTCCAAAAACAACACACGATGATCTTTTATTCTCCCTACGCTACACCACATTCAAAACACTCGCCAAATTCGCGCACTTTCAAAACGTGATCCCAAAAACAATAAACTGGTCACACTAATATATCGATAGTCGACCACCATCGCTATATTCGTGACCCGATAACGAGTTATCGAGATCGGGATTCTCGTCATCAACCACTCTGGGCACACTCAACGGGGCCTATATAAGCAGAGGCAATACCCCAGATGAGTCACTTGCGTTCCGACGATCTTCGAGGAAACATCTGCAACAAGGTAAGTGTTCAGGTAGATAGTCTTGGTAGTAGTAGTGGATCCGTAAGAACGCGGTTTTTAAATCGGTTCTACGACCTGGTCAGGATCACTGGCGTCCCGGTTTGGTTTCCTAGAAATCAGCCCAGACCCAGTCGTGATCACAGAGGCGGACCGGTTTTCGTAATACAGGCCCACCTCAGTGAGTTCCCCCAGAAGTCACGTTTCCGACTCCCGACCCGGAAACGAAACGGATGTAGAAACGGCAGTTCGAACCTAACGATGCCCGCAAACCGAAACAAACGATGCCCTACATTCCCGAATCCCACTAGAAACCAAGTAGATCCTTCCCAACGACCCAGTAAACTTCGAACCCTACGTACGCACGACGAAGCGACCAGATGAGTCACTTGCGTTCCGACGATCTTCGAGGAAACATCTGCAACAAGGTAAGTGTTCAGGTAGATAGTCTTGGTAGTGGTAGTGGATCCGTAAGAACGCGGTTTTTAAATCGGTTCTACGACCTGGTCAGGATCACTGGCGTCCCGGTTTGGTTTCCTAGAAATCAGCCCAGACCCAGTCGTGATCACAGAGGCGGACCGGTTTTCGTAATACAGGCCCACCTCAGTGAGTTCCCCCAGAAGTCACGTTTCCGACTCCCGACCCGGAAACGAAACGGATGTAGAAACGGCAGTTCGAACCTAACGATGCCCGCAAACCGAAACAAACGATGCCCTACATTCCCGAATCCCACTAGAAACCAAGTAGATCCTTCCCAACGACCCAGTAAACTTCGAACCCTACGTACGCACGACGAAGCGACCACTATGCCCATCCACAGCGCCGACACTCGCAGCAAGCAGTTCATCACTCAGCCCTTCCGCAGCGCCGACACTCGCTGCAAGCAGTTCATCACTCGGTCCTTTCGCAGCACCGAAGCTCGCACACCGGATCACGACAGCAAGCAGTTCACCACTCGGTCCTTCCGAAGCGCCAAATCGACAGTGCAAGCAGTCCCGACGCATCTACACACAACTACACGATTATACGATTACTTTGAAATACACGTCTCTAGTTTTACCCATCTGTGTCATTATTGGGGAAAGGGAGGTAAATCGATCTATAGAGGAATAAATATAAATATCTGTCACGAACCCTGACCACGACAAGGCGGTATAGCCTCCCAAAACAGGGTCGTTACAGTGGCGCCCGAGCAGATTAAAAACAAACAGATAGAAACCTCAAAATACCAACAAAGACCGTTTACCCCCTTCCTCAACACAGCACGAATTAAAAATGGAGGACAAGCTGACTCGAAGCTGGATCAGCAATTGCAACAAGGCCCAACTGAAAATGTATCTGAGGGAATTCGACATCAAGCCAGAAACGCGGTGCGAGGACATACGGGAACAAATGCCCACAGCGAAGAATCCACCAAACGTCTCCAAGACCTAGCACAGAAGCACGCGAGAACCCCATCACCAGCACCCGACGGAATGGAGAAAAACCAGAACTTGCTACAGATACCAGACAAGCAAGAAACAAGCAGCGGAAAACCCGTAGCCCAGCCCAGAAAAACCGACAACCGTTGGGGAAAATTTTACGACGGCACGGGCGACCCGACAGAATTAATTTGCAGAATGGAAGAGCTGGCAAAGGCCTATGGGATTGAGCTCGACTACGTAGCAGGAGCTATGGTAATTTTGCTCAGAGACTGAGCCCTGGACTGGTGGCACATCCTACCCCAATGCCATCGTGGGAAAACTTCAAAAAGGAATTCCTGGGATACTACAGACCAACGGACCACGAAGAGAGAGCGATGGAAAGCATAACACGCTGGCACCAGGGAAAAAACGAGCCAGCAAAAGACTACGCGAAGGAACTCCGGAAGATTATGAGATTTACCGAATTCACGGAAGGAAAAAAACTAGAGTGGGTTTACCGGAACAGTCGAGTGGAATTTAAAAAGTATGCTAAACGGGGAGAATGCCGAACCCTAGCAGAATACCTGCAGTTAGCAAAGGAATTCGAGGCCCTCCAGCCACAGGAACGCACAACACAACGAACATCCGGAAATTTCGGGAGACAAAAAAGAAACCAATGGAAACCACAGGAACCATCACAAACACTGAACATAGGAATAACAAGATCATTCAGCATGAATAATAGATGTTCAAGGTTCAAAGAAGAGGGACAGCAGTGCAACAACACACCAAGAATATATTGCTGGATATGCGGACATGATGGAATACGCACAATCCATTGCTGACGCCGGAACGAAACGGCGGTAAACGCCAGAGGCCCATGGGATCAGAGCGGGCGCCCAGGGCAAACACCACACCCGCAACAGCAATAAAATTCAATGGCCGACGACTAATTGCAGAAGTAATCGGCGACCTTCTACTGGGGATAGACTTCTTGGAACAATGTAACGCGACACTACAATGCGGAGGCATCACAGCAAGAATTAAAAGGAAAAAAGAAACAAAAAACATAAGAGTCACGGCATCGGATCACTAGCGACAGGCGATCTAACAGACGCATAGATCCATGAAACCCTCAAAAAGGAATTGGAAATGATGAGTCAGGTCAAGGGATTCAGCCACATTGCCACGCATAAGATCTTTATGAAACACGATCGCCCAATTAAACAGAGGTATTACCCTCGAAACCCGGCCATGCAAGCAATAATAAACAAACAAGAGGACGACATCCTAGCTCAGGATCTTATCGAACCCTCACATTCCGCTTACAGCTCGCCAGTAGTAATCGTAGAAAAGCTGAATCGCAGCTGAACGAGCACTCAGAACGAGACGCACACCCGGTACCGCGAATGGATCACATACTAAACCAACTACGGGAGGCCAAGTATATAAGTACACTCGACTTAAAAAGTGGCTACTGGCAAATACCAATGGATAAAGGGAGCAAACAGTACACCGCTTTTACCGTGCCAGGTCGCGGACTGTTTCAGTGGAAGGTAATGCCTTTCGGCCTACACACAGCACCAGCCACGTTTCAAAGAGCCCTGGACTCAATCATAGAACCGGAGATGGAACCCTTTACATTCGCATACCTTGATGATATAGTGGTCATCTGGCGCACCAAAAGGGAACACCTAGAAAACTACAGGAAGTAATGAACAGATTACGAAAGGCAAACCTGAGGATAAACACAGAGAAATGCCACTTCTTCAAGGAAGAACTCAACTACCTAGGCCATGTTGTGAGCGCAAGGGGGATACACACTGACCCGGGAAAGATTGCCGCAACCCTAGACATGCCAAACCCACAAACAACAAAGCAAGTACACAGCTTCCTGGGAGTTGCTTCATGGTACAGAAGGTTCGTCCCGAACTTCACGGAACAGGCACAACCACTGTACAACTTAGTCAAAAAAGACACAAAGTTTAAGTGGAGTGAAGAGACAGAGAAAGCAACGCAAACCTAAAAAAATCACTAACGGAAGCAACGGTACTGACTTGCCCGGATTTTGGAAAACGTTTATACTTCAGACGGACGCCAGCCACTGCGGATTAGGAGCGGTCCTGACCCAAGAGGTCGAAAACGGCGAGCACGTAATATCATACGCCAGTCGGAAGCTCACAAAGACAGAGCAAAACTTCTCAGCGACCGAAAAAGAATGCCTGGCAATCCACTGTGCCATCCAGAAAATGAGGATGTACTTGGAAGGGTATCACTTTATAGTCATCATTGATCATCAGGCGCTAAAATGGCTATACTCAATAGAGAGCCCGTCAGGACGGATTGCCTATTGGGCGTTGGCAATGCAGCCATACTCGTTCGAAAAACGCTATCGCAAAGGAAAGCTCGATGTCGTTGTGGACGCAGTATCCAAAATGCCAGATTAAACAGAAACTCCTAGGCTTGGAAAGAAATCCCGAAACATGGCCAGATTACGCAATAATCAACGGACAACTATACAGACATCTACCGTCATGGGCTGCAGACCAAGACACACAGCCAAAGAGCACGTGTACTGCGAGAAAACCACAGCGAAGCAACAGCAGGACACCTAGGGGTGGGATAATGGGGACATACTACTGGCAAGGGATGCACAGAGAGCAGCATGTACGAAGCTGCGAAACATGTCAACGCTACAAGACATCACAACAACAAGCAGCGGGGAAAATGTTGTCACAGATAGCGAAAACACCTTGTGAAACCTTGTACATAGACTTTGTGGGGCCACTATCACGGTCTAGCCACGGTAATAACATGTTATTAGTAACATTCGACAAATTCACGAAGTGGGTGGAGATAGCAGCCGTCCGGAAAGCGACCACGGAAATCGTAATAAAGGTCCTCAGGGAACAAATCATATCACGGTTTGGAACCCCAAAAAACCTGATCTCAGGCAATGGAGTACAATTCACAAGCAACAAGTTCAAGGCACAACTACAGGAATGGGGTATTGCTCACCAACTAACAGCCCCATACACCCCTCAGGAAATCCCAGCAGAAAGGGCAAAACGTACGATAAAAACAATGATAGCCCAATTCTCAAGAACAGAGCACACAAGATGGGACGACTGGCTACCTGAAATCTCGCTAGCAATCAACAGTAGCAGATCGGAATCGACAGAGTATAGCCCGGCATATCTACTATACGGACGGGAAATTAGACTACCAGGAAACCTGTTTGCCGAAAACACTCAAGGATCCGGAATCATAGAGGAGACAGTGGAGGCACGATGGGAACGGATAATGGATACAAGGAAACTAGCACACCTAAACATGGGAAAGGCGGCACAGGATCAAGCTAGATCGTACAACCTCCGGAAAAGGGACTGGAGACCCAAAATAGGAGAGCTAGTATGGGAAAGACAACACCCCTTGTCAAAAGCAGCAACTGGATTCGCGGCCAAGCTAGCCCCAAAATACGAAGGTCCATTCAAAGTAGCAGGCTTCATATCAGCGGTGATTGCAACAATAAAACACACGGTGACCGGGAAGACGCACCGAGCCTACATAAACGAACTAAAACCCCATATAGAAACCCTCGACTAACAAGCATGCGCAACCCCAATAAACAACAAGCTAAAACTATACGCACATTTTTCAGAATGAACAACAAACTAAAAAACTCGCTCTCCAAGTACCGGGAGAACCACCAAAGGCTCAACCAGCAGCGGCGTAGAGTAATTATACTCGGAGCCGTGGACGTGGCAGGTCCAGCTGGTTGCAGGAAGCCCCGGTAGGCAGACAAGCGCCAGCCAGGAAACCAATTTCGACACCGACCATAGCAACAACACGACAAACGAAGGCGACATCAACAACCAGGGAAACGACCACGGCAAACGATGACAACAACAACAACCAAGGAAACGACACGGCAAACAACGGACAACAACGGACAACAAGCGGAACAAAAAGGAACAAGCTAGCTGATTTCCAACGGCCACAAACGAAATGGGTAACCCCGCGGCGGCTCTCTTCACTCGACCATCCCGGAACAAAACGGATCAAACCATCAGAGGAAAGTGAAGAGAAGTGGGAACCAAAACCGCGGGGATACGACAACCACATGAATAGGGTGGAAGAAGCGGTCATACGCCTAAAGGCAACCTGGCGCAGAGGAAACAAAAGAACAAAACTGGAACTGGATACACCAACGTCCTAAGCGGGGGAGTGTCACAAATAATAAAAGATGTTCTTTTATTCTCCCTACGCTACACCACATTCAAAACACGCGCCAAAATCGCGCACTTTCAAACGCGCGCCCAAAAACAATAAACTGGTCACACTAATATATCGATAGTCGACCACCATCGCTATATTCGTGACCCGATAACGAGTTATCGAGATCGGGATTCTCGTCATCAACCACTCTGTGACTTGCGTTCCCACGATCTTCGAGGAAACATCAGCAACAAGGTAAGTGTTCTGGTAGATAGTCTTGGTAGTAGTAGTGGATCCGTAAGAACGCGGTTTTTAAATTGGTTCTACGACCTGGTCAGGATCACTGGCGTCCCGGTGTGGTTTCCTAGAAATCAGCCCAGACCCAGTCGTGATCACTGAGGCGGCCCGGTTTTCCTAATACAGGCCCACCTCAGTGAGTTCCCCCAGAAGTCAAGTTTCCGGCTCCCGACGCGGAAACGAAACGGATGTAGAAACGGCAGTTCGAACCTAACGATGCCCGCAAACCGAAACTAACGATGCCCTACATTCCCGAATCCCACTAGAAACCAAGTAGATCCTTCCCAACGACCCAGAAAACTTCGAACCCGACGTAAGCACGACGAAGCAACCACTATGCCCATCCACAGCGCCGTCACTCGCAGCAAGCAGTTCATCACTCAGCCCTTCCGCAGCGCCGACACTCGCAGCAAGCAGTTCATCACTCGGTCCTTTCGCAGCACCGAAGCTCGCACACCGGATCACGACAGCAAGTTGTTGCTGCTCCTGTAGCCACTTGGCCAGCGTAAATCGACGGCTGGTTTACCTGTTCTTGTTGTTGCTGCTGTGCTCCTCATTGCTCCTCGATAGGTCCTTTGCCGCCACTCGCCTGGGCCAGCGTCAAAACGACCGCTGCCTCTATTCACTTTTTGTTCGTCCGCGTCAATCGACCACTCGCAAATCACTGACTCCCAGCTTGTGTCCAGCTTCTTGTCTTGGCGCCATGATCCTATTTTTTCCTATCTATCTCGCACGCACTTATGCGGAGGTTGATTTCGCTGGTGTGCGAATTCCCGTGTATGTCGCGTTCCTATTGTCCTCTCCCTCACTCCTATGACTGGAGTTGGCGCGTGCCAGTTTTTCGTGGTGAGCTCTCGCGCTTTGTATGTGTGTGTGAGGTGAGCTTTGGCTCGCTAGCGTTGGGTGTTCCGCTTGACTATCATGTGTGGGTGTTCGGGCTTTCGTTTCCGGTGCTCTCCTCTCCAGAAGAGGCTGGTGTCGGCAGAGCGGTGGGACGGTTGTCCTCGTCGTCGGTTATGTCGATGACTTTCGGGTTCCGGTTGGTCAGCTCGCTTGGCGTATTGGTCGTCGCCCTTCTCCCAAGGGTACTCCAGCAAGACTACATTCGTGCTCAGAGCTTCCAACGCGACCACCATACCAGGCGTCTCCAGCCGCCATAGGTGGAGCTCGTCGGGCACACTCGTGGTTCCTGTGGTCAGGCTGCTTAGGCTGGTCTCGTGGTTCTGGTTCTTGGCCTCCGGTGATAGTATTTGACAAAGACAAGCGTCCACATTGCAGAGTGGCGGACACGCCTTCGAAAAAATCCATGCCTAATAAAACGTCTTCCGTAATGGAGGGTAATACTAACAGTGAAAATTTAACCCATCGCCGGTCTAACTGGACTTTTTCTAAGAGTGACTTGGTGATTTCCTTCTTGGAACCTTCCGCGACACTGCACTCTGCAGTGCCGACGATTTGGATAACTCGTTCACTCACGAAACTCCTGCTTTCGCCTTTATCAATAGTGGCGTTGAAGAGCTGGCCCTCGATGCTTACTCGTGCTATGATGCAGCCTGCCTGAACTTGCAGTACCGTATCTAATTCCGGGGATTCATCCTTGTAGTCGAAAGGGCGAAAACTCCTCTCGTTTCCCGATCGAAGGCGACAGAAGCATTTTTGGGTGTATATCCCGCGGCGTCCACAATTCCAACAGAAAATGTCTCTGAGGTGGTAGAACAAAATCAAGAAAAGCTCTCTTAAAGGTAGCCCAAGAGTCGCCGAGTAATTGGCTCGGTTTAAACCAATGTTGCGCTGTATCTGTCAAAAGTCCTGGTATCGCTTGTGACATCTTTTCCACGTTGACTTCGTAGGCATTGGCCCGCTCCTCGAGATGCCGAATAAAGGTGATGGGATCCGTTGTTCCATCGAAAGTTTTTAACCAATTACGTAATTTTTCTGCCAGTGTAGCTGCGGTCATCTCGGTTTTCCGAAGGCCTGGCCAAATTATTCTCCATGTCACTTATTAATTCAGGAGTACTGATGCCCCCGATCGGTGGATTCGTGGGACCTGGTGGTACCGGACTCGGGGCAAAAATATTTGCAAAAAAAAATTGTGCGGTAGGTGATCTGCTTGACTATCGTGTGTGGGTGTTCGCGCCTAATCTCAACTATGATTCATACTAAACCTATCTACTAATACTTATATTTGTGAGGAGCCGTACGGTTCCGTGCAAAACAAACATCTTCATTTTTTTCTATATTTGGATGCCAAATTTCTGTGACAAACTTCATTCGGGTAGGTCGCAACGGGTATTCTTTAGGAAAATGTAGATGTGCTTCAAAAAAAACCTCCTTTGCTGCGGATGAAAAAATAATATTTTATATATATATATTTAATTTAATCTATTTTATTTTTAATTATAAGACATAATTTACGAAATACAAAAATTAGGGATATATTATATATATAAAAAAATCAATTTTCATAGAACTTTCTTTAATTCAACATTTGTAATACACTGTTCCTAAAAATAAAATGTTAGCAAAAAATGTATAACTATTTTAAGTATTAGGAAATTCCGCATCAAAAAATCAGTTTTGTAATCATTTTTTTGTAATAAGTTTTGCTACTTTTTAGAAAAATTTACCAATTGGGTAGCAAGTAATCTGCAGTAATCTGTCCTGAGAAGTGCGATTAAATGCATTGCATGTGCTTTTTTGATGACGGATTTATTGGGCATCACCAATTTTAAGTCATACTCAATGAGGATTTTGTTATATTTTAAGCATCAGAATGTTTGCATCAGAGTGTTTAAGCTCCAGCAAATCAGCACTTTCAGATTTTGGTATAGAAAATGGGTCCGCAGAACTAGTAAGGTAGCAAGCCGTTCGCACGAATGTGAGCTGGCCATAGCTGGTGATCGATATCAGATGTAATTTAACATAATTTAACGTAAATTAATTTAATTTCAGCAGCCACAATCAGAGAACTCTTATAGGAAAAAGATCCGCTCAAGATCTGTCTGGTAACAGGTTCTTGTGCCCACAAATCGAAGCAACCACGGGGCTCAAGCTGAGCCGGTGACTCCTGAAGGGACACCTTTTTTTATTCGAAAAAATAGCAAAGTTTGGATTTTTTTTTATGTATGTAACAATTTTTTTATTAAATGGATGATTATATGTTCTGAAAGTTTAGATTGTTGACAATGTTTAAAAAAATTTGTCAAAAATATTTAATAGTTTTTTTATTAAATGAATGATTATATTTACTGAAAGTTTAGATTGTTGACAATGTTTAAGCAAAAATTTGTGAAAAAATATTTAATAGTTTTTAAGGGGTGGCTGTTTTTTTGGGAGAGCCTTGCGGTGATAATTCTCCAGGACGAACGGGTAACTGAAACCGTAAAAAAAAATTTTTCATTAGTTTAGAGTAATATCATGTACTTGAACGAACGTTTAAAAATATTTTTTTTTTATACGGGAACGTTTTATGCAAAAAATTAAGTTTTTGGACGCTAGAATTCTTACAAAAGTATCTGTTAGAGCGTTCTAATAAAATACGTCTACATTTGCTGAGTTGTAATTTCAAATTGTTTTTATTTCATGAAGTTTCTTAACAAGTACATTAGTGTGATTCATATTCTATTCTTATCTATGACATACCGAGAGACCGCATCTGTTTTGCCCTGGGTGGCACAAGTCCTTTGTGTAGTGTGTGAAACATTTCAAGTGATATTTGGAGGCTCAAGTGGCCTGCACCTACAGATTACAAGTGCAGACAACTGCTCCCTCGCATGGTTTAGGTAACATATCGTAAATTATGGCTCTGGATCGATTTACAATGTAACATTCACGAGCTTTTATATCTTATAATTAGGATTATTATCTTATTTATAATAACCAACGCAGTGGCTTGTTTACCCTAAATTGGGAAAGCATTCTTAAGTGCAATAAGGGAGATCGTATTTGTGATCTGATAACACTTATACTCAAAGACATTATGTGACCGTTCCGCAGTAAGTCATTTTACATGTTATGTGTTTATATTTTGTTTTATACAGGTGGTTGCTATACTTATATTTAGACGTGTTCATGTTTGAACATTCAGGCATTCTGCGCCTTGATACATTAATTCGTCTTATCATATATAGCATTAAAACTTATTTATTTCTTTTAATTAATTTCTTAATTTATTTATTTCTTCATTACTGTTGATGACAATACTTGGAATCTTACTTTTGTTACTTACATAAGGAACTGCTATTGGCTAATAATATTCTGATTTAATACAATGATGGGCTATTAATATTTTGTCATCTGTTCTTAAAGTGCAGCCAGAAACTATAGTAAGAATTCTTTCCTCCGGAAGATCTATTAATTCTTGTGAAAAATTATTACATTGTGTCCTAGCCTTTGTTGGTTTTGAAACCTTGAATATCCAACTACCTTTCTTTTGTAACTCGACCCAGTAAGAACTTTCTTGAGTCATTTTTTTATAAACACAATTAGAATGACTATTTGGTTTAAAGGGAGTTATCTCGCACGTATTGTCACTTTCAAGGCTAATTACCTTCCAAGGCCAGTTACCTTCACATATAACATTATTAGTTTTCCATTTTTGACACTTTATGTCATAAGGTAATAAGAATCAATTTCAAAATTGTAAATTAAATATTTTGAATTCAAATTTGCAATAATTACATAATTCTCGGTTTTTACTGGCATTGGAATTACCCTTAGCAAATGGGAAGGGTGTCGACCAAATAAAAGGATTTTTACATTCAAAATTAGTTTATTATCTACAAAAAATCCCTTAGTCGTTAATAAAGTATAAATTTCCATTATTTCCGTTCCAGTTTTTTTACCTGGTAGTACTAGTGTCTCTAGTAAAGCATCCTTTATCCGAGCTATTTTGGATTTCAGTTGCGTAGGCTTCAATATATTTGGATTTAATCTACCATGGTTAATATCTATAAGTAGGTTAATAACTCCTGCTTGAATCTTTTCGCATACATCAATTATAGAACCTAATTGTTTAGTTACCATTGTATTAGTATTGATTAAGAATCCACAAGTTTTATTTTATTTTGTATCTTTATTTTGGCGGAGCAGGCAATGGTGCTGCTTCCGACGTTCAATTCAATCTGTCTTTTTACATTCTTTCTTAAAGTCTGGATAAGGCTAATTCTCATAGCCGCGCTGCCCACAATCGGCAGCAGGGAGACGGCTATGTATATTTAATTTATATAGCTATGCTCTCTTAAGTTTGAGCGCGAGGGTATATGCACATAAATAAGTTCGGTTGCGAGGTCCGCGAAAGTGACAGTATGCTGCCACTTGCACTTTCATATTATTGGGCTTGTGACCGGAGCTTTGATTATGTAAACACTGCAGCAAAGTGTTACAGTGTGTACCCTTTAAGTACTCTTGTTACAGTGGGTATTCAATATATGTGCATCCTCCTTTTGAAAAATAAAGTAATAATATGAAGTTATTTTTATAATATTTTTTTTGTTTTTAAATAATATATATATATATATATATATATATATATATATATATATATATATATATATATATATATATATATATATATATATATATATTAAAGGATATTAAGTCAAGACATGAAAAGTATTTTGCTCGACTTAGTTGATCCAAAATATCATAAATTCTAGGGAGTGGGAATTTATCAGATAGTCATTTTTTATTAATTTGGCAATAGTCAATCACTAATCGCCATTTCTTTACTTCTGACCCGGGGGATGGTTTCTTAGGGACAAATAACAAAGGGCTATTGTATTCGGATACGGATGGATCAACAATCCCGTCGGAGATCAAATTTCCTACATGCTTTTGTAATTCATTTACCTGACTATGTGGGCTTAGATAATTTTTGATGTATACTGGTTCTTCATCTTTTAATCTCAGTTTTTGCTTATAACAATTATTTGTAGTTATTGATTCGGTTTCCAATCCGAATACATCGCTATATTGGGTGCATAAGCTTGAAGGCTGTGTGTTGAACTGTATAGGAAAGTTTTTTGAAAGTTGAGATAATAATAATTCTCTATTTTCTAGATTGGTTTTGACATCGTAGTTTGAAAGCGATTCATTTGTTAGATTATCTGTACTGACTACTTGCTCGGTATTTGTTGTGTTAAGTAGCCTTATGAAAGCGTTTTTGGATGTTGCTATGGTATTTGCAATGCCATGCTGAATTTCTTGACTTGGAATAAATACACTGCCTTCTATTGAATTAAGTTGAATTTTTTCAATAACTTGGGATCTTGCTGGCGGAAGTATTGAGTTGTCGCCAGAACTGCGAGCTATTGGTACATGAATTGGAAATTTTAGACCGAAGTCAAATTATAAGCCAATCTTTAGATCGCTTGAAGTCTAATTTTCTTATAAAATCGATTCCTAATATGCCATTACAAGGAATAGCGAATTGTAAATCTACGATATGAAAATAGTGTTAGATTTTGTACTTAGTAGAAGTTAACCCCTTGGATTTGGTTACCTCTTGACTTATTCCTCTAATGTCTATAATATAATTATCTTTTATGTCATGAAAGACATTAGAATTTTCTTTAACTATTGAAATATGTATCTGCATCTGTGTCTGCTAAAAAGACAAGTTCTTTTCCAAATATGCTCTGACTGAGATTAACGGTATGAACCCTTGCATTTTCTACTGTTGAATATCTAAAGGGTCTTATGAGTTTTCCGATGTATTATTGGATACTCGGAAATTACCTCGGTTATTATTGTTGTGGCCTAGACTTGAGTTGCCACGGCCTCTAGTAGTTTCCTCTATAGTGGCCTCGTCCATTATTGTAATGGGTACATTGTTGTTGTAATTATTATTATTATTAAAGTTATCTCTGTAATTTTCTCATCCGCGGATTCCACCGCGCTGTGGATAAATTTTTTAATATAGGACAGTGTTTGGCTTTCCGGTTGCTTCTGTGCAAATATTTACATCATTCATAGTATTGAAGGTTCCAGCTTAGATGATAAGTTTTACCACATTGATTGTACAATTTTTAGTCATTGCTTTGACTGTATGCTGAGTGGAATAACTTCTGGCTAACTCTAGGGGTAAGCTGGTTAGCAATTTTATTGCGTTGCTGTAGGTTCATCAGTTTTGCTGACAATACTTCTACAGTTTCGTCTTTGACGTTGCTTTTTAATCTGGAAATGACTTTAGTTATTGTTGTTTCATGTCCGATTAGATTCCTGGCGATGCCTTTTAGCTTTGTTTCAATTATGGAAACTGCTAATTGTTCGTGATAGCCTTTAATTGATTATAATATTTGTTTGGATTTCAGCTTTACCACCGAAAACTGGTATAAGCTTGTATGCTGTATTAATAAAATCAATATTAGATTGTGCCTGTAGCGTGTAACCATTATAGCATTTGTGTTCTGGATGGGACGAATCTACACTCGCGGGGCACGCTTTAGAATCCGGCTCTAGCTCGTCGGCTTTGGGGGTGGAGGTCTTGCTTGTGTAGATGCACACACTTGCTACAAATTATTATTGATAAGACTAGAATTGAGCGTGCTGCGACAAAAGAGAAGCTAGATACTAAACCGGAAGAATTGTATAAATAAATGCATACAGTTAGGTAAAAGGAAAAGAGATCGAGAATTTAATAAAAGACTTTCGCAGAACACAGGTGGTATTGTGCTCGCGGAACGCCCACCCTACCTACGATCACCTGCCGCTAGGGCAAGACTCTGGTGATCCCTTATATACCCTAGGACCGTAGAAACATCAGCTGAGTTCAGTTAATATAATCTTACGCTTTCATTTTAATCATATTTTTTTAAACGAGAATAACATTCTTAAATTCTCTTAACAAAACTACTAAAAATTATATGCCAGAATATATTCATTATAAAAAGCGCAGAAACGCATATTTGGCTTTCGAACATTAAATGCAAATATGTTTGTAGAAGAAAATGTAGATAAACAAGTAAACATGTGTGTAAAGATAATTTTAAATAATTATATACTAAAATGTTGATTTTTCATAATACTGACTAATAGCAGTGATAAACTAAATTTTAGATTTATAGCACTTCAATGATTTCTTTCTTAAATTCCTAAATATAAGCAGAAATATACAAATTATTTAAATTTTCTGCATGCCAGTGGCTCAAATTAACTATTTACGTTTACGTTATGTGTGAAACGGAATATAATATATATATAAATTCTTTTAAAATTCAAATCTGTAATTGGTTAACATGTTAAGTTTACTTTAAGGTTCAGGTTTCTAAATATAAATTATAAGGAAAAGTTACAACTCACACAGCTGGTTCCTCGGCGGATGATCGATCTCCCGACGCAGGTAGGCTGGAAAAGAAATCAAGGCGATTTTCCCGCTTTGACATTTTTGGTATATGCACACTTGTACTTTCAAACATGGGATCGAATCAAATTATTTTTAAGAAAACCTTGGCCAGAATGAATTAATTGTAAATCGAATTGAGTACTTATGGAATGATTACATGACTTTAAACAAATTAATCAATTGCTAATTTTTCTTATACTATAAAGTTATTTTTAGAATTATTGTTATTTCATAATCTCTTTAAAATCTTCATTATTTCTAACTTTTGGTAATGGTAATGTTAACTTTTCACATTCCTCCGAAATTTCTCTCTGTGCAGTCATCAATTCATCTTTTTTTCACAAGTTGCTGCACACTATTTTTAGGTTATCGCGGAAGTCAAATGCAGATTAACAATGATGTAAATCCGGCGAAAGAAATTTGACAAATTTTAGGTGTGATAATTAATTTCTCATCTTGCTAAATTAAAGGTATTAATTCGGCCTAGTGGCTTTTAGTTTCTTCGCCGGAAATTTAAGTAATATTTGGCCTGAGATTTTTAGTTCGCCATCCGGAAAAATGTAGGTATAAGTTTGGCCTAGTGGTTTGTTTTAGTTTGGCCTTCTTGGAATTTAATCAATAATTGGGCCTAGCGGCTTTTAGTTTCTTCGCCGGAATCCTTTGAACGCAGGGGTGCTCCGCTGGACACTACAGCTTGCTGGTTGCAGGGTGCTCCAAGCAGCAATACTGTTTGCAGGGCTCCGCTGGACTCTGCAACTTTCTGATCGCAGGGTGCTCCGCAGGGCACCTGAGGCTTGCCGACCAATGTGGGTGCTCCCCAGGACCGGCGGTCGGGGTCTTCCAAGCTGGACAAATCTAGCAAAAATATCCTCCGCGTGAGAAAGAGCCTACGATCACAAAATTATAAATGTGCTACCGACCTTGCAATTTTCCCTAGCGCTGCTTGTTGCCGCCGCGGCCGTGAAGGAAAGCGTAGACTTTAAGCCTAAAAAAAATCACTAAATTAACACACACCCCAATTGGGCAAAACAGAAAACTCACTTCTTCTATTCTTTTAATTAACTTTTAAGTCGTAGTCGAGAAACGATCTGCCACATGCAGTTTATTGGAACAAACTTTATCGCGTTGGTACGATGCACTTTTTTTTCTATCTGGACTGTTGGATAAAGAAAGAAAGTTCTAGATGTACATGCGGTAAGCGTCGCTTTTGCCGGAAATTCTAGACAGCTGAGAAGTCTGACATGTGAGCTTGATAGAAGCTACTCTACAACAGCTGATCGTATCCCGAGCTGGCATCACCAGTTTAGCTCATCTAGCTTTAATCGATATCGAATCCTGGTTCGATTAATATCGTTTAATTTAAATTAAACAAAACGAAAAAAAAATTCAAAACTGACTGCCGTGAACTTCAGTAGCTGCTACAAAACCCCCCGCTACAATCAGACTAGGGTATGTGTTAGATAGTACCCTAGGATGAAACCGACTGAAGTTATTGTCGAATGTCCTTTGCATGATAAGTTCCCACAGGTCTTCCTTGAAGGTCTTCGAGTTCGTAATAACAATTGCCAATCTTTTTCCGAACTCGCGATTTCACAAAAGTAGGACCGAATTTGGCATTATAGCCAGTTTGAAAACAACTTTGTTTAAAACTTCTTCGATAAACCTCCTGTCCCTCTATGAAACTTACTAAACGAGAACGAAGATTATAACGCTTTTCGTTGTCTTCGTGCTTTCTTAACATCTGCTCGCACGCTTGCTGGCGAACAATCTCGAATGAATCTTGCCTGTCGAACTTCAATGAGCGTTCATCTAAGAGGTTTAACTTTCTAAGCAAAGAGTATGTTGACCCAGATGTGATCATGTGTTGACCAAAAGCCATGTAGTAAGGACTTGTACCCAAGCTGGAGTGTACAGAAGGTCTTAACGCGCAACATATCCTGTCCAAAAACTCATCCCAGTCCTTCTGATCAGGACGCAAATACGCTCTAATTGCGGATATCACTGAGCGATTAACTCGCTCGGAAGCGTTAGCCTGAGGCGAATATACTGCGGTAAGGATGTGTTTAACACTATACAGCTGCATTAACTTCTGAAATACTTTCGAATGAAACTGAGACCCATTATCCGACACTACTGTTTCCGGTACGCCATAGGTCATAAACAAATCGCTCTCTAAATATTTAATCACAACGCTTGATTATATCTTCCTAACTGGTTTTTTAGAGAAATGATCAAGAACAATAAAGATTCCGATTTTCCCTCTTCTCGAGCGAGGATAGGGACCGAGGAAATCAATGAAAATTCGTTGGAAAAATCGCTGTGTTTCAGGAGCTTTCCCTAAAAGTGGTCTGAGAGTAACGTTAGGTGCTTTAGTACTCTTACAAACCTCGCATCTACCAATATAATTTCTCACATCCGAAACGAGACCAGGCCAGAAATAATATCGTCTAATTCTTTCGATAGTTTTGTGCATGCCGCCGTGAGAGGCCAAAGGACTGTCATGCGCCCGAGACAGAACCTCGGAAACGAGTTCTTTTGGTATCCAGAGCTTCCAAGCATACTCATCATGCATTTGCTCACCTGTTAAGTGTTCAGCTTTTCGATAGAGATACCCATTTTCTACTCTGAGGTCCGGAAAATTTTGCTTGTTTTCCATTATTTTCTCTACCAACTTGGTGTATTCAGCAGATTTAAAATGCTCACAATCTAGATTGACAATTAGTCCTTCTCCCAAATCAATGGCCGCTACCATCTCCTCGTTGACACGAGACAACGAATCTGGCACTACACTTAAGGAACCCTTGCGATGCTCAATATCGAAGCTGTATCTTTGTAACGACATCAACCATTTTAAGGAAGCGTGATCAGTAACGATCTTAAATTTTAGTCCTTCCACATAAGCTCTGAAGTTTTTTAGAGCTACAAATTCCGCTAAGCACTTTTGCTCAGTGACGGTATAATTGCGCTGCGCTTTGTTAAGTTTCTTGGAGATGAATGCAATAGGTCGCTCATCTCCTTCCTCAGACAACTGTACCAATACAGCACCTACCCCAGTTTTGCTTGTATCACAATGTATCGTAAAAGGTTTCGAAAAATCAGGGCTACATAACACAGGAGCTGCACTAAGGCATTGCTTCAGCAGCTCGAATGATTTGATAGCTTCAGGGGTAATGCTAAATTTACTCTTAGCGCTTCGGGACGAATTTCCTGTACCATCCGCACAATCCCATAAAACTCCTTAAGCTTCTCAAACTTTTAGGTAGCGGAAAATTAGCGATCGCAGTCACTTTTTTTGGGTCAGAACGAATCCCTCCGTCGCCTATGATATGACCCAAATATCGTACACGTCGCATGCAGAAATGACTCTTCCCTATGTTTATGGTCAAGCCAGCACGCTTTATATGAAAAGCTAATTCCCTGAGCACATCCAGGTGAGAATCAAAACTAGAGGAAACTATTAATAGGTCGTCTAGGTAAATAAACACCTCATTCCTCAAATGAGCAGGAACCACCTTGTCCATTAAACGGGACATTGTAATAGTTGCATTGGACAAACCAAATCCAATTGGTCGAATATACCTGATATGGTCTCGTAGAAACTATCAAACGATTCTGTTGACTTCTGCTTAGTATTCCTTATAAGCTCTTCTATGTCCCCGTCATCCCTGCTAGTTCGAAATTGTAGTCGTAATGCTGTACAAAATTGCTCCCAGCGAATTTCGCCATTTGTTTTATGGTATCGCCAGTAAAACTAGTTTGCTTTGCCTTCGAATAAAACACTAGCAGTCCTACACAGCACCGTAAAGTTTCCGTTTAACGTTTGTTTTGTTAGGGCCTCTACTCTATATATAAAATTGTCGACTTAAACACCCACCCCGGAAAATTTTAATTTCCATCCGTTCAGTATATGAACTACCTTATCTGGTCGATTAAGTAACTCACTAGAAACAGTTTGCTGCGAAGTTGGAGAGTTAGACGTCTCGACCCTATCAGCAACTTCCTCGATCGACTGCTGAGAAAGTACTTCACTTCTGGCGTTAGCCAGAGGCGTGTTTTGAGTTACCATCACCCTATGCACACTTTCAGCAATCGAGTTTTGTATTAGCTCAGAAATTTTCTCTGAGAGCGTGGCTAATAGCCTTCGCTCCATGGCTAGCAAAGTAATCGCGTTAGCAGTAATGACACTCGTGTTCGTGTTAGCATTGTTAGTGCACGAGCTACGCCCCGTTACCGAAGGGCTCTCGTCTAATGGGATATTAACCTGCGGTTGAGATTTTGATTTACGCGTGCCGCACCCTCTGCTCTCTGCAGGTCTTGAAGCTCTCGGTCTACACTCCGATTCGCACAACGGACATTTTTCGCTTGTCTCGAAATGAGTTTCAATGTACAGTTTGTGGAATTCATGCTTGCAAGTCGTTACATATGTGTCTGGGGAATTAATATCGGCTTCACAAATTGGGCAAACCCCATTCGAGAGTCTCTTAGACCCCCTCTTCGGCGATCGATCTAACCCCATATTGCTCAAATTAAATAAGAAAAAATATATCACAACAAAAAAAAAAAGACAACAAAAAACAAAAAAAAATAAAGATAACGTAATAGATAACCTGAACTCTAGCTTGACGTTCTCGTGTCAAAGGGCCTATGTCTAAATGTTAAATTTCTCGAAAAGTTGTAAAGAATTCAGAAAAGAGTAACTTCATTTGCTTGGACTTTTTAAAAAGAACTGCATTCTTAACAAGTCTTGGACAGTGTATTTAGACCTTTACACATGTATTCCAGCCTTAAAGTAACTTTTTCTTAAAAGAGGTTTCAAAAATTCAAAAAGATCGTCTTCTCTTTGAGGATATGGCACCTCTCTTAAGTAATGCCAATATTTCTACAAATTGAATGGACTAAATTTGTTTTTAAACCGAATCTTTTGATAATAAGCGATTTGGGTTTTTCCTTGGACAGAAAATCGACCTAAGTTTTGACCATCTGTTCCTGGGACTAAAACTCCAAGTCGCTACTGATAGATTGAGGAAAATTTATGCGTTAAGCCTAGTAACCAGATCGACGAAAACCGTACGCCAATCATGAGAGAGAGCGAGAGGCAAACAGCTGGTTTTCCCTTTTCATCGGGCCTTTTTTTCACGTCGGTCTCCTGATCGACGAAAAAAATACCAGAAAATTCCATAGCGTTGCCAGTCTGCGGAAATGAACTTTGGGTGAACCCGTGCGCTTCTCACTGAACATATTAAAAAATGGAGGGAAAAATCAAAAAACCCGCCAAAGTCGATTGCAGGAGTTTACATGTGAGGACAAAATAACATTAATACTTCTGGGGTGCCTCTTATCAGAGCAAAATGTTTCATATGTCCAAAATTTACGAAAAACACAATAAAAGTGCAGCTATGAACTTTAAATTAGCAAATAATTATCAGTAAATTAAAATAAGCAACTGCTAAATTTAAATTGAATTGTTTTTTAATTTCTTTGTTTGTCAATTGCTTGAGTTCCAAGAGCATAAACGATAAGGCAAAAATTTTGGAAGTAAGAAAGTAAAAAAAATGAAAAAATTGAATTTATTTATTTGCGAGTCTTAATGAATTTCTTCACTAAGGCCCCACGTTGGGCGCCACTTTTTCTTATTAATAATAATAAATTATTCTGTAGCGTGTAACCATTATAGCATTTGTGTTCTGGATGGGACGAATCTACACTCGCGGGGCACGCTAAAAAAAATCTTCATTATTTCTAACTTTTGGTAATGGTAATGTTAACTTTTCACATTCCTCCGAAATTTCTCTCTGTGCAGTCATCAATTCATCTTTTTTTTCACAAGTTGCTGGACACTATTTTTAGGTTATCGCGGAAGTCAAATGCAGATTAACAATTATGTAAGTCCGGCGAAAGAAATTTGACAAAATTTAAATGTGATAATTAATTTCTCATCTTGCTAAATTAAAGGTATTAATTTGGCCTAGTGGCTTTTAGCTTCTTCGCCGGAAATTTAAGTAATATTTGGCCTGAGATTTTTAGTTCGCCATCCGGAAAAATGTAGGTATTAGTTTGGCCTAGTGGTTTGTTTTAGTTTGGCCTCCTTGGAATTTAATTAATAAGTGGGCCTAGCGGCTTTTAGTTTTTGCCGGAAATTCTAGACAGCTGAGAAGTCTGACATGTGAGCTTGATAGAAGCTACTCTACAACAGCTGATCGTATCCCGAGCTGGCATCACCAGTTTAGCTCATCTAGCTTTAATTGATATCGAATCCTGGTTCGATTAATATCGTTTAATTTAAATTAAACAAAACGGAAAAAAAATTCAAGACTGACTGCCGTGAACTTCAGTCGCTGCTACATGCCATTGTGATATTGTTGCTTATTTTTTCTCTATTATGCTTGATATTATCATCAGAATCTGTAGGATTATTCAGATCTGACATTAAAACAGCTGGAATAGTAAGATTATTTATATTTTGCTCTTCTATTTTAGGGTTTGTCTCGGTAAGCTATTCTAATTATATTTGGTCAATGTTAGTTTGTTCTGTTGATTCTGGTTTATCACCAGTTTCAACTGTTAGAGAAGTGTTAAGTATGGTCGGTACTGATATATATAAATTGAACTTTTGTTTAATTGTGATAATTTTGATACTTGGGACCAATGGTCTTCTTTAGTTGTTGCCTTTGGCCATGTATTAGTATACATACGTGCTGTATGTTTTTTTATTGTTGTTTTTTAAAAATGTCCTATTTTAAGTTAATGCCTTATATGATTTATCAATTTTTTGGTTTATGTACAATAATTCTTTGTATAATTCATTCCATTCCAATATAATATGGATATGAATTATTTTTTAAAGACCATCATCAATAATGTTCTGCCTTTTCGACGACAAATCTCAATTGCACACTTGGAATGGTAGTTAATACAATTGCCTTTTGTGTTTGTGTGCAATGTATTAAAGGAGGAAATTCTAAATTAAATGTTTCCATATAAAGACATTCTAACTGATAGATTCTTATAGGGGTCGTTGAGACCAATTGTTGTATTCTTTCTTTAAAATATGTATTCCTATCATAGACTGCTCTGATAGCATTTAACGTGGCCATTTATAATTTGTTTAATAAATTTATTCATGTATTTTAAGTTTTAATTTTAAACAATCTTTGTTTCTGCTTAGTATAACTTTATTTTATCCAGATCATTTGCCTGGCTCTGATAACGTTTTTTAATACATTTATTGTACATTTTATATAATTAATTACTTGCCCTTCGATTATTAATAAAATAATAACAATAAGTATTGTCACTAATTTTAGATAGGTGTCTTTGATTTCGACTTTGTTTATTACATTTGCTGTCGAATCTACCGATTTTACATCTACTAAACACACATTTTGTCAACACGTTTGATTATTTCTTCAGATATAATTTCTTCTGTTTTACTTATTTTATTTGTCTCTATTGACATATTTTTATTTAATAATGATTATTAATTTCTTCAAAAATTTTATTAATATTTTTTGTACACTTTTTTCTGCCTAGTGTTTGTGTGGCTTTACATGCCGCAATCTAATTGGGCATAAATGGTTATGCTCAATTTTACAATTTTTATTTTTAAAATTAAATTTTATGCATCGCAGTGCATTCAAAAAAAATCTTTTTTCGGTGGGCGCTCTTAGAAGCGCTGTCGGTTCCTTTTCCCTGTCCCGGCTTGATGCGCTGGGCGGTACCGATGCTGGCTGCACAGGCTCTTATTTCTACGTTGGGGCTCCGCTGCTGGCTGCAGAGGCTCTTCCTTCTACGTTGGGGCACCGGTGCTGGTTGGACAGGTCAATTTTTTCGAGGGCATGTGTATCTGCAGGTGACGCTCGCCAGCGGTCCGTGGCAATCGTTTGGGCTGTTGTCCGGTCTTCTTGGTAATGGCTTGGGGGATGGAGGATTGGATATTATTTTTATACCCGTTACTCGTAGAGTAAAAGAGTATATTGTATTCTTCCAAAAATATGTAACAGGTAGAAGGAAGCGTTTCCGACCCTATAAAGTATATATATTTTTGTTCAGGATCACTAGCCGAGTCGATCTAGCCATGTCCGTCTGTCCGTCTATCTGTCCGTCTGTCTGTCCGTATGAACGCTGAGATCTCGGAAACTATAAAAGCTAGAAGATTGGCATTTTGCATGTAGATTTTAGGAGTTCCTACGCAGCGCAAGTTTGTTTCAAAATGGTGCCACGCCCCCTCTGACGCCCAAAAGCCACAAGCTGTGGCCACAGTTTTGATGCTATTATGAAACTTTTTTTTGATATGTATTTGTTTCGTCAATACCTATCGATTGGCCAAATAAAAGTTTGCCACGCCCACTCTAACGCCCAAAAACCCATTAAACACTTAAGCCTGGCTAGCGCCTACATTTCCGCCTTTCATGGCGTATACAATAGCGCCATCTAACGGATGACTTTGGAACAGCTGGCCAAGGTGCTCAACAGAGTCAACTTTAATTCTCGATAAGGATTTCTATTAAAGGAAATTGCGATGGTCTTCATTTGTCAATACCGAACTATATCCCAAGAACTATGCAAATCAAATCAAGTTAGCCAAATTGGAGGTCTATGTCAAACAATGGCGTATGTGTGTATGTATGTAAGCATATACATATGTATGTATTTACATTGTACACAGTTGCAATTGCCCGGCAAAGAAGGCATATTTATATTAAGTTGTTTAGCTGAGTAACGGGTATCTAATAGTCGAGGCACTCGACTATAGCGTTCTCCCTTGTTTCTTTTATTATTTTTATTTTGGCTGAGTGATCTGCGGTTGTGAGTTGTCTATTTTCGAGACTTGATTTTAAAAAATTAAGCTTGACCTGCAACTTTAGAGCAGTTGACCAAGCGGGAGGCGGCGTTTTGGTAAACAATAGCCACTTAATGTGTGCTATTCTTTTATTTTAATTGCACTTTACGCCTCCGCGTTTTCCCATTCCGCAATCTTCTCACTCATATTTGTTTTTATTTAGTTCTTTCTCCAATTCGTCTAATCCATATCAGTGCCTTTAAAAAATGTTTAAACTTCATCTCCATTAGTCCTGCAATCTTCAGATCCTGGTCCTTGGTCCTATCACGTAGAATTAATTAAGAATCCACAAGTTTTATTTTATTTAGTATCTTTATTTTGGCGGAGCAGGCAATTCACTCTGTCTTTTTACATTCTATCCTAAGGTTTGCATAAGGCTAAGTCTCATAGCCGCGCTGCCCACAATCGGCAGCAGAGACACGGCTATGCATATATTATTTATATAGCTATGCTCTCTTAAGCTTGAACGCGAGGGCATATGCACATATGTCCATAAGTTCGGTTGCGAGGTCCGCGCATGTGACAGTATACTGACACATGCACTTTCTGCGAACGGCCCGAGGCATACCCATCGGTTTATATTACGGCCACTAGGGCTTGTGACCGGAGCTTTGATTATGTAAAGTGTTACAGTGTGTACCCTTTAAATACTCTTGGTATAAATAAAGAAATTAATTGACTCTTTATAAACATAATAACTTTCTTTCAAAACCTTTGTTATATTTTCTATTCTCGTATTCATGCTTCTAAAATTTGAGTTGACTTCATCCGTTGCTCTTTTAAAGATATTTAATGTCGACTCTACTACTGAAGCGCAGTTTGGCATAAGAGAGTTGCATCTCTTCATAAGTTAGATTATTATCCCCTATTATTCTTTTAAGGATCACCTTACAAATTTTGTAGGTGCGTTCAGGAAATTAAATGATGATTTACAGAAAGTACTCGATGAAAATACTAAAATTATTCCCGTGTTAGAAAATGAACAAATTGAAAGGCAATGTGAACCTACCATTGAAGAACCAGTGTTTTTATGGAGTCATTTTCTTGGATCTCTAATATTTTATTTTTTTCTTTGCTTTCCAGTGCACAGTGGTTCCGCCAGAGGCCAAAAATCAAAAAAGTGATAAAGACGAATAGAAAAAAATTGCAAGCAAATTGTCTCTAAAATGTCAAACTTCTTGATGGCAAACCGGTTTTGTCTGACCCGAGGGCATATTTGTAAAAGAGTACGAAGCTAAGAGAAAAAAGAATAGTTCAGGGGAAATGAAAAATACCATTAAAGAACCATCCACAGCGCCCTCCACATCCTCTTGGGTCCCAAAAAACTAGCCTCCTCTTTTCTTCTTTGCTATCAGAATATAAGAAGCTTACTTAGTAAGCTGACTAAATTGTATTCGGATAGTTTTTCTTTCCCATATAATATTATGGTATGTACAGAGACCTGGTTAAGGCCGGATATTCTTAGCTCCGAAATTCTCCCGGGTAAGTACACAATTTATAGGCTTCATCGTCAGTCCAGACGGGTTGCTGTCGACTCCACCTTTCCGCTGAATTACTAACTTTAGAAGAATTTTATGACATCGAATTCCTAGGTATATCGTTTCCCGGTAGTTTTGTATATATTACTTGTTCATATATCCCACCATCATCTGAGTTCCCTATTTACGTAAATCACCTTTCCGTTATTCAGTGCATTTTTTAAAAAAACTGTCAAATCGAGATCAGTTAATAGTATTGGGTGATTTTAATATACCTAGTTTTACTTCCTTTAGCGCAGAATGATTTTATTGACGGCTTACTTGACATTGCGCTATCCCAAGTGAACCATGTTAAAAACTCCTTAGGACGTTTACTGTACTTGTGTTTTGTTTCAAATTCAGAAGGCGTTTGCCTATCAAGAACGGTACCACTTTCACAACCGGAAGATCCTTTTCATCAAACTCTAAAACTGACTGTAGACGCAAGAATAGAGCTGAATAAAAAATCCGAAAAGTCGGTTAAACGAATCCGCTGCTTACGTAAGGAAAACTTTCATCTTTAAAATACTTTTATATCCGGCTCTGACTGGTCCGAATTTTATTCATGCACTAACGTGGCTAAGGCTGTTAATATCTTTTATAATGCATTGAATTCCTTCTTTTATCTGTGTGTTCCGGTATACTATCCGTCAATTTCAAATAAACCTCCGTGGTTATTAAAGAGTTGTCACACCTAAAAAATATTAAGTCCAGACCTCTCAATAAATTTAAAATGTGCGGTTCACAATCTGCCTTCTCTCGGTACCTAAGGGCTCGGTCAAATTTGACCGTGCTTAACGCCCGGTGTTATAAAAGCTATTTGACCCGTTGTAGGGTCCAATTTTCACAAGATCCAAAACAGTTTTATAATTTTGGTAACACTAAGCGTAAATCAGCCTGTTCCCCTGCATCGCTATCATTTGAAAACTCTACGGCAAACTCTGATCAGGCAATTGCCGATCTATTTGCCCAGTTTTTCCAGACAACATTTTCTGTTTCATCCCGTCCAAATCCGTCTTATTCAAATGCCATATCCAAGTCGAACTTGAACCTTCTTTTGGATCACCATAAAGTTAAGCCAGTCTATTCACCGGGTCCGGATGGAGCTCCAGGCTGCGTGCTTAAATACTGTGCTGAAACTCTGTGTAGACCTCTGTACATATTGTTTACCTTGTCTTTAAAAACATCTCATTTCCCACTCATTTGGAAAAAGGCATTTGTCATTCCCCTTCATAAAAAAGGAAATAAGTGCAATACAAGTAATTACAGAGGCATATCCAAATTATCCGCCATCCCAAAGCGTTTCGAAAACACTATTACACCCCATTTGCAACATCTTTGTAGATCGATTATATCTCCATGTCAACATGGATTTATAAGGCGAAGATCTACGGCGACAAATCTCTTGGAGATTTAAATAAATGGCTTCAGAAAGAACATGCAGACTGACGTATGTAGTTTACACTGATTTTAGTAAAGCGTTTGATTTAGTAAATCACTCACTTCTTGTATTAAAGCTAGACTTATTAGGGTTTTCATGTGATCTTCTAACAATGAGCCCTCTTTAAAAACTCGATCTCTGATTTGATCCGAATTACTTCAGGGGTCCCACAAGGAAGCCACCTTGGCCCACTTCTTTTTATTTCATTTATAAACGATCTCCCTTTAGTCTTGACAATGTCGCGTGTCCTTATGTACGCAGATGACGTTAAGTTATGCCTGCAATATAACGAAATTTCTAGCAGTTCAGACTTACAATCTGACCTAAATGCTTTTCAAATATGGTGTTGTTAAAATCTTTTGGATTTAAATAGCGCTAAATGCAAAGTAATGACATTTTTCGATGAATTCGATGATCCCTTTGTTACAAAGACTCTGTTCATTTCACTAGTCCGTCCAATCTTGGAGTACTGTTCAGCAGTTTGTAGTCCTCAGTATGGTGTACATATAGACCGGATAGAGTCTGTGCAAAAGAATTTTCTATTATTTGATCTACGGGGCCATAACTGTAATGCAAGCCTTATTTTACCATCCTACTCTAGTAAACTTCTCCTAATTAATCTACCATCCTTAGTAAACCGTAGAACGATGCTTGGCACAACTTTTATCTATAAACTTATGCACGGGGATGTGGAGAGTCCCGAGTTACTGGGTCGCATAAACTTCTCCGTGCCTAATAGAATTACCAGGAACTATGTTCCTCTTACATTAAATATTTGTAGATCTAACTTTGATATGCATGAACCGTTTAGAGTCCTGTGTAACGACTAAAATAGACTATACCATATTATTTCTACTACCGACTCTTTGCCAAGCTTAAAAGCATTAATTTTATCTTACTTAGCACAAAATTAGTATTAGTATTAGTCTCGTACGTGTTTCTTATCTTAGTCTGTGCTTTTAACTTTTCGCGATCTCGTTTTTACGACTATTAGGTTTCGCGCGTAACAAGCACTGCTTGGTGTCGTAGGGCCACTTGTTTGCGCTGATCATAGTGCATCAACGTCCGAATAATAAAAATCCCAACTTAAAAACACCAAAGAAATGGCAATTCCAATCGTTCAGTTATATGGCAGCTATAGAATATAGTCGGCCGATCCTTATGAAATTTGGTAGGTCGGCTTGATTGGCCAAAAATAAAACCGATAGAAAATCCCAACTTCCTTACTTAACAAACACCAAAGATATGGCATTTCCGATTAATCAGTTATATAGCGGCTTAGGATATAATCGGCCGATCCCGGCCGTTCCGACGTGCAAAGGAAAGAAGGGTGTGTGTTCGCGTAGAAACAGACAGACGGACAGACGGACATGATTATTTCAACTCAGGAGGTGATTCTAATCAAGAATATATACTTTAAAGGGTCGGAGATCTCTCCTTCACTGCGTTGCACACTTTTGACCAAAATTATAAAACCCTCTGCAAGGGTATAAAAAGAGACGACCGAAGTATCAAAATCAGAGGAGAAATACTTTAAGGAGAAAATAAATTTTCTTATACCTACAGAACAATGTGTCCAAAAGAGAAAAATATTGGTTGAGCATAGCTTACTATTAACTATGGTAGATGGAAAAGTTTGTAACGCTTTAAGTGAATCGCTCTCCACTAAATGTTATATTTGCGAAGCAATGCCAGCCGAGATTAACAATTTATCAGTCATAAAAATGTGGCACGCCAGAGGTCCCCAACAAAAACAAAAAGTTTTAGAACGAAAGAGAGAAGTTCAACGGGATTTTCGAGATAAAATGGGCTTAATAGTGGCCCAGCCTAGAGATGGTGGCAAAGGAACATCCAACGATGGCAATGTAGCCAGAAAATTTGTTTCGAATCCTCGGTTGTCTGCAGAAATTACAGGCCTTAATGAAAATTTGATTCATCGTTGTTCCACCTTACTGCAAGCTTTGGCATCGGGACACAAAATCAACGTACACAAATTTAATGAATAGACAGAATCATACCCGTAAAATGTCAGGAATACTTTCAAATACAGACATATTGAATTATTTGCTCTTACGGTCCGACCCATATATTACTGGGCAGAGAAATATTAAAAAAAAATTATTTCCCGTTACTCGTAGAGTAAAAGGGTATATTGTATTCGTGCAAAAGTATGTAACAGGTAGAAGGAAGCGTTTCCGACCCTATAAAGTATATATATTCTTGTTCAGGATCACTAGCCGAGTCGATCTAGCCATGTCCGTCTGTCCGTCCGTATGAACGCTGAGATCTCGGAAACTATAAAAGCTAGAGGATTGGTATTTTTTTTTTTTTTTTTTCGCGCGGAGTCCCACGGCCCACTTACCCGCCCAACCGACCGAGGGGCGCAGCCGTGTATCGTACGGCACGATTCGCGATAAGATAGACGCGAGATAGGAAAATAAAGGTAAAGGTCCGGGGAAAAAAGTAATAGTTAGATCAATCTTGTGCCAATGAAGCAAGTATAAATCGTTTTAGGAGCGGCAGAAAGTCAAGATTTGATATTACAGGAAAAAGTCTATTATAGTCAGAACATAATACTCTGAAAGGCTCATGCAAGGCATAGTTAGATCTACAATGATTTAAAGTTAGGGGAATATAATTTCTGGTTAATCTACTTGGCACAGAAAAGTTTAGCCGACTTAACAAGTCGGGGCAGTCAATATCACCATGTATAAGGTTATAAATAAAGATAGTACCAAGCATCGTTCTACGGTTGGCTAGGGATGGTAAATTAATCAAAAGAAGTCTACTAGAATAAGAAGGTAAGATAAGATTTGCATCCCAGTTTAGGCGCCGTAAAGCAAAAAGAAGGAAGTTTTTTTGTACAGATTCAATACGACCAATATGTATTCCGTATTGTGGACTCCAGACGGGAGACCCATACTCCAGAATCGGACGGACTAGCGAAATATATAACGTTTTAGTCAAATAAGGATCATCGAATTCTTTTGACCACCTTTTAATAAATCCAAGCACTCCTCTGGCTTTATTAACCATGGACGAAATGTGATTAGAAAATTTTAGTTTGGGGTCCAAGAGAACGCCAAGATCGTTTACAAGAGTTATTCTATCCAAAGAGCTGCCACTTAACGTGTAGGTCGCGTATATCGGATTGGCCCGATAAAAAGTCATCAGCTTGCACTTGGAACCGTTTAAATTTAGTAAATTATCTCGGCACCAGTTTTGAAAATTATCTAGATCGGATTGCAAGTCTAAATGGCAGGAAATGTCCTTATACTGCAGGCACAACTTAACATCATCTGCGTACATAAGTACGCGAGAATGACTTATAATTGAGGGAAGATCATTAATAAATAATGTAAAAAGTAACGGACCCAGATGGCTCCCTTGTGGGACACCGGAGGTAACACGGAGAATTTCAGAAATTGAATTTTTAACAAGAGAGAACGCTATAGTCGGGTGCCCCGACTATCAGATACCCGTTACTCAGGTAAAAGGAGTGCAAGGGAGATGGAGATAGAAACTTTGATCACGCATAACTTTTAAACGAATGGTCCGATTTGAAAAATTTCTTCTACATTTCGATAGGTATTGATAAACACAATAAAACTGCATTTTTACTTTTCCGAAATATTTAAATTTATATTTAAATAAAATCGTATATAAGCGATTGTGGGCGTTAAAGGGGGCGTGTCACCTTTTTGAAACAAACTTGCGCTGCGTAGGAACTCCTAAAATCTGCATGCAAAATGCCAATCTTCTAGCTTTTATAGTTTCCGAGATCTCAGCGTTCATACGGACGGACAGACGGACAGACGGACATGGCTAGATCGACTCGGCTAGTGATCCTGAACAAGAATATATATACTTTATAGGGTCGGAAACGCTTCCTTCTACCTGTTACATACTTTTGCACGAATACAATATACCCTTTTACTCTACGAGTAACGGGTATAAAAATACTATTCCTGACGCTTTCACCATAAATCGGCTAAATCTTCAAAAGTTTTCAAATTTTTAACTTTTATATGAACATTCTTGAATAGTTTTAAAGGCTGTCGAAAGATTTGCGTTTTAAAATAAACGCAATATATTTTTCAAAATTTTCTTTTTGTTGGATGTTGAGGCTACTGTAGTATGCATGAATCATTGTGGCGAGTACCCACTGTACCGATACCAGCATTGTGTTACAGTGCATTTAAACAAATACACAAAACTCGAGCAGCCAACTTATGGGAAGCGCAAGTGTCAGCAAATTCCCGTGGCTTGCAGACACATACAATGAATGCATATGCAACTCCTCTCGCGCTCCCGCTACTATCAGCCAAATACATATGTGAGCATATATAAGATGATAAATACATGACGGCCGCTGCCAATGTTTGCAGGCAGCGCAGCCGCGAATAGATTATTGTAAGTCATTCGAATTTTGAACATAAGAGAATAAAGAACCAATTTGGCCGTAGCTAATGGCCACTAAATAAATATCTTGTCTTTAATATAGTAACATTTATAATTAAATACAACATGGCGACCGTGACAGAGGTTGTTGTGGTTGACTAACAAACATGAGAAATGTGCGTGTGTGTGCCAACATGGTACAAATATAACAAATAATATAAATACAACAAGAAATAAAATGGAGGAAATAATAAAACAATACAAAAAATTTTATTATATAACAACGACATGAACAACAACAACAAAAATATAAGTCTAAACCACAACAACATCATATAAATCGAAAATAAAAACACCAACAAAAATCTGGAACAACAAACAAAACCTGTGCGATGACCGGCACCGGTACCGCCTGAGTACAGAAGCCCCGGACATCAGAACGAGAAAATCAACAAGTGTGGAAGGAATGGCAAATCCTTCTACACCAACGCTGGAAACATATGAGTGCGGAAGGCAATCCGCCTTCTTCACCCTCGTGGGAGGCACCTGCTCCTATTGAGCAAAGGGACGAACCGAGCCTCCAAGAAGCTCTCCGGTTGTGTCCCACCGATGGACCACGCCAACTCACAATAGCTGAGTACAGGGCACGCAACGAGAAGAAAAAAACACCAAAGAAGACAAAAAGGAGCGGACACAGGATCAAACTTCTTCAAAAAAGGAAATTAATAAAGGACCTAATAAAAATTGCTACAACCCCTGAGGAAATTAACACGCACAAAGAAAATCTAGCCGTCATCGAACGAGAACTTTGCAGAAGAGCAAAGTAACGCAACAAAGGCTGCAATTATGCCAATGCCCTAGTTGCCATTAATTTAATATTTCTAACTCAAGCCGATGCGCGAAAGCGCTGCTTGAAAATTACTAACCTCTGTTTAGGCTTTATACTAAAATCGTATGGCAGATATTTTAATTATATAGAGCGACAAATTGTAAATCTGCCATGGGAAAAATCGCTAAACCATTTTTCTTCATTTCCCTAATTTTTATTCATGAATAATAACAGTATAATTCAAGTAAAAGAATTTGAAAATAATATTTCGCCATACATATTTGGCATAAAATATAGATTTTTGGAAAATGTTCCCAAGATAGGTTTAGTAGACACCAAAGTTGTCGATTCAACGGCGAACGTCGTTAATAAAGTAGAATCTCAAAAAATTGATCTGGAAACGATAACAATTTTATTAATAATAATTGTAGTTATAATGTCAGCAAGTGTTTTCCTAAAATTCTATAAATTACACAATAGATGCTTAAAGAAGAGATTCCAGAGTCAAGCAAACGACCTGGATAAAATTTAAAAATTTATATACGAAAAAAAAAAAACATTTCAAGTATTATTGACAGCAAAAAATATAAAATGAAAGAACGCTATAGTCGGGTGCCCCGACTATCAGATACCCGTTACTCAGGTAAAAGGAGTGCGAGGGAGATGGAGATAGAAACTTTGATCACGCATAACTTTTTAACGAATGGTCCGATTTGAAAAATTTCTTCTACATTTTGATAGGTATTGATAAACACAATAAAACTGCATTTTTACTTTTCCGAAATATTTAAATTTTTAAAATCGTATATGAGCGATTGTGGGCGTTAAAGGGGGCGTGGCACCCTTTTGAAACAAACTTGCGCTGCGTAGGAACTCCTAGAATCTGCATGCAAAATGCCAATCTTTTAGCTTTTATAGTTTCCGAGATCTCAGCGTTCATACGGACGGACAGACGGACATGGCTAGATCGACTCGGCTAGTGATCCTGAACAAGAATATATATACTTTATAGGGTCGGAAACGCTTCTTTCTAGCTGTTACATACTTTTGCACGAATACAATATACCCTTTTACTCTACGAGTAACGGGTATAAAAAGGACCCTTTGTGACCTGCCATTCAGATAACTTGAAATCCATTTAAGCAGATCAACTGGAAAACCTAAAAGGTCAAGTTTTTGAATGAGAAGTAAGTGATTTACAGAGTCAAATGCTTTACTAAAGTCAGTGTAAATGACGTCTGTTTGAAAACTACTATTGAAGCCATTTATCACTAATGAAGTGAGCTCTAGAAGGTTTGTGATTGTGGATCTACGTTTAATAAATCCGTGTTGACACGGAGAAATGATTGATCTGCAAAGGTGCTGCAAATGAGGAGTAATAATTTTTTCAAAAAGCTTAGGAATAGCTGACAACTTAGAAATACCTCTGTAGTTACTGGCTTCTAACTTGTTACCTTTTTTGAAAAGAGGAATAACAAATGATTCCTTCCAAATATTTGGGAATTGGGAGGTTTCTATAGATAAGGTAAACAACTTGTGAAGAGGTTTGCACAGGGCCTTAGCGCAATACCTAAGCACGCACCCAGGAATACCATCGGGCCCTGGCGAATAAACAGGTTTAATACGAAGAAGATCCAAAAGAAGAGAGCTTTCTGTTAAAGTGGGACAGAATATGAGGTTTGACTTGGATATGTTGTAAGAATAAGGCTGTGATGAATAATCTAAAGTAGAGTAAGTCGTTTGAAAAAATTGGGCAAATAGATCGGCTATTGCCTGATCTGTGGTTGCCGTCATGTTTTCGAACGATAGCGAGGAAGGAAAGGAATTAGATTTACGCTTGGTGTTAACAAAATTATAAAACTGTTTCGGGTCCTGAGAGAACTGGACCTTACAACGGTTTAAGTAACTGTTATAACACTGAGCATTAAGCACGGTAAATCTTGACCGAGCACTTAAATATCTAGTAAAAACAGATTGACAACCGGTATTTTTATATTTCCTAAAGAGTCTGGACTTTACATTTCTTAAGTGTGTCAACTCTTTGCTAAACCAAGGTGATTTATTGGAAGTTGACGGATAGTACCACGGAACACAGGAATTAAAAAATGAGTTTATTGCAGTGTAAAAAACATTAACTGCATCGGACATATTAATGCATAGGTAAAGATCAGACCAATTAAAGCCAGAAATAAAATTATTTAGCCTCAGAAAGTCTGCCTTGCGAAAACAATGTATTCGTTTGGATTTTTCTGATTTTTCTTCTATAACTCTACCCGTATCAAATGAAAGTTCGAATGTTGGGTGATATGGATCTTCAGGTTGCGTGAGTGGTGCTACTCTGGACAGAAACACACCTTCAGGATTTGATACAAAACACAAATCAAGTAGGCGACCTAATGAATTTCGAACATGGTTTACTTGAGATAGAGATATGTCAAGCAGGCCATCAATAAAATCATGCTGTACTATAGGTAGTAAGACATTCGATCCATCCTCAGTGGACCAAGTAACTCCAGGTATATTAAAATCACCTAGAACTATCAACTGATCCCTATCGGAAAGCTTATTTGCCACGGACTTAATGACGGATAGGTGATTTAAATAATCAGGAAGTTCAGACAACGGCGGAATATATGAGCAGGTTATGTATATATAGTTACCAGGAAGCGATAACTTTACACAAATAAATTCAATAGTATTGAATTCATCAAAAAATAACTGCTCAGACGGGAGGTTTGAATCAACTCCAATTAAGACTCCACCTCCCCGTCTAGAGGGACGGTCATACCTATATATTGTGTACTTACCTGGAAAAACTTCGGAGCTAAAGATCTCCGGCTTTAACCAGGTTTCTGTGAACACAATAATATGAGATGCAAAGGAAAGGCTATCGGAATACAATTTAGTAAGTTTGCTGCGCAAACCTCTTGCATTCTGATAGGAAAGTAGGAGGTTAGAAGTTAGTTTTTTGAAATTGGTACACTGGTTTGGCCTCGACTAGGAAGTTTTACTCCCACGGGCCCCTTCTTCTTTATCTTAGCCTCGAACTCTTTTACAACCATATTATCCGGCCAAAAGTCGCCCGAGCATATGGCTTCAAAAAGCTCGTTAGGGACAGTTATCTTGAAAGATGAAATGTCTCTAGCATAAGAAAACTTAAACTTTTCCACCTTTACACTATTACAATCGGCTTTAGTTTTGTCTTGTATATAAGACAATACATCAGAAGATGTTTGATCAGGGGAAAGCCGAGAAACGAAAATTTGTTTCTTGAGTGGAACCACTGAAAGGGATTTTGGTGGAGCAGACAATGCTTCTGCCAAACCAACTTGAGCCGGTTGTCCGGACTCAGTAGTCCCTTGTGGAGGAGATGCTATATTCTGAGAGATAGGTGGATCCACTAATTGTGAAACCACTACGGACAAATCGGAATTCTTAGAAGTCCCTGATTGCATGCATTCTGAAACGGATTGTTCGGATACCGAATCTTTTTTAGCTGCCGATCTTAGCAACATTTGAGGGTTTGCTGAAATCGGCTGCTGATCCGCCGGAATGCTCTGTTGTTCTTTTGATTTCGGTTGCGGGGTGTTCCCCTTTTGCTCCTTACCACCAGCGGCCTTTTTGCGCTTAGGGGACTCTTCTAATAGCTTACGACTATTAAACTGCGAGTCCAGCGCAGAGAGGAGATCATCAGCTCGGCGAAAACTATCTCTAGCAACACCGAAACAGCTAATCAGCCCCATCAGGCCGCCTTTAGTTTGGCGCATGAACGATTTCATCTCGTTCGCAACCTCGACACAAGCATCACAACAAAACTGCAAATTGGGCCCCTTCGATAGGTCATCACTTGTCCGGCCAGTAAAACCGGCGCACTTGGTGTGCACCATATTTTCACACAACCAGCAAGTCATATTCGACTGGTCAGCCCTGATTACGAGGCTGCATTTCTTGCAGAAGCAGACTAAATTTTTATTATTCATTGTATTTATTGGGACCACTGTACCAAGAAAGCGAATTGAAATTTATAAGCGAGCAGTTATAAGTACCGCAAGAGCGCAGAAACTGCACGCTTAGAACTTTCAAAGCAAAGAGAGCAAGAGAGCGGGAGCGTAACTAAGTTAAAGTGCATGCACAAAAGAGAAAACGGTGTAGATAAAAGAAAAGAAAACACAGATAAGAATTACGAAAATAAAACAATTAGTTAGTATCAAATACAAAGTGCACTCGCGAAGCGAACGGAGTTTAAATTTACATATGTTTGAATAACGCGGAAGAAAATTAAAATTGTTAACACCCACCGATGGGAATAAACGAAAACAAAATACAAAATTCGAAGCGCAGAAAAAAAACACGACCGTTCACTTTGAAAGTCAGAGACTTTTGCATGTAGATTTTAGGAGTTCCTACGCAGCGCAAGTTTGTTTCAAAATGGTGCCACGCCCCTCTGACGCCCACAATCCACAAGCTGTGGCCACAGTTTTGATGCTATTATGAAAATATTGTTTGATATGTGGTTCGTCAATACCTTTCGATTGGCCAAATAAAAGTTTGCAACGCCCACTCTAACGCCCAAAAACCCATTAAACGCTTAAGCCTGGCTAGCGCCTACATTTCCGCCTTTCATGGCGTATACAATAGCGCCATCTAACGGATGACTTTGGAACAGCTGGCCAAGGCGCTCAACAGAGTCAACGTTAATTCTCGATAAGGATTATTAAAGGAAATTGCGATGGCTTTCATTTGTCAATACCGAACTATATCCCAAGAACTTTGCAAATCATGTCAAGTTAGCCATAATGGAGGTCTGAGTCAAACAATGGCGTATGTGTGTATGTTTGTAAGCATATACATATGTATGTATTTACATTGTACACAGTTGCAATCGCCCTGCAAAGAAGGCATATTTATATTAAGTTGTTTAGCTGAGTAACGGGTATCTAATAGTCGAGGCACTCGACTATTGCGTTCTCTCTTGTTTTGAAGTTACAATCATTGCAAATTTTGTTTAGTACTTAAATGGCTCATAAATTGTTATTGTTTAATTATTTGTTAAATTTTATTGTTTGGGGTTCATTGGTTGGCGGATTTTTTTAACTACAAACACTATTTACGAAGCTTCGTAAAACTTTCAGCCCGTTAATGCCATTAAAAGCATTTTTGGCCGCGCTTCCATACAAGCGGGACCAGTGTGCAGTGCCTCAACTATTTCTGAGCCATTGGAAATCCATTTTCTAAGATTAAAGTCTACCTTTTCTAATTCAATGGTTATATTTTCCACGCAACTGTCATCTATATAAAAATCATTTTTAATTATATACCGTTGTTAATTTATAATTTTTTAGTTTTTTGTTTGGAGAGTCTCTCCAAATAATGTGCAAATAATCTGTGTTTATTTGCCGGCACTTTTTTCCACAGTCCGCCGATAATACAAATGGCCATTTAAGCCATTTGACGATGATATCAAAGATATCTTTTTGGACTCTTGGTCCAACCCACATAATGTCATTTAGACTTTTGTTTTTTGTAGTTTTCACTCGAAAACTACCCTAAATTTTGTTGTAAGGCTAGATTCCCTTACAACAAAGTCTATTTTAACTACTCCTTTTACGATATAGGGATATAAATTAACTCCTATAATAATATCTACCCTACTTGGATTATTAATGTAAGGGTCCGCCAAGGAATATTTCGTCCACTTTGAGATGTCAACATCTAAATTTTTGATCAGTAAAGCCTTCCTTAGTTTTGGAAGAATGATATTCAGGGGATTTTTTGTATCGTCGCGCATATTTATACTTAAATGAACTTTGTGCTTTGAACAGGACACTCCACTAACCGCGGTAATATTTTGTTTACGAGATAAATTTAATATTTGCGCAGATTCTTCTGAAATAATGGTGCATTGCGATCCACTGTCAATTCATGCCCTTAGGTTTTCATAGCACCATTATTTGATTTAACCTTAATACAGGTGATTCTTTTGCTCTTTTTTCAGTCGCAACATGGCGCATGGTGTGATGCGGTTTTTGCGGTTGAGCATAAATATTCCGAGTAACACTTCTTGAACACAGAATGCTTAAAGCATCTGTTGCACAAGCGCTGTTTTCTGATAAAATCCACTCTTTCTATCGGACTCATTCCCCTAAACTTATAACAATTTGTTACAAAGTGTGCAACTATTTTACAAAGTAGAAAACTTTCCTTAACAGTGGTATTTACCACTTTTTTAAACTTTTTCAGTTCATCATTTAGTGTTGAGCTAAGAGAACTCACACGTTGCTCTAAAAATTCCATTACATCGCTTAGTAATTTAATTTCCTTAGTTTTTTTATATGCGTTTCGTATATTTGAAGCGCTTCCCTGTTGAATTTTCGAATGAAATTCACTAAAATTCAATTTTACTCTGATTATATGAATTGATTTATTTATTGAATCAAAAAACCATTTTATTTTTTTTGCTGAATCCTTGTCTAGAATGGGCAATTCGATAAAACGATTCAGCTGATCTGAGAATATTTTTCTCTTATTTTCATACCGCTTAGTTCCCAAGCGGCAGTATAATTTTCTGCAGGACCTGTCAGCAAGTCAGCAACCATACTCCTTGCCTTGCCTTTAAAAGAGGTTTTCAAATAATTAAATTTTAGAGATGAGCTCAGATGAACTCTATTATGAATTATTTCTTTAAATAATTCAGAAAATAGGTCCCACTCTTTTTCTTGTCCTGAATGGTGGGAACTTGTATTTTTGGTATCTATCTATCTTTTTTTTCCAGATCTTCGCATCTCGCTCTCTCGCACTGTTAAGTGTCTCCACTTCTCTCTCCAAGCGACTCTTGAAACCTCCACCCCGTAGCTTTTAAGATATTTCTAATTTAAAAGTGTACAAGTGAAGTTCAATAAATTGTAATGTTATAACGTGGAAAAAAAAAATATATACATAAATCATTTCCCTGGACCACAATCTACCCGCAGCAAAAGCCACCCCTCGCCATTTCATGGATACGATCGCCATATTCCGACTACTTTTTCGTATTGATATTTCCATCTTTATACGGTCGCCATTTTCCGGCTTCTTTCTTCATATTTTCCCATTTCCATATTCTTGTTCATACGAACATATAATCTAGATGCACACTCTTTAATGTACGTACATATGCCTGACCATCTCAACATACCCTACAAACATTTCTACAGCGACATTTAACATACAGTCCACATTATCTACAATTTCCAAATTTATTACAAATTACAATTTATACACATACATTACCGAGTTGCCACAAACACACATATCCATACGCCCATATATACACACATATAACCCTAATGCATGCTTATTAATGTACGTACATACATATCTACATATTCATTTCAACATATGCACATAAGGGGAAAAGTCGTAGCGTAACGTAAGGCAACATAAGCACGATAACCCACATATGTTCTTTCGCGGTACACCCTACAAAAATTTCGAAAGCGACATTTACCTACAGTCCACATTATTTATAATTTCAAAATATAAGAAGTACTATATACACACATATACTCCTGATGCATGCTGATTAAGATACATAAATTAATATATGTAAAATTATATATTATACAAGTTAAAACATTGATTATTATTTTATATAAAAACATCAATCTTTTCTTTATTGAGTTGGATTAAGAACTGATTTCAATAATGACTGCGCGTCGTTCCATCGCTGCCACCGTATCTGCCGCTGCTGCTGTTTCTGCTAACATTCTTTATTATTATTAATTGCTGCTATCCTTCGCTGTCGCTGTTGGCCAATTTTAATTGTCATTGGCCAATGCATTCAATGCATTTTTGTTGTATGCACTTGGCCGAGTTCGGTCAACTTTGGAAATTGGCTATTCTGCATTCCCACGATTGCTGACCGAAAGGTGCAAGCTCAGCGCACGTGGCTTAGTTCGTGTGAACTTTATTGAGGGCATTTGTTGTGCAATCAATGCTTACTCTTACTTATGTCTGGGTCTTTATATAATTATACCCGTTACTCGTAGACTAAAAGGGTATATTGTATTCGTGCAAAAGTATGTAACAGTAGAAGGAAGCGTTTCCGACCCTATAAAGTATATATATTCTTGTTCAGGATCAACAGCCGAGTCGATCTAGCCATGTCCGTCTGTCTGTCTGTCCGTATGAACGCTGAGATCTCGGAAACTATAAAAGCTAGAAGATTGGCATTTTGCATGTATATTTTGGGAGTTCCTACGCAGCGCAAGTTTGTTTCAAAATGGTGCCACGACCCCTCTGATGCCCACAAGCCACAAGCTGTGGCCACAGTTTTGATGCTTTTATGAAAATTTTAATTGATATGTATTTGTTTCGTCAATACCTATCGATTGGCCTAATAAAAGTTTGCCACGCCCACTCTAACGCCCAAAAACCCATTAAACGCTTAAGCCTGGCTAGCGCCTACATTTCCGCCTTTCATAGCGCCATCTAACGGATGACTTTGGAACAGCTGGCCAAGGTGCTCAACAGAGTCAACTTTAATTCTCGACAAGGATTTCTATTAAAGGAAATTGCGATGGTTTTCATTTGTCAATACCGAACTACATATATCCCAAGAACTATGCAAATCAAATCAAGTTAGCCAAATTGGAGGTCTGAGTCAAACAATGGCGTATGTGTGTATGTATGTACGCATTGCACTCAAAAACATAAACATAAACACAGCTGTTGGTGCAGGACAAAAGCTGCCTGCGCTAAAGCAGCGCTGGTGCTGATGCTCGTGCTGTAAAGCTGCCAGCTCTAAGCGATCGCCGAATTCAAATTGATAATTTTACTCAGTTCAAATGATCAATTTGAATTCGGGTATCTTATAGTCGAGGCACTTGACTATAGCGTTCTCACTTGTTTTTTCTGTATTTGTTTTAACTCCATTTTCTGATATTGTATACCCCAAGAAATCTACTTCGAGATTTTGACCGTGATCTTCTTCATTTTTGCTAAAGACTATGATGTACGTATACATAGCAAATTTTCCCTATGTACTCTCTCAGAATGTCATCTAAAGCTCTTTGAAAAATGGATGGGGAATTTTTTAGACCGCAGGGAAGTCTCGTAAATTTATATTTTCCGCCGTTTACAGCGAATGCTGTTTTCTCTATGTCTTTCAATGGTATTTGGTTAAAACCACTATTGAGGTGCAATACCTAAAAATACTTGTTGTCCCCAAGTTGTGCAATAATTGGCCTATCTCAGGGATCGGATACCGATCTGAGATAGTAACTTTGTAAGGATGCTCTCTGGCCAGGATACAACTCTCAGTCGGATCCAGAGGTCCTTTTACAAGAAATTTGTAAAGTCACTGAGACATAGGGCTAGAGAGTAATGTTCGCGCGGCGAACGACGATTTTTGATCAATTATCGCGAAATGCTCCAGGACCTTCGAGGGTACGATAACGTCAGACCACCAAGTCTTTCCGGGACGGAAAATTCCACGTGCTGGACCTTCGGGCGAGGCCGCAGCCGGATTCTATCGTGGTTGGCCGAGATGTGTGGTGCTAGGGGTCAAGAATCCCACGGGCTGGACCTTCGGGCGAGGCCGCAGCCGGATTCTAATGTGGTTGGCCGAGACGCGTGGTTCGAAGGGTCAAGAATCGCACGGGCTGGACCTTCGGGCGAGGCCGCAGCCGGATTCTATCGTGGTTGACCGGCTGGAAGCAAGTTTGATTAGTCGGAAGGATCTGCCTTTCCGTTAAGATGTGGGCTTAATAGGGCCGGCGAGAGGATCTTCCGCCTCACCGTCGGAGTTAATAGGATACGAAGGGATCTGCCACTTCGCGGTAGGATACGAGGAGAGGATGCGTGAGAGGATCTTCCGTCTCGCCGCGGGGGCTAGTAGGGCACGAAGGGATCTGCCACTTCGCGGTAGGATATTAGAGGGGGATGCGTGAGAGGGTCTTCCGTCTCGCCGCGGGGGGTTAGTAGGGCACGAAGGGATCTGCCACTTCGCGGGGAAGGGGGATTAAGTAGGAGAATGAGGGGATCTTCCGCCTCACTACGCAGGCAGGTTATTGGGTGAAATTCAGTAGATCGGGATAACGTGTATGTATATGGTGCAAATAATTTACCGCTTCCAATTGGGTCATCAGTCGCTAACGGCCTGAATCACTCGGGGAACAAAGGGGTACGGGGTAAAAATAAAATGCATAACAATCTGGCTTGACGTTTCTTTTCGTACGAGTTCACTCAGTTTAATTCTTTGGTTTTAAAACGTCCCTGTGTTTCACTGCGCCGATTATACTGATTCACTAACCTTATTTCCTACCGACCGCGTTCTCTTTCACACGTGTTTTCTTTATTTTACTTTGTCCGCGTGCGCGACCGATCGCTTCGAAGTCCAAGAGCCGAGAGCCTCCCGGAAACCGCCGTGTGACCCTCTCATCCTTTTGGACCTTTCTCCCCAAGGAAGGTTTGGTATTTTCCCTATTTTCCAGTATCTTTCTCTATGGTTGCCACCTCGGGCGGGTGGTACGGAACCAAACTTGACCTATTTTGGTTTTATACCCAAAAATCCATAAGACCGCTTAACCATTACTAAATTATAATACTTCATTTTAAATCTCTTACATACTAATGGTAATAATGTGAAACTTAGATAACTATTGCTTAAATATATATTGTGGCGGCCTAGCCGTCAGGCGGGATCGTCACACCCCCCCTTTCCTACCGGGGGCTGATGATGAACCGCCCGTCGCTCTTCACGGTGACGACGTAGTGCCAATCCAGTCCCTTAACTGCGAAGCGAACGCGATGTCCTCGTCCGGCTTGTTCGGCCGCCCTCTCGGCGATCAGACGAATGGCCGATGTCGGCAATCGCCGCAGTTCGCCCGTCCCAATCCAACCTTCAGGTAACGGGGCTAACTCGTCTCGAGGTACCTCCGGAGTTGCTATGGATGAGGTCAACTCCTCCATGAACGACCCGTCCCAACCGGTCCCCTGGATCTCGTTCAAGACCTGATCGAGGACTCCGTCCTCCCATTCGGTCAGTGGTGCTCCTGGCGGTGCGCAGATCGGGGATTGGTGTGACGTCGATTGGACTGCAACGTCGTCCTCCTTGGCCTCGTCCGTCGGGTCTGCCGTACTGGCCTCTGCTGCCTCCGAGTTCTGGAATACCCGACGGAACAGGGGGCGATCTTCTATCCCGTCCTCGCTGTCGGTTGCCAACTCGCACTCCATAAAATATTTCACGTGGTGAGTCCCGTGGTGCGAACTCACGCGGCAACGCTTCGTCTCCTGCCCTCCGGTCTCCCGTGGTGAGCGCCGTAGTCCGACTGGGGATGTCTGGACCGCCTGGACGCGAGTCTCCCTCGGCGAGCGTTGTCGGCAAGTTGGCGACGTCTGGACAGACCGGGCACGGGTCTGCTTCGGCGAACGCTGCCAGCAAGTCGGGGATGTCTGCGTCTCCTGCGCGCGGGTCTTTTTCGGCGAGCACGGCGGCCGACGGGGGGACGTCGGGACCTCTGCTTGGGGACGGAACGTCGCGTCCCAATCCAGAGTGGGGGGTAGCGGTGGTGATGGAGGCTCGTCCACGTAAGGACCTTCGGCGTGTATCCAGGGTGTCTTAAACACAACCGACTTGACCTCGATGCGCATCATCGCGACATGCCCTTCCCAGCGGCTGACTTGGTCTTCGACCGTACGATGACACGAGTGTTCAATGGAGGGACGTTGGTGGGACTCGGTGTATCGCGGGTGACCGCCTCGAGGATCTCGCCTGGTCCACGGCTGTTCGTCGTCTCCTCGCGGTGCGTAATACCCTGGCCCCTGTGTGCGACGACATCTCGTGTAATCCTGAGGCTCGTCGCGTTCGTCGCTGTCGCTCGCGTTGCTGGAGTCGTCCTCGACGTTGAACGCTGCCGATGGTCGATCGGGTCGTCGTGTTTCGCCGGGTTTAGGGCTCCACATGCTCGCAAACCGCGACCCACCTGTACCCCCAGGCTCCTGGTCGTCGGAAGACTCAGCGCCGCCGTGAGGGTCTTCTTCACCTTGGCCATCGTCGGTAACCTGGTCCCCTGCGATCTCTCCCTCTTCGTCCCCCGATGTGTCCGAATCTCCTCCACTGTATCCTTCCGCGACCCACTCGTCGCGATCGGAAAGGTCGTGATGAAAAGATTCGGTATCATCGGAACCATCCGACAACTCGATGACTTCTTCCATCTGAAAGCGGAGACTAAACTTATAGATACGAGACCTTTATTGATTAAGCTCCCTACCTATCGGTGCAGTGAAACCTCTACTTAGAATACTTAGATAATAACATAGGGTGTGTTAGTACAATTCAGCTTAGAAATTACCGTATGACCTTGTACCCTACTTAACCTCTCGTGTCGGCCCCCTGGGTAGCATCGTCATCTTCTTCTGCGGCGGCATTCTCGAAGTCCTCTGAGTAATAGGGTTTCAGTTGGCTGATGTTGGCGGAGCGTGAACGTCTTTCTCCGGGGCTTCGCAACAGAACAAGGTTAGGGGATGTGAACCTCGTTACGGTGTAGGGACCGTCATATTTGGGGGCCAATTTGGCGGCGAAACCTTCGGCTGCCTTCGAGAGGGGATGTTGGCGTACCCACACTTTGTCACCGAGCTTCGGTCTCCACTCACGGCGTCGAAAGTTGTAATGACGTGCTTGCTCTTGAGAAGCACGTTGGAGGTTGGATCTGACGATGTCGAAGATTCCTCTGAGTTGGAGCGCTTTTCCTGCGGGGTCCTTAGATATCACCGCCGATCCTTCGCGTCCTTGCGTCAGAAAGGAACTTTGGTCTCCCTCGGTGAGTTGGGCTATCATCGTCTTGACAGTCCGATTCGTCCTCTCGGTAGGGTTCTCTTGTGGACAGTATGGGGCAGTATATTGGACCTCTACCCCTATCGTGCTGAAATACTCTTTCAAAGTGCGACTGGTGAATTGAGTACCATTATCGCAGACGAACTTCCGAGGGATGCCGACCCGACCCAGTATCCGTTCCCGGAATGCCTTCTGAACCTGGGCGGCGGTAGATTTCCGTAACGGGATCAACTCCACCCATTTGGAAAAGATGTCATGAAACACGAAGAGCATGGTGTTTCCGTGCTTTGACCGAGGTAGCGGGCCGACAAAGTCTGCGCATAGAACGTCAAACGGTTCGCTTGTTACGCGGGTTAGCATTTTGCCTGCCGCCTTCGTCTGGGCGGTTTTAAACTTCTGGCACGACTCGCAGCGCTGGACGTAACGCTTCGCGTTTCTAAACATGCCGGGCCAGAAATACCTCTGCGATAGTCGGGAAACGGTTTTTCGGACGCCCAAATGTCCAGCCGTGGGCGCGTCGTGGCGTTCTCGGAGGACTCGGACCCTGTTTGAACTAGGGACGCACAGTTTCCATGGGAAGTAGTCCTCGTCATCCGCTTTATGTCCCAAATTCCGGTATAGTTGTCCATTTTCCGTCATGTAGTCTGAGAACTTCTCGGGGCACTCTCTTATCTTAACTTGCATACCTTGGATCCATTTACAGGGTGTCTCCATCTCGGTCATCTGTTGCCAGACTTCACAGGGTTGCCGGGATAACGCGTCCGCCACCACGTTCAATTTGCCTCGGCGGAACCGCACGTCGAACTGGAATTGTTGCAACTCCAGCGCCCATCTGGCTACCCGACCGGAGGGGCTTTCGATGGAGTTCAACCATTTGAGGGCTAGGTGGTCGGTAACCACTTTGAACCGATACCCTTCCAAGTAGCACCTCATTTTCCTAATGGCCCATATAATGGCCAGACACTCTTTTTCCGTCGTCGTATAATTGCCCTCCGCGGCCGTGAGTCGACGGCTGGCGTACGCGATGACCCTCTCCTGGCCTTCGATATCTTGCGACAAGACTGCTCCTAGTCCCACGTCGCTTGCGTCAGTTTGCAACACAAACGTCTTGTCGAAGTCGGGACATCCTAACACGGGGGCGGTGGTTAACCTCTTTTTCACCTCCTCCAGCGCACTCTGTTGTTCGGGACCCCACGACCACTTCCGGCCTTTCTTTAACAGGGCCGTCATCGGTTGGACCACGGTTGCGAAGTTAGGGACGAACCGGCCATGCCTAGCCACTGCCGGAGCCCCTTGAGACAGGTAGGGGACTTAAGGTTGGTAACGGCCGTCACTTTCTCCGGGTCGGTTTGTACTCCTTCGGCGCTAATCACGTGGGCTAGGTAAACTAACCTCCTCCTGAAGAACGCGTACTTCTTTGGATTCACCTACAATACAAATGTTGCTCCTCCGTGGCGCCTATAACGATGATATCGTCCAAATAGGCGAAGGCGAACGGCTCCATGTCCGCACCGATCACACCATCCAAAGCGCGTTGGAAGGTTGCGCTGGCCGAGTGAAGCCCGAAGGGCATGACCTTCCACTGGTATAGGCCTCTGCCCGGAACGGTGAAGGCTGTGAATTGGCGGCTGTCCTTGGCCATGGGTATTTGCCAATAACCGTGCTTTAAGTCCAGCGTCGAAATGTATCGGGCTTGTCGTAGCTTCTCCAGAATATGGTTGATCCTGGGGACGGGGTACGTGTCGGGTACTGAGTGAGCGTTCAATTGCCTATAATCAACACACATGCGCCATTCACCCGTCTTCTTTTTGACCAACACTATGGGTGCGCTATGTGGACTCCGTGACGGTTCGATGGCGTCTTCGCGGAGTAGTTCGTCCACTTGGGTGTCGATCACGCTCTGCATTGCCGGATTCCTTGGGTAGTACCTTTGTTTCAAGGGTTTATCGTCTGGCATTATAATCCGCCACGTGTGATACGCCTTGAAGCTCCTTGAAAAGCGCCAACTCGCGAGTGATGAATTCCCGCTGGTCGGGTCTCAGATCATCCTCTTCCGCCGTTGGTTCTTCGCCCTCTGCTTCGTCGATTTCATCTGGAAAGTCCTGCAAGGCCCTTCCCGGTTCGTCGTGCCTCCCGGTCCCGTCTCCTCCGTCGTTCTTTAATTCTCTTGATGGGGCCATCTGACGCATGATCCGGCTGTGTGCGGGGACCTCACTCTGCTCTGCATACCTGGTGTCCTTATCGTCGGGTGCTTGACCCCCTAGAACCGTCATACTCCTTCCTTCGAGTATTTCCGAGTTCGTATCCTCTGATGACATCCGATCGACTTTGCTCAGCCGCAGTCGGGGGTCTTCCACCGACGGGCGCAATTTTACCTTTAAGGTAGCTTCTCCGCACTGCTGCTGCCTCACACTTTCGTATTCCGTTGCCATTTGGGTTAATTGCTCCAGCGTCGCGAACTCGTGGCGTCTTATATACAGACGATATTCCGGTGCCATATTTTCGTAGATCCGATAGAGTTCTTCTTCCTTTTGGTATCCGGCTTGCTGCATCTTGGTCCTCAACTCGACCAAATATTCCTTAAACGTCTCATCCGCTCCCTGGATGTGAGCTCGGATTTCGTCCTCTAGTCGCTCGAAGTAACGTGGGGGCAGGAAGAAACTTAAGAACTCGTGCAGAACCATCGCTCTGCCCTACCTTCCAAAATCTCTGACATGGCGCGGGGTACTTCCTCCTGGTTGATTCCGTAGGTCGCTATCTTCTCTTCAAGTTCAGCGATCAAGGTCAGTGGGTCCGACGTCCCGTCGAATCGTAGATTCCATTTATGCATCCGCTCGGCTAGTAAAGGACGAGAAAGAGTGATAATGAATGGAACTTCTGACTCTGGCGGCTTCGACACGCCATGACTTCCGAGGGATGAGGCGATAAAATCTCGTGACGTGCCGGGATGGACACCTCGATAGCTTGTCAGCCTTCCGGGAAAACTATGACCGGCGAAATATGGAGCATGACTCTGGTCAACTTGGGTTATCTTGGCTCCCGGCATGAACCCTTTGTCGCCTCCTAGGCGGTTCGGAGTGACGGCTCTCGAACTGTACTGCTCCTGTAGTTGAGCGAGTCGTTTCCACACCGATTCTGGAAACGATCCTGTGCTTACGAGTGTGGCGAACGCCTTCTGCGTTTCTGCTACGGTGCCGTCGGCGCTAAACCCGAACTCGAGTGCTAGAGCGGCTAACTCATCTTTACGCCGGGCATAAATCCATCGTACTCCTACACCTGGATTTTCTATCGAATCGGCTTCCTCGTACTCGCCGTCGGACTCCTTCGTATTAGCCATGGTTTATTGTGATACGTGAACCTTCTTCCTTTTCCTTTGCTTTTCCTTTTCATTTGCCTTTTCTTTTGCTCTCACAGTTGTAACACTCGGCAGGGGCGCGATCCTTCGGGATAAAGATCTTTATCTTAGTGGGTCTTTAGGCCACTTTGGTGTTACTCTAGTTAGCCTCAATGTCCCTGCTCGGGCGCCACTTGTAAGGATGCTCTCTGGCCAGGGTACAACTCTCAGTCGGATCCAGAGGTCCTTTTACAAGAAATTTGTAAACTCACTGAGACATAGGGCTAGAGAGTAATGTTCGCGCGGCGAACGACGATTTTTGATCAATTATCGCGAAATGCTCCAGGACCTTCGAGGGTACGATAACGTCAGACCACCAAGTCTTTCCGGGACGGAAAATTCCACGGGCTGGACCTTCGGGCGAGGCCGCAGCCGGATTCTATCGTGGTTGGCCGAGATGTGTGGTGCTAGGGGTCAAGAATCCCACGGGCTGGACCTTCGGGCGAGGCCGCAGCCGGATTCTATCGTGGTTGACCGGCTGGAAGCAAGTTTGATTAGTCGGAAGGATCTGCCTTTCCGTTAAGATGTGGGCTTAATAGGGCCGGTGAGAGGATCTTCCGCCTCACCGTCGGAGTTAATAGGATACGAAGGGATCTGCCACTTCGCGGTAGGATACGAGGAGAGGATGCATGAGAGGATCTTCCGTCTCGCCGCGGGGGTTAGTAGGACACGAAGGGATCTGCCACTTCGCGGGGGAGGGGGATTAAGTAGGAGAATGAGGGGATCTTCCGCCTCACTACGCAGGCAGGTTAGTGGGTGAAATTCAGTAGATCGGGATAACGTGTATGTATATGGTGCAAATAATTTACCGCTTCCAATTGGGTCATCAGTCGCTAACGGCCTGAATCACTCGGGGAACAAAGGGGTACGGGGTGAAAATAAAATGCATAACAATCTGGCTTGACGTTTCTTTTCGAACGAGTTCACTCAGTTTAATTCTTTGGTTTTAAAACGTCCCTGTGTTTCACTGCGCCGATTACAGTGATTCACTAACCTTATTTCCTACCGACCGCGTTCTCTTTCACACGTGTTTTCTTTATTTTACTTTGTCCGCGTGCGCGACCGATCGCTTCGAAGTCCAAGAGCCGAGAGCCTCCCGGAAACCGCCGTGTGACCCTCTCATCCTTTTGGACCTTTCTCCCCAAGGAAGGTTTGGTATTTTCCCTATTTTCCAGTATCTTTCTCTATGGTTGCCACCTCGGGCGGGTGGTACGGAACCAAACTTGACCTATTTTGGTTTTATACCCAAAAATCCATAAGACCGCTTAACCATTACTAAATTATAATACTTCATTTTAAATCTCTTACATACTAATGGTAATAATGTGAAACTTAGATAACTATTGCTTAAATATATATTGTGGCGACCTAGCCGTCAGGCGGGATCGTCACAACTTCATTAAGTTTCCTATAATCGATTACTAATCTGTACTTGTTTTCTTCGGACTGACCGGACTTTTTCGGAACTACCGATACTGGTTCATTATATGGTGATCTTGAAGGTCTTATAATGCCATCTTTTAGCATCTCGTTTATTTGTTTTTCTACTTCCTGTTTTAAAGATATTGGGTATGGGTAATGTTTTCCTTAAACTGGCGAATCGGACGAAGTTCTGATCTCACCTACTACTTTAGTTGTGTATGCTAACTTTGTATCAGGATCTGCAAAGAGGGTTTTGTGACTTTGTACGAGGAGATTTATAATTGATTTTTGAGGCTCGGTCATATGGCTGATTTGCGGTCCAATGGTATTTACTGCTTGTGTTTCTAATTGGTGAATTTTAATTTTGCGTTTATTTCCGAGAATTAATGTATCGTTCTTCACATCTATAGTGGCTCCTAGGCTTTTCATTGTGTCATCGCCCAGTATACCGTGAAAGGTTTTTAATGTTTCTAGCAAAAAAAATTTCATGTGTGAATCTGAAATTTTAGGGAGCTTAAGTATTGCATGTTGTGTTATTTTAGTTGTACCTCCGACTAACGGAAAAATGTTTCTCATTTTGTTTTGGTTTTGGTACTAATTGGTTTTGAATATAATTTTGATTTGAGCCCGTGTCTATTAAAAATTTTAGGATTTTTCCGTTCCCCGTGGTTACTTTTAAGTAAGGTAATGAGGAACGATTTATTCTAAAAAAAAAAAAGCTCGGACATATCTATGTATTCCTGCTGCTTAGTATCGTTTTGCCATACATATTCTTCTTGAAGCTCGTTTACATTATTTTCTTCTACCAACCGATAATACTCTTTCTCTGTACTTGGTGTAGTTTCTTCTGAATTTTGTTGTGCGGCGCTTTCTGTCTCTGGCTGAATATGGAATTGCCGTGGGATTTTATTAATGTTTGTAACGTTGGAAGCACTGAGAGGTCTTTTCCCTGCATAATCGTTATATGCCGAACTGTTCATATAACTGACTGATCGACCTCCATAGGTACAGTTCCGGTTGTGGTCGGGGGGGGGGGGAGGTTTTGGGGTGCTGTAGGATGCTACCGCACCGGCCTGATTTGTAAAGGGCTGTTTATAAGATTTAAATTGTTTAGGCCGGGTAATTGGGGTTGCTCCAGTTACGGGTACCCACTGCATTTGGTTCGGGTTATGATAGAGTTGTGGATGGAAGTTTTGTTTGACGGCTACCATCCTATATGGCTGTTGGGGTTTTGGAGGTAGTAAAGGTGCTGTTATAAAGTTGCCATTATATTTTTTATAAAAAAGAATAGTCACTTTATTTTACTTTGCCATGGGCAGATCTTTATTACTGAATCGTCAAATTGATAATGAATTACAGCTAACTATTTGCGGCTGCGCTGCCTGCAAACATTGGCAGCGGCCGTCATATATATCGTAGTATATGCTCGCAATTGTATTTGTGCTGGTAGCACTGAGAGCGCGAGGGAAGTTGTACATGCATGACTTGTATGTGTCTGCACTCAGGCCATGGGAATATGCTGACACTAGCACTTCCCATAAGTTGGGCTCTGAGGCGCATTCATATTTCGGCTGGCCGCAAAATTTTAGCGGCCGGCGCTTTTGTATTTGTTTAAGTACACTGTAATACAATGTTGGTGTTGGTACAGTGGGTACTCGCTACAATGATACATGCATACTACATCTCCCTCCTTTTGAAAGATAACGTAATTCTATGAAGTTATTTTTTTACTATATGTATATAAAATATAAATGAACATCATGTTTTATAATAGTATATTTATTTTTTTTTTGTTGTTGTGTTATTTATTTAATTTATTTTTGTTTTTTTTTTCGAATCAGAAAGTATTATTTCTTTTAGTATATATATATATATATATATATTTATATATATATATTATTATATTATATATATTTTTTTAATTTTGTCTTTTATTTCCATTAAATTATGGTTCTTAATTTATGTATGGCCATACGTGATATATTATAAGAGAATTAAAATGATTAGGAAATAAAAATTTTTAACCTATCCTTATGTACTGATTGTTTTTTATTTTTGTTATTTGAAATTACTATGCTATCGTTTTCTTCTATACTTTCAACCTTATAAGGTCCAGTATATTTAAAGTCTAGCTTAGGCCCTGTTTCATTTTTCAATAAAACTTGATCTCCTATTTTTAAATCCAAATCTAAGGTATTTTTGTCATATCTCATTTTTTGTTTCTTTTTATGAGATTCTAACATTAATCTAGCTCTCTTAAATGCTTGTTCTAGTCTAAACTTAGATTCTTTAGCGTACTCATCTACATTATATAGATGTTTTATTTTATCTATAATATTAAATTGTTGAGGTAAATTTGAAGTTTTACCAAAAACTAACTCATATGGACAATAGTCATGTGCCATAGAGGGTGTTGTGTTGAAACAATATACGAAGTATTGCAACCATACATCCCAATCTGTTTTATCAACTGAGATGTATGAGCGGATGAACTCATTAAATGTTCTGTGGCTTCGCTCCACGGTTCCTACAGTCTGGTGATGATGTGCTGTTGAAGTTATGTTAAGTTTTTACATAAATCTTCAATTATCGAATTTTTGTATTCTGTTCCCATGTCCGTGATGAACGTCTTCATTGGACCGTACTTCAGAATAAAATCTTCGAATATAGCTTTTGCTACTGTTTTTGCACTTTTGTTCTGGATTGGTATTGCTACAAGGTACTTAGTTAAATCGCAAATTAGCGTTACTGTATATTAATTTCCTTGTTCAGATTTAGGTAGTGGACCGATCGTATCCACAATTATCCTGTCAAAAGCCATTTTTGGCGTTTCAGTTACCTTCAATGGTGTTTTTGTATGTTTGGTTGTTTTGGATTTTTGGCATTTTGGGCATTTCCTTATATAATTTGTTATAAATCGGGTCATATTTTTCCAACAATAATGCCTTTTTATCTTTGCTAATGTTTTAGCTATGCCTCTATGACCTCCTTGTCATGGAATGTAAACAGTAATGCTTCTTTCTCTTTATCATTATTTGATAATAAGGTCACCGGCTTGAGATTGTAATATTTTATTGCCCATTATTGATATAGTGTCAAATAACTTTTCGCTCGGTGCCACTTTGAGTTTGCTGATATTAAGTGTACCGGCTTCTTTTTCAAGCCTTTGAAAGAACCGACCTAAGTCGAGAATTCCATTGGTGTACATATCGCTAACATCAATTCTTGCTATAACTTTTTTTCCATGCTTAATAAACATAGTGAATCTGTTATTCGCAAGGTCACTAATTTTCGTACCTCGTCATTTACAATGACTTCGTATACGTTGGGCTGAGAAGCTTTATTTAGAGTTTGCCTAGGCAAATCTATTTTTTCTTTTTCATTTCCTGCGCAGGAATTTTTCTGTTTACTTTGGTTTGAAAATTCTTTAAATCCATTATGGTTATTCTTGAAAGCGCATCGGCTATATGATTGTCTTTTCCTTTAAGATATTCCACAGTAAAATCATATTCTTCTAAGTCTAATCTCATTCGCGTTAGTTATACCCGTTACTCGTAGAGTAAAAGGGTATATTGTATTCGTGCAAAAGTATGTAACAGCTAGAAGGAAGCGTTTCCGACCCTATAAAGTATATATATTCTTGTTCAGTATCACTAGCCGAGTCGATCTAGCCATGTCCGTCTGTCCGTCTGTCCGTCTGTCTGTCCGTATGAACGCTGAGATCTCGGAAACTATAAAAGCTAGAAGATTGGCATTTTGCATGCAGATTCTAGGAGTTCCTACGCAGCGCAAGTTTGTTTCAAAAAGGTGCCACGCCCCCTTTAACGCCCACAATCGCTTAAATACGATTTTAAAAATTTAAATATTTCGGAAAAGTAAAAATGCAGTTTTATTGTGTTTATCAATACCTATCGAAATGTAGAAGAAATTTTTCAAATCGGACCTTTCGTTAAAAAGTTATGCCTGATCAAAGTTTCTATCTCCATCTCCCTCGCACTCCTTTTACCTGAGTAACGGGTATCTGATAGTCGGGGCACCCGACTATAGCGTTCTCTCTTGTTTTGAGCTCGGGTTTGTCATCGAAAATAAGTAAGTTAATGGCCTATAGTCTGTCTTGACTGTGAAATTTCTTCCATAAATATATGGTCGAAAGTGATTTATTGCCCAGTGGGTCGCTGCTAATTCTTGTTCAGTTGTATTTTTGTTGCTCTCTCCTTTAGTAAATGATCTTGATGCATAGGCTACTGGTAGCTGTGTGTTATTGTAATCTTGAGTAAGAACAGCTCCACACGCTTGTTTGCTTGCATCTGTTGTTATACAAAATTCTTTATTAAAATGTGGGTATTGTAGAAGTGTAGGTTTCATTAATTGAATCTGTCCATTCGAATTTAACATTCTTTTTACATAATCTAGTTATGTGTCGTGAGTAATCGGAAAAATTTTTAATAAAACGCCTGTAGTAATTGCAAAATGCAACGAATCTTCTAGCGCTGTCTGCGTGCGTTGGGACTGGGTATTTTTCTATTACATCGTATTTTTTATTGTCTGGCAAAATACCTTTGTCAGTACACTTGTGTCCAAGGAAGGTCACTTCGTGTCTGAAAAATGTGCACTTTTCTGGGTGCAATTTAAGGTTGTGCTTCCTGCATAAATCAAAAACGTTTGTAAGATTTTTAATCATATGTTTTTCTGAACAACCGATGACAATTAGGTCATTCATATATAAGAATGCCTGTGAAGGTTCGATACCTGAAAATGCAATTGTCATCATTCTTTGGAAAGAATTTGGCGCTATTTTTAAGCCATAAGGTAATCGCGTGAAGCGATAGGAGCCATTGCTCGTGGAAAAGGATGTTATATTTCTAGACGTTTCTTCGAGTTCTATTTGATGAAATCCTGACATTAGATCTAAACATGAAAAGTATTTAGCTCTACCTAATTGGTCAAGAACATCGTCTATTCTTGGTAGCGGAAATTTATCTGATAAAATTTTTTTGTTAATTTGGCGGTAATCAATTACTAAACGCCATCTTTTAGTATCACAATTTGGTAATGATTTTTTCGGGACGATTAGTAATAGACTGTTGTATTCAGAAACTGAAGGTTCTACTATTTTGTCTTTAATTAATTTGTCGACTTGTTAACTCTTTATGTATACCGGTTCATCATCTTTCATTCTTATTTTTTGTTTTTAAAAATAATTAGTTGATATTGATTCGTATTCTTTTCCGAATATATCTGTGTTTTTTGTGCATAATTCGTTAAGAATTTCCTTGAACTGAGGAGGAAAATTTTTGTTTAATTTTTCTATAATTTCTTCTTGATTTACATATTTATTATATTTAATTATGTCGTAATCATCCAATGGTTCAATTTTCAGTGTATTTAATTGAATGATTGCAGTTTTATTAGTTGTATTCAAAATTCGGACAAAAGTGTTTTTAGAATCTCCAATGGAATTTCCAATGAATACACCATTTTGGACTTCTTGGTTTGGTATTAATATATACCTGGTTGCTGAATTTATAGCAATTTTTCGGACTATTTCGGATCTTGCTGGTAGAATTGTCAAATTATTTTCTAGTGTATGATTTATTGGAATATTAATCGGATTATAAAGGTTATCTGGTCTCAGTATGAGCCAATCGTTTTCTGGTTTTAAATCTATGCCTATGCCTACGAGGCTTCAAGGAGCTTTCGTAAGCTGTCTATTTCTGATGTAAATTTCTCAGCTGTTTTGCTTTTCTGGATTGTTTTCGCCATTTTCGCTTTGACTACATCGGATGTTTCACCGACTATAGTGTCTTGCAGTTTCTTTATTATTGAATTTATTGTTGTTTCATTCTGTACTTTGTATTTTTTTTTTTTTTTTTTTTTCGCGCGGAGTCCCACGGCTTACTTACCCGCCCAACCGACCGAGGGGCGCAGCCGTGTATCGTACGGCACGATTCGCGATAAGATAGACTCGCGTCTATCTTATCGCGAATAGGATAGGAAAATAAAGGTAAAGGTCCGGGGAAAAAAGTAATAGTTAGATCAATCTTGTGCCAATGAAGCAAGTATTAATCGTTTTAGGAGCGGCAGAGAGTCAAGATTTGATATTACAGGAAAAAGTCTATTATAGTCAGAACATAATACTCTGAAAGGCTCATGCAAGGCATAGTTAGATCTACAATGATTTAAAGTTAGGGGAATATAATTTCTGGTTAATCTACTTGGCACAGAAAAGTTTAGCCGACTTAACAAGTCGGGGCAGTCAATATCACCATGTATAAGGTTATAAATAAAGATAGTACCAAGCATCGTTCTACGGTTGGCTAGGGATGGTAAATTAATCAAAAGAAGTCTACTAGAATAAGAAGGTAAGATAAGATTTGCATCCCAGTTTAGGCGCCGTAAAGCAAAAAGAAGGAAGTTTTTTTTGTACAGATTCAATACGACCAATATGTATTCCGTATTGTGGACTCCAGACGGGAGACCCATACTCCAGAATCGGACGGACTAGCGAAATATATAACGTTTTAGTCAAATAAGGATCATCGAATTCTTTTGACCACCTTTTAATAAATCCAAGCACTCCTCTGGCTTTATTAACCATGGACGAAATGTGATTAGAAAATTTTAGTTTGGGGTCCAAGAGAACGCCAAGATCGTTTACAAGAGTTATTCTATCCAAAGAGCTGCCACTTAACGTGTAGGTCGCGTATATCGGATTGGCCCGATAAAAAGTCATCAGCTTGCACTTGGAACCGTTTAAATTTAGTAAATTATCTCGGCACCAGTTTTGAAAATTATCTAGATCGGATTGCAAGTCTAAATGGCAGGAAATGTCCTTATACTGCAGGCACAACTTAACATCATCTGCGTACATAAGTACGCGAGAATGACTTATAATTGAGGGAAGATCATTAATAAATAATGTAAAAAGTAACGGACCCAGATGGCTCCCTTGTGGGACACCGGAGGTAACACGGAGAATTTCAGAAATTGAATTTTTAAAAAGGACCCTTTGTGACCTGCCATTCAGATAACTTGAAATCCATTTAAGCAGATCAACTGGAAAACCTAAAAGGTCAAGTTTTTGAATGAGAAGTAAGTGATTTACAGAGTCAAATGCTTTACTAAAGTCAGTGTATATGACGTCTGTTTGAAAACTACTATTGAAGCCATTTATCACTAATGAAGTGAGCTCTAGAAGGTTTGTGATTGTGGATCTACGTTTAATACATCCGTGTTGACACGGAGAAATGATTGATCTGCAAAGGTGCTGGAAATGAGGAGTAATAATTTTTTCAAAAAGCTTAGGAATAGCTGACAACTTAGAAATACCTCTGTAGTTACTGGCTTCTAACTTGTTACCTTTTTTGAAAAGAGGAATAACAAATGATGTATAGTGTAGATCCTATTATTTTGGATTTAATGACTTCTACAGCCAAATCTTCGAATGTGCCTTTAGTTAAGTTAACCAACTTCAAGGCTGTTATGAATCTTTGAAGATGTATCGTTTGCCCGTTAAATTCCGGGATTGCATTCGAGATATCTTTTATATATGCCCCTTGGGCTGCTGGATCTGCCATTATGTTTTCTTTTGTGTCTGGCACGCTTACATCTGATTCTATTCTTCTTCTTCTGCTTCTGTTACTGTTATAACTGCAGGAATTGTTAGATCATGTAGATCTTTTTCTTTTATTTCGATTCCTTCGCTCGAATCGGAATCTTCATTTTCCGTTAGTTCTATGTCTTGATCTATTGTCAAAGGTGTATTTAAAATTGTCGGTATCGATATATTTAAATTATACCTATCTTTGACATTTATTAGATTTGAACGTAATTTGATCAATAATTTAGATAATTTTGACCAATTCGTTTTATTTATCGCTGCCCTATTTTCATGTCCTGTCACGGTCGCCATGTTATAAAGTTTCCATCATATTTTTTATAAAAAAGAATAGTCACTTTATTTTACTTTGCCATGGGCAGATCTTTATTATTGAATCGTCAAATTGATAATGAATTACATCTAACTATTTGCGGCTGCGCTGCCTGCAAACATTGGCCGTCATATATATCGTAGTATATGCTCGCAATTGTATTTGTGCTGGTAGCACTGAGAGCGCGAGGGAAGTTGTACATGCAAGTTAACAGTATAGGGCTAACCGCCCGACTCTACCGCCCCCCGCACCCCGTGCCACCTCAGCATTGCAACCAGGCACTGACACACCGCTCCCCCCGCACCCCGTGCAAACTCAGCACGGCGACATCCGCCGGCCACGGGAACGCTGACCGCTCACAGTGCAATTGGAGCACGGTGAGAACTGCAAGGTCTGCAGTACTTCGGCCGGCCACTGACGCTTACTCCAGCCGGCCACTGACGCTGACGCCGACGTCGACGGTGGGACGGGCACTTACCGAGGCTTGGCGATAATGGAGCAGCGCTTTGGACGGGCAGAACAAATTGGACCGGCCAACTGAGACATCTGAATATTGTATACACGAAATAAATTTTATAACGTAGTATAAAGACACTCTGGACTTCTTACTCATCCGGGGAATTGGAAGGGACAATTAAGGAACCTTATCCCAATGATTAGATATAAGTCAGTCCTCACAAGGACAGGAGTCCTTGGCAAGGACTTAACTGGCGCCCGAACAGGGACCTCTCCATTAAGCGACGAGGATCCCTAGGACAAGGTAAGGCGGGAAGTGAATTGTGTGTTGTGTGTGTGAGAAAAAGTGAGAGTAACCTTCCAAGAGAGGTACATTTTTTCCCCAAATAAATAAAATGAAAAAAGGTGAAAAGGGAAAAAATTAATTCCAAATAAATAAAATAGGAAAAGGTGAAAAGAAAAAAAAATAATTCCAAATAAATAAAATGAAAAAGGTGAAAAGGAAATAAATAAAAAAATTAACAAAAAATTTTAATTCCTAATAAGTGGAATGGAAAAAAAGTGAAAATGAGAATAATAAAACTTGATTCCAAATAAACAAAGAAAATGATAAGAATATGACCGACCCGCTGCTGTGATCTGACCTCCCGTCTTATTCACGAGTGCAAAAGGTTATCGTGAAATAAAAGAAGTGACCAAACCGCCGCGGTGGTTTTAATTCACGGGCGTTATAAGGTGTTACAAACATAAAGAAATATAAATTTTGATAACCGCTGTGGTAACTTGTTTACGAGCGGCCCCGATCTATAACAAAAAATAATATAACGTGGAAAGTGGTGTGGGTAATTCACTAGATACGCTCAGTGTTACCAGCACAGAAAGGCCCGCCTAGTGGATTGTGTGGTAACCGTACCTTAGTAGGTGATAAACCAAAACGGAATAATACGGCCCACCGCGCCTAACGCCGGATAAAAAAAGGAATCGACAATTTTTATTTACAAAAAATATACAAGTATTCACCGAGAAAAAAAAAAATTGAAAAGAAAAATATTATGATAAAATTGAAAAATATAAGGAGGAAAAATCTCACGAAACGAAAAATAAAAAACACACACACACGTAAAAATTCAATTCCCGCCTGCCCCCTAAATTAAAATATCTGAATCACACTAAAGTCATTCTTTTTACCCTTAGAATCTGCACGTTGTAAGTGACCTGATACTCATGTCCTGAACACACGAAGATAACACCAATAACACGAATAAAGAATAAATACGAAACACGGGTAAGTGAAGCGTTCTCAGCGAAGAATTTAATAATAAAAATTAAAAAAAAAAAATAATAAAAATAAAAAAAACTTTACCGTCACTCTACTCATAATTATCTTAAACTATTTGAAAAGACTCCCATTTGTTTGAATCGATTCGTTAGTATGGAGGAAATGAAAGCAGCTTTGACTAAATTTGAGGCTAGTCTGGCCATGTTGCTTGGCCAGATGGCTGACGTTAAAAACGATATTAAGAAAGTTAGTGATAAGGTAGTGAGCCTAGAGGAGGCTCAGGTTGTTCCCCAAACGAAGCCTTTGACTCCCGCCCGTACGGAGTATGAACTAAAAGAAATTGCTAGGCTGCCAGATTGTGTGAAGGAGCTGCAGGTCTTTGAGGGCGAAGCTGGTGGCTACGACTCTTGGATGGGTAGAGCCGAAACCATTCTAAAAGACTACGAAATAATCAAGGAAAGACCTCTCTATCGCTCCATAGTCGTTTGGCTTAGGCAGAAGATTAGGGGTAATGCAGAGACAACCCTTCTGTCATACAACGTGGCAGAAGACGATTGGCCTGAAATTAAACGCGTCGTAATGCTCCATTACGCCGATAAGCGAGACCTGCGCACACTAGAGTACCAGATGGGTCAAATGACTCAGGGGGCGAAGAGCGTGGAAACGTTTTACTCGGAATTAAATGCTCATTTTGACCTGATAATACGTTGCCTTAAAAACGGTAACCAAAGCCCTGGAATTCTTAGTGCGCTGGTCGAAACTTATAGGGACAGAGCCTTGGATGTCTTCATCAGAGACCTGAGTGGTGACCTCTCTAAATTATTATGCCAGAGGCCTACGCAATCTGTTTAGAGATGCAGAATCTTACCTCAATGAATCATGTCACCTATTCTAGTAAGTTTTCATCCCCTCAGCCTTACCGCCAGAAGTACTCTTGGCCCCAATCCAACCATTCTTCTTATAATAACCAATACCAATATCAAGACGCAGGCAGGAATTCTCAGCCCCCGCCAAGATATTCAAATCCGCGAGCGATCAAAATGGAGCCCCACCAGTCTGGCCACTCCTATCGTTCAAACCAGGGAAACAATATTTTAAGCTTTAAACGCAGCCCCAGTACCTCTTCCAATCTTAACCCTTTTCGGAAATCGCAAAGACTATACCAATTAACTGCTGTCCCATCCCCGGGTGAGGCCGCTTTAAACCAGCATGAGGAAAAATCCGTCAGTGAGGCTTATTATGATGAAGCTTTACCAGACAACCAGCCTGGCCGCCAACCTCACATGGAGGCTGGTAGTACTGGCGCAGTAAATTTTATGGCCAACGCCTCTCTAGCGTTCCATACATAGAGTATGGCGTGAAAGATGGGGCTAAGCTACAGTTTCTAATAAGCAGAAAATGTCAACTGATAGGCTTAATAGAAACAGAATTAAGCCGTTAAAATATAATCAGGGAGATACTGTCTATGTTTCTAACAAACAAATCAAGAGCAAAGACAAACATCGGTTCAAACCAGAGGAGATCGAAGATAATGGTAGAGTCACGGTCAAAACTAGATCGGGAAAAATCTTCCATAAGTCTCACATAAAAAGTTGAAGACTTACGCTGAAAACGTTTCACGAACTCTTTAAAATAACAAACAAGGGTATTAAATAAGAAAAACAATAGGTAAAAATTATTAACAAAACAAAATAAACAACTATTTTTCCTATCAGAAAATATAAAACAAAATTTAAAAAAAAATAAATTAGATAACATACAAAAAGTATAAAAGGAAAAAAATCAATAAATAAATAAAAATAGTATAATAATATAATTAATTAACAACAATTAACAGAAACACGAAACACTACACTAAGATTAAATATTAAATAAAAAATTGGGTAACGTCTCTCTCCCAAGTATGGCGATCATCCAAGTCGCAACTGCTCTTCACATCTTCAAATATGATACGCCGGTAGTCCCACTTCAGCAGGGTGTGGTATGGCGCGTTAATGGAGTATTCAAACTCGCCCACATTATTGACCTAAAACAGATACAAAATACAATTGACAAGACCACCGAAGAAACATCAGTGGTCACCGACACCAGAGTTGCAGCGCTGATATGCCACTACCTGGAAACTGCTACCGATGGCATTACAAGAATGACGTCTTCACACCGCGCGCCTCGGTCCATAGACTGGCTGGGGTCAGCCTGGAAATGGGTTGCCGGATCACCCGACGCATCGGATTGGAATACCATCCTCCAGTCTCAGGACAATGTAATGCAAAATAGTAATCAGCAGATACAAATAAACACGAGGTTGTTTGACTCCACGCACGAATCACTGCAGAAGCTTGACGTTATGATGGCAAGAGTGAACTCCATTGACGGAGAGGTCCATTCGGCCACAATTTTAATGCAGAAGGCAATGATACTGCTGAAGCAGGTCGATAAAAACACTCGAGCCTGTCAGCTAGCGAAGGCATCGGTAGTAAACTCAAATCTTTTGGATCACAAAGAAGTGGAAACCCTTCTGGCAGAAACTAACAGCCTACCATACCAAAATGTGGTGAAAGCCGTGGAATTCGCGGAACCATCTATCCTAACTAACGGAACCTGCCTATTATACGTGCTGGCACTACCAAAAGTCGTGGACACTAAATACAAGCTGATGCTTCTTTACCCCACGATTTCGGAGGGCAAACAAGTGGTGCTGGAATACAACAAGCTGGCGATGGACCCCCAGGAAACCTACGCAGTATTGGGCAATTGTCTCTCCATCGGAAATACGACTGTGTGCCAGGAAAAAAACTTAAGGAAACTGGACGAGGCCAGCTGTATTCCCAGGCTCCTAAAAGGAGGACACGCTCTCTGCGATCACCTGAGAAGCGATCAGGAGATTGTAGAGTTGGTCGGCGACGGTACCTTGTTCCTGACCAACTTCAACGGAACGGTCGTAGCGAACTCAGGGAAACGCCATCTGCTGGGATCGTTTATAGTCCAGTACGATAACGAGACCGTCCACATCGGGAACATGTCTTACAGCAGCTACTCGACAACACATGTGATGGCCATGCCGGCCGTACTAAGCAAAGTAACCGCAACTGGATACCAGCTTTCGCTAAAATATGTTCATGATTTTAGCCTGCAGAACTTAAGGAAGTTGTCAACAATATCTAACAATCGACCTACTGCCCCCCCCCCGCACCCCGTGCAAACTCAGCACGGCGACATCCGCCGGCCACGGGAACGCTGACCGCTCACAGTGCAATTGGAGCACGGTGAGAACTGCAAGGTCTGCAGTACTTCGGCCGGCCACTGACGCTTACTCCAGCCGGCCGCTGACGCTGACGCCGACGTCGACGGTGGGACGGGCACTTACCGAGGCTTGGCGGTAATGGAGCAGCGCTTTGGACGGGCAGAACAAATTGGACCGGCCAACTGAGACATCTGAATATTGTATACACGAAATAAATTTTATAACGTAGTATAAAGACACTCTGGACTTCTTACTCATCCGGAGAATTGGCCACATACTTGGAAGGGACAATTAAGGAACCTTATCCCAATGATTAGGTATAAGTCAGTCCTCACAAGGACAGGAGTCCTTGGCAAGGACTTAACTTGCATGCCTTGTATGTGTCTGCACTCAGGCCATGGGAATATGCTGACACTAGCACTTCCCATAAGTTGGGCTCTGAGGCGCATTCATATTTCGGCTGGCCGCAAAATTTTAGCGGCCGGCGCTTTTGTATTTGTTTAAGTACACTGTAATACAATGTTGGTGTCGGTACAGTGGGTACTCGCTAAAATGATACATGCATACTACAGTGCCTTCCCTAAAAATGGAATTTTTGGTGTTTGACTATTCAAGTAGACTGCACAGATGTAGGGCGAGTCCTAAGTCATGTGGCTCTTAAATGGCCAGTAGTTGTGCTAAGATGCCGTTGAGGCCTCTGACAAAGGTGTCTAAGCCTTTTTCTCTGTACATGGCTGTCTGAGATTGCACAGTTTCTTGTGAGGCATCGAAGTTGCCAATTTGATTTAGGATTAGTGATAGCTGTTGGTACACTGCTTGATAGTAATCGACTATACTATCGCTACCTTGATTAAGAGCATAACTGATATTCCAGAATCTTTAGGTCACGATTGTCAGCAAAATGCGCTGGTTCAGTCATTTGGGAGCTTAACTTTAAATTTTGATTACTCAGAATTCGGAAGGTTATTAATTAAAGAAATATAGTGTAGGTCTTTGATTATTGTGTAAATTTTTGACTTGTTGTGTGGATTTTTTCTTAAAGCTTAATTTCTTAATTTCTTTTTGGTTAGTATTTTTAATATTTTTCAATTTAAATTTGTTTCCTTTGATAGGTTGCTTAAAACTATTCTTACAGTTATAGCATATCTCGGCGTGCTCTCGTGACGACAGGATCGACAGATTCCAGTTTATCCCACGCTGCAACGATCTCTCCTGAGTGTGGGTTTACTAAGCGGCCTCCTCTGTACCTTACTCACGTTTCCTCAGAACGGATACTAAAGGGATCACGGCGATAAGTTTGACCTGATTAGTCCGCTAGGCTCAAGTCCTGTTTTTCCAGGAGTGACAATATAGTAGCTTTTTTTAAAAGGCACTTTCGCACTTCCGGGTCTCGGATTTTTCTTTTTCACTTCTCGCGGATTAGGCGGAGGTTCAAACGAAACGTCAGAGTTTTTTACTTTCCCGAACTTCACGAGGCGCGGAACTTGTTATCCTTTCGCGGCTTTTAGTCAGGTCCCTGATCGGGCGCCAGTTAAAAGATTGATTATTATTTTATATAAAAAAATCAATCTTTTCTTTATTGAGTTGGATGACTTTAATTAAGCTAGACAATTATTCATTATGACTATGCGTCGTTCCATCGCTGCCACCGTCTCTGCCGCTGCTGCTGTTTCTGCTAACGTTCTTTATTATTATTGGTTGCTGCTATTCTTCGCTGCTGATGTTGGCCAATTTTAATTGTCATTGGCCAATGCATTCAAGTTATAGTTTTTGTTGTATGCACTTGGCCGAGTTCGGTCAACTTTGGGAATTGGCTATTCTGCATTCCCACGATCGCTGACCGAAAGGTGCAAGCTCAGCGCACGTGGCTTAGTTCGTGTGAACTCTATTGAGGGCATTTGTTGTGCAATCAATGCTTACTCTTACTTATGTCTGGGTCTTTATATAATTTTGGGTGTTAACTTACACATTTCCAAAAATAACTTAATTCCACCGAACACAATTTATTATATTATACATATTACCGAAAATAACTTGATTCCACCGAACCCATTTGCATTATATTTATTTCAGCAGCGCTAATTCGCACACACCGTCGGCTCACATCCATTAAATAAAAATAAATATATATTTTTTTTTTGTGGAAGCCGTGACGGTGAGCAATATATATATATATATTTCGATTCCTACCGCTCATTTTCGCAGCAAAGCAACACAATGCAAATATCTTGCAGAATATTTGTTCCAAAATCATCGTTATTTTCCTCGCACATAAAAATAGTTGATCCGAAAACTTTGAAATTTGTACTGTTGTTCCGTTTCCACATATTCTAAAAGTAGACCGGAGCAAACACAAGCGGACCGCTTGCAATTTAACTAAGTAGCCACTGCGATATATTAATTTTTTTGGTTTTTTCTTTTTTAAAAAATCAAATTAATTCCTTACGATTTTTGTCGCTTCGCTCCAGTATACATTGACATTGTTCGCATTCCGCTATTATGATTTTCGAAATTTTGGGGCCGCACCTGTATCCTCCGGAAGTTATCGATTTCGTCGTTCATTTTCTTTTCGAATCCAACCCGGTGATCCGCAACAGCGTGACCACATTCCAGGACAGACTTTTCCGGGCGGGTCTAATTTTTACAAAGCCAGAGCTATAATAACCACGACCACTATAATTGTTGTTGGTCTGATTATTATAGTTTCGGTTATGACCGTTATTTTGGTTATAGCCATTATATTGGTAATATCCGTTATTCTGATAATTACCTCGGTTATTGCCCCTACCGCGGTAATTAATTCTGAAGTTGTTACCGCGATAGTTGTTTCCTCTTTGTGTGTACAGTATTGAATTTGCATTGCCTGTCATTTCAGTACTGCATTGTATGTACTTAGTGACGGCTTCATTCATAGTTGTGAAGTTGCCTGCCTCTAAAATTGTTTTTATGCGGCCATGCTCACAATTTTTAACCATTGTGGTAATGGCTTCTTTTGTTCTGAATTTGTCAGCGTGTTCGGCTGGTAGGCCTTCGTCAATGTACGAGGCTTCAAGGAGCTTTCGTAAGCTGTCTATTTCTGATGTAAATTTCTCAGCTGTTTTGCTTTTCTGGCTTGTTTTCGCCATTTTCGCTTTGACTACATCGGATGTTTCACCGACTATAGTGTCTTGCAGTTTCTTTATTATTGAATTTATTGTTGTTTCATTCTGTACTTTGTATAGTGTAGATCCTATTATTTTGGATTTAATGACTTCTACAGCCAAATCTTCGAATGTGCCTTTAGTTAAGTTAACCAACTTCAAGGCTGTTATGAATCTTTGAAGATGTATCGTTTGCCCTTTAAATTCCGGGATTGCATTCGAGATATCTTTTATATATGCCCCTTGGGCTGCTGGATCTGCCATTATGTTTTCTTTTGTGTCTGGCACGCTTACATCTGGTTCTATATATTCTTCTTCTTCTGCTTCTGTTACTGTTATAACTGCAGGAATTGTTAGATCATGTAGATCTTTTTCTTTTATTTCGATTCCTTCGCTCGAATCGGAATCTTCATTTTCCGTTAGTTCTATGTCTTGATCTATTGTCAAAGGTGTATTTAAAATTGTCGGTATCGATATATTTAAATTATACCTATCTTTGACATTTATTAGATTTGAACGTAATTTGATCAATAATTTAGATAATTTTGACCAATTCGTTTTATTTATCGCTGCCCTATTTTCATGTCCTGTCACGGTCGCCATGTTATAAAGTTTCCATCATATTTTTTATAAAAAAGAATAGTCACTTTATTTTACTTTGCCATGGGCAGATCTTTATTATTGAATCGTCAAATTGACAATGAATTACATCTAACTATTTGCGGCTGCGCTGCCTGCAAACATTGGCCGTCATATATATCGTAGTATATGCTCGCAATTGTATTTGTGCTGGTAGCACTGAGAGCGCGAGGGAAGTTGTACATGCAAGTTAACAGTATAGGGCTAACCGCCCGACTCTACCGCCCCCCGCACCCCGTGCCACCTCAGCATTGCGACCAGGCACTGACACACCGCTCCCCCCGCACCCCGTGCAAACTCAGCACGGCGACATCCGCCGGCCACGGGAACGCTGACCGCTCACAGTGCAATTGGAGCACGGTGAGAACTGCAAGGTCTGCAGTACTTCGGCCGGCCACTGACGCTTACTCCAGCCGGCCACTGACGCTGACGCCGACGTCGACGGTGGGACGGGCACTTACCGAGGCTTGGCGATAATGGAGCAGCGCTTTGGACGGGCAGAACAAATTGGACCGGCCAACTGAGACATCTGAATATTGTATACACGAAATAAATTTTATAACGTAGTATAAAGACACTCTGGACTTCTTACTCATCCGGGGAATTGGAAGGGACAATTAAGGAACCTTATCCCAATGATTAGATATAAGTCAGTCCTCACAAGGACAGGAGTCCTTGGCAAGGACTTAACTGGCGCCCGAACAGGGACCTCTCCATTAAGCGACGAGGATCCCTAGGACAAGGTAAGGCGGGAAGTGAATTGTGTGTTGTGTGTGTGAGAAAAAGTGAGAGTAACCTTCCAAGAGAGGTACATTTTTTCCCCAAATAAATAAAATGAAAAAAGGTGAAAAGGGAAAAAATTAATTCCAAATAAATAAAATAAGAAAAGGTGAAAAGAAAAAAAAAATAATTCCAAATAAATAAAATGAAAAAGGTGAAAAGGAAATAAATAAAAAAATTAACAAAAAATTTTAATTCCTAATAAGTGGAATGGAAAAAAAGTGAAAATGAGAATAATAAAACTTGATTCCAAATAAACAAAGAAAATGATAAGAATATGACCGACCCGCTGCTGTGATCTGACCTCCCGTCTTATTCACGAGTGCAAAAGGTTATCGTGAAATAAAAGAAGTGACCAAACCGCCGCGGTGGTTTTAATTCACGGGCGTTATAAGGTGTTACAAACATAAAGAAATATAAATTTTGATAACCGCTGTGGTAACTTGTTTACGAGCGGCCCCGATCTATAACAAAAAATAATATAACGTGGAAAGTGGTGTGGGTAATTCACTAGATACGCTCAGTGTTACCAGCACAGAAAGGCCCGCCTAGTGGATTGTGTGGTAACCGTACCTTAGTAGGTGATAAACCAAAACGGAATAATACGGCCCACCGCGCCTAACGCCGGATAAAAAAAGGAATCGACAATTTTTATTTACAAAAAATATACAAGTATTCACCGAGAAAAAAAAAAAATTGAAAAGAAAAATATTATGATAAAATTGAAAAAAATAAGGAGGAAAAATCTCACGAAACGAAAAATAAAAAACACACACACACGTAAAAATTAAATTCCCGCCTGTCCCCTAAAATAAAATATCTGAATCACACTAAAGTCATTCTTTTTACCCTTAGAATCTGCACGTTGTAAGTGACCTGATACTCATGTCCTGAACACACGAAGATAACACCAATAACACGAATAAAGAATAAATACGAAACACGGGTAAGTGAAGCGTTCTCAGCGAAGAATTTAATAATAAAAATTAAAAAAAAAAATAATAAAAATAAAAAAAACTTTACCGTCACTCTACTCATAATTATCTTAAACTATTTGAAAAGACTCCCATTTGTTTGAATCGATTCGTTAGTATGGAGGAAATGAAAGCAGCTTTGACTAAATTTGAGGCTAGTCTGGCCATGTTGCTTGGCCAAATGGCTGACGTTAAAAACGATATTAAGAAAGTTAGTTATAAGGTAGTGAGCCTAGAGGAGGCTCAGGTTGTTCCCCAAACGAAGCCTTTGACTCCCGCCCGTACGGAGTATGAACTAAAAGAAATTGCTAGGCTGCCAGATTGTGTGAAGGAGCTGCAGGTCTTTGAGGGCGAAGCTGGTGGCTACGACTCTTGGATGGGTAGAGCCGAAACCATTCTAAAAGACTACGAAATAATCAAGGAAAGACCTCTCTATCGCTCCATAGTCGTTTGCCTTAGGCAGAAGATTAGGGGTAATGCGGAGACAACCCTTCTGTCATACAACGTGGCAGAAGACGATTGGCCTGAAATTAAACGCGTCCTAATGCTCCATTACGCCGATAAGCGAGACCTGCGCACACTAGAGTACCAGATGGGTCAAATGACTCAGGGGGCGAAGAGCGTGGAAACGTTTTACTCGGGAATAAATGCTCATTTTGACCTAATAATACGTTGCCTTAAAAACGGTAACCAAAGCCCTGGAATTCTTAGTGCACTGGTCGAAACTTATAGGGACAGAGCCTTGGATGTCTTCATCAGAGGCCTGAGTGGTGACCTCTCTAAATTATTGGTAATTCGCGGCCCAAAAAAATTGCCAGAGGCCTACGCAATCTGTTTATAGATGCAGAATCTTACCTCAATGAATCATGTCACATATTCTAGTAAGTTTTCATCCCCTCAGCCTTACCGCCAGAAGTACTCTTGGCCCCAATCCAACCATTCTTCTTATAATAACCAATACCAATATCAAGACGCAGGCAGGAATTCTCAGCCCCCGCCAAGATATTCAAATCCGCGAGCGATCAAAATGGAGCCCCACCAGTCTGGCCACTCCTATCGTTCAAACCAGGGAAACAATATTTTAAGCTTTAAACGCAGCCCCAGTACCTCTTCCAATCTTAACCCTTTTCGGAAATCGCAAAGACTATACCAATTAACTGCTGTCCCATCCCCGGGTGAGGCCGCTTTAAACCAGCATGAGGAAAAATCCGTCAGTGAGGCTTATTATGATGAAGCTTTACCAGACAACCAGCCTGGCCGCCAACCTCACATGGAGGCTGGTAGTACTGGCGCAGTAAATTTTATGGCCAACGCCTCTCTAGCGTTCCATACATAGAGTATGGCGTGAAAGATGGGGCTAAGCTACAGTTTCTAATAAGCAGAAAATGTCAACTGATAGGCTTAATAGAAACAGAATTAAGCCGTTAAAATATAATCAGGGAGATACTGTCTATGTTTCTAACAAACAAATCAAGAGCAAAGACAAACATCGGTTCAAACCAGAGGAGATCGAAGATAATGGTAGAGTCACGGTCAAAACTAGATCGGGAAAAATCTTCCATAAGTCTCACATAAAAAGTTCAAGACTTACGCTGAAAACGTTTCACGAACTCTTTAAAATAACAAACAAGGGTATTAAATAAGAAAAACAATAGGTAAAAATTATTAACAAAACAAAATAAACAACTATTTTTCCTATCAGAAAATATAAAACAAAATTTAAAAAAAAATAAATTAGATAACATACAAAAAGTATAAAAGGAAAAAAATCAATAAATAAATAAAAATAGTATAATAATATAATTAATTAACAACAATTAACAGAAACACGAAACACTACACTAAGATTAAATATTAAATAAAAAATTGGGTAACGTCTCTCTCCCAAGTATGGCGATCATCCAAGTCGCAACTGCTCTTCACATCTTCAAATATGATACGCCGGTAGTCCCACTTCAGCAGGGTGTGGTATGGCGCGTTAATGGAGTATTCAAACTCGCCCACATTATTGACCTAAAATAGATACAAAATACAATTGACAAGACCACCGAAGAAACATCAGTGGTCACCGACACCAGAGTTGCAGCGCTGATATGCCACTACCTGGAAACTGCTACCGATGGCATTACAAGAATGACGTCTTCACACCGCGCGCCTCGGTCCATAGACTGGCTGGGGTCAGCCTGGAAATGGGTTGCCGGATCACCCGACGCATCGGATTGGAATACCATCCCCCAGTCTCAGGACAATGTAATGCAAAATAGTAATCAGCAGATACAAATAAACACGAGGTTGTTTGACTCCACGCACGAATCACTGCAGAAGCTTGACGTTATGATGGCAAGAGTGGACTCCATTGACGGAGAGGTCCATTCGGCCACAATTTTAATGCAGAAGGCAATGATACTGCTGAAGCAGGTCGATGAAATCACTCGAGCCTGTCAGCTAGCGAAGGCATCGGTAGTAAACTCAAATCTTTTGGATCACAAAGAAGTGGAAACCCTTCTGGCAGAAACTAACAGCCTACCATACCAAAATGTGGTGGAAGCCGTGGAATTCGCGGAACCATCTATCCTAACTAACGGAACCTGCCTATTATACGTGCTGGCACTACCAAAAGTCGTGGACACTAAATACAAGCTGATGCTTCTTTACCCCACGATTACGGAGGGCAAACAAGTGGCGCTGGAATACAACAAGCTGGCGATGGACCCCCAGGAAACCTACGCAGTATTGGGCAATTGTCTCTCCATCGGAAATACGACTGTGTGCCAGGAAAAAAACTTAAGGAAACTGGACGAGGCCAGCTGTATTCCCAGGCTCCTAAAAGGAGGACACGCTCTCTGTGATCACCTGAGAAGCGATCAGGAGATTGTAGAGTTGGTCGGCGACGGTACCTTGTTCCTGACCAACTTCAACGGAACGGTCGTAACGAACTCAGGGAAACGCCATCTGCTGGGATCGTTTATAGTCCAGTACGATAACGAGACCGTCCACATCGGGAACATGTCTTACAGCATGATGGCCATGCTGGCCGTACTAAGCAAAGTAACCGCAACTGGATACCAGCTTTCGCTAAAATATGTTCATGATTTTAGCTTGCAGAACTTAAGGAAGTTGTCAACAATATCTAACAATTTTCTATTCTCAATCTTAACAGAAGCAGTGGTGATCCTCATTGTGGCCTTGCTGCTATACGTCGTATGGAAAAAAATAACCTGCACCAAATACATCCCAACGCATCGAAGCATCGTCGAACTAGAGGCGCGCACCATCAGTGCGGCCCCCGCGAAGAGTTGCTGATCTGCGGGACGCAGATTTTCGAAGGGGGAAGAGTTAACAGTATAGGGCTAACCGCCCGACTCTACCGCCCCCCGCACCCCGTGCCACCTCAGCATTGCGACCAGGCACTGACACACCGCTCCCCCCGCACCCCGTGCCAACTCAGCACAGCAACATCCGCCGACCGGGCACCGACCTACAGCCGCAAAATTTTTGCTGGCCGCAAAATTTTAGCGGCCGGCGCTTTTGTATTTGTTTAAGTACACTGTAATACAATGTTGGTGTCGGTACAGTGGGTACTCGCTACAATGATACATGCATACTACAGTGCCTTCCCTAAAAATGGAATTTTTGGTGTTTGACTATTCCTAGTGTTCTGATTCTCAAGTAGACTGCACAGATGTAGGGCGAGTCCTAAGTCATGTGGCTCTTAAACGGCCAGTAGTTGTGCTAAGATGCCGTTGAGGCCTCTGACAAAGGTGTCTAAGCCTTTTTCTCTGTACATGGCTGTCAGAGATTGCACATTTTCTTGTGAGGCATCGAAGTTGCCAATTTGGTTTAGGATTAGTGATAGCTGTTGGTACACTGCTTGATAGTAATCGACTATACTATCGCTACCTTGATTAAGAGCATAAGTGATATTCCAGAATCTTTAGGTCACGATTGTCAGCAAAATGCGCTGTTAGACATTTTGAGATAGCTATCCAATCTAAGGGGGTATTATAGGATTCTAGAACTGCGTCTGCTTGTCCGATGATTGTTTCGGATTGCTAAAAGAATTCCAAAATATTTTGGTGAGAAATGAGAATCGTCTCATTTCGAAGATTTTTAACACCCTTTCTATACTTTTTTCCATGAAGAATATTCGCTTTTGTTTCCCGAAAAATCTCTAAGTGCCCGCACGATGTCTGGTAATTTATCTAAGTCACTAAGATTGTACGCTAATTCTCTTTTAATTGTTTGGTCTGTATACTTGGAAAAATCCTTATTGGGATTAAGTATTTCTTTTACTAGGCTACTTAGATTTGCCTCTAAAACAGTTTTAATTTTTTCCTCGATGTCTCTCTCGATCATGATTCACGTGGTCGATTGTGCGTTACTAACTGACGAAGGTACGGCAAGATTAGCGAGTCTGTCTGCCAAATCTTGTTCAGTCATTTGGGATATATGAGCAATAAAAGGTTGAGCTTAACTTTAAATTTTGATTACTCAGAATTCGGAAGGTTATTAATTAAAGAAATATAGTGTAGGTCTTTGATTATTGTGTAAATTTTTGACTTGTTGTGTGGATTTTTTCTTAAAGCTTAATTTCTTAATTTCTTTTTGGTTAGTATTTTTAATATTTTTCAATTTAAATTTGTTTCCTTTGATAGGTTGTGTTCAGTTGTGTCCCCTTGTATTAAGTCAACAAGGGGTCATTGTACGAGAGGTTCCCAGGCAAAGGCAAACACAAAAGGATAAATTCAAAGCGATATAATTATTCTAATTCCAAGATTAACAAAAGTATGATACAGTGCAAATTTCGTTAGACCGGCGGCGTGCGTTCAGCGTTGTTCGACCGTGCAGACTGTTGGTTCTGGTTGCGTTTCGTTTTCTCTGCCCTCGCCCTACACAGGTCCAGATGAGCGAACGATCAGCTGATCGGTTCGCTCTCAAACTATCGGGACAAGCAGTAAACTGAACATGCCGCCCGCTAATGCTAGACCTAGCATGAGACATCCTCGCTTGTCCGGGTTCTCCAGGCTGTGGTAATGATAAGCGAGCTCGGATGCGTATCCTCGGTATCTAATAGAGAGATGAGAGCAAGATGTGTGCGCAAGATACAGTCTATAAATCGAGGTGAGTGCGTCTAGGCGCGGATTGGCAGAGGACAGAGCTTTGCTACGGATCGCTTCAGCTGCCCCTGCTTAGTTTTAACTGTCACCACCCGGACCAGTGCGTCCGTCCCTGGGTGCACCTCCATAACACGCCCGAGCAACCATTGTGATGGGGGGAACCTGTCGTCCTTGATAATGACAAGGTCGTTAAGCTGAACGCTTTCGGTCTCCTGACACCACTTTGGCCTTTGCTGAAGATGCGCTAACCAGTCACGACTCCAAGCCTTCCAGAAATGTCGTATCATCGTCTGCTGGATGAGGAACTGCTCTGCGAAGGATCTGGATTGTGGTTGATATTCCGGCGGCGCCAGCATTGAGTCTCCGATGAGGAAGTGCGCTGGGGTGAGCACTTCTAGATCGTCCGGGTCAGCCGTGAGAGGACAAAGCGGCCTTGAGTTGAGACACGCTTCTATGCTTACGAGCACCGTAGACAACTCTTCGTAGGTAAGCCGACGATCTGCAATGACTCTCTTTAGATGGTGTTTAACCGACTTTACATTGGCCTCCCAAAGCCCACCAAAGTTAGGTGACAGAGGAGGATTGAAGTGCCATGTTGTGCGCTGCGATGCAAGCTTGGGGGCGATGAGCTTCTCGTAATCCGCTTGAAGCTGACCGTACACCGTCTTCATTACATTGTCTGCACCCACAAAGTTGGTACCGTTGTCACTGTAAAGGTGCTGAACCATTCCTCGTCGCCCGGTGAACCTGTCCAGAGCCAGCAAAAAATGTTCCGTGGTGAGACCTGTCACCGCCTCCAAATGCACCGCCTTGGTTGCGAGACAAATGAACACAGCGATGTATCCCTTGTAAAAGCTAGTGCCTCGTAGGCGCGCTGCTTTAATCTCTATTGCGCCTGTGTAGTCGACACCAGTGGCAATGAATGGTCGACTAGGAGGGTTGACTCGATGAACGGGCAAGTCTCCCATAAGCTGAGCCGTAGTAGTTGGTCGCGTTCTGAAGCAGCGAACGCATTTCCGTATGACCCTTCGAACTGCTTGCCGTCCTGTCAGGATCCAAAAACGCTGACGCGCGTGTGCCAAAGTCAACTGCGCGCCCCCGTGCAGGGTTAGACAGTGAGAGTGACGTATTACTAATTCGGTGAAATGATGAGAGCTTGGCAGGATTATCGGATGACGACGTTCGTGCGACAAACTAGAATGGCGAAGTCGTCCCCTCACCCGCAAGATGCCGTCCTCTAATATCGGCGACAAGTTTAATAATTTGCTCCGCGAGGGCAATCGTTTGGAGTTCCTTACTGCAGACAAGTCGGTTGCGAACGATTCTCGCTGTACGATACGCACGACGGCTAATAAAGCGTAGTCGAGCTCTTCAGTGATTAAGGGGCCAAGGCGCCTGTCTACCTTGCCGGACGCGTTGTCCTTGAAGCGCATGATGTAGGCTGTGACTCGTAAAGCCTGGCTGAGTGTTGAAAATCTCTCAAGAAACGACGGCTGCGGGACTGCATGGTGAACTCGCATTTTTGCCACCTTTGCCTCTAAAGCGGCGTCGTTAATGCCAATTTGACCGAAATCTGTCGATGGCCAACAGTCTTGATTGCGTACGAGCCACTCTGGCCCTCGCCACCACAGCTCGAAGTCCTTTAGCTCGATGGGAGTGAGACCGCGTGTAGCGCAATCCGCTGGATTCTCGGTAGTGCTAACGTGCCTCCACTGAATTGGCGAGGAATGATCCAAAACGAAGGCGACTCTATTCGCAACAAAGGTCTTCCATTTATTGACGTCTCCATGCAACCAGTGCAGCACAATTGTAGCATCCGTCCAATAGAAAGTCTGGACCCGAAAGGAGCTCAGAAACTTAGCCATAGTTAGCCACCTCACCAATTTGATGGCCAAAACCGCTCCACTTAACTCTGTTCGAGGTATAGTTAGGGGCTTGGTGGGAGTAACCTTTGATTTTGCAGCCATCAGAGATGTATAGCACCTTCCGTCCTGATGCTCTACTCTTAGGTACACAGCGGCTGCATAAGACGTGGAAGATCCGTCGCAAAATGCATGCATCTGCACTGAGGATATTGAAGATGGGGTGTAATGGATCCACCGATCTATGCTTATCTCGCCGATCCTCAGTAAGTTGTCTCGAAATACTCGCCATCGCTCTGCGATATTATCAGGAACCGCGTCGTCCCAGTCCAGAACCGTCTGCGTGCCGTCTGCCTGCTTTGTCTTGGCCATGGTAACCTCTTTCAATATAAGTTTTCCCGAGATGATGACCGGCGCAATGAGACCCAGCGGGTCAAACAACCTTGCTATACTGGATAGGATCATCCTCTTTGTGGAGCTGACTGGCATCTCGAAGTTGATCTGGTATTTAAAACAGTCCTTGTTTGGCAGCCAATACATTCCTAAAGCCTTTATGGGATCTGTAATGTCCCAACTTAACAGGGTCTGAGTGCAATGGTACTCTGACGGAATCGAGAGCAAAAGCCTCGAATCGTTGCTGGCCCACTTTCGCAACTCCATGCGCGCGGATTTTATAGCACCCGATACCTGCAACCGCTTATCCTCTGCCTCCTCTATAGTATGTCCTCCAGAAAGAATGTCGTCTACATATATTTCGTTCATCAGCACCTCCTTGGCCTTAGGAAATGAAAGCTGCTCATCCTTTGCCAGCTGTTGAATAACTCTGATAGCTGTGAACGGTGCTGAAGCCGTCCCAAAGGTCAATGTCGATAACGCAAAAACATTGATGGCTCCATCCGCCGCCCGCCATAAAATCCGCTGATATTGGGCGTCTTCTGGGTGAACATCTATGCAGCGATACATCTTCTGTATATCCGCCGTGAAAACAAAACGATATTTCCGCCAGTTGAGTATAACCGATGACATGTCGTTCTGCAAAGTGGGTCCGATACAAAGTATATCGTTCAATGATCTCCCGTTACTAGTTCTTGAGGAGGCATCGAATACGATTCTTTGTTTGGTCGAATGGAGTTCCTCCTTGAAGACCGCATGGTGCGGAAGCACGCATGAAGCTACATGCATATTCGAAGATGTGCGCTTCATTAGACTGCTCTCACTGCCCACAGCAGGCGCTATTTGCTCAAGCGAAAAGTACTCCTCGATTTCCTCCACATATTTGTTCCACCGCCCCGGGTTGTTCGACAGACGCCTTTCCAATTGAATAAACCGATTCAGCGCCATTTGATGAGATCTCCCCAATACCATTGTTGGATCCAAATATGTTTTAAAGGGCAATCGTACTACGTAGCGGCCATCCGATCGACGTGCATGTGTTTCCTGGAAAAATGTTTCGCACCATGTATCCTCCTCCGTTTCCGTAGAACGATCAGGAACCGACTCGACTTCACAAAATCGTTTGAGCAATGACTCCGTGTCCAAAGTTACTCGATGACAGCGTAGTTCGGAAGATTTTGTAACTCCTTCTGCTCGCCCCGATAGTATCCATCCCAAACGGGTATTTTGAGCTATGGGTTCGTCGGGCAATCCAATCTTCGTGTCTGGCAACATGATTTGTGCCAACAGGTCCACTCCCAAGATGAGATCCACTCGTTTCGATCTGTAATAATTTGGATCAGCCAACGGGAGCCCTTGGATGTGATCCCATCGCTTCGGCGAAAAGCTGAGACTGGGGAGGCTGGATGTTACGGAATTGAGCACATATGCGGAATCAACATCTAAAGAAAAATTGGAATTAATAATACTGTTGATTTCAAGGTTGACCGTATACTTGCAACGACGACCGCCCCCTTGTCCTACCCCAAAAATGGATGCTCTGACGGCAGATCGTTTCAAATGAAGGGACTGAACAACGTGTTCAGATACTATGGTTGCTTCAGATCCTTGATCGATGAGAGCGTTTATTACTGCTTGCAGGCCGTTGGTCGGGTTTCGTACTATAATACGAGCCGTAGCGAGAAGTAGATTTTTCGAGGAAAGGTTGGATGACGTCGCCGAATGACATCTGTAAGATGCGTGCAGATTTTGATCCGACCTGGACTGCATGTTGTGTGCAGACCCTGTTTCCCTGGATGCCGGCGTCACAAACTGCGGTGTCGGCGGCCGGGCAGGATGCGATTGAGCGTGGTTCGAAGGCTGGTTCTGAGCCGGAACCGGGAAATGTAGCAACGTATGATGGCGCTGACCACAAACCTGACAACACTGCTTGCTGGTGCAGCGAGACAGGGCATGCGACTTGCTCAAGCAATTGACGCATAATTTAGCCCTACTGACTATGTCCTTGCGCTTGTAACAGTCCAGCGCCAAGAACGGTGGACAGCGACGTAGGATGTGGTCGCCGCCACAGTGATAACAAGGGTTATTCGAACGCCTTGGTTGCTCCTGTGCATTATGCACTCGCACGCGTTTGATCGGGTCTGTTGAACCTGGGCCAGCATTGGAGTCGTACGACGAGCTTCGATTCTCAATCGCATCCATTATGACCAGTCGATCGTTCAGAAATGATTCCAAGTCCCTATAGGAAGGAACCGTTGAAGAGCTACCTTGGTGGTGCTCCCAAGCGTTGTGGGTCTCCTTGGGCAGCTTCGATGCTATGTAATGCGCCAACCAGTGCTGCGATTCCCCGTCCAAGGCTTGAACGCGGCGGAAGGCAGCTAGGCAAACATTGACCGTGCTTAGCATCGACCGCAGAGAGTCGGTGTTGTCCTTTTGCAATCTGGGCAGCGCATAGATTGCGTTCATATGGTGTGAGAAAACGAGACGAGGATTGTTGTACCTTTTGATCATCATTCCCCAAGCCACTGCATAATTTACATCCGTGAGCTGCATCTGACGAATGTCATTATCACGACTTATGGGCAACGACTCCTTAAGAAAGTGCAATCTTTGGACATTGCTCAAATTGTTGTTGTTATGAATTAGACTTGTGAAGGCGTCGTAGTAGCCTGGCCAGTCCACACACGCACCGGAAAATTTAGGCACCGACATTTGCGGCATGTTTACTCGCAACTCCGGGTCGGCGTTTCCGGCGGCTGCTGTCGGCGTAGTATTTTCTAGTCCAAGTCTGTCGAAGTCTTCGGCGAGAGCGCAATAAGCGTCCATATAACGCTCCTCGAATTCTGATTGGAAATTCTTCGTGGCGTAACTTGAATCACTAAATCCATCCAAATTAACGATCACCGAGTGCGTCTCCCGAAAAGCGTTCCGTAATTCCTCCACTTGGTCCAGCCTTTTTTTGAGATAAATTTTAGTTTTCCTCGCCTGCGAATCTTTCCTAAAATTCTGTAACACAGACCTGAGAGCTTGGTGACGATCTGATTGCAGATTCACCAACTTGTCCAAATCAGCCGACTCAGGTTTCATGTTGGCAGGTGTAAGACTAAGGCCTGCGCAACTCACCACCCCGAATAATTATGTAATAGATAAATCTGTTATACTTGTCTCGCACACAACTTGGTAACTCACTCAGCTTGCATACCAGAACCACACCACAAAGAGGAAGGGAAGAGATAACGGCGCTTTGCAAAGTCCGGGTTGCCGTTGCTGCGCTTATGTATCGACGTCTTCGTTGCACTGCTTCGTTGAGCCGGCGTGTCGATCTGACGAAATTTATTTAACGGAATTCTAATTAACCTTTTACGAACTGTATTTGCTTTGCAGGGTCCCCTCATGGGCCACCATGTTCAGTTGTGTCCCCTTGTATTAAGTCAACAAGGGGTCATTGTACGAGAGGTTCCCAGGCAAAGGCAAACACAAAAGGATAAATTCAAAGCGATATAATTATTCTAATTCCAAGATTAACAAAAGTATGATACAGTGCAAATTTCGTTAGACCGGCGGCGTGCGTTCAGCGTTGTTCGACCGTGCAGACTGTTGGTTCTGGTTGCGTTTCGTTTTCTCTGCCCTCGCCCTACACAGGTCCAGATGAGCGAACGATCAGCTGATCGGTTCGCTCTCAAACTATCGGGACAAGCAGTAAACTGAACAGGTTGCTTAAAACTATTCTTACAGTTATAGCATATCTCGGCGTGCTCTCGTGACGACAGGATCGACAGATTCCAGTTTATCCCACGCTGCAACGATCTCTCCTGAGTGTGGGTTTACTAAGCGGCCTCCTCTGTACCTTACTCACGTTCCCTCAGAACGGATACTAAAGAGATCACGGCGATTAGATTGACCTGATTAGTCCGCTAGGCTCAAGTCGTGTTTTCTCCAGGAGTGACAATATAGTAGCTTTTTTTAAAAGGCACTTTCGCACTTCCGGGTCTCGGATTTTTCTTTTTCACTTCTCGCGGATTAGGCGGAGGTTCAAACGAAACGTCAGAGTTTTTTACTTTCCCAAACTTCACGAGGCGCGGAACTTGTTATCCTTTCGCGGCTTTTAATCAGGTCCCTGATCGGGCGCCAGTTAAAAGATTGATTATTATTTTATATAAAAAAATCAATCTTTTCTTTATTGAGTTGGATGACTTTAATTAAGCTAGACAATTATTCATTATGACTACGCGTCGTTCCATCGCTGCCACCGTCTCTGCCGCTGCTGCTGTTTCTGCTAACGTTCTTTATTATTATTGGTTGCTGCTATTCTTCGCTGCTGATGTTGGCCAATTTTAATTGTCATTGGCCAATGCATTCAAGTTATAGTTTTTGTTGTATGCACTTGGCCGAGTTCGGACAACTTTGGGAATTGGCTATTCTGCATTCCCACGATCGCTGACCGAAAGGTGCAAGCTCAGCGCACGTGGCTTAGTTCGTGTGAACTTTATTGATGGCATTTGTTGTGCAATCAATGCTTACTCTTACTTATGTCTGGGTCTTTATATATTTTGGGTGTTAACTTACATATTTCCAAAAATAACTTAATTCCACCGAACACAATTTATTTATATAATTTTGGGTGTTAACTTACACATTTCCAAAAATAACTTAATTCCACCGAACACAATTTATTATATTATACATATTACCAAAAATAACTTGATTCCACCGAACCCATTTGCATTACATTTATTTCAGCAGCGCTAATTCGCACACACCGTCGGCTCACATCCATTAAATAAAAATAAATAAATACATTTTTTTTTTTGTGCAAGCCGTGACGGTGAGCAATATATATATATATATTTCTATTCCTACCGCTCATTTTCGCAGCAAAGCAACACAATGCAAATATCTTGCAGAATATTTGTTCAAAATCATCGTTATTTTCCTCGCACATAAAAATAGTTGATCCGAAAACTTTGAAATTTGAACTGTTGTTCCGTTTCCACATATTCTAAAAGTAGACCGGAGCAAACACAAGCGGACCGCTTGCAATTTAACTAAGTAGCCACTGCGATATATTAATTTTTTGGTTTTTTCTTTTTAAAAAAATCAAATTAATTCCTTACGATTTTTGTCGCTTCGCTCCAGTATACATTGACATTGTTCGCATTCCGCTATTAGGATTTTCGAAATTTTGGGGCCGCACCTGTATCTTCCGGAAGTTATCGATTTCGTCGTTCATTTTCTTTTCGAATCCAACCCGGTGATCCGCAACAGCGTGTCCACATTCCAGGACAGACTTTTCCGGGCGGGTCTAATTTTTACAAAGCCAGACAGGTTTGCCCAGTTAATCTGATTTCTGGAATGCCAGGAGACCAGACAAATCGCTTTCCGCATCTCCTCGCGCGCGCACCTCAAGCCCACCAGCCCAAAATCAATAACGAAGGTAAATAGCGAAACTTCATTAGCCACCCCAGAAGGCGACAAGAAGTTATCTGTTCTTACGAGCAATCAGAAACGATTGTCTCTGAGCCCGCTCGCGCCTAAAGTTATGCCACAAATCCAGACCAAGTCTATAAAGTCGCTAGCAACCCGTTCTCAGGCAAAAATGAGCAACGAAATTGCAATTGCAGCCCTCGCGCGGTTAATCACGGTGTCCGACCGTATGAGCCATTTCAGAGAGACGATTGAAACTCCAGGGCCGTCACCTCCGTCTGTCCACACCTGCAAAGTCCGTAAGGAGCAAGTCCGCTCGCTATGGGACAAAGGCGAGAAAGAATTCGAAGCGTGTTTAGACACGATCTCCAGTATTACGACTGAAGGGGCGGAGGATATTTTGGCAACTCTGCACCCCAAATATGAATATTGCTATTCGGTGTACGAAGAGCTGGCGGTTCAGCTCAGCGAGTTAATTGACCGAGCCAGTTCACAGCAACCGATGTCGAGCACCGACAATCAGTCCGCGTACATTCCGTCTTGGTGCCGGTTGCCTCCATGTGATATTGAAGTTTTCGAGGGAGACTATCTCAAATGGCCAACATTCAGAGACCTTTTCACTGCCGTCTACGTCAACAACACACGGTTGAAGACGGTCGAGAAGTTATTCCATCTCAACGCGAAGACGAGCGGTGAGGCAAAGGCAATTGTTGCCAAGTCCCCGCTCACTAATGATGGTTTCGCTTCCGCTTGGGAGGCGCTTCGAGACTGTTTCGAAAACAAAAGACTTCTAGTGAAGAGCCAGCTCAAGCTTGAGTTCCGTTAATGCCGAAACTGGCCACGCCATAAAAGACAACATTAGCCCATTCCAAAATATCAACAGAAAATTGGGATTGCTTGCTGGTACACCTGTGCGCCAGTAAGTTGCCCAGGTTGACCCTTTCCTTGTCGGAACAATCCCTTACATCAAAGTCCGATATTCCTACAGGGGATGAGATGAAAGCATTCCTTAGCGATAGGTATATAACCTTAGAAGCCATTAAGATATGAGGCAGAGCCTTGGTGGTCCGTAAACTTCCAAAAATGCCCAGGTTACGAAAAAGCTTCGTTCATTTGAAGCCAAAGTGAGTGCCAAACCAAAGAGCTGCGATTTGTGCTCTAAGGAGAGTAACCCAGTGCGGTTGTGCCCTCGCTTTATTCAGATGGCAATCGAGGCGCGGGAAAGCTATATAAAAAAGAAGCAGTTATGTTTGAATTGCTTCGCGACAGGCCATCAGCTCCGGGATTGTTCCAGTACGCACAGCTGTTTCGTATGCCGAGGGAGACATCACACATTTTGCATCGAGGCAGCCCTTTTTCCAACAATCCAAGTTCCTCTGGAAAAGCGAGACCTATACCCGATCCTCCGATGAACATTCAAATGTACAAGTCCGTTTTGCCTCAGGCTCAAAAGAAGTTCTTTTGGGCACGCCAATGATTGATATCTGCCACCTCGGTACCCACTTCCAAGCACGCACTCTGATCGACTCGGGATCTGAAGCGACGTTTATTACGGAACGTCTTTTCAAGTTGGTCAATCAGCCGTTCCGCCCCATTCAAGCTCAAGTGTCTAGTTTAAATCAGACATTTTCTGCCCAGTCAACACGGCCTTGCCATTTCGTCATTCATTCTCCTACTAAGCCGGGCCTGCAGTTAGACACCGCAACGTATATTCTGCCAAAATTGTACAAGGCAGATTACCCTCACATTCAATTCCACAAGATGTCCAGAGAGATTTGCCAAACCTTCAATGGGCAGATCCCACATTTCTCCAGAGTTCCCAGATAGACGTTCTTATCGGAGCTGATATCCTTCCATCCGTGCTGCTGAGCGCCACAAAGACCAACATCTGCGGATCTCTTTTTGGGTAAGAGACCATCTTCAGGTGGGTGCTCACTGGTCCAGTCTCCATGTCCACAAGCAACCGAGTCTTAGCCTTTACGACTCAAGTTACAAAGCCCAATGAGGCGTCCTTAGACAAACTTCTTACTAAGTTTTGGGAGGTGGAAAATCTACCATCAAAAATTTTCTACGAACCACAACTAGAGACGCGAGCGGGAAGTACGTAGTTACGTTACCGTTCTGCGACCCCGATCATTGTGGATCTGAGTTGGGATACTCAAGGTCGATAGCACTCGCTCAGTTTCTGAGAAACGAGAATCGTTTACAAAGAGACGCTCCATTAAATGAGCAGTACAACTCCGTGATACAAGAATATTTGGATTTAGGCCATATGAGAGAGGTTTCGCCCACCCACAATTCTCCAAACTACTACCTCCCACATCATGCGGTAATTAAACCCGAAAGCACTACCACGAAACTGCGGGTGGTATTCAACGCTTCCAGCCCTTCAGCAAATGGGACTAGCTTGAACGATGTGCTTCATGCCGGTCCAGTCCTCCAATCTGACTTAACGATTCAGATTTTAAAGTGGCGCTATTTCAAGTATGTCTTTAGTGCGGACATCACGAACATGTATCGGCAGATCTGGATCGATCCAAAGCACACGCCCTTTTAAAGAATTCTAGTCCGAAACAAGGAAGGTGACATTCGAGATTACGAGCTGAAAACCGTAACATTCGATGTCAATTGCGCGCCCTATCTCGCCATCCGAGTGCTGCAACAGCTGGCTGATGATTCCTCGTCCGGGCCAAAATTTTTATGCAGGAGATCTGGCTGCAAGAGTTAGACTAGGATGACAACTTTCCCGACGAAATGAGCCATAGATGGCTCGATCAAATCCGTATTCCGAAATGGGTCGGGTACCAGCCCCAGGTAAAAATCGAGCTTCACGGATTCTGTGACACTTCCCAAAAAACCTATGCGGCTGCGCTGTATGTCAGGGTTGAAGTCAGTCAGCAGATAGTGACTAATCTGCTTACGGCAAAGACCCGGGTTGCCCCTGTGAAAACTGTATCCCTCTCCCGACTTGAGCTATGTGGTGCCCTATTGCTGGCAGATATGGCATCCACCATCCTTCCAAATATGCTGTCAGACAGCTTTGAGATTTTTTGCTGGACAGATTCCACCATTGTCCTGGCATAGTTAAAAAAACCAGCCGGCTCCTGGACCACATTCGTAGCCAACCGCGTAACCAAAATAGCTCAAGCTACAAAGATTGAGAATTGGTCACATGTGCGATCAGAACACAATTCTGCCGACCGAGCTAGTCGCGGCGTGTCCCTGCAAGAGTTGGGCGATAGCTCCCTCTAGTGACATGGGCCCCAATGGTTACAACTGCCCAAACTTCAATGGCCAGAAACTTCGGATCCACACCCAGTCACTGAGCTGATGATTTCCTTGAACGTTTCTCCAGACTAGACAAGGCTTTACGAGTCCTAGCTTACGTCCAAAAGTTCCTAAATCGCTGTCGTAAGGCTCCGGTAAGTCCAGATAGGCAGCTCAGTAATCGGGAAATCCGGGAAGCTGAGAAAACTTACATAATACTTGCCCAGCGTGAAGAGTACGCGCTCGAGCTTCGATTGTTGCGATGTAAAAGTTCCATACCCGCATCAACCCAAATTGCTAATTTATTTCCATTTATAGACCAACATGGCCTCTTAAGAGCATGTGGTCGCTTAACTGCCTCCAAGGTCCTGCAGTATGACGAGCGCCATCCTGTAATACTCCCGTACAGCTGTCGGCTATCTCGTCTTCTTGTTCAATTCACGCACCAGATTACGCTTCATGGCGGCAACCAATTGATATTCAAATATGGTATCAATTTCCTTTTATACTTATAATCTACTTCTTATATGTTTTGTTAAGACGATGACATCTGCGAGATTGTGGCTTCGAGGTCGTTGTGAGATTGTTGCATCGATGTCATTGTAAGATTGTTGCTTCAACGTCGTTGTTGTTGAGACTGGGTTGTTGCTGCTTCAATGTCCTTTATTTGGTTGTTACTTGTTACTTGTCGGCGAGATTTGGTTGTTACTTCGATGTCGTTTTTGTTGAGACTTGGTTGTTGCTGCTTCGATGTCCTTTATTTGGTTGTTACTTCAGATTTGGTTATTGTGGTTGTTTATTTATTTATTTTGATTGTAACCACTTTATGTTCGAGCTGTTTCCGTTAAACCGAACACCTTACTTTTTTTTAAACAATTTACCAATGTTCCTGACCTTAGTAAATAAAAATTGGTAATAAAAATATTTACATGAAAAATCGATCGACCAAGTACTCATAAAATTCATTACGAACATTTAAGAAGAAATTTGAAGAAAATCGGTTCAGTAGTTTTTTGCCAGTCCATATCACCGCAAAGTCATTATTCAAAAAACATCATTTCGAGATATTTGCGTTTAAAGTACAAGTTTGGATTTGAGCGGGGACAAGGTGCGCAGCTAGGAGCGCTGCAACTTTTTTTCTACTAATCAAATCTCTATGAAAATTTGGGGAAATGTTCAAGAAGTTGTTCTTTAAGATAGAGTAAAAAAAGTTTCGATTTTTTGAAAATGGAAAAAAAAAAATTAAAAAAGATATTCTTCAATCGAGCTTTTATTATTTACTACCTCTATATATACATAAGTTAACACCTTCCCTTCACTCCCTCTTGACCCCTACGATACGCAGACACCGCACCTTTTTCATCACCCCTCTCGGCCACCAACAAACTAAGGCCCATTCCCTTCACCCCTCTCGGCCACACAACGACAACACCCATTTAAGTGACTACAAAGTCAAGTGGCTACAATAACGCAGCCGATAAGTTATGAGCGATGCAGCGAAGAAACAACGAGAGCGACGCAGTGACCGAACGTCAGCGACGTCAGAACGACAGCGGCAGCGACAGAACGTGAGCGGAAGAATTGCATCGGCACCAGCGTGACAACGGAAGAGCACTGACCGCCCGCTAGCTATCTCTGCCGCTACCCCTAACAGAAATGCAGCTTTTGCATCTGGAGCGCAGCAACACATTGGGCCAAATACCCAAAATCGCAGCAATATGCAGACGTCGCGGTTCTGGTTAAGCCAACCGGTCACTTAAAGAACGAATTTTCTTTACTTCAAATTTTACCCCCGACTTGAGCAGACACTTATTTTATCTAAGAAATAAAACCATTGTAACGACTAAGAATAATTACTGCTTTATATTAACGTAAACTCGTTCATATAAAAGTCTAAGTCAAAGAAGACAAGACGATTAATCCCAAGACAAAGGAACAAAGATGTAGCTAACCCGTCTGGACATGTGTGGCCATAACTGGCGCTAGAAGCATTGGGTACAACTTTTTCTTCAATATCAACTTCTAATGATAATAAGTTAATTAAGTTAACAAATTTAAAATTAAGTTGCCGGTTATTGCTAAATGTTTAATACGATTTATTTATACGATAATTTACCAATAATCGGGAACTACATTTTTAATTTAATTCGTGTAAAGTTGGGTTAAAGCCTCCCAAGTCAACACAAAAACATTTTACAAAAAAATCGTTTTCCGAAAACACACAAAAAACGCGAAACATTTCAATTAAAAATCCACTAAACGCAGCTTGAGTAATCACAATTCTTGTACGAAAATCATTTAGACGTTATGCTGCTGGTAGAAACGCACCTCCCAAGCAAGTACAACTTTTAAATAAGTGGTTATGCACTTTACCGCACAGATCATCCGAATGGAAAAGGACACGACGTAACCGGATAAACGACACCGGCATAAATACAAAAAGTATGTGAATTCCCACATAGAACTCGCCCCTCAACTTAACTTGGAATCGGAAATCGACTTCAGTACTGAAGCCCTGGAAGACGTACTCGTTGCAGCAGCCAAAACGAAATCGTCCTCACCGCAAGTTATAAAAGTACCAGCAATGAAATCCTTTTCATAGCTAAGGTTGAAATCAAAAAGTCATTAGATATTTTTAATTAAACTCCGATATGGGACAATCAATTATCAACCACTTGAGTCGCCAAGATAATGACACTACACACGGACAGCGCCAGCCTTCAGTACTTACATACTCTGGCCTCTAAATCCCAGTATGGAAGACAAATATGTTTACTCTTTATTTTTGGAGGTTCTAGAACAATGTGTTTTTTGCCCACCCCTCTTACTATGAAATTTTCCCAAAATTGGGAACTTCGTATTGAGTTACATAACGTCATATGTAGGCTGGACATTAAAGGAAATACATTGATCCGATGCACTATTCCACCCCACATTTAAGCTATCAAAGAGTTGCATAGAAAGTGAGCATAGTTATATAGTGACATATTCACATATTCACATACCAAGAAATAAGAATATGCAGTGTAAGCGATCCCACGCTGAAAAGTGACATATTCACATATTCACATACCAAGAAATAAGAATATGCAGTGTAAGCGATCCCACGCTGAATCAATGTAAACAATCCACATCCGCAGCAGGCGATGCTGCTCCTCAATAACATAAACAATTATTGCAATGACTAAGCCCCGCTCCCTGAGTGGCACTCTCGCTCTCAAACTTATGTACAACCAATATCCCAAACGGGCGCTCTCGCTCTCAAACTTATGTACAACCAATATCCCAAACGGGCGCTCTCGCTCTCAAACTTATGTACAACCAATATCCCAAACGGGCGCTCTCGCTCCCAAACTAATGTAAACAAAGGGCAGCACAAGAAATATTTTTGTCACCAGTTTTTAGTCTTAAGCTGAGATCCATCAAATAAATACGTAAACTTCAACTTCGTGTGTTTGTACTCAAGCGTTGTCCTAAGTCTATCGACGGGACATTAATTCGACTCAACAATTAAAACATAAACATTTTACTGGCGCAGTCGGTAGGATACAAAAGTATCCGAAAAAAAAGAACCTCGAGTGGAAAATAAATTAAATTTTATAATTCAGTTCTCGAATAATAATTACGCAACCCATTTCAAAATCCTTCAACTTGGATTATAATTCCAATTCGGTTGTCCAACAAAAAGTGGAAGAATAGAAATACAACAAAAAACACAATAAGTCCAAAGGCACCTAACAGTTAATAAAAAAATAAATTTTAAGAAAAGTTAAAATTAAACAAACACTTAAACCTTAATAAGTGAAATCGAAAATAAAGTAAAACAAAAAACCCAATAAGTCCAAAGGCACCTAACAGTTAATAACAACATATAAATTTTAAGAATAATTAAAATTAAACAAACACTTAAACTTTAATAAGTGAAATCAAATAAACAAAAACAAAATTTTACCATAACAAAAAAAATTTTTGTACTTTAACAATGGCACAACCAATTATCGCCGCACCCCAAATCGTTACGCTAAGCGACAACAACCTTGCTGAAGCTCGTCGACAGCTAAAAGACATCATGCCATTTAAGGGTGATCCAGAAACTCTCTACACCTTCGTCAGCAGAGTGGACTATGTAATTTCACTCTACCCAACTAATGATGTGCGACAACAGAGGATTCTTCTTGGAGCCATCGAAAGAAACTTGGACGGACACGTAACACGATCATTGGGCCTTCCGAACATTGAAGATTGGCCTACCCTTAGATCGAGACTAGTTGCAGAATTTAAACCCCAAACACCGAACTACAAACTACTGGAGAACTTCAGGGAGACACCTTACAAAGGAAATCTGAGAGCATTCTGCGAGGAAGCAGAAAGACGACGTCAAGTGCTGATTTCGAAATTGCATCTGGAAGGTAACCAACCAGATTTTCTTATTTATGTTCAGGCGATTAAAGATTCCATTAAAATATTGATCAGAAAATTACCAATACAATTATTCACAATTTTGGTTCATCATGATATTGCAGACTTAAGATCGTTAATTACTATTGCACAAAATGAGGGAATATATGAAGAACATATTAATTTTGAATTAAATAAAAATCCAGAAAACCGAAATAAAAACTCAAACCCTAATCAGAATTCTAAACCACTCAAATTCAATACAAATACCCAAACCCAATATCGACCAAGTTACCCACAATATTCTCAGCCATTCCAACCTAATTTTAATCAATACATGCCATCATTTAGACCCACCTATACACAGCAGATGCCTAACAACCAAGCTATGTGGCACGCACCAAATTATATCGGACCCAACCAATACATGAACTCGCAACCATTTACTCACAAAAATCCTTTCCAACAATTTTCCAATAAAGTTCAAAATCCTCAAACAGCATATTTTAAAGGAAATAAATTCCCTCAACATCAACAACCCTCCACATCTAAAAATACTAACTTCCCGGTTACCAAACGACTAAGACCATCGGACAGTGATCAAACCAAAATGTCTATTGACGAATTGAGATTTCAAGACGCGTACGAATACGAAGAAATACAACCTAATTATTATGAACAACAGTATTATGACCAAAATCAATACCATGGGTTGATTAATGAAGGGCAACAACAGGTACAATCCACCCAAAATAAAGATGAACAAAATCCAAATAGCTCAGAGACAAATGAAAATTTTCGGTTAACAGCCCCGGACTACACCAATACATAGAAATAGCATACAAAGGTTGCACATACAATTGCCTTATAGACACAGGATCCACAATAAATATGATCAATAAAAATATATTTTGTCTTCCTATTCAAAATACTAAATGTGAAGTTTTGACATCAAATGGTCCTATTACATTGAACAACGTAATTATGTTACCCAGCAATAGTATTTTTAAAACAAATGAACCATTTTATGTACACAGTTTTTCTAATAATTATGATATACTGATTGGCAGAAAATTGTTAAAAAATGCACAATCAATTATAAATTACAAAAATAGCACAGTTACTCTTTTTGATAAAACATACAAATTAATAACTTCAAAATCAGAAAAAGACCAAAATTTTTATATCCAAAAGGAACTAGAACCAATTAAAAAATCACCACAGGAATCAATAAAAAAATTAGAATTTGGATTGTTTCGATTAGATCACCTTAATCAGGAGGAAACTTTAAGGTTGAAAAGTTTATTAAATAAATTCAAAAATCTTCAATATGAAGAAGGAGACAATTTAACATTTACAAATACCATTAAACACGTACTAAATACAACACATAACTCCCCAATTTATTCAAAACAGTACCCACTTGCTCAAGCGCATGAAATTGAAGTCGATAACCAAGTGCAGGAAATGCTTAATCAAGGATTAATTAGGGAAAGTAATTCACCATACAATAGTCCTACCTGGGTAGTACCCAAAAAAACGGATGCTTCTGGTAAAATTAAGTATAGAGTAGTAATTGACTATAGGAAGCTCAATGAAATAACTATTCCCGACAGATATCCTATACCAAACATGGACGAAATCCTTGGTAAACTAGGAAAATGCCAATATTTTACAACTATCGATTTGGCAAAGGGATTTCATCAAATAGAAATGGACCCAGATTCAATATCCAAAACTGCATTTTCCACTAAAAGCGGTCATTACGAATACCTTCGAATGCCATTTGGCCTTAGAAATGCACCCGCTACTTTTCAACGGTGCATGAATAATATCCTTCGACCGTTGCTCAATAAACACTGTTTAGTGTATTTAGACGATATTATAATTTTTTCCACATCCCTTACCGAACATTTAAATTCATTACAACTAGTTTTTTCCAAACTTGCAGAAGCCAATTTAAAATTGCAATTAGACAAATGTGAATTCTTAAAAAAAGAAGCTAGCTTTCTTGGTCACATCGTAACCCCTAATGGCATAAAACCAAACCCCCTTAAAGTTAAAGCCATAGTTTCATATCCAATTCCAACAAAAGTAAAAGAGATCAGAGCTTTCCTTGATTAACCGGTTATTATCGTAAATTTATCCCAAACTACGCAGACATAGCAAAACCAATGACCAAATGTTTAAAAAAAGGAGCAAAGATAGATACACAAAGTCTCGACTACATAGAAGCATTCAAAAAACTTAAAGCTTTAATAATTAGAGAACCAATTCTCCAATTACCCGATTTCGAAAAAAATTCACTTTAACCACAGATGCCAGTAATTTAGCCCTTGGGGCCGTACTTTCTCAAAACTGTCATCCTATATCCTTTATTAGCAGAACACTTAATGAACATGAATTAAATTACAGTGCTATCGAAAAAGAATTACTCGCCATAGTTTGGGCCACAAAAACATTTCGACATTATTTACTAGGACGACATTTTCTCATTGCTAGTGACCATCAACCTCTTAGATGGCTGCATACCTTAAAAGAACCGAATGCCAAGTTACAAAGATGGAGAGCCAAGTTAAACGAATACCAATTTAAAATCGACTATATTAAAGGAAAAGAAAATTCAGTTGCTGATGCTTTATCAAGAATTAAAATTGAAGAAAATCATCACAGTGAAGTTACTCAACATAGTGCAGAAGAAGATAATAGTAACCTAATTCATTTAACAGAAAAACCAATAAACTATTTCAAAAAACAAATAATTTTCATTAAATCCGATACAAATAAAGTAGAGCATTCAACAATATTCGGTAACTCCATTACCACAATCCAATATAATGTAATGACACTCGAAAAGGCCAAACAGATTTTACTTGATCATTTTATTCATAGAAACATTACCATTTATATCGAAAACGATGTAGATTTTGAAATCATTCAAAGAGCATACAGAGAAATTATTAATACCACTTACACTAAAGTAATTCGCAGCCTCTACCTATTAAAGAATGTTTGTTCATACGCCGAATTCAAAGAAATTATACTTCAATCACATGAAAAACTTTTACATCCAGGTATACAGAAAATGACTAAATTATTCAAAGAAAATCACTTCTTTCCAAATAGCCAATTATTAATTCAAAATATAATAAATGAATGCAACATATGCAATTTGGCTAAAACAGAACACAGAAATACCAAAATGCCTTTTAAAATCACACCCAACCCTGAACATTGTCGAGACAAATTTGTGGTAGATATTTATTCATCTGAGGGAAAACATTACATCAGTTGCATTGACATTTATTCTAAATTCGCAACACTTGAACATATTAAAACAAAGGATTGGATAGAATGCAGGAACGCGCTAATGCGCATTTTTAATCAGTTAGGTAAACCCAAATTACTAAAGGCAGACAAAGACGGAGCTTTTACCAGCCTGACTTTAAAGCGATGGCTTGAAGCAGAAGGAATTGAATTACAACTCAACACGGCAAAAAACGGTGTAGCAGACGTTGAAAGACTACATAAGACAATAAATGAAAAAATCCGAATAATCAACTCATCCGATGATGAAGAAATAAAATTAAGCAAGATAGAGACAATTCTTTACACATACAACCATAAAATAAAACATGACACCACTGGACAAACACCTGCTCAAATATTCTTATACGCTGGGCACCCAATATTAGACACTCAAAATATTAAAGAAAGGAAAATAGATAAAATAAATGAAGATCGACAGGAATTTAACATTGACACTAGATACAGAAAAGGTCCACTTCAAAAGGGAAAATTAGAAAATCCATTTAAGGCAAATAAAAATGTAGAACAAATAGACGAAGACCATTACAAAATTACTAATCGAAATAGAGAAACCCAATACTACAAAACACAATTTAAGAAACAAAAGAAAACTAATGCCGTTAAACTTCCACAGGAACCTTCTGTACAATGATGTTGTTTCTATTATTCACCACGGGCCACACTCAACAAATTCAAATAACCAACCCAGATTCCGACCTTGGCTATTTACTTTTCTCAAGCATTCCAATTCAAATACCGGTAGTGTATGAACATCACTGTTTAAGAATTAATTTAACGGAAATCAATATTATCACTGAATCTTTTGGTAAAAAAATCACAAACTCGCCCAGAATGAAATATTTGTACAACAAACTATTGAAAGAATTAAATGGTATAAATATTCATCAGCAAAATAGGCAGAAACGGGGACTATTTGACATAATTGGTTCATCTTTTAAATTTCTATTTGGCACACTTGATGAAAATGATAGGGTAAAAATAAACAAAAAAATAGATATAATTGCAGAAAATTCAATTCAACTTCATAAATTAAATGATGTCGTAAAGTTTGTGAATGAAGGACTGGAGAAACTTACTAACTACGAAAATAACCGCAATAGTATTGACACACTTGTTTATGAACTCATGCAATTTATTGAGTACATTGAAGACATAGAAATGGGCATGCAACTTTCACGTCTTGGACTTTTTAATCCAAAGTTACTCAATTACGACAAACTAGAATGCATTAACAACCAAAATATACTTTTAATCAAAACATCAACTTGGATTGACCACAAAAATAACGAATTACTACTTATTTCACATATCCCTATTAACCACAAAATCATTAACACCATTAAAATAATTCCTTATCCCGACCATAATGGGTATCAGTTAGACTATTCAGATCAACAATCATATTTTGAAGATGAGAATAAAATTTATAATCAAGACAATAAAGAAGTTAATAATGAATGCATTAAAAATATAATTAAGCGCAAAAATCCAATTTGTAATTTTATACCAACTCTTTCAAAAGAAATGATTCAATACATTGAACCAAATATTATACTTACATGGAATCTACCTGAAACTACAATCGAACAAAATTGTCAAGAATTAAATGGCGAAATAAAAATAAATGGAAGCAAAATTATTAGAATAAAACAATGTAGAGTTAAGATTGGAAATGTTATTTTAAGCGAAAATTCGTTAAGTCCAGAATTTGATTTAACAGCATTGTATTCACCGATTAATGTAACCAAGATAAAGATAGTAGAACATAATGACGTTTTAAACCTAATTTCAGAAAATAATACCACACTTTACGTAATTATAACATTAGTAGTTATTGTTCTTATTATTTTTCTTCTCCTATCAAAATTTTGTATACTAAATCCACTTACCTTTTTATATACAAAAATTAGAAAACAAGCAAAAAATAATCAAGAACCACAACAAAAAATAGAACCGGCACAAAACGAGTTGCCTGCATTGTACCCTGAAATACCAGCCCAAGCATAAGCAACCCTTTTTAAGGGGAGGGAAGTGACATATTCACATATTCACATACCAAGAAATAAGAATATGCAGTGTAAGCGATCCCACGCTGAAAAGTGACATATTCACATATTCACATACCAAGAAATAAGAATATGCAGTGTAAGCGATCCCACGCTGAATCAATGTAAACAATCCACATCCGCAGCAGGCGATGCTGCTCCTCAATAACATAAACAATTATTGCAATGACTAAGCCCCGCTCCCTGAGTGGCACTCTCGCTCTCAAACTTATGTACAACCAATATCCCAAACGGGCGCTCTCGCTCTCAAACTTATGTACAACCAATATCCCAAACGGGCGCTCTCGCTCTCAAACTTATGTACAACCAATATCCCAAACGGGCGCTCTCGCTCCCAAACTAATGTAAACAAAGGGCAGCACAAGAAATATTTTTGTCACCAGTTTTTAGTCTTAAGCTGAGATCCATCAAATAAATACGTAAACTTCAACTTCGTGTGTTTGTACTCAAGCGTTGTCCTAAGTCTATCGACGGGACATTAATTCGACTCAACAATTAAAACATAAACATTTTACTATATAGTAGTCGACTTAACATGTCCACGATATCCTGTCATACGTAACCAGAAATATATTTAACTCTATGAGGAAACTTGCGGGTGGCAAGGTCCGCCGCTGTGGTAGTTGGCCGGCTGGCCGAAGAATCCTCCAAGATGAATTACGAAGATTACGTTGGAAGGGTGACTGCCCTTTTTTACCTGCTGGCCACGGGACTCAGACAGTTTTTCAGTAATAAGAGTTTAACGACGGTTGTCGGAGTAGAATTTGTATGAGCGGCAGCTCTTTATTCATATAAAGTCAAATCTAAACTGAAACTTAATGCTAACAAAAAAGAGACTCATAGCGGCTACTCCAATGGGTAGTGTTTGCCGGCTCTGCACGAGCTTCCAACCAAACGCTATGTCAGCAATTTGGCCGGAGCGAGCCTTCGGACGATCGGTCATTGCCGTCGCCCGGTTAACTTAGTTAACTACTCCCTCCTCGAATTAAGGCCGCCCTCGGCCGACCCTCCCTTAGTTGGGCCGTAGATCTCCTGGCCAGGGTGACTCGCCGATAAGTGAGGACGACGCAGATCAACGCGAAGCAGATCACTTCTGTGATTAGCACTATCTGGTGCGAACGATAGCCGTTGATATCTTCCCCGAATTTCTTAATATGTTCCAGGTTACGTTCACTCAAGGGGTAAAGGTATGGAAGGCTGAGTATGTTATGCTCCAGGGTGATGTTCAGGGCAGGCGAGCTAGCCACTTCTGGTACCCTTTTCCGGGCCTCGTCGTGATTGACGTAACGGGTTTCGTTAACCGTGGCACTCTCAATGAAGGTAATGAGGTGTGTTCCTCGTAAGTGGACGTAAGTGCCGTTGTCCACCCTCAAACGAGCCGGGCGATCGTTTATGATGATAAGGCCTTCATCCACGTGGGTAATAGGGTGCAAATCGCTATTTGGATATCGCAGTGCGCAATACCCCCAGCGTGGAGTTCTTGGGGGCGTGATCATCTTAGCGCCAGTTGACAAAATGTAGCTCCAGGTGACACGGAGCTGCTTTTGACTGTGTGAATCTCTCCGTTGCAATCTGCTATGACCTTGTCCTCCACCATAAGTACTGTGACATGGTGTGACACGGGAAAAACTGTGATCTTGACATATGCTGACTTAATTTTTGGAAATTTAATAATGAAATGTAAAATGTTAACGGATTTTAATATTTTGACTATTGATTTGTTCCTGTACTTTGTTGTTAATATTTATCTGTCTGCTGTTTGCATTGATTAGTTGGAATTCAGTAAGTTTAATATTTTCAAGGTCCTCCGCGTCTGGCGTTCCCGCCATTACTTTAAGCGCGGCTCCCAAGAAGTCTAAACTCCTAGCTACCCTATGGAGGATGCTCAGTGATTCGAGCAGGGCACGCAGGTGAGCGACATCTACGATCAAAAGCTTTTGCATATGTGACTGGGGAAACATGTTAATCATGCCACCAGTTTCCTCCACCACGCGCCTATACTCTGAGAAATTCGCTGAGTGTCTCAAAAATGCGAATTCTTCCCATACTAAAATTCGTCCATCAATGATCGGAATGTATTTGGCTTGCGAGTAGTCCGTGACGTGCGCCGATGTCAGGTCAAAAAGGAATAGCAGAGGTATGGGTTTAAATCTTTAATTTTGGATTATAAAACTTATAAAACACCAAAACATATGAGATAAAGCGTAAATGAGTAGTGAGTTCGAATAATATTAATAAAACGTGATAAGGACAAAAACCTATGCCAAGTGGCTAAAGATAAAAAATGGAGAAAATAGTAAAAAATTATCAGGCAAATGACAACATGTTCGTTTCTCTCCTACCTAAGGTTATCCTTGTGGACCACCCTCCCCTTAATGAGGACTGTGGTGCCCTTAACGGTGAAAGCTTGTAGCCTAGTCTCCTGTTGGATTTCACTAGGACGTTGTCGCCGACATTGAACACTCTGTTTTGTCGGGAGGTATTTTACCTGCTTCTCAGCTTTTTTTGGGCATGTCTTATCCTATCCTATATATCGCACGGCGGGTCACTTGATTGTGTGACTACCACCTCGGCCGGCCTCTTATTGATGACCGAATGGATAGACTTGTTGTACTTAGACGTGGCCAGCAAGATCAACTCTACAGTGTCGCTAATGCCTTTGTCAATTTTGAGGCATCTGGCAAGCTCCACCAGAGTGCTGTGGAATCGCTCCACTTGTCCGTTCGAGACGCTGTGGAGTGGCTGGAGTAGAGATGCTAACCCCGAAGTGATTTTGCAGCATGGCCCGAATGGTGTGCGAGTTCAATGAGGGTTCATTGTCGCAGTAAATCACTCTGGCTTTATGGAAGACGTTAAGAAGTTGTAGTAAAGCCGGTTTAAGATCCTCTATTGTTCTATTGTTCCATTGCAAACTTTGAAAATTTGTCAATGCATGTGAGGAAGTATTGCTTATCAGAGGAGGAAATGTCTATGTGTAGCATTTCACCCACATGAGACGGTACTGGCGTTTCGCCGAGTTTGTGTTTTTTAGGATGCCTGTCATATTTTGCTTTAGCACAGGTCTTGCAGTTAGTGACGATTTCTTTCGCTAACTTGGTCATCTCCGGGAAATAGTATTTCGAAAGAAACTGCTTGACATTCTTCTGTGCAGATCTGTGAGCCCTATTATGCTCAGTGGTGAGGACTTCTCGTCTCTCAGCGACTGCGAAAATATCTGTAACACGGTTCTTACAGTGCCAGAATTTGGTGGCTGGGAATTGCTGGACCAATTCATCCGGTATCATTGCCAGCGTGTGCAGATCGCAATGAATGGTTTACGCCTTTGGGGTCTATAACGTCCGTGAGCTCCTCAAGCAGTGACTCCTTGCATATGAAGTCAATGATGTGCCGTCTCTTGTTTCCGAAGAGCACGAAGCTGCGCTTAGACGGAAAGCGTGCTTCCTCCAGAGTTATCTGGTTCTGAAAGCAATTCAATGGCTTATCCGTGGTTTTGATGGTGTGTGTCAGCGACACTTAGCTGTGAATAGTGACCGCACACGAATAAGCTTCTTCCGCCTCCACAACGTTAAATTGCTGTCTGGAGAGGGCATCCGCAACGAGATTCTCTTTGCCGGGCTTATAAAACATTTTAGCGCCGGACTCGTCGATGCGAGCTTTCCATCGTTTGATTTTCGCATTCGGATTGGATTCCGATACTGCGAATGTCAATGGCTGGTGGTCAGTATAGATATTTATATCTTTTACTGCATATAAGTAATGGCGTAATTTGGCCAGTGCCCAGACTATGGCTAACAGTTCACGCTTGTTAGTAGCGTAGTTAATCTCTCGGTCTTTTAGGGTTGTAGATATCATGGTGATGGGTCTTCCCTCTTGAGATAGTACCGCGCCAATGCCAAATGCCGAGGCATCCGTCGTTAGATCGAATGCCTTCTTGTAATCCAGGTAGCTGAGGATGACATCCTCTGAAGCCAGAATGTTACGCAACTTTTGGAAAGCAAGCCGTTGCTGTTCGCTTAATTGCACCTGTATATTTTTGGATCTGTGCCTACTGACACTTCCGTGCTCCCCTTTCAGAATATCGGAGATTAGCCTAGCCTAACGATCTCGCCTCGAATATATTTTTGGGTTCAGAGAAATCCTGAATGGCCTTGATTTTTTCTGTGGCACCGTTGTTGGTGACAATAAAGCCCAAAAAGCTAACGCTTTTCTTAAATAAACGCGATTTTTGCGTTGATACCCTCATATTGGCGTCGTGTCAGAACCCAATCCACGTGCCGTATGTGGGCGTTCTCGTCTTCTGAGAAAACGATCACATCATCAACATAAACATAGCAAAATTTTCCAACTTGCTCTCGCAATATGTCGTCGATGGTTCTTTGGAAGATGCTGGCAGCATTCTTCAAACCAAACGGTAGCCGGCGAAAGTCGTACTTTGCTCCGTTAACGGAAAAGGAAGTTTTTTCACGGTCACGCTCTGCCAGCGTGATCTGGTGGTAGCCAGACTTCAAGTCGAGTGTTGAGAAGTATTTGGCTTTGCCTAAATTCCATGGATCATAGAGATATTTGGCGTAGGATAGCGATCAGGTATCGCCCTCTTATTAAATTTACGAAAATCTAATACGAGCCTCATTTTGCGGTTGCCCGCTTCGTCAGTGCCCTTTTTGTCTACTACCCATATTGGGTTGTTGTAGGGGACTTTGACATTTGTATTACGCCATTTTTTAGCAACTCTTGGATTTCGTTATTGACAAAGTCAGCTGCACATTGGGTATGGGTAAAGCTTGGCATAAATGGGCTCATCACTAACCGTCCTGATGGTAGCTATCACCGACGTGTGTAAGGGAGGGTCTCGTTTGCAAAGGCTTTTTTATAAAGGCCTCTCTAGCTAGAAGCGGCGCGTCCGAGCAATCAATGGGTGTAAATTGACGTCGGGGCACGATTGGAATTCTAACTGTTCTACTTCCGAGCCCCATTTAAGGTGACCGGAAGCTAGGCAAAGCGATGCCCCTGACTGTTTTAACAGGTCAAGGCCAATTAAGGAACGTGGCCTTCAAGTTGAATAGGGAGACAAAGAACTTCTTATTGATGGTGGTGACGCCATGGATAGAATGTATCGTAAATGGCGATTCTACCTGGCGGATGCCTTTCAATCCTTCGTATGGACGGATGCAATTTTTTGCCGCGCCCGTATCTACAAAAAGCTTCATATCTACTCCCGCTTCTCTTCGTCTGATGACCGGTAGCAGGGATTTTCCCCTACAAAATTAATAACGTCCGAATCATATTCATGAATGGCGTCGTCATTGATTTTTTGGACCCCGTCTGAGGCTGCGGCGGTGTATTTTTCCTCAGATTCGCGCTCTGCGCGATGTTGTTAACTCTCTGCCTCTTGTGCGGGCCAGATCGATCGGACACGGCCAGCTTTCTGTTTTGGTAAGCCGGCGCCAGAGATGGCTTGAACATCCTGGACAGTGAAGGGTCGATGTCCATGGGCTCGGGAGTATTCTCACGAAGCCTATCACTGCGTGGAGCAGAGTGGACTTGAACTTAGTGCTGCTTTGTGAAATATGGATTCTTGCTAGCACCTGTTTGGAAATTGTTATGAGGAGTGGCCTGTTGGCGCTCCTGCATCTTTGGATATTGTTTCCTATCTTTATCCCCCTGGCTTTTTGCAAACGAAGCCGCGAAGGAATACCTCTCGTGATTTGCCTCCACCTCTTGGGCCAAAGCAAGCGCTGTTGGCATGTCCTTCGGCTTTGCCGAGAAGAGGACATCTGTGAGGCAGCGTTTTAATCCTGAGATGAATACTCGAAGAGCATCATCCCGGAACTACTCGCACAGGATCCTTGCCGCCGAAGCGTCGTGCGACATGGTGGCTTTGTTTGTGAGGAGCGTCAATTTTTTCTCTACCTCATTATAATATTGTAGCAGTGAGAGATTTCCCTGCCTGAGGGTGCCCATCTCTTGCTCTATGACATGCATCGGTCGCTTGTCACTGTATGTGAAGTCGAGGCGATTTATGATCGCATCAAAATTCAATACAGTGCACAACCGAAGAAAGAACGGCATCAAAAGGGCCCCTAATTTTGCTCCTAATAATAATTATCGCCTGGTAATGGCGTGAGCTATTTACATAATTTCTAAATATAAAATATGCAGCTACTGCCGCTTGCCGCCAAGAGACATATGTCCCTTGTGCCCCCGTAAATTCGGGCAGCCATTTAACGGCGTCTAGGGGCTGTGGCGGCTGAGTTGCCGCTATGGTAAACCAAGAAGCGAAGCTAACAGAGTCGAAATGTGAATGCGCGGTGTCGGGTTCGCGTACCGGCGCGGAGCGAGGAAGTAGTAAAAAAACAAAAGAAAACACCTTAATGTATAAAATGTTTAGTATAAATATACAATTTTGGTGCAAACAGCTTCACGAGTACTCCTCTTGACTTTTCGTGACGGATCGAGCAACTATATGTTTAAAGTCGGTATAAGATTCTCGCCATACTTGAGCCGCATATACGTTGGCTGGATAGTCATCATTGGGATCAGCCAACCTTGATATTATAGATATCAAGATAGTCTCCACTGCGTCTCATGTAAAAAGGAAAAAAAAAAACATTTCCATTGTTTTCGATGTTTGGGTGCCAAATTTCTGTGACAAACTTCATTCAGGGAGGTCGAAACGGGTATTTTTTGGGAAAGTATAGATGTACTTTAAAAACACCTTCTAAGCTGCCGGTGAAAAAAGAATGTTTTAGTTATTTATATTTAATTTAATCTATTTTATTTTTAAATACAAAAATTAGGGTTACATATAAAAAGAATTCAATTTGAATAGGACCTTCGTTAATTCAGCATTTTTAATACACTGTTCCTAAAAATATAAAAACTGTATAACTATTTTAAGTAATAGAAAATTCCGAATTAAAAAATCATTTTTGAAAACATTTTTTGTAACAACGCTACACGTATACTTTGTATTCGAATCTCGATGAACAATTTTCAAAAATTTTACACAGGAATAAGTAATAATAAAAATTAATTTTCTCAGTCGTTTAGAGCAGGTTTAAAATTGTAAATATTTTATCCTCTAGTCATCTCAAAACCCTCAACCAAAAGCAAATTAAGAAGAAACGATATAGGTGAATTTTTTTTTTTTTTTTTAATATATGCTTTATTTATTGAATTTTCTCTATATGAGACTAACAATAAGTATATCAAATCTTAAGAATATAACTTAACTTACAGTCATGTAGACTGAATTTAGACTAACGGGCCCTAATATTTATTGCTGGGCTGGTAGATCGTTACGATGCAGACGAGTTCTGTTCGAAACCCGTCTTAGGTTCCTTGCGAGATTATTTGGGTGCAGTGTAAGCTTGTTATGGTAGGCCGCTTTCTGCTCTGCTATTTCATCTTTGACCGGTGGTATGCCCAGATCCCTGTGGATGTTTTCGTTCCGAACATACCATGGTGCCCCAGTGATTGTTCGCAGGATTTTTGATTGTGAGCGCTGTATGATGTCAACGTTGCTGTTGCTCGCGTTCCCCCAGAGCTGGGAGCCGTAGGTCCAAATGGGCTTGAGGGTGGAGTTGTAGAGAAGAACTTTAAAGTCCAGACACAGGGGTGATCGAGAATTTATAATCCAGTGTAGGCTGCTAGCTTTAAGTCTGAGATGTGCTTTCTTGCATTCAATGTGCCTCCGCCAGGTTAGGCGTCTGTCGAGGTGGACGCCGAGATATGTTACATCGCTGGCTTGGGGAATCTGCGTACCATTCAAAGTTAGCGGCGGGCACGATTGTCTGTTGAGGGTAAACGTTATATGTTTACACTTTGATTCATTAATTTTGATTCGCCAGTCTGATAGCCACTTTTCAACTACCACCAAATGATCAGCCAGTTGAGCTGTTGCTCTAGTTGGGCATCTTGAGCGGCTCAGGATTGCGGTGTCGTCAGCAAATGTGGACGTAGTCAGCCTCTCGTTCGTAGGGATGTCTGATGTGTATAGGATAAACAGGGTAGGGCCCAGGGCGCTACCTTGTGGGACTCCGGCTTCAATGTTATACTCGTTGGATGTCGTTGTATTGCATCTAACCACAAAGACTCTGTGGTAGAGGTACGACTTAAGTAACTTATGAGTGTTTTCTGGCAGTAATGTTATGATTTTATGCATAAGGCCTTCAAGCCACACTCGATCGAATGCCTGAGAGACGTCGAGGAATATCGCACTACAATATTCCCGATGTTCGAAGGCTGTACGAATTTCTGAAGTTATCCGGTTGACTTGCTCGATGGTTCCGTGGCTTTCACGAAACCCGAATTGATGCGCCGGGATTAAGTTTTGTTCTCTTAAATATGGTGTAATGCGCGTGAGCAGGCATTTTTCCAGTAATTTGGACAGGCACGATAGTAAGCTTATTGGCCTGTACGATGAGGGAATTGTGTGGTCTTTGCCAGGCTTCGGTATCATTATAACCACGGACTTTTTCCATTTTTTTGGGGTAGTAGCCAAGTTTTGCGATCCCGTTAAATAGCTTGCATATAACATCCACTGCACAGTTTGGAAGTTCAATTATCATTTTTGGGGTTATTAGGTCGGCCCCTGGAGCCTTTTTCGGTTTTATTTGCTTCCTAATGACGTTAGCAATTTCAGGTGTTTGAAACAAAATCGGGTTAATTGCAATTTCAGAGCTAAACGGCGGTAGTTGAAGAGAGTTTGTGGCGGCGTTCGGCTGAAATACATTTCATAGGTGTAAAGCAAATGTTTCGGCTCTGTCTTCGTCACTGCGGGCCCAAGTACCCGAGGAGTTTCTAATCGGAGTGACTGATTCTATCGGAGAGCTTAAATTTGGGTGAGCTCTCCACAAAGGATGCTTGGTACTGGTCGGCGACAGTTTCTCGATGTACCGGCGCTGCGCAAGCTCCTCTTCTTGCTTGAGGGTTTTGGTGAGTCTGCGGGTGGCATCATTATAGAGTTGCTTCGAATGGGGCGATCTGCAGGATTGCCAAACGCGTCTTAGACGTCGTTTTTCCCGAACCAGTTGTTCGATTTGCAGATTAGTTTTGTATTGGTTGCTACGCACGATTGTCTCTTCTGGAGTTGAGATTTTGGCTGCTGCCACGAGTACTGACTCCAGGGCATCAGCACAGAAGTCGATGTCGTTCTCTATGTTTAACTGTGGTGTTAGTTCAATGTGGGAACTTACGTACTTTTTGTACTTTAGCCAGTTAGTTCTAGTCGAGGTCAGCCTGAAGGGGTACTCGATTACTTTCGGGCTTTGAAGGAGAGTTATTAAAACAGGCGAGTGGTCCGATGATAAGTCCGAAAGCGATTTGGCGCTGACTAAATTTCTTGGGATGTTCTTGGTCACAGCGAAGTCAATTAAGTCCGGGAGTTTTCTGGGGTCAGCTGGCCAGTATGTGGGGCTGCCAGGGGAGACATAGTCGAGTTTGTTGCTCAAATTTATGATTGCTTTATACAGTTGTCTTCCTTTGGGCGTCACTAGTCTTGATCCCCAGTGCGTGTGCTTGGCGTTGTAGTCTCCTCCTGCTATAAAGCGATCTCCGAGTGAATTGTAGAAGTCCAAGAATTGCTCTTCAGTTATTGTAAAACGCGGTGGGCAATAGACAGCGGCTATAGTGATACTGCCGTTGCCTGCTTGTAGTTTTATAGATGTAGCCTGCAAATAATTTGTTGCAAACCTCTGGTGAAAGTGGTGCTTAATGCGTTCCCTGATTAGGATTCCAGTTCCTCCGTGAGCCTTACCGTCCGGATGATCTGTGCAGTATGAAGTATAACCTCTTATTTGGAAGTTGTATTTACTTGTGAGATGCGTTTCTGCCAGCAGCATTACATCTATTTGGTTTTCATTGAGGAATTGAGTTATTTCAAGTTTGTGCCGTGAAACGCCATTGGCATTCCACATGGATATTCGAAGACAAGACATCGATTATTTAGATTGTTGGGATGTGAGCAAATTTATTAAAATGTTTTGATTTTGCATAAGGTTTGTCATTGTTGTTTTCATGAAGGACATAAATTCCATCATACCCTGTTGTAAAGTCAGCATCATGGTTTCCATGCTGTTTGGTATTTGTCCTATTGCTTGCTGAGGTGTTGTTATAATTTGCTCAGAGCATTGAGCTTGTGGGAACCGCGTCTGATTGGCAAGTCCTGATTTTAGGGCACTGGCGTATGAAACTCCCCCATTTGTGTTGAGGGGCCCAAATGAAGATCTGGCTGCTTTCGCAAAGAAAACATTAGGTGTGGTTTGGGATTGCACGTACGCATTTCGTGCATTCTGGGAGCGTGCTTGTTTTGCTTGTTGAAATTGACTCTTCAGCTCTTTATAGACCGGGCAGCCTCTGTAGTTTGCGGTATGGTTATCTCCACAGTTAGCGCATTTCTTTGTCTTTGGGTCTTCTTTGCTTGCAGGGCAAGGTTCGGATTTGTGGAAGCCACCACAAGCTACGCAGACTGAACGAAGCCCGCAGTTGTTTCTGGTGTGTCCATACTCTTGGCAGTTTGTGCATTGCAGCGGGCCATTCCGCTTATGCGGTTCTTCAACAGTAATCCTTCTGTGCAACAGGTATTGCAGTTTATAGATCGGGTGCACTTCATTTTTCTTCAAGGCTCTGCTTTCAGGCTCCAGTTCGACCTTAAAGAGTGGTTGCGGCTTTTTATTTTTGTTGATAATATTAATAATATTTTTGGAGAAGAATCCTTTTTCTTTCAGTGCCTCTTTTACCTCATTGGTGGATACGTCGGGCTCTATGCCCTTTAGCACTACTTGCAAGCCCTTGCTACTCTTGAGCTGGTACGTGTAGTAGGGTTTCCTAGCCTCGTCTAGGTAATTTGTTACAGCTCTGAATTGATCTTCAGTTTTAGCTTGAAGCTTTGTTTCATGAATATTCCCTTTAACAAGGGGAGTAACATAAAAGTTGTCATTCCCGACCAGCGCAACAATTCTCTTTACTAGGGTATTTGAGTTCTGTTCCCTTATGTAAATTGGTGGGGGCTTTGGTTTCTTTTGAACAGCCTGTCCAGATTCGGATTGATTATTATCAATTTCCGACAATAGGGCGAATCTGTTTTTACTAGATGCCCCTGGTTGTTCGTTGCCTTTATTAGGGCAATTTTGTTTTGGTTTATTTCCAACCATTTTATTTTGCGGGCTTAGCTTCCGTTTGATTTGGATGTAACGGTCCATGCCAGTCTGTATAGCCGGACCCACTTGTTGTTGCTTGATATTGCCGATATTGGCACTCGTACTTACACTTGGCTTTGTAGTTTTATTCGGCGCTGCAGAAGTTGCAAACGCATTCGAAATCGCGTTGTTGTTAACGGCGACCGTTGATGTTGTTGTTGCAGTGGCTGCGGTTGCAGAAATTAACGAGGTCGCAGTGCTCGTGGCTGGTGAGCTGTTAGTCGAAGCTGGGGGTGGGGTTATACACTGCAAGCTCCATGAAGTGGGAGTTGGTGTGAGTAGGGCGGGAGAACAAGACCGTGCTCTCGCACTGTCAATGGTCAGTAGGGCTGAGTTGCTCTTTGAAGAAGTTCTTTCTACTTCTGTATCACGGGTTGAGAAATAAGAAATATAACTGTTTCTCTTGTCTACGGAGCTTCTACGCTCATTTTTTGAATCGCCGCTCATTGAGCTATCACTCGTGGCACTTCTTAGTTTTTATAATAACTTTGCACTAGTTTTTTTACATAGCACTAATTATTATATACTGTTTTTAGCAATAAGATTGCCTTTATTACACCACTCTAGTGTTTTTAGTTATTGTTTTTCACTTTTGAGCGGTTTTTTTCCGGAGCTCGCGCAAAACACGTCTGCACTCTCCGGCACTTCTGATATCATCATCACATGTAGAGCCACCAAAATCCCCGCTCTATCGAAAATATGGGCTCCGTTTTTAAAATATGCATTGACTTCGGAATTAACATTATGTGTTAATTCTAACGTCATTGGTAAAATTTATTTTGCTCTTTTCCGCTCTATCAAATATAAGCTCCGTTTTTTAAATATGCAATGATTTAGAAAAATTCTAGTTGTTTGGACTGTATATTGTCAACACGAGAACTTGCAGTGTAACTGACGTCTCTTGCAGAGTAACTGACGTCACACTGTAAGCTCTCTAGTTACAGGCATTCTTTTTTGCCTTTATTCGTAGTCTTGTTCGAAAGATCGAACCAGATCACAGTTAATTTGTTCATATGTATGTACATAATTTGAGAGCTGCAACTTCGGTGAAAACGAAATGTAAAACCGACAATTATTCTTATTCTGCGAGCGACAGTCAATCTATTCAGAAGCACCCTCTGTGCTCTTCTCTTTTATGTTTCCTTACATAACCAAATTAAATCAAACGCACATTTTTGGAACCTCTCGACTTCTTATTTGGGACCTTGGTAAACAGACCGCCACTCCGAGGAACTTCCAACGCCGCCACAGGTGGACAATCACTCTGTGCGCCGCATCATATTTTGCTGAAGATTGGGGCTCCGTCGGTACGCAGCCAAAGCCAACACATTTTGGTGCCGAAACGCGGGAAGACTTCTCTTGGACTGAGTGGATTATCTGTGGGTCACTACTTGGACTACGCTGGAGCGCGAAGAGGTTGTTGTAGAAGGTTAGTGCACTTTGTTTTGTTGTGAGAAAGAGGGTCAAGGTCATGGCTGAGACATTTAAGGAATTAATTGCGGAGCAATCAGCTTTCATTGATTCGGTACGCCGAACTTTCGGAAAGCTGGCACTAATAATTCGGAAGCGCATATGGAGACTAGATTAGAATCTCTGGCCAATATACGCATGGAATTCCGAGAGAACCATCGAAAATTGGTGCGTGCGGATGACGAATTGAATCGGAACGATTATATGGAGGCAGATCTTGAAGGAAAGTTCCAAGAAGCGTATATTGATACTGTGGCGCAGATTAGAACTGACCAAAATGAGACTAAGGATCGACTTTTGGCATCAACAGGAATTAACAATCTTAATTTTCAGGATGGGCATCGCAACGCGCCACCGTCAGGGTTTATAGCACCAGACCAAAACACGATCGATGAGGTTAAACTTCCAACGGTTAAATTGCCTATATTTAGCGGTGAATTTGTAGATTGGCCGGCATTTAAGGAAATATTTAAAGCGCGAGTTCATAATAGCCCTAGACTCACTGATCTACATCGATTCCATTACCTCAAAGATTCTTTGTCAGGGGAAGCAATCAAAGATATCCAACATCTAACACTGATCGAAACAAATTATCATGTAGCTTGGCAAATGTTATTAAACTTATATGGTAATAAGCGTGTTCTGTTTCAACATTATATGCAGGTATTAGAACAACAGCCAATGGTGCAGAGCGATGACCCTGTTTCGCTTAAGGGGAAGAAACTACCTGCGGAGCTGCGTTTGGACTGGGAAAAATCCCTGGCTACTTCGCAGGAGTTACCAACATTCGAAGAATTATCCCCGCATCTCGATGGACAATACAGGACTATGCTTACGTCCGCCAGTGGCAAGAGGACAATATTGTCTAACAAGGATCGAAAGGGAGCATCGGGATCATCTGAGAAGCGCCGAGATGTGAAATCTTCCTTTGTCGCCCGATCGGAGTAGAAATGTGCCATATGTTGCAAGAACGGTCATTCCGTCCAAGATTGCAAGGTTTTCGAAAGCATGCATCTAACAGCACGGAGGGAAGCTGTTATGAAGCAACGTTTGTGCTTCAACTGTTTGGGGAATAACCATAACTCACGAAGGTGCAAACTTAAAAACAATTGTTTGATATGCGCAGATCGGCATCACACGCTCATACATTTGGATCGGGTTCGGCTAACTAAAGAGCCAAATGAGCAGGTTCAACAAGTTACTTCCAACGCAATTAGCGGGACTTCAAGTACTACTGGGACTAGTTATGAAGTGCTATTGCCAACAGCGTTAGTTCTGATCCAGTCAGCAGAAGGGTTTACACTACAGTTCCGAGCATTTCTGCACCAAGGATCGCAAGCTTCGTTTGTATCGGAAAACGTAGTTCAGAAGTTGGGACTAACTCGTCAAAAGGCATACATTAAGGTTAATGGACTGGCCAACGCCCAAGTTACCGAAGCGTCTTCGTCCGTTCTTTTATGTTTTGGATCAATTTGGATTATAATACCCTCTGCAAGGGTATAAAAACATCTTTTCTTCTATGGCCAAGCGCTCAATTCTGACCTGTACTGCCAACCACTGGACCTTTTAAAGGCAACAGAGGCCGAATTGTCTTCCATAGTCACAACAAGTTGGCCACAAGAGAGTCCTGTGAAAATTGGCTCTCAGAGATTTTTGCCTAAGCAAGCTTCTATTAAAGGGGCATAATGAAGTTGGCATCTCGTTGGGAACACGTCATCGAACAAAACGGCACATATTTTGACTTGAATCGCATTATTGTAACCTATTTAATGAACAATTGAAAACTCAATAAAAATACCGCAGGACTTTTTATTTAGTTTTTTTTTTCGCGCGGAGTACCACGGTCTACTTACCGACCGAGGGGCGCAGCCGTGTATCATACGGCACGATTCGCGAGAAGATAGACGCGAGATAAGGAAATATAGGTAAAAGTCCGGGGAAAAGAGTAATAGTAGGATCCATTTTGTGCCAATGAAGCTAGTATTAAACGTTTTAGGAGCGGCAAAAAACTGTCTGGCAAGACATCTTGCAACACCACTGGGTCGACGGCGTCTCCGCAGACGACACCCGGCAAACTTATGGGTTCTCGGCCGTGACAGACACGGTCGTCTTCTGTAATTACACATCTTGATTAACTTTTGATCGGTTTTGACCACACCTGATTTGCTCAAGAATGGGATCTTTAAAAATAATTCGTCAATACACGAAAACAAGGTCCATCCTTGTGTGGCGTGTTCAACAATCTATAAAAAAAAAGGAGCGGCAGAGAGTCAAGATTTGAAATTATAGGGAAAAGTCTATTATAGTCAGAACACAATACTCTGAAAGGCTCATGCAAGGCATAGTTAGATCTACAATGATTTAATATTAGGGGAATATACTTTCTAGCTAATCTACTTGGCATAGAAAAGGTTAGGCGACTTACCAAGTCGGGGGAGTCAATATCACCATATAAAAGGTTATAAATGAAGATAGTACCAAGCATCGTTCTATGGTTGGCTAGAGAGGGTAAATTAATCAAAAGAAGTCTACTATAATATGAAGGTAAGTTAAGATTTGCATTCCAGTTTAGGCGCCGTAAAGCAAAAAGAAGAAAGTTTGTTTTGTACTGCTTTAATACGACCATATGTGTTCCGTATTGCGGACTCCAGACGGGAGAACCTTACTCCATAATCGGAACGAAATAAATAAAGTTTTAGTTAAATAAGGATCTTCGAATTATTTTGACCACCTTTTAATAAATCCAAGCATTCCTCTGGCTTTATTAACCATTGACCAAATGTGGTTTGAAAATTTTAGTTTAGGGTCCAAGAGAACGGGCAAGATCGTTTACAAGAGTTATTCTATCCAAAGAGCTGCCATTTAATGTGTATGTCGTGTATATCGGATTGACCCGATAAAAAGTCATCAGCTTGCACTTGGGTGCGTTTAAATTTAGTAAATTATCTCGGCACCAGGTTTAAAAATTATCTAAATCGGATTGCAAGTCTAATGACAACCTAATATATATTTTGCAGTCTTATGACTGAGCAGCAGTGTACAGCTTGTTTATACCCTTGCAGAGGGTATTATTAGTGTGCAACGCAATGAAGGAGACATCTCCGACCCTATAAAGTATATGTATTCTTGATCAGGATCCCTTCCTGAGTTGATATAAGCATGTCCGTCTGTCCGTCTGCCCGTCTTTCGCCTGTCCGTCTGTCTGTTTCTACGCAAACTACATAGTCTCTCAGTTTTAAAGATATCGAATTGAAACTTTGCACACACCCTTCTTTTCTTTACACGCAGTATATAAGTCGGAACGGCAGAGATTGCCGACTATGTCCTATAGCTGCCATATAACTGAACGATCGGAAATACCATAACTTAGGTGTTTTTAAAGTTAGGAATTTGGGATTTTGAATGGATTTTGTTTTTGGCCAAATAATCCTACCTATCAGATTTCATAAGGATCGGCCGACTATATCCTATAGCCGCCATATAACTGATCGATCGGAAATGCCATAACTTCGGTGTTTGTTAAGTTAGGAAGTTGGAATTTTCTATGGGTTTTATTTTTAGCCAATCAATTCGACCTACCAGGAAGTTGGGATTTTTATGAGTATTAAAAATGCATCATATGAATAGTTTTGGAGAATATACTTTACAGAATATTCTGCAAGGGTATATCATCTTCGGCTCCGTCCGAAGTTAGCTTTTCTTTCTTGTTTTCAATATCAACTTCATATGATAAAAAGTAAATTAATTAAATAAATAAAAAATTAAGTTCCCTCAAAAATAGTTGGCATTAAAATCGTTTTCTGGAAACACACCATGAAGGTTCAGTTGTGCGTTTGGTGGGATTGGCAAGGAATCATCTACTATGAGCTGTTCTTCTATGGCCAAGCGCTCAATTCTGACCTGTACTGCCAACCACTGGACCTTTTAAAGGCAACAGAGGCCGAATTGTCTTCCATAGTCACAACAAGTTGGCCACAAGAGAGTCCTGTGAAAATTGGCTCTCAGAGATTTTTGCCTAAGCAAGCTTCTATTAAAGGGGCATAATGAAGTTGGCATCTCGTTGGGAACACGTCATCGAACAAAACGGCACATATTTTGACTTGAATCGCATTATTGTAACCTATTTAATGAACAATTGAAAACTCAATAAAAATACCGCAGGACTTTTTATTTAGTTTTTTTTTTTTCGCGCGGAGTACCACGGTCTACTTACCGACCGAGGGGCGCAGCCGTGTATCATACGGCACGATTCGCGAGAAGATAGACGCGAGATAAGGAAATATAGGTAAAAGTCCGGGGAAAAGAGTAATAGTAGGATCCATTTTGTGCCAATGAAGCTAGTATTAAACGTTTTAGGAGCGGCAAAAAACTGTCTGGCAAGACATCTTCAAACACCACTGGGTCGACGGCGTCTCCGCAGACGACACCCGGCAAACTTATGGGTTCTCGGCCGTGACAGACACGGTCGTCTTCTGTAATTACACATCTTGATTAACTTTTGATCGGTTTTGACCACACCTGATTTGCTCAAGAATGGGATCTTTAAAAATAATTCGTCAATACACGAAAACAAGGTCCATCCTTGTGTGGCGTGTTCAACAATCTATAAAAAAAAGGAGCGGCAGAGAGTCAAGATTTGAAATTATAGGGAAAAGTCTATTATAGTCAGAACACAATACTCTGAAAGGCTCATGCAAGGCATAGTTAGATCTACAATGATTTAATATTAGGGGAATATACTTTCTAGCTAATCTACTTGGCATAGAAAAGGTTAGGCGACTTACCAAGTCGGGGGAGTCAATATCACCATATAAAAGGTTATAAATGAAGATAGTACCAAGCATCGTTCTATGGTTGGCTAGAGAGGGTAAATTAATCAAAAGAAGTCTACTATAATATGAAGGTAAGTTAAGATTTGCATTCCAGTTTAGGCGCCGTAAAGCAAAAAGAAGAAAGTTTGTTTTGTACTGCTTTAATACGACCATATGTGTTCCGTATTGCGGACTCCAGACGGGAGAACCTTACTCCATAATCGGAACGAAATAAATAAAGTTTTAGTTAAATAAGGATCTTCGAATTATTTTGACCACCTTTTAATAAATCCAAGCATTCCTCTGGCTTTATTAACCATTGACCAAATGTGGTTTGAAAATTTTAGTTTAGGGTCCAAGAGAACGGGCAAGATCGTTTACAAGAGTTATTCTATCCAAAGAGCTGCCATTTAATGTGTAAGTCGTGTATATCGGATTGACCCGATAAAAAGTCATCAGCTTGCACTTGGGTGCGTTTAAATTTAGTAAATTATCTCGGCACCAGGTTTAAAAATTATCTAAATCGGATTGCAAGTCTAATGACAACCTAATATATATTTTGCAGTCTTATGACTGAGCAGCAGTGTACAGCTTGTTTATACCCTTGCAGAGGGTATTATTAGTGTGCAACGCAATGAAGGAGACATCTCCGACCCTATAAAGTATATGTATTCTTGATCAGGATCCCTTCCTGAGTTGATATAAGCATGTCCGTCTGTCCGTCTGCCCGTCTTTCGCCTGTCCGTCTGTCTGTTTCTACGCAAACTACATAGTCTCTCAGTTTTAAAGATATCGAATTGAAACTTTGCACACACCCTTCTTTTCTTTACACGCAGTATATAAGTCGGAACGGCAGAGATTGCCGACTATGTCCTATAGCTGCCATATAACTGAACGATCGGAAATACCATAACTTAGGTGTTTTTAAAGTTAGGAATTTGGGATTTTGAATGGATTTTGTTTTTGGCCAAATAATCCTACCTATCAGATTTCATAAGGATCGGCCGACTATATCCTATAGCCGCCATATAACTGATCGATCGGAAATGCCATAACTTCGGTGTTTGTTAAGTTAGGAAGTTGGAATTTTCTATGGGTTTTATTTTTAGCCAATCAATTCGACCTACCAGGAAGTTGGGATTTTTTATGAGTATTAAAAATGCATCATATGAATAGTTTTGGAGAATATACTTTACAGAATATTCTGCAAGGGTATATCATCTTCGGCTCCGTCCGAAGTTAGCTTTTCTTTCTTGTTTTCAATATCAACTTCATATGATAAAAAGTAAATTAATTAAATAAATAAAAAATTAAGTTCCCTCAAAATAGTTGGCATTAAAATCGTTTTCTGGAAACACACCAAAAACGCGAAAACTAATGTATTTATTTTTATTAACCAATATTAAAACACGCTACGACAATCAATTGGAAATCCACTAAACGCAGCTTGAATTTCTTAAAGAAAATCGTACAGACGTTACGCTGCTGGTAGAAACGCACCTCATAAGCAAATACAACAGCGCAGATCATCAATATGGAAAAGCCCACGATCAGAGTCTTAAAATACCACCTTTGCTAAGTAAAGAAGTACTCATCTACAAAAGCACTGTTGAGTCGATATCCCAATTGGTTGTCAACCTTGTCTTTCCAGAAATTTTTACTATAAGTATTGTATGCGTACAACACCACATATCCTTCCCACCTACCCCAAACCGGTTCAAAAAGACCGCGTTCAAATGTATAAATAAGATGAAAAGTTGGTTATTTTAACCTATCAACGAATATACATAAATCCGTTTTTCTTCGCTAAAATTTTTGTTTATTTTTGTTTTAAAATTAATCTTTTGATTTTCGCAGTGTTCAAAGTACGAGACTTTGAACACTGCGAAAATCAAAAGATTAATTTCCTTGTTGTAAACATCGCATACAATCGCATACAAGTGTATTCAAAAACAATATTAATAATGAGATTTGTGTGCTATGTACGTAGATACCATCAAATTTTGTGCGTATTATATAAGGTGTGTCGGACCTAATAAAGTATTGATGGACCCTCAGATTAAAAAAATAGCACTACAGCATATTACTTAAACCTGAAACCAAGCATGGTGGAACTAATGTCATTCATGAAAATGTCTATGCAAACACTTGTTCAAAACCAGAACATGGTAATACAGTGGCTCGTAGCACAACAATCTAAATAATTTAAATCAAATGCATAATATATAAATATAAATGTGAAATGCCATGTCTTACCGCATAAACTTGAATTAATACAATTACTTAACGAAAATCATATAGAAACCGATCGAAATTCTGTTTTCATAAAAACCCGCATGGCACGCAACGCCCTCCCAACCCAGCAATAGTGTTCGGGCCGCCTAACTCTGTACCAGTCGATATGACTGTTAGTTAAGTTAATATAATAAGATTAGATATACTGGTTGTTAGTCTCATAAGGAGAGATTCAATTAATTAAAGCAAAATTATAATAAAAAACAAAAAAAAAAATAAAAATTGTTGCTGTTTTCACCAATAGATTTTTCTATTGACAATAATTGAGAGTTTCAATATCAAATCATCGTTATTATGCCAAACAATAACTTCAACGAAATTCCTTTTATAGCTGATGTTGCACCGATATAGTGCCGATAAATTATAAACAATTATAATTGATAATATTGGAATCTTATCATTAGATCCGAAATGCATAGTAGTAATATGTTGGTCGGCAAGATCATGACGACACACAGAGACAGCGCCAGCTCAACCCACTCTGCCTTAGAACCAAATTCTATTTTTACAAACTCTGGCCTATAAATCCCAATGCAATGTTACGTACAGCAACTTAACATGTCCTCAATATTCTGTCATACTTAACTAGAAACATACTTAAATCTATAAGAGAAAACAAAGCCAAATCAATAAATTGAAACAATGTTAAATATAACCAAATACTTCCCATTCCAGGTATTGCTTAGTAAAGATCCAAAAGATTTCGTGCAGAACACAATACAAGGTCAGGAACAAAATATAGAAAAGCTAAGAGCAGACTTGAGTAAACAACCATCAAGCTGATGCCAAGAAACTTTAAGTTGCCAGACATTCTAAGCCAAGTAAGCATAGCTTTGAAGGACACTTCCGTAAATTGAATAATTATTCTTCCACCCCACCACACCCATAAGCAACCGGTAAACTAAAATCGTAAACACTATAATCTATTCAATATTCAGTTAATCCTTTTAATGTATAAAATGTTTAGAATAAATATACAAATTTGAGGCGATCTGCTTCACGAGCACTTTTCGACTTTTCGTGACGCATCGAGCAACTTTATGTTTAAAGTTGATATAAGATTCTCGTCATACTTAAGCCGCATATACGTTGGCTGGATAGTCATCATTGGGATCAGCCAACCTTAATATTACGGATATCAAGATAATCTCCACTGCGTCTTCGGGCTCAAGAAAAATGGAAAAGCAATCATCTCCATTTTTTTCGATATTTGGGTGCCAATTTTCTGTGACACACTTCATTCCGGTAGGTCGCAACGGATATTCTTTGGGAAAGTGTAGATGTGCTTAAAAAAAAACCTGCTTCGCTGCGGGTGAAAAAAGAATATTTTATTTATTTATATTTAATTTAATCTATTTTATTTTTAATTATAAGACATAATTTAAGAAATACAAAAATTTGGGAAATATATAAACAAAATTCAATTTTCATAGGACTTTCTTTAATTCAACATTTTTAATACAATGTTCCTAAAAATAAAATAATAGCAAAAAATGTATAACTATTTCGAGTATTAAGAAATGCCGCATAAAAAAATCTCTTTTGCAATCATTTTTTCGCCAACCAGTGCTGCGATTCCCCGTCCAAGGCTTGAACGCGGCGGAAGGCAGCTAGGCAAACATTGACCGTGCTTAGCATCGACCGCAGAGAGTCGGTGTTGTCCTTTTGCAATCTGGGCAGCGCATAGATTGCGTTCATATGGTGTGAGAAAACGAGACGAGGATTGTTGTACCTTTTGATCATCATTCCCCAAGCCACTGCATAATTTACATCCGTGAGCTGCATCTGACGAATGTCATTATCACGACTTATGGGCAACGACTCCTTAAGAAAGTGCAATCTTTGGACATTGCTCAAATTGTTGTTGTTATGAATTAGACTTGTGAAGGCGTCGTAGTAGCCTGGCCAGTCCACACACGCACCGGAAAATTTAGGCACCGACATTTGCGGCATGTTTACTCGCAACTCCGGGTCGGCGTTTCCGGCGGCTGCTGTCGGCGTAGTATTTTCTAGTCCAAGTCTGTCGAAGTCTTCGGCGAGAGCGCAATAAGCGTCCATATAACGCTCCTCGAATTCTGATTGGAAATTCTTCGTGGCGTAACTTGAATCACTAAATCCATCCAAATTAACGATCACCGAGTGCGTCTCCCGAAAAGCGTTCCGTAATTCCTCCACTTGGTCCAGCCTTTTTTGAGATAAATTTTAGTTTTCCTCGCCTGCGAATCTTTCCTAAAATTCTGTAACACAGACCTGAGAGCTTGGTGACGATCTGATTGCAGATTCACCAACTTGTCCAAATCAGCCGACTCAGGTTTCATGTTGGCAGGTGTAAGACTAAGGCCTGCGCAACTCACCACCCCGAATAATTATGTAATAGATAAATCTGTTATACTTGTCTCGCACACAACTTGGTAACTCACTCAGCTTGCATACCAGAACCACACCACAAAGAGGAAGGGAAGAGATAACGGCGCTTTGCAAAGTCCGGGTTGCCGTTGCTGCGCTTATGTATCGACGTCTTCGTTGCACTGCTTCGTTGAGCCGGCGTGTCGATCTGACGAAATTTATTTAACGGAATTCTAATTAACCTTTTACGAACTGTATTTGCTTTGCAGGGTCCCCTCATGGGCCACCATGTTCAGTTGTGTCCCCTTGTATTAAGTCAACAAGGGGTCATTGTACGAGAGGTTCCCAGGCAAAGGCAAACACAAAAGGATAAATTCAAAGCGATATAATTATTCTAATTCCAAGATTAACAAAAGTATGATACAGTGCAAATTTCGTTAGACCGGCGGCGTGCGTTCAGCGTTGTTCGACCGTGCAGACTGTTGGTTCTGGTTGCGTTTCGTTTTCTCTGCCCTCGCCCTACACAGGTCCAGATGAGCGAACGATCAGCTGATCGGTTCGCTCTCAAACTATCGGGACAAGCAGTAAACTGAACAGGTTGCTTAAAACTATTCTTACAGTTATAGCATATCTCGGCGTGCTCTCGTGACGACAGGATCGACAGATTCCAGTTTATCCCACGCTGCAACGATCTCTCCTGAGTGTGGGTTTACTAAGCGGCCTCCTCTGTACCTTACTCACGTTCCCTCAGAACGGATACTAAAGAGATCACGGCGATTAGATTGACCTGATTAGTCCGCTAGGCTCAAGTCGTGTTTTCTCCAGGAGTGACAATATAGTAGCTTTTTTTAAAAGGCACTTTCGCACTTCCGGGTCTCGGATTTTTCTTTTTCACTTCTCGCGGATTAGGCGGAGGTTCAAACGAAACGTCAGAGTTTTTTACTTTCCCGAACTTCACGAGGCGCGGAACTTGTTATCCTTTCGCGGCTTTTAATCAGGTCCCTGATCGGGCGCCAGTTAAAAGATTGATTATTATTTTATATAAAAAATCAATCTTTTCTTTATTGAGTTGGATGACTTTAATTAAGCTAGACAATTATTCATTATGACTACGCGTCGTTCCATCGCTGCCACCGTCTCCTGCCGCTGCTGCTGTTTCTGCTAACGTTCTTTATTATTATTGGTTGCTGCTATTCTTCGCTGCTGATGTTGGCCAATTTTAATTGTCATTGGCCAATGCATTCAAGTTATAGTTTTTGTTGTATGCACTTGGCCGAGTTCGGTCAACTTTGGGAATTGGCTATTCTGCATTCCCACGATCGCTGACCGAAAGGTGCAAGCTCAGCGCACGTGGCTTAGTTCGTGTGAACTCTATTGAGGGCATTTGTTGTGCAATCAATGCTTACTCTTACTTATGTCTGGGTCTTTATATAATTTTGGGTGTTAACTTACATATTTCCAAAAATAACTTAATTCCACCGAACACAATTTATTTATATAATTTTGAGTGTTAACTTACACATTTCCAAAAATAACTTAATTCCACCGAACACAATTTATTATATTATACATATTACCAAAAATAACTTGATTCCACCGAACCCATTTGCATTATATTTATTTCAGCAGCGCTAATTCGCACACACCGTCGGCTCGCATCCATTAAATAAAAATAAATAAATACATTTTTTTTTGTGCAAGCCGTGACGGTGAGCAATATATATATATATATTTCGATTCCTACCGCTCATTTTCGCAGCAAAGCAACACAATGCAAATATCTTGCAGAATATTTGTTCAAAATCATCGTTATTTTCCTCGCACATAAAAATAGTTGATCCGAAAACTTTGAAATTTGTACTGTTGTTCCGTTTCCACATATTCTAAAAGTAGACCGGAGCAAACACAAGCGGACCGCTTGCAATTTAACTAAGTAGCCACTGCGATATATTATTTTTTTTGGTTTTTTCTTTTTAAAAAAATCAAATTAATTCCTTACGATTTTTGTCGCTTCGCTCCAGTATACATTGACATTGTTCGCATTCCGCTATTAGGATTTTCGAAATTTTGGGGCCGCACCTGTATCTTCCGGAAGTTATCGATTTCGTCGTTCATTTTCTTTTCGAATCCAACCCGGTGATCCGCAACAGCGTGTCCACATTCCAGGACAGACTTTTCCGGGCGGGTCTAATTTTTACAAAGCCAGACAGGTTTGCCCAGTTAATCTGATTTCTGGAATGCCAGGAGACCAGACAAATCGCTTTCCGCATCTCCTCGCGCGCGCACCTCAAGCCCACCAGCCCAAAATCAATAACGAAGGTAAATAGCGAAACTTCATTAGCCACCCCAGAAGGCGACAAGAAGTTATCTGTTCTTACGAGCAATCAGAAACGATTGTCTCTGAGCCCGCTCGCGCCTAAAGTTATGCCACAAATCCAGACCAAGTCTATAAAGTCGCTAGCAACCCGTTCTCAGGCAAAAATGAGCAACGAAATTGCAATTGCAGCCCTCGCGCGGTTAATCACGGTGTCCGACCGTATGAGCCATTTCAGAGAGACGATTGAAACTCCAGGGCCGTCACCTCCGTCTGTCCACACCTGCAAAGTCCGTAAGGAGCAAGTCCGCTCGCTATGGGACAAAGGCGAGAAAGAATTCGAAGCGTGTTTAGACACGATCTCCAGTATTACGACTGAAGGGGCGGAGGATATTTTGGCAACTCTGCACCCCAAATATGAATATTGCTATTCGGTGTACGAAGAGCTGGCGGTTCAGCTCAGCGAGTTAATTGACCGAGCCAGTTCACAGCAACCGATGTCGAGCACCGACAATCAGTCCGCGTACATTCCGTCTTGGTGCCGGTTGCCTCCATGTGATATTGAAGTTTTCGAGGGAGACTATCTCAAATGGCCAACATTCAGAGACCTTTTCACTGCCGTCTACGTCAACAACACACGGTTGAAGACGGTCGAGAAGTTATTCCATCTCAACGCGAAGACGAGCGGTGAGGCAAAGGCAATTGTTGCCAAGTCCCCGCTCACTAATGATGGTTTCGCTTCCGCTTGGGAGGCGCTTCGAGACTGTTTCGAAAACAAAAGACTTCTAGTGAAGAGCCAGCTCAAGCTTGAGTTCCGTTAATGCCGAAACTGGCCACGCCATAAAAGACAACATTAGCCCATTCCAAAATATCAACAGAAAATTGGGATTGCTTGCTGGTACACCTGTGCGCAAGTAAGTTGCCCAGGTTGACCCTTTCCTTGTCGGAACAATCCCTTACATCAAAGTCCGATATTCCTACAGGGGATGAGATGAAAGCATTCCTTAGCGATAGGTATATAACCTTAGAAGCCATTAAGATATGAGGCAGAGCCTTGGTGGTCCGTAAACTTCCAAAAATGCCCAGGTTACGAAAAAGCTTCGTTCATTTGAAGCCAAAGTGAGTGCCAAACCAAAGAGCTGCGATTTGTGCTCTAAGGAGAGTAACCCAGTGCGGTTGTGCCCTCGCTTTATTCAGATGGCAATCGAGGCGCGGGAAAGCTATATAAAAAAGAAGCAGTTATGTTTGAATTGCTTCGCGACAGGCCATCAGCTCCGGGATTGTTCCAGTACGCACAGCTGTTTCGTATGCCGAGGGAGACATCACACATTTTGCATCGAGGCAGCCCTTTTTCCAACAATCCAAGTTCCTCTGGAAAAGCGAGACCTATACCCGATCCTCCGATGAACATTCAAATGTACAAGTCCGTTTTGCCTCAGGCTCAAAAGAAGTTCTTTTGGGCACGCCAATGATTGATATCTGCCACCTCGGTACCCACTTCCAAGCACGCACTCTGATCGACTCGGGATCTGAAGCGACGTTTATTACGGAACGTCTTTTCAAGTTGGTCAATCAGCCGTTCCGCCCCATTCAAGCTCAAGTGTCTAGTTTAAATCAGACATTTTCTGCCCAGTCAACACGGCCTTGCCATTTCGTCATTCATTCTCCTACTAAGCCGGGCCTGCAGTTAGACACCGCAACGTATATTCTGCCAAAATTGTACAAGGCAGATTACCCTCACATTCAATTCCACAAGATGTCCAGAGAGATTTGCCAAACCTTCAATGGGCAGATCCCACATTTCTCCAGAGTTCCCAGATAGACGTTCTTATCGGAGCTGATATCCTTCCATCCGTGCTGCTGAGCGCCACAAAGACCAACATCTGCGGATCTCTTTTTGGGTAAGAGACCATCTTCAGGTGGGTGCTCACTGGTCCAGTCTCCATGTCCACAAGCAACCGAGTCTTAGCCTTTACGACTCAAGTTACAAAGCCCAATGAGGCGTCCTTAGACAAACTTCTTACTAAGTTTTGGGAGGTGGAAAATCTACCATCAAAAATTTTCTACGAACCACAACTAGAGACGCGAGCGGGAAGTACGTAGTTACGTTACCGTTCTGCGACCCCGATCATTGTGGATCTGAGTTGGGATACTCAAGGTCGATAGCACTCGCTCAGTTTCTGAGAAACGAGAATCGTTTACAAAGAGACGCTCCATTAAATGAGCAGTACAACTCCGTGATACAAGAATATTTGGATTTAGGCCATATGAGAGAGGTTTCGCCCACCCACAATTCTCCAAACTACTACCTCCCACATCATGCGGTAATTAAACCCGAAAGCACTACCACGAAACTGCGGGTGGTATTCAACGCTTCCAGCCCTTCAGCAAATGGTACAAGCTTGAACGATGTGCTTCATGCCGGTCCAGTCCTCCAATCTGACTTAACGATTCAGATTTTAAAGTGGCGCTATTTCAAGTATGTCTTTAGTGCGGACATCACGAACATGTATCGGCAGATCTGGATCGATCCAAAGCACACGCCCTTTTAAAGAATTCTAGTCCGAAACAAGGAAGGTGACATTCGAGATTACGAGCTGAAAACCGTAACATTCGATGTCAATTGCGCGCCCTATCTCGCCATCCGAGTGCTGCAACAGCTGGCTGATGATTCCTCGTCCGGGCCAAAATTTTTATGCAGGAGATCTGGCTGCAAGAGTTAGACTAGGATGACAACTTTCCCGACGAAATGAGCCATAGATGGCTCGATCAAATCCGTATTCCGAAATGGGTCGGGTACCAGCCCCAGGTAAAAATCGAGCTTCACGGATTCTGTGACACTTCCCAAAAAACCTATGCGGCTGCGCTGTATGTCAGGGTTGAAGTCAGTCAGCAGATAGTGACTAATCTGCTTACGGCAAAGACCCGGGTTGCCCCTGTGAAAACTGTATCCCTCTCCCGACTTGAGCTATGTGGTGCCCTATTGCTGGCAGATATGGCATCCACCATCCTTCCAAATATGCTGTCAGACAGCTTTGAGATTTTTTGCTGGACAGATTCCACCATTGTCCTGGCATAGTTAAAAAAACCAGCCGGCTCCTGGACCACATTCGTAGCCAACCGCGTAACCAAAATAGCTCAAGCTACAAAGATTGAGAATTGGTCACATGTGCGATCAGAACACAATTCTGCCGACCGAGCTAGTCGCGGCGTGTCCCTGCAAGAGTTGGGCGATAGCTCCCTCTAGTGACATGGGCCCCAATGGTTACAACTGCCCAAACTTCAATGGCCAGAAACTTCGGATCCACACCCAGTCACTGAGCTGATGATTTCCTTGAACGTTTCTCCAGACTAGACAAGGCTTTACGAGTCCTAGCTTACGTCCAAAAGTTCCTAAATCGCTGTCGTAAGGCTCCGGTAAGTCCAGATAGGCAGCTCAGTAATCGGGAAATCCGGGAAGCTGAGAAAACTTACATAATACTTGCCCAGCGTGAAGAGTACGCGCTCGAGCTTCGATTGTTGCGATGTAAAAGTTCCATACCCGCATCAACCCAAATTGCTAATTTATTTCCATTTATAGACCAACATGGCCTCTTAAGAGCATGTGGTCGCTTAACTGCCTCCAAGGTCCTGCAGTATGACGAGCGCCATCCTGTAATACTCCCGTACAGCTGTCGGCTATCTCGTCTTCTTGTTCAATTCACGCACCAGATTACGCTTCATGGCGGCAACCAATTGATATTCAAATATGGTATCAATTTCCTTTTATACTTATAATCTACTTCTTATATGTTTTGTTAAGACGATGACATCTGCGAGATTGTGGCTTCGAGGTCGTTGTGAGATTGTTGCATCGATGTCGTTGTAAGATTGTTGCTTCAACGTCGTTGTTGTTGAGACTGGGTTGTTGCTGCTTCAATGTCCTTTATTTGGTTGTTACTTGTTACTTGTCGGCGAGATTTGGTTGTTACTTCGATGTCGTTTTTGTTGAGACTTGGTTGTTGCTGCTTCGATGTCCTTTATTTGGTTGTTACTTCAGATTTGGTTATTGTGGTTGTTTATTTATTTATTTTGATTGTAACCACTTTATGTTCGAGCTGTTTCCGTTAAACCGAACACCTTACTTTTTTTTAAACAATTTACCAATGTTCCTGACCTTAGTAAATAAAAATTGGTAATAAAAATATTTACATGAAAAATCGATCGACCAAGTACTCATAAAATTCATTACGAACATTTAAGAAGAAATTTGAAGAAAATCGGTTCAGTAGTTTTTTGCCAGTCCATATCACCGCAAAGTCATTATTCAAAAAACATCATTTCGAGATATTTGCGTTTAAAGTACAAGTTTGGATTTGAGCGGGGACAAGGTGCGCAGCTAGGAGCGCTGCAACTTTTTTTCTACTAATCAAATCTCTATGAAAATTTGGGGAAATGTTCAAGAAGTTGTTCTTTAAGATAGAGTAAAAAAAGTTTCGATTTTTTGAAAATGGAAAAAAAAAAAATTAAAAAAGATATTCTTCAATCGAGCTTTTATTATTTACTACCTCTATATATACATAAGTTAACACCTTCCCTTCACTCCCTCTTGACCCCTACGATACGCAGACACCGCACCTTTTTCATCACCCCTCTCGGCCACCAACAAACTAAGGCCCATTCCCTTCACCCCTCTCGGCCACACAACGACAACACCCATTTAAGTGACTACAAAGTCAAGTGGCTACAATAACGCAGCCGATAAGTTATGAGCGATGCAGCGAAGAAACAACGAGAGCGACGCAGTGACCGAACGTCAGCGACGTCAGAACGACAGCGGCAGCGACAGAACGTGAGCGGAAGAATTGCATCGGCACCAGCGTGACAACGGAAGAGCACTGACCGCCCGCTAGCTATCTCTGCCGCTACCCCTAACAGAAATGCAGCTTTTGCATCTGGAGCGCAGCAACACATTGGGCCAAATACCCAAAATCGCAGCAATATGCAGACGTCGCGGTTCTGGTTAAGCCAACCGGTCACTTAAAGAACGAATTTTCTTTACTTCAAATTTTACCCCCGACTTGAGCAGACACTTATTTTATCTAAGAAATAAAACCATTGTAACGACTAAGAATAATTACTGCTTTATATTAACGTAAACTCGTTCATATAAAAGTCTAAGTCAAAGAAGACAAGACGATTAATCCCAAGACAAAGGAACAAAGATGTAGCTAACCCGTCTGGACATGTGTGGCCATAACTGGCGCTAGAAGCATTGGGTACAACTTTTTCTTCAATATCAACTTCTAATGATAATAAGTTAATTAAGTTAACAAATTTAAAATTAAGTTGCCGGTTATTGCTAAATGTTTAATACGATTTATTTATACGATAATTTACCAATAATCGGGAACTACATTTTTAATTTAATTCGTGTAAAGTTGGGTTAAAGCCTCCCAAGTCAACACAAAAACATTTTACAAAAAAATCGTTTTCCGAAAACACACAAAAAACGCGAAACATTTCAATTAAAAATCCACTAAACGCAGCTTGAGTAATCACAATTCTTGTACGAAAATCATTTAGACGTTATGCTGCTGGTAGAAACGCACCTCCCAAGCAAGTACAACTTTTAAATAAGTGGTTATGCACTTTACCGCACAGATCATCCGAATGGAAAAGGACACGACGTAACCGGATAAACGACACCGGCATAAATACAAAAAGTATGTGAATTCCCACATAGAACTCGCCCCTCAACTTAACTTGGAATCGGAAATCGACTTCAGTACTGAAGCCCTGGAAGACGTACTCGTTGCAGCAGCCAAAACGAAATCGTCCTCACCGCAAGTTATAAAAGTACCAGCAATGAAATCCTTTTCATAGCTAAGGTTGAAATCAAAAAGTCATTAGATATTTTTAATTAAACTCCGATATGGGACAATCAATTATCAACCACTTGAGTCGCCAAGATAATGACACTACACACGGACAGCGCCAGCCTTCAGTACTTACATACTCTGGCCTCTAAATCCCAGTATGGAAGACAAATATGTTTACTCTTTTTTTTTGGAGGTTCTAGAACAATGTGTTTTTTGCCCACCCCTCTTACTATGAAATTTTCCCAAAATTGGGAACTTCGTATTGAGTTACATAACGTCATATGTAGGCTGGACATTAAAGGAAATACATTGATCCGATGCACTATTCCACCCCACATTTAAGCTATCAAAGAGTTGCATAGAAAGTGAGCATAGTTATATAGTAGTCGACTTAACATGTCCACGATATCCTGTCATACGTAACCAGAAATATATTTAACTCTATGAGGAAACTTGCGGGTGGCAAGGTCCGCCGCTGTGGTAGTTGGCCGGCTGGCCGAAGAATCCTCCAAGATGAATTACGAAGATTACGTTGGAAGGGTGACTGCCCTTTTTTACCTGCTGGCCACGGGACTCAGACAGTTTTTCAGTAATAAGAGTTTAACGACGGTTGTCGGAGTAGAATTTGTATGAGCGGCAGCTCTTTATTCATATAAAGTCAAATCTAAACTGAAACTTAATGCTAACAAAAAAGAGACTCATAGCGGCTACTCCAATGGGTAGTGTTTGCCGGCTCTGCACGAGCTTCCAACCAAACGCTATGTCAGCAATTTGGCCGGAGCGAGCCTTCGGACGATCGGTCATTGCCGTCGCCCGGTTAACTTAGTTAACTACTCCCTCCTCGAATTAAGGCCGCCCTCGGCCGACCCTCCCTTAGTTGGGCCGTAGATCTCCTGGCCAGGGTGACTCGCCGATAAGTGAGGACGACGCAGATCAACGCGAAGCAGATCACTTCTGTGATTAGCACTATCTGGTGCGAACGATAGCCGTTGATATCTTCCCCGAATTTCTTAATATGTTCCAGGTTACGTTCACTCAAGGGGTAAAGGTATGGAAGGCTGAGTATGTTATGCTCCAGGGTGATGTTCAGGGCAGGCGAGCTAGCCACTTCTGGTACCCTTTTCCGGGCCTCGTCGTGATTGACGTAACGGGTTTCGTTAACCGTGGCACTCTCAATGAAGGTAATGAGGTGTGTTCCTCGTAAGTGGACGTAAGTGCCGTTGTCCACCCTCAAACGAGCCGGGCGATCGTTTATGATGATAAGGCCTTCATCCACGTGGGTAATAGGGTGCAAATCGCTATTTGGATATCGCAGTGCGCAATACCCCCAGCGTGGAGTTCTTGGGGGCGTGATCATCTTAGCGCCAGTTGACAAAATGTAGCTCCAGGTGACACGGAGCTGCTTTTGACTGTGTGAATCTCTCCGTTGCAATCTGCTATGACCTTGTCCTCCACCATAAGTACTGTGACATGGTGTGACACGGGAAAAACTGTGATCTTGACATATGCTGACTTAATTTTTGGAAATTTAATAATGAAATGTAAAATGTTAACGGATTTTAATATTTTGACTATTGATTTGTTCCTGTACTTTGTTGTTAATATTTATCTGTCTGCTGTTTGCATTGATTAGTTGGAATTCAGTAAGTTTAATATTTTCAAGGTCCTCCGCGTCTGGCGTTCCCGCCATTACTTTAAGCGCGGCTCCCAAGAAGTCTAAACTCCTAGCTACCCTATGGAGGATGCTCAGTGATTCGAGCAGGGCACGCAGGTGAGCGACATCTACGATCAAAAGCTTTTGCATATGTGACTGGGGAAACATGTTAATCATGCCACCAGTTTCCTCCACCACGCGCCTATACTCTGAGAAATTCGCTGAGTGTCTCAAAAATGCGAATTCTTCCCATACTAAAATTCGTCCATCAATGATCGGAATGTATTTGGCTTGCGAGTAGTCCGTGACGTGCGCCGATGTCAGGTCAAAAAGGAATAGCAGAGGTATGGGTTTAAATCTTTAATTTTGGATTATAAAACTTATAAAACACCAAAACATATGAGATAAAGCGTAAATGAGTAGTGAGTTCGAATAATATTAATAAAACGTGATAAGGACAAAAACCTATGCCAAGTGGCTAAAGATAAAAAATGGAGAAAATAGTAAAAAATTATCAGGCAAATGACAACATGTTCGTTTCTCTCCTACCTAAGGTTATCCTTGTGGACCACCCTCCCCTTAATGAGGACTGTGGTGCCCTTAACGGTGAAAGCTTGTAGCCTAGTCTCCTGTTGGATTTCACTAGGACGTTGTCGCCGACATTGAACACTCTGTTTTGTCGGGAGGTATTTTACCTGCTTCTCAGCTTTTTTTGGGCATGTCTTATCCTATCCTATATATCGCACGGCGGGTCACTTGATTGTGTGACTACCACCTCGGCCGGCCTCTTATTGATGACCGAATGGATAGACTTGTTGTACTTAGACGTGGCCAGCAAGATCAACTCTACAGTGTCGCTAATGCCTTTGTCAATTTTGAGGCATCTGGCAAGCTCCACCAGAGTGCTGTGGAATCGCTCCACTTGTCCGTTCGAGACGCTGTGGAGTGGCTGGAGTAGAGATGCTAACCCCGAAGTGATTTTGCAGCATGGCCCGAATGGTGTGCGAGTTCAATGAGGGTTCATTGTCGCAGTAAATCACTCTGGCTTTATGGAAGACGTTAAGAAGTTGTAGTAAAGCCGGTTTAAGATCCTCTATTGTTCTATTGTTCCATTGCAAACTTTGAAAATTTGTCAATGCATGTGAGGAAGTATTGCTTATCAGAGGAGGAAATGTCTATGTGTAGCATTTCACCCACATGAGACGGTACTGGCGTTTCGCCGAGTTTGTGTTTTTTAGGATGCCTGTCATATTTTGCTTTAGCACAGGTCTTGCAGTTAGTGACGATTTCTTTCGCTAACTTGGTCATCTCCGGGAAATAGTATTTCGAAAGAAACTGCTTGACATTCTTCTGTGCAGATCTGTGAGCCCTATTATGCTCAGTGGTGAGGACTTCTCGTCTCTCAGCGACTGCGAAAATATCTGTAACACGGTTCTTACAGTGCCAGAATTTGGTGGCTGGGAATTGCTGGACCAATTCATCCGGTATCATTGCCAGCGTGTGCAGATCGCAATGAATGGTTTACGCCTTTGGGGTCTATAACGTCCGTGAGCTCCTCAAGCAGTGACTCCTTGCATATGAAGTCAATGATGTGCCGTCTCTTGTTTCCGAAGAGCACGAAGCTGCGCTTAGACGGAAAGCGTGCTTCCTCCAGAGTTATCTGGTTCTGAAAGCAATTCAATGGCTTATCCGTGGTTTTGATGGTGTGTGTCAGCGACACTTAGCTGTGAATAGTGACCGCACACGAATAAGCTTCTTCCGCCTCCACAACGTTAAATTGCTGTCTGGAGAGGGCATCCGCAACGAGATTCTCTTTGCCGGGCTTATAAAACATTTTAGCGCCGGACTCGTCGATGCGAGCTTTCCATCGTTTGATTTTCGCATTCGGATTGGATTCCGATACTGCGAATGTCAATGGCTGGTGGTCAGTATAGATATTTATATCTTTTACTGCATATAAGTAATGGCGTAATTTGGCCAGTGCCCAGACTATGGCTAACAGTTCACGCTTGTTAGTAGCGTAGTTAATCTCTCGGTCTTTTAGGGTTGTAGATATCATGGTGATGGGTCTTCCCTCTTGAGATAGTACCGCGCCAATGCCAAATGCCGAGGCATCCGTCGTTAGATCGAATGCCTTCTTGTAATCCGGGTAGCTGAGGATGACATCCTCTGAAGCCAGAATGTTACGCAACTTTTGGAAAGCAAGCCGTTGCTGTTCGCTTAATTGCACCTGTATATTTTTGGATCTGTGCCTACTGACACTTCCGTGCTCCCCTTTCAGAATATCGGAGATTAGCCTAGCCTAACGATCTCGCCTCGAATATATTTTTGGGTTCAGAGAAATCCTGAATGGCCTTGATTTTTCTGTGGCACCGTTGTTGGTGACAATAAAGCCCAAAAAGCTAACGCTTTTCTTAAATAAACGCGATTTTTGCGTTGATACCCTCATATTGGCGTCGTGTCAGAACCCAATCCACGTGCCGTATGTGGGCGTTCTCGTCTTCTGAGAAAACGATGACATCATCAACATAAACATAGCAAAATTTTCCAACTTGCTCTCGCAATATGTCGTCGATGGTTCTTTGGAAGATGCTGGCAGCATTCTTCAAACCAAACGGTAGCCGGCGAAAGTCGTACTTTGCTCCGTTAACGGAAAAGGAAGTTTTTTCACGGTCACGTGTGGTCTTTGCCAGGCTTCGGTATCATTATAACCACGGACTTTTTCCATTTTTTGGGGTAGTAGCCAAGTTTTGCGATCCCGTTAAATAGCTTGCATATAACATCCACTGCACAGTTTGGAAGTTCAATTATCATTTTTGGGGTTATTAGGTCGGCCCCTGGAGCCTTTTTCGGTTTTATTTGCTTCCTAATGACGTTAGCAATTTCAGGTGTTTGAAACAAAATCGGGTTAATTGCAATTTCAGAGCTAAACGGCGGTAGTTGAAGAGAGTTTGTGGCGGCGTTCGGCTGAAATACATTTCATAGGTGTAAAGCAAATGTTTCGGCTCTGTCTTCGTCACTGCGGGCCCAAGTACCCGAGGAGTTTCTAATCGGAGTGACTGATTCTATCGGAGAGCTTAAATTTGGGTGAGCTCTCCACAAAGGATGCTTGGTACTGGTCGGCGACAGTTTCTCGATGTACCGGCGCTGCGCAAGCTCCTCTTCTTGCTTGAGGGTTTTGGTGAGTCTGCGGGTGGCATCATTATAGAGTTGCTTCGAATGGGGCGATCTGCAGGATTGCCAAACGCGTCTTAGACGTCGTTTTTCCCGAACCAGTTGTTCGATTTGCAGATTAGTTTTGTATTGGTTGCTACGCACGATTGTCTCTTCTGGAGTTGAGATTTTGGCTGCTGCCACGAGTACTGACTCCAGGGCATCAGCACAGAAGTCGATGTCGTTCTCTATGTTTAACTGTGGTGTTAGTTCAATGTGGGAACTTACGTACTTTTTGTACTTTAGCCAGTTAGTTCTAGTCGAGGTCAGCCTGAAGGGGTACTCGATTACTTTCGGGCTTTGAAGGAGAGTTATTAAAACAGGCGAGTGGTCCGATGATAAGTCCGAAAGCGATTTGGCGCTGACTAAATTTCTTGGGATGTTCTTGGTCACAGCGAAGTCAATTAAGTCCGGGAGTTTTCTGGGGTCAGCTGGCCAGTATGTGGGGCTGCCAGGGGAGACATAGTCGAGTTTGTTGCTCAAATTTATGATTGCTTTATACAGTTGTCTTCCTTTGGGCGTCACTAGTCTTGATCCCCAGTGCGTGTGCTTGGCGTTGTAGTCTCCTCCTGCTATAAAGCGATCTCCGAGTGAATTGTAGAAGTCCAAGAATTGCTCTTCAGTTATTGTAAAACGCGGTGGGCAATAGACAGCGGCTATAGTGATACTGCCGTTGCCTGCTTGTAGTTTTATAGATGTAGCCTGCAAATAATTTGTTGCAAACCTCTGGTGAAAGTGGTGCTTAATGCGTTCCCTGATTAGGATTCCAGTTCCTCCGTGAGCCTTACCGTCCGGATGATCTGTGCAGTATGAAGTATAACCTCTTATTTGGAAGTTGTATTTACTTGTGAGATGCGTTTCTGCCAGCAGCATTACATCTATTTGGTTTTCATTGAGGAATTGAGTTATTTCAAGTTTGTGCCGTGAAACGCCATTGGCATTCCACATGGATATTCGAAGACAAGACATCGATTATTTAGATTGTTGGGATGTGAGCAAATTTATTAAAATGTTTTGATTTTGCATAAGGTTTGTCATTGTTGTTTTCATGAAGGACATAAATTCCATCATACCCTGTTGTAAAGTCAGCATCATGGTTTCCATGCTGTTTGGTATTTGTCCTATTGCTTGCTGAGGTGTTGTTATAATTTGCTCAGAGCATTGAGCTTGTGGGAACCCCGTCTGATTGGCAAGTCCTGATTTTAGGGCACTGGCGTATGAAACTCCCCCATTTGTGTTGAGGGGCCCAAATGAAGATCTGGCTGCTTTCGCAAAGAAAACATTAGGTGTGGTTTGGGATTGCACATACGCATTTCGTGCATTCTGGGAGCGTGCTTGTTTTGCTTGTTGAAATTGACTCTTCAGCTCTTTATAGACCGGGCAGCCTCTGTAGTTTGCGGTATGGTTATCTCCACAGTTAGCGCATTTCTTTGTCTTTGGGTCTTCTTTGCTTGCAGGGCAAGGTTCGGATTTGTGGAAGCCACCACAAGCTACGCAGACTGAACGAAGCCCGCAGTTGTTTCTGGTGTGTCCATACTCTTGGCAGTTTGTGCATTGCAGCGGGCCATTCCGCTTATGCGGTTCTTCAACAGTAATCCTTCTGTGCAACAGGTATTGCAGTTTATAGATCGGGTGCACTTCATTTTTCTTCAAGGCTCTGCTTTCAGGCTCCAGTTCGACCTTAAAGAGTGGTTGCGGCTTTTTATTTTTGTTGATAATATTAATAATATTTTTGGAGAAGAATCCTTTTTCTTTCAGTGCCTCTTTTACCTCATTGGTGGATACGTCGGGCTCTATGCCCTTTAGCACTACTTGCAAGCCCTTGCTACTCTTGAGCTGGTACGTGTAGTAGGGTTTCCTAGCCTCGTCTAGGTAATTTGTTACAGCTCTGAATTGATCTTCAGTTTTAGCTTGAAGCTTTGTTTCATGAATATTCCCTTTAACAAGGGGAGTAACATAAAAGTTGTCATTCCCGACCAGCGCAACAATTCTCTTTACTAGGGTATTTGAGTTCTGTTCCCTTATGTAAATTGGTGGGGGCTTTGGTTTCTTTTGAACAGCCTGTCCAGATTCGGATTGATTATTATCAATTTCCGACAATAGGGCGAATCTGTTTTTACTAGATGCCCCTGGTTGTTCGTTGCCTTTATTAGGGCAATTTTGTTTTGGTTTATTTCCAACCATTTTATTTTGCGGGCTTAGCTTCCGTTTGATTTGGATGTAACGGTCCATGCCAGTCTGTATAGCCGGACCCACTTGTTGTTGCTTGATATTGCCGATATTGGCACTCGTACTTACACTTGGCTTTGTAGTTTTATTCGGCGCTGCAGAAGTTGCAAACGCATTCGAAATCGCGTTGTTGTTAACGGCGACCGTTGATGTTGTTGTTGCAGTGGCTGCGGTTGCAGAAATTAACGAGGTCGCAGTGCTCGTGGCTGGTGAGCTGTTAGTCGAAGCTGGGGGTGGGGTTATACACTGCAAGCTCCATGAAGTGGGAGTTGGTGTGAGTAGGGCGGGAGAACAAGACCGTGCTCTCGCACTGTCAATGGTCAGTAGGGCTGAGTTGCTCTTTGAAGAAGTTCTTTCTACTTCTGTATCACGGGTTGAGAAATAAGAAATATAACTGTTTCTCTTGTCTACGGAGCTTCTACGCTCATTTTTTGAATCGCCGCTCATTGAGCTATCACTCGTGGCACTTCTTAGTTTTTATAATAACTTTGCACTAGTTTTTTTACATAGCACTAATTATTATATACTGTTTTTAGCAATAAGATTGCCTTTATTACACCACTCTAGTGTTTTTAGTTATTGTTTTTCACTTTTGAGCGGTTTTTTTCCGGAGCTCGCGCAAAACACGTCTGCACTCTCCGGCACTTCTGATATCATCATCACATGTAGAGCCACCAAAATCCCCGCTCTATCGAAAATATGGGCTCCGTTTTTAAAATATGCATTGACTTCGGAATTAACATTATGTGTTAATTCTAACGTCATTGGTAAAATTTATTTTGCTCTTTTCCGCTCTATCAAATATAAGCTCCGTTTTTTAAATATGCAATGATTTAGAAAAATTCTAGTTGTTTGGACTGTATATTGTCAACACGAGAACTTGCAGTGTAACTGACGTCTCTTGCAGAGTAACTGACGTCACACTGTAAGCTCTCTAGTTACAGGCATTCTTTTTTGCCTTTATTCGTAGTCTTGTTCGAAAGATCGAACCAGATCACAGTTAATTTGTTCATATGTATGTACATAATTTGGAGAGCTGCAACTTCGGTGAAAACGAAATGTAAAACCGACAATTATTCTTATTCTGCGAGCGACAGTCAATCTATTCAGAAGCACCCTCTGTGCTCTTCTCTTTTATGTTTCCTTACATAACCAAATTAAATCAAACGCACATTTTTGGAACCTCTCGACTTCTTATTTGGGACCTTGGTAAACAGACCGCCACTCCGAGGAACTTCCAACGCCGCCACAGGTGGACAATCACTCTGTGCGCCGCATCATATTTTGCTGAAGATTGGGGCTCCGTCGGTACGCAGCCAAAGCCAACACATTTTGGTGCCGAAACGCGGGAAGACTTCTCTTGGACTGAGTGGATTATCTGTGGGTCACTACTTGGACTACGCTGGAGCGCGAAGAGGTTGTTGTAGAAGGTTAGTGCACTTTGTTTTGTTGTGAGAAAGAGGGTCAAGGTCATGGCTGAGACATTTAAGGAATTAATTGCGGAGCAATCAGCTTTCATTGATTCGGTACGCCGAACTTTCGGAAAGCTGGCACTAATAATTCGGAAGCGCATATGGAGAGTAGATTAGAATCTCTGGCCAATATACGCATGGAATTCCGAGAGAACCATCGAAAATTGGTGCGTGCGGATGACGAATTGAATCGGAACGATTATATGGAGGCAGATCTTGAAGGAAAGTTCCAAGAAGCGTATATTGATACTGTGGCGCAGATTAGAACTGACCAAAATGAGACTAAGGATCGACTTTTGGCATCAACAGGAATTAACAATCTTAATTTTCAGGATGGGCATCGCAACGCGCCACCGTCAGGGTTTATAGCACCAGACCAAAACACGATCGATGAGGTTAAACTTCCAACGGTTAAATTGCCTATATTTAGCGGTGAATTTGTAGATTGGCCGGCATTTAAGGAAATATTTAAAGCGCGAGTTCATAATAGCCCTAGACTCACTGATCTACATCGATTCCATTACCTCAAAGATTCTTTGTCAGGGGAAGCAATCAAAGATATCCAACATCTAACACTGATCGAAACAAATTATCATGTAGCTTGGCAAATGTTATTAAACTTATATGGTAATAAGCGTGTTCTGTTTCAACATTATATGCAGGTATTAGAACAACAGCCAATGGTGCAGAGCGATGACCCTGTTTCGCTTAAGGGGAAGAAACTACCTGCGGAGCTGCGTTTGGACTGGGAAAAATCCCTGGCTACTTCGCAGGAGTTACCAACATTCGAAGAATTATCCCCGCATCTCGATGGACAATACAGGACTATGCTTACGTCCGCCAGTGGCAAGAGGACAATATTGTCTAACAAGGATCGAAAGGGAGCATCGGGATCATCTGAGAAGCGCCGAGATGTGAAATCTTCCTTTGTCGCCCGATCGGAGTAGAAATGTGCCATATGTTGCAAGAACGGTCATTCCGTCCAAGATTGCAAGGTTTTCGAAAGCATGCATCTAACAGCACGGAGGGAAGCTGTTATGAAGCAACGTTTGTGCTTCAACTGTTTGGGGAATAACCATAACTCACGAAGGTGCAAACTTAAAAACAATTGTTTGATATGCGCAGATCGGCATCACACGCTCATACATTTGGATCGGGTTCGGCTAACTAAAGAGCCAAATGAGCAGGTTCAACAAGTTACTTCCAACGCAATTAGCGGGACTTCAAGTACTACTGGGACTAGTTATGAAGTGCTATTGCCAACAGCGTTAGTTCTGATCCAGTCAGCAGAAGGGTTTACACTACAGTTCCGAGCATTTCTGCACCAAGGATCGCAAGCTTCGTTTGTATCGGAAAACGTAGTTCAGAAGTTGGGACTAACTCGTCAAAAGGCATACATTAAGGTTAATGGACTGGCCAACGCCCAAGTTACCGAAGCGTCTTCGTCCGTTCTTTTATGTTTTGGATCAATTTGGATTATAATACCCTCTGCAAGGGTATAAAAACATCTTTTCTTCTATGGCCAAGCGCTCAATTCTGACCTGTACTGCCAACCACTGGACCTTTTAAAGGCAACAGAGGCCGAATTGTCTTCCATAGTCACAACAAGTTGGCCACAAGAGAGTCCTGTGAAAATTGGCTCTCAGAGATTTTTGCCTAAGCAAGCTTCTATTAAAGGGGCATAATGAAGTTGGCATCTCGTTGGGAACACGTCATCGAACAAAACGGCACATATTTTGACTTGAATCGCATTATTGTAACCTATTTAATGAACAATTGAAAACTCAATAAAAATACCGCAGGACTTTTTATTTAGTTTTTTTTTTTTCGCGCGGAGTACCACGGTCTACTTACCGACCGAGGGGCGCAGCCGTGTATCATACGGCACGATTCGCGAGAAGATAGACGCGAGATAAGGAAATATAGGTAAAAGTCCGGGGAAAAGAGTAATAGTAGGATCCATTTTGTGCCAATGAAGCTAGTATTAAACGTTTTAGGAGCGGCAAAAAACTGTCTGGCAAGACATCTTGCAACACCACTGGGTCGACGGCGTCTCCGCAGACGACACCCGGCAAACTTATGGGTTCTCGGCCGTGACAGACACGGTCGTCTTCTGTAATTACACATCTTGATTAACTTTTGATCGGTTTTGACCACACCTGATTTGCTCAAGAATGGGATCTTTAAAAATAATTCGTCAATACACGAAAACAAGGTCCATCCTTGTGTGGCGTGTTCAACAATCTATAAAAAAAGGAGCGGCAGAGAGTCAAGATTTGAAATTATTGGGAAAAGTCTATTATAGTCAGAACACAATACTCTGAAAGGCTCATGCAAGGCATAGTTAGATCTACAATGATTTAATATTAGGGGAATATACTTTCTAGCTAATCTACTTGGCATAGAAAAGGTTAGGCGACTTACCAAGTCGGGGGAGTCAATATCACCATATAAAAGGTTATAAATGAAGATAGTACCAAGCATCGTTCTATGGTTGGCTAGAGAGGGTAAATTAATCAAAAGAAGTCTACTATAATATGAAGGTAAGTTAAGATTTGCATTCCAGTTTAGGCGCCGTAAAGCAAAAAGAAGAAAGTTTGTTTTGTACTGCTTTAATACGACCATATGTGTTCCGTATTGCGGACTCCAGACGGGAGAACCTTACTCCATAATCGGAACGAAATAAATAAAGTTTTAGTTAAATAAGGATCTTCGAATTATTTTGACCACCTTTTAATAAATCCAAGCATTCCTCTGGCTTTATTAACCATTGACCAAATGTGGTTTGAAAATTTTAGTTTAGGGTCCAAGAGAACGGGCAAGATCGTTTACAAGAGTTATTCTATCCAAAGAGCTGCCATTTAATGTGTATGTCGTGTATATCGGATTGACCCGATAAAAAGTCATCAGCTTGCACTTGGGTGCGTTTAAATTTAGTAAATTATCTCGGCACCAGGTTTAAAAATTATCTAAATCGGATTGCAAGTCTAATGACAACCTAATATATATTTTGCAGTCTTATGACTGAGCAGCAGTGTACAGCTTGTTTATACCCTTGCAGAGGGTATTATTAGTGTGCAACGCAATGAAGGAGACATCTCCGACCCTATAAAGTATATGTATTCTTGATCAGGATCCCTTCCTGAGTTGATATAAGCATGTCCGTCTGTCCGTCTGCCCGTCTTTCGCCTGTCCGTCTGTCTGTTTCTACGCAAACTACATAGTCTCTCAGTTTTAAAGATATCGAATTGAAACTTTGCACACACCCTTCTTTTCTTTACACGCAGTATATAAGTCGGAACGGCAGAGATTGCCGACTATGTCCTATAGCTGCCATATAACTGAACGATCGGAAATACCATAACTTAGGTGTTTTTAAAGTTAGGAATTTGGGATTTTGAATGGATTTTGTTTTTGGCCAAATAATCCTACCTATCAGATTTCATAAGGATCGGCCGACTATATCCTATAGCCGCCATATAACTGATCGATCGGAAATGCCATAACTTCGGTGTTTGTTAAGTTAGGAAGTTGGAATTTTCTATGGGTTTTATTTTTAGCCAATCAATTCGACCTACCAGGAAGTTGGGATTTTTTATGAGTATTAAAAATGCATCATATGAATAGTTTTGGAGAATATACTTTACAGAATATTCTGCAAGGGTATATCATCTTCGGCTCCGTCCGAAGTTAGCTTTTCTTTCTTGTTTTCAATATCAACTTCATATGATAAAAAGTAAATTAATTAAATAAATAAAAAATTAAGTTCCCTCAAAAATAGTTGGCATTAAAATCGTTTTCTGGAAACACACCATGAAGGTTCAGTTGTGCGTTTGGTGGGATTGGCAAGGAATCATCTACTATGAGCTGTTCTTCTATGGCCAAGCGCTCAATTCTGACCTGTACTGCCAACCACTGGACCTTTTAAAGGCAACAGAGGCCGAATTGTCTTCCATAGTCACAACAAGTTGGCCACAAGAGAGTCCTGTGAAAATTGGCTCTCAGAGATTTTTGCCTAAGCAAGCTTCTATTAAAGGGGCATAATGAAGTTGGCATCTCGTTGGGAACACGTCATCGAACAAAACGGCACATATTTTGACTTGAATCGCATTATTGTAACCTATTTAATGAACAATTGAAAACTCAATAAAAATACCGCAGGACTTTTTATTTAGTTTTTTTTTTTTTCGCGCGGAGTACCACGGTCTACTTACCGACCGAGGGGCGCAGCCGTGTATCATACGGCACGATTCGCGAGAAGATAGACGCGAGATAAGGAAATATAGGTAAAAGTCCGGGGAAAAGAGTAATAGTAGGATCCATTTTGTGCCAATGAAGCTAGTATTAAACGTTTTAGGAGCGGCAAAAAACTGTCTGGCAAGACATCTTGCAACACCACTGGGTCGACGGCGTCTCCGCAGACGACACCCGGCAAACTTATGGGTTCTCGGCCGTGACAGACACGGTCGTCTTCTGTAATTACACATCTTGATTAACTTTTGATCGGTTTTGACCACACCTGATTTGCTCAAGAATGGGATCTTTAAAAATAATTCGTCAATACACGAAAACAAGGTCCATCCTTGTGTGGCGTGTTCAACAATCTATAAAAAAAAGGAGCGGCAGAGAGTCAAGATTTGAAATTATAGGGAAAAGTCTATTATAGTCAGAACACAATACTCTGAAAGGCTCATGCAAGGCATAGTTAGATCTACAATGATTTAATATTAGGGGAATATACTTTCTAGCTAATCTACTTGGCATAGAAAAGGTTAGGCGACTTACCAAGTCGGGGGAGTCAATATCACCATATAAAAGGTTATAAATGAAGATAGTACCAAGCATCGTTCTATGGTTGGCTAGAGAGGGTAAATTAATCAAAAGAAGTCTACTATAATATGAAGGTAAGTTAAGATTTGCATTCCAGTTTAGGCGCCGTAAAGCAAAAAAGAAGAAAGTTTGTTTTGTACTGCTTTAATACGACCATATGTGTTCCGTATTGCGGACTCCAGACGGGAGAACCTTACTCCATAATCGGAACGAAATAAATAAAGTTTTAGTTAAATAAGGATCTTCGAATTATTTTGACCACCTTTTAATAAATCCAAGCATTCCTCTGGCTTTATTAACCATTGACCAAATGTGGTTTGAAAATTTTAGTTTAGGGTCCAAGAGAACGGGCAAGATCGTTTACAAGAGTTATTCTATCCAAAGAGCTGCCATTTAATGTGTAAGTCGTGTATATCGGATTGACCCGATAAAAAGTCATCAGCTTGCACTTGGGTGCGTTTAAATTTAGTAAATTATCTCGGCACCAGGTTTAAAAATTATCTAAATCGGATTGCAAGTCTAATGACAACCTAATATATATTTTGCAGTCTTATGACTGAGCAGCAGTGTACAGCTTGTTTATACCCTTGCAGAGGGTATTATTAGTGTGCAACGCAATGAAGGAGACATCTCCGACCCTATAAAGTATATGTATTCTTGATCAGGATCCCTTCCTGAGTTGATATAAGCATGTCCGTCTGTCCGTCTGCCCGTCTTTCGCCTGTCCGTCTGTCTGTTTCTACGCAAACTACATAGTCTCTCAGTTTTAAAGATATCGAATTGAAACTTTGCACACACCCTTCTTTTCTTTACACGCAGTATATAAGTCGGAACGGCAGAGATTGCCGACTATGTCCTATAGCTGCCATATAACTGAACGATCGGAAATACCATAACTTAGGTGTTTTTAAAGTTAGGAATTTGGGATTTTGAATGGATTTTGTTTTTGGCCAAATAATCCTACCTATCAGATTTCATAAGGATCGGCCGACTATATCCTATAGCCGCCATATAACTGATCGATCGGAAATGCCATAACTTCGGTGTTTGTTAAGTTAGGAAGTTGGAATTTTCTATGGGTTTTATTTTTAGCCAATCAATTCGACCTACCAGGAAGTTGGGATTTTTTATGAGTATTAAAAATGCATCATATGAATAGTTTTGGAGAATATACTTTACAGAATATTCTGCAAGGGTATATCATCTTCGGCTCCGTCCGAAGTTAGCTTTTCTTTCTTGTTTTCAATATCAACTTCATATGATAAAAAGTAAATTAATTAAATAAATAAAAAATTAAGTTCCCTCAAAAATAGTTGGCATTAAAATCGTTTTCTGGAAACACACCAAAAACGCGAAAACTAATGTATTTATTTTTATTAACCAATATTAAAACACGCTACGACAATCAATTGGAAATCCACTAAACGCAGCTTGAATTTCTTAAAGAAAATCGTACAGACGTTACGCTGCTGGTAGAAACGCACCTCATAAGCAAATACAACAGCGCAGATCATCAATATGGAAAAGCCCACGATCAGAGTCTTAAAATACCACCTTTGCTAAGTAAAGAAGTACTCATCTACAAAAGCACTGTTGAGTCGATATCCCAATTGGTTGTCAACCTTGTCTTTCCAGAAATTTTTACTATAAGTATTGTATGCGTACAACACCACATATCCTTCCCACCTACCCCAAACCGGTTCAAAAAGACCGCGTTCAAATGTATAAATAAGATGAAAAGTTGGTTATTTTAACCTATCAACGAATATACATAAATCCGTTTTTCTTCGCTAAAATTTTTGTTTATTTTTGTTTTAAAATTAATCTTTTGATTTTCGCAGTGTTCAAAGTACGAGACTTTGAACACTGCGAAAATCAAAAGATTAATTTCCTTGTTGTAAACATCGCATACAATCGCATACAAGTGTATTCAAAAACAATATTAATAATGAGATTTGTGTGCTATGTACGTAGATACCATCAAATTTTGTGCGTATTATATAAGGTGTGTCGGACCTAATAAAGTATTGATGGACCCTCAGATTAAAAAAATAGCACTACAGCATATTACTTAAACCTGAAACCAAGCATGGTGGAACTAATGTCATTCATGAAAATGTCTATGCAAACACTTGTTCAAAACCAGAACATGGTAATACAGTGGCTCGTAGCACAACAATCTAAATAATTTAAATCAAATGCATAATATATAAATATAAATGTGAAATGCCATGTCTTACCGCATAAACTTGAATTAATACAATTACTTAACGAAAATCATATAGAAACCGATCGAAATTCTGTTTTCATAAAAACCCGCATGGCACGCAACGCCCTCCCAACCCAGCAATAGTGTTCGGGCCGCCTAACTCTGTACCAGTCGATATGACTGTTAGTTAAGTTAATATAATAAGATTAGATATACTGGTTGTTAGTCTCATAAGGAGAGATTCAATTAATTAAAGCAAAATTATAATAAAAAACAAAAAAAAAAATAAAAATTGTTGCTGTTTTCACCAATAGATTTTTTCTATTGACAATAATTGAGAGTTTCAATATCAAATCATCGTTATTATGCCAAACAATAACTTCAACGAAATTCCTTTTATAGCTGATGTTGCACCGATATAGTGCCGATAAATTATAAACAATTATAATTGATAATATTGGAATCTTATCATTAGATCCGAAATGCATAGTAGTAATATGTTGGTCGGCAAGATCATGACGACACACAGAGACAGCGCCAGCTCAACCCACTCTGCCTTAGAACCAAATTCTATTTTTACAAACTCTGGCCTATAAATCCCAATGCAATGTTACGTACAGCAACTTAACATGTCCTCAATATTCTGTCATACTTAACTAGAAACATACTTAAATCTATAAGAGAAAACAAAGCCAAATCAATAAATTGAAACAATGTTAAATATAACCAAATACTTCCCATTCCAGGTATTGCTTAGTAAAGATCCAAAAGATTTCGTGCAGAACACAATACAAGGTCAGGAACAAAATATAGAAAAGCTAAGAGCAGACTTGAGTAAACAACCATCAAGCTGATGCCAAGAAACTTTAAGTTGCCAGACATTCTAAGCCAAGTAAGCATAGCTTTGAAGGACACTTCCGTAAATTGAATAATTATTCTTCCACCCCACCACACCCATAAGCAACCGGTAAACTAAAATCGTAAACACTATAATCTATTCAATATTCAGTTAATCCTTTTAATGTATAAAATGTTTAGAATAAATATACAAATTTGAGGCGATCTGCTTCACGAGCACTTTTCGACTTTTCGTGACGCATCGAGCAACTTTATGTTTAAAGTTGATATAAGATTCTCGTCATACTTAAGCCGCATATACGTTGGCTGGATAGTCATCATTGGGATCAGCCAACCTTAATATTACGGATATCAAGATAATGTCCACTGCGTCTTCGGGCTCAAGAAAAATGGAAAAGCAATCATCTCCATTTTTTTCGATATTTGGGTGCCAATTTTCTGTGACACACTTCATTCCGGTAGGTCGCAACGGATATTCTTTGGGAAAGTGTAGATGTGCTTAAAAAAAAACCTGCTTCGCTGCGGGTGAAAAAAGAATATTTTATTTATTTATATTTAATTTAATCTATTTTATTTTTAATTATAAGACATAATTTAAGAAATACAAAAATTTGGGAAATATATAAACAAAATTCAATTTTCATAGGACTTTCTTTAATTCAACATTTTTAATACAATGTTCCTAAAAATAAAATAATAGCAAAAAATGTATAACTATTTCGAGTATTAAGAAATGCCGCATAAAAAAATCTCTTTTGCAATCATTTTTTCTAATAAATTTTGCTAATAGGTACGCATCCGATGTACCTCAAAACCAGAGAGCACAACGTTATTAACAATCTTTAAGTAAAACAAACCGAAAATAAATACATGTTTTTAGAAAAATTTACCAATTGGGTAGCAAGTAATCTGCAGTAATCTGTCCTGAGAAGTGCGATTAAATGCATTGCATGTGCTTTTTTGATGACGGATTTATTTGGCATCACCGATTTTAAGTCATATCCAATGAGGATTTTGTTATATTTTAAACATCAGAATGTTTGCATCAGAATGTTTGCATCAGAATGTTTAAGGTCGAGCAGCTCAGCGCTTTCAAATTTTGGTAAATGAAAAATGAAAGAAAATGGGTCTGAAGAACTATCAAGGTAGCAGGCCGTTCGCAGGAATGTGAGCTGTTCATAGCAGGTGGTCGATATCAGACGTAATTTAACATAATTTAAAGTAAATTAATTTAATCTCAGCCATGAAGCCTGGATCTACCAGCAGCCACAATCAGAGAACTCTTATAGGAACAAAAAATCCGCTCAAGATTTGTCTGGTAACAGGTTTTTGTACCCACAAATCGAAGCAACCACGAGGCTAAAGCTCAGCCGTTGGACTGCTTATATATTTCATTTTCAAACAAGAAAGGAAAGCTAATTTCGGGCGGAGCCGAAGTTTAAATACACTTGCAGAATATTCTGTAAATTATATTCTCCAAAATTATTCATATGATGCATTCTTAACACTCACAAAAATCCCAACTTCCTAATTTTAAAAACACCAAAGTTATGGCAATTCCAATCGTTCACTTATATGGTAGCTATAAGATGTAGTTGGCTGATCCTTATGAAATTTGGTATGTCGGATTGGTTGGCCAAATATAAAACCCATAAAAAATTCCAACTTCCTAACTTAACAAACACCATTTCCGATCAATCAGTTATATGGCAGCTATAGGATATAGTCGGCCGATCCCGGCCGTTCCGACTTATATACTGCGTGCAAAGAAAAGAAGGGTGTCTGCAAAGTTTCAATTCGATATCTTTAAAACTGAGAGACTAGTTCGCGTAGAAACAGACAGACGGACATGCTTTTATCAACTCAGAAGGTGATCCTGATCAAGAATACTCCTTCACTGCGTTGCACACTTTTGACCAAAATTATAATACCCTCTGCAAGGGTATAAAAACCGAAGAACGAATTTACTTCTACTTCAAATTTTACGCCTGACATGAGCAGACACTTATTTTATCTAAGAAATAAAACCATTGTAACGACTAAGAATAATTACTGCTTTATATTAACGTAAACTCGTAAATATAAAAGTCTAAGTCAAAGAAGGACAAGACGACTAATCCCAAGACAAAGGGACAAAGATACAGCTAACTCTAATTAGGTAATATCTGGGAGAATACTCCACCGTCTGGACATGTCTGGCCATAACTGGCGCTAGAAGCATTGGGTTAAACTTTTTCTTCAATATCAACTTCTAATGATAATAAGTTAATTAAGTTAACAAATTTAAAATTAAGTTGCCGGTTATTGCTAAATGTTTAATACGATTTATTTATACGATAATTTACCAATAACCTGGAACTACATTTTTAATTTAATTCGTGTAAGGTTGGGTCAAAATCTCCCAAGTCAACACAAAAATATTTTGCAAAATCCACTAAACGCAACTTGAGTTAACACAATTCCTTTACGAAAATCATTTAGACGTTATGCTTCTGGTAGAAACGCACCTTACAAGCAAGTATAACTTTTAAATAAGAGGTTATACATCTTACCGCACAGATTATCCGAATGGAAAACGCCACGACGTAACTGGGTTTAGACACCGGCATAAATACAAAAAGTATGTGAATTCCCACATAGAACTCGCCCCTCAACTTAATTTGGATTTGAAAATCGACTGCACTACTAAAGTCCTGGAAGACGTACTTCTTGCAGCAGCCAAATCCAAAACCTCCATACCGAAAGAGAAAAAGTACCAGCAAAACACACATTGCCCTCAAACAATAACTTCAATGAAATCCTTTTCATGGCTGAGGTTAAAATCAAAAAGTCATTAGATATTTTTAATTAAACACCGATATGTGACGATCAATTATCAACCCTTATAATTGATAATAATGAAATTTTATCATCAGATCCGGATTGCAAGTATGTTGGTGCACCACTTGAGTCGCCAAGATAATGACGCTACACACAGACAGCGCCAGCCTTCAGTACAAATTTATATTTTTACTTACTCTGGCCTCTAAATCCCAGTATGGAAGACAAATACGTTTACTCTTTTTTTTTGTACATTCTAGAACAATCGGTTTTTTGCCACCCCTCTTACTATGAAATTTCCCAAAATTGGGAACTTTGTATTGAGTTACATAATACATTAATCCGATCCACTATTACACCCCACACTTAACCTACCAAAGAGTTGCATAGAAAGTGAGCATAGTTATATAGTAGTCGACGCATTTATTAACAGCAACTTAACATGTCCACGATATCCTGTCATACGTAACCAGAAACATACTTAACTCTATAAGGAAACACAAAGCCAAATCAATAAATTAAGGTCATTCCAACAATGGTAAATATAACTAAATACTTCCCATTCCAGGTATTGTTTAGTTATGACCCTAAAGATTTCGTGCTGAACACAATACAAGGTCACGACCAAAATATGGTATCTTACCATATTCGCAATTAGAAAAGCTTAGAGCAGTCTATATATAAATATAAATCAACCAACACACAAAAAGAAAGGCTGAGGGCATTCCCTCGCCACGGAGCTACACTTTAAAAGTTTATTCACTGACAGGAAGGAAGGGCTGAAGGGCAATCCCTCGCCACTAAGCTACACCGGAAAAGTTTCAGTTTTTTACCTCAGGAGGAAACAACAATCAACCACGACCAGCCAATCAAAACCTGACGACTAGAAAGATCAACAAGAAGCTGCAAATCGTGAGGAATTGAAAATTAATTTTTAATTTTTGTACATATATAATTTAATCATAGAAGGTTAGCCGATAGTTGTTAATAATAAAAACAATCTGTAAAATTTATTAAAATACTTTGAAAATTTAAATTTGAATAGGGCCACCGTTGGGAAAAATCTTACTAGCAGTGGACTGGGATCAAATCTAACAATGGAATTAATAAACCGAGTGGTAAATTTACAGTTGACAGGTTTAAATGAAAAAATTAATGAACTTAGTAATAAGTTATAAGATTATAAACTTCAAATAATTGACACCACAGTTAGATGCGATACAACCCTAGAAGTAGTAAAACCTTTGCCAAAATTTGATGGAAAACAATCCCAATATGTCGGATGGAGGGAGACTGCAGAAACAACTTAGTGCCTATACAAAATTAACAGTGAACAGTATTTTATTGCCCTAACCATTTTACGGAACAAAATCATGGGAGCAGCACACGACGCCTTAACTAACAATGGTACCGTATTAAATTTTAAGGCCACACATTCGAGACCGGAATTTATCTACAATGATAGAAGACCAATCCAGGGTAAAATGACAATTACGGACTTCTATAACGGGGTAAACAAGAAAATGACAATGCTTATCAACAAAACCATAATGACCTATGGAAAAGAAAGCGAAATTACCAGGGAGACTACAAGAACAATAAGAAGCAACGCCTTAAGAGTTTTCATTTCTGGACTGAATGATTCAACAACTTCGGAGCTCAGTTCGCAAATAAATACTATGGATTTCAGCATGAAACCAAGAAACAGGGAAATTATCTAAGATTCAACCAGGTGCAGCCCAAGCAAAACTTCAACTCTATCACCAATTTTAAGTCATATCCAATGAGGATTTTGTTATATTTTAAACATCAGAATGTTTGCATCAGAATGTTTAAGGTCGAGCAGCTCAGCGCTTTCAAATTATGGTAAATGAAAAATGAAAGAAAATGGGTCTGAAGAACTATCAAGGTAGCAGGCCGTTCGCAGGAATGTGAGCTGTTCATAGCAGGTGGTCGATATCAGACGTAATTTAAAATAATTTAAAGTAAATTAATTTAATTTCAGCCATGGAGCCAACAACGCAGTAAACCTGGATCTACCAGCAGCCACAATCAGATAACTCTTATAGGAAAAAAAATCCGCTCAAGATCTGTCTGGTAACAGGTTTTTGTGCCCACAAATCGAAGCAACCACGAGGCTAAAGCTCAGCCGTTGGACTGCTTATATATTTCATTTTCAAGCAAGAAAGGAAAGCTAATTTCGGGCGGAGCCGAAGTTTAAATACACTTGCAGAATATTCTGTAAATTATATTCTCCAAAATTATTCATATGATGCATTCTTAACACTCACAAAAGTCCCAACTTCCTAATTTTAAAAACACCAAAGTTATGGCAATTCCAATCGTTCACTTATATGGTAGCTTTAAGATATAGTTGGCTGATCCTTATGAAATTTGGTATGTCGGATTGGTTGGCCAAATATAAAACCCATAAAAAATTCCAACTTCCTAACTTAACAAACACCATTTCCGATCAATCAGTTATATGGCAGCTATAGGATATAGTCGGCCGATCCCGGCCGTTCCGACTTATATACTGCGTGCAAAGGAAAGAAGGGTGTCTGCAAAGTTTCAATTCGACATCTTTAAAACTGAGAGACTAGTTCGCGTAGAAACAGACAGACGGACATGCTTTTATCAACTCAGAAGGTGATCCTGATCAAGAATATTCCTTCACTGCGTTGCACACTTTTGACCAAAATTATAATACCCTCTGCAAGGGTATAAAAACCGAAGAACGAATTTACTTCTACTTCAAATTTTACGCCTGACATGAGCAGACACTTATTTTATCTAAGAAATAAAACCATTGTAACGACTAAGAATAATTACTGCTTTATATTAACGTAAACTCGTAAATATAAAAGTCTAAGTCAAAGAAGGACAAGACGACTAATCCCAAGACAAAGGGACAAAGATACAGCTAACTCTAATTAGGTAATATCTGGGAGAATACTCCACCGTCTGGACATGTCTGGCCATAACTGTCGCTAGAAGCATTGGGTTAAACTTTTTCTTCAATATCAACTTCTAATGATAATAAGTTAATTAAGTTAACAAATTTAAAATTAAGTTCCCGGTTATTGGTAAATGTTTAATACAATTTATTTATACGATAATTTACCAATAACCTGGAACTACATTTTTAATTTAATTTGTGTAAGGTTGGGTCAAAATCTCCCAAGTCAACACAAAAATATTTTGCACAATCCACTAAACGCAACTTGAGTTAACACAATTCCTTTACGAAAATCATTTAGACGTTATGCTTCTGGTAGAAACGCACCTTACAAGCAAGTATAACTTTTAAATAAGAGGTTATACATCTTACCGCACAGATTATCCGAATGGAAAACGCCACGACGTAACTGGGTTTAGACACCGGCATAAATACAAAAAGTATGTGAATTCCCACATAGAACTCGCCCCTCAACTTAATTTGGATTTGAAAATCGACTGCACTACTAAAGTCCTGGAAGACGTACTTCTTGCAGCAGCCAAATCCAAAACCTCCATACCGAAAGAGAAAAAGTACCAGCAAAACACACATTGCCCTCAAACAATAACTTCAATGAAATCCTTTTCATGGCTGAGGTTAAAATCAAAAAGTCATTAGATATTTTTAATTAAACACCGATATGTGACGATCAATTATCAACCCTTATAATTGATAATAATGAAATTTTATCATCAGATCCGGATTGCAAGTATGTTGGTGCACCACTTGAGTCGCCAAGATAATGACGCTACACACAGACAGCGCCAGCCTTCAGTACAAATTTATATTTTTACTTACTCTGGCCTCTAAATCCCAGTATGGAAGACAAATACGTTTACTCTTTTTTTTTGTACATTCTAGAACAATCGGTTTTTTGCCACCCCTCTTACTATGAAATTTCCCAAAATTGGGAACTTTGTATTGAGTTACATAATACATTAATCCGATCCACTATTACACCCCACACTTAACCTACCAAAGAGTTGCATAGAAAGTGAGCATAGTTATATAGTAGTCGACGCATTTATTAACAGCAACTTAACATGTCCACGATATCCTGTCATACGTAACCAGAAACATACTTAACTCTATAAGGAAACACAAAGCCAAATCAATAAATTAAGGTCATTCCAACAATGGTAAATATAACTAAATACTTCCCATTCCAGGTATTGTTTAGTTATGACCCTAAAGATTTCGTGCTGAACACAATACAAGGTCACGACCAAAATATGGTATCTTACCATATTCGCAATTAGAAAAGCTTAGAGCAGTCTATATATAAATATAAATCAACCAACACACAAAAAGAAAGGCTGAGGGCATTCCCTCGCCACGGAGCTACACTTTAAAAGTTTATTCACTGACAGGAAGGAAGGGCTGAAGGGCAATCCCTCGCCACTAAGCTACACCGGAAAAGTTTCAGTTTTTTACCTCAGGAGGAAACAACAATCAACCACGACCAGCCAATCAAAACCTGACGACTAGAAAGATCAACAAGAAGCTGCAAATCGTGAGGAATTGAAAATTAATTTTTAATTTTTGTACATATATAATTTAATCATAGAAGGTTAGCCGATAGTTGATAATAATAAAAACAATCTGTAAAATTTATTAAAATACTTTGGAAATTTAAATTTGAATAGGGCCACCGTTGGGAAAAATCTTACCAGCAGTGGACTGGGATCAAATCTAACAATGGAATTAATAAACCGAGTGGTAAATTTACAGTTGACAGGCTTAAATGAAAAATTTAATGGACTTAGTAATAAGTTAAACTCGAATGCAAATTTAGTGGAAGATTATAAACTTCAAATAATTGACACCACAGTTAGATGCGATACAACCCTAGAAGTAGTAAAACCTTTGCCAAAATTTGATGGAAAACAATCCCAATATGTCGGATGGAGGGAGACTGCAGAAACAACTTAGTGCCTATACAAAATTAACAGGGAACAGTATTTTATTGCCCTAACCATTTTACGGAACAAAATCATGGGAGCAGCACACGACGCCTTAACTAACAATGGTACCGTATTAAATTTTAAGGCCATACTTTCGAGACCGGATTTTATCTACAATGATAGAAGACCAATCCAGGGTAAAATGACAATTACGGACTTCCATAACGGGGTAAACAAGAAAATGACAATGCTTATCAACAAAATCATAATGACCTATGGAAAAAAAAGCGAAATTACCAGGGAGACTACAAGAACAATAAGAAGCAACGCCTTAAGAGTTTTCATTTCTGGACTGAATGATTCAACAACTTCGGAGCTCAGTTCGCAAATAAATACTATGGATTTTAGCATGAAACCAAGAAACAGGGAAATTATCTAAGATTCAACCAGGTGCAGCCCAAGCAAAACTTCAACTCTATCACCAATTTTAAGTCATATCCAATGAGGATTTTGTTATATTTTAAACATCAGAATGTTTGCATCAGAATGTTTAAGGTCGAGCAGCTCAGCGCTTTCAAATTTTGGTAAATGAAAAATGAAAGAAAATGGGTCTGAAGAACTATCAAGGTAGCAGGCCGTTCGCAGGAATGTGAGCTGTTCATAGCAGGTGGTCGATATCAGACGTAATTTAAAATAATTTAAAGTAAATTAATTTAATTTCAGCCATGGAGCCAACAACGCAGTAAACCTGGATCTACCAGCAGCCACAATCAGATAACTCTTATAGGAAAAAAAAATCCGCTCAAGATCTGTCTGGTAACAGGTTTTTGTGCCCACAAATCGAAGCAACCACGAGGCTAAAGCTCAGCCGTTAGACTGCTTATATATTTCACTTTCAAACAAGAAAGGAAAGCTAATTTCGGGCGGAGCCGAAGTTTAAATACACTTGAAGAATATTCTGTAAATTATATTCTCCAAAATTATTCATATGATGCATTCTTAACACTCACAAAAATCCCAACTTCCTAATTTTAAAAACACCAAAGTTATGGCAATTCCAATCGTTCACTTATATGGTAGCTATAAGATATAGTTGGCTGATCCTTATGAAATTTGGTATGTCGGATTGGTTGGCCAAATATAAAACCCATAAAAATTCCAACTTCCTAACTTAACAAACACCATTTCCTATCAATTAGTTATATGGCAGCTATAGGATATAGTCGGCCGATCCCGGCCGTTCCGACTTATATACTGCGTGCAAAGGAAAGAAGGGTGTCTGCAAAGTTTCAATTCGACATCTTTAAAACTGAGAGACTAGTTCGCGTAGAAACAGACAGACGGACATGCTTTTATCAACTCCTGATCAAGAATACTCCTTCACTGCGTTGCACACTTTTGACCAAAATTATAATACCCTCTGCAAGGGTATAAAAACCGAAGAACGAATTTACTTCTACTTCAAATTTTACGCCTGACATGAGCAGACACTTATTTTATCTAAGAAATAAAACCATTGTAACGACTAAGAATAATTACTGCTTTATATTAACGTAAACTCGTAAATATAAAAGTCTAAGTCAAAGAAGGACAAGACGACTAATCCCAAGACAAAGGGACAAAGATACAGCTAACTCTAATTATTAATATCTGGGAGAATCATCAGATCCGGATTGCAAGTATGTTGGTGCACCACTTGAGTCGCCAAGATAATGACGCTACACACAGACAGCGCCAGCCTTCAGTACAAATTTATATTTTTACTTACTCTGGCCTCTAAATCCTAGTATGGAAGACAAATATGTTTACTCTTTTTTTTGTACATTCTAGAACAATCGGTTTTTTGCCACCCCTCTTACTATGAAATTTCCCAAAATTGGGAACTTTGTATTGAGTTACATAATACATTAATCCGATCCACTATTACACCCCACACTTAACCTACCAAAGAGATGCATAGAAAGTGAGCATAGTTATATAGTAGTCGACGCATTTAATAACAGCAACTTAACATGTCCACGATATCCTGTCATACGTAACCAGAAACATACTTAACTCTATAAGGAAACACAAAGCCAAATCAATAAATTAAGGTCATTCCAACAATGGTAAATATAATTAAATACTTCCCATTCCAGGTATTGTTTAGTTATGACCCTAAAGATTTCGTGAAGAACACAATACAAGGTCACGACCAAAATATGGTATCTTACCATATTCGCAATTAGAAATGCTTAGAGCAGTCTATATATAAATATAAATCAACCAACACACAAAAAAAAAACCAAAAGATGGAAGGAAGGGCTGAGGGCATTCCCTCGCCACGGAGCTACACTTTAAAAGTTTATTCAGTGACAGGAAGGAAGCGCTGAAGGGCAATCCCTCGCCAGGAGGAAACAACAATCAACCACGTCCAGCGAATCAAAGCCTGACGACTAGAAAGATCAACAAGAAGCTGCAAATCGTGAAGAATTGAAAATTATTTTTTATTTTTTGTACATATATAATTTAATCATAGAAAGTTAGCCGATAGTTGATAATAATAAAATAAAATAATAAAATAAAAATGAAAAAAAACAAACAATCGTAAAATTTATTAAAAAACTTTGGAAATTTAAATTTGAATAGGGCCACCGTTGGGAAAGGGAAAAATCTTACTGGCAGTGGACTGGGATCAAATCTAACAATGGAATTAATAAACCGAGTGGTAAATTTACAGTTGACAGGTTTAAATGAAAAAATTAATGAACTTAGTAATAAGTTAAACTCGAATGCAAATGTAGTGGAAGATTATAAACTTCAAATAATTGACACCACAGTTAGATGCGATACAACCCTAGAAGTAGTAAAACCTTTGCCAAAATTTGATGGAAAACAATCCCAATATGTCGGATGGAGGGAGACTGCAGAAACAACTTAGTGCCTATACAAAATTAACAGTGAACAGTATTTTATTGCCCTAACCATTTTACGGAACAAAATCATGGGAGCAGCACACGACGCCTTAACTAACAATGGTACCGTATTAAATTTTAAGGCCATACTTTCGAGACCGGATTTTATCTACAATGATAGAAGACCAATCCAGGGTAAAATGACAATTACGGACTTCTATAACGGGGTAAACAAGAAAATGACAATGTTTATCAACAAAACCATAATGACCTATGGAAAAGAAAGCGAAATTACCAGGGAGACTACAAGAAGAATAAGAAGCAACGCCCTAAGAGTTTTCATTTCTGGACTGAATGATTCAATCTCCGAAACTCTATTCTCTCTAAACCCACCAGACTTACCGAACGCTTTAGCGAAGGTACAAGAACTAGAGTCGAACAACTTCGGAGCTCAGTTCGCAAATAAATACTCTGGATTTCAGCATGAAACCAAGAAACAGGGAAATTATCTAAGATTCAACCAGGTGCAGCCCAAGCAAAACTTCAACTCTAAAACTGGAAATAATTGGTATCAAAATAGAAATTATGATCAAAACAATTTGCAACAAAAACAAGCAGGAGAACGAAACATAGAACTAATGGAAATTGATCCATCAAATCAAATTGCACCCTTTAAAAATTAGCAGGGACATAATGAAAGCCAGGGGAATTACAATTATTATAATTTCAATAAAAACTACAACCAACAGTATTCAAGCCGTCCGAACTATTCCCAACAAAATAGTAACGAGCCAAAACAAACACATCCAACACTTAAGCTATCTCTTCACAGAGAACGGTCGTGTTTTTGTTTTGCGCTCCGAATTTTCATTTTTCTTATTGAAACCACCGGGGTTTACTTAAATCTCTTTAACGTTTCTACACCTTTAAGTGTTTTCTAACAACTTTCCGTTCGCTTCGCGAGTGCATCGTGATTAACTTGTGTTTAATAAACATTTTTATCATAATTTAATTCGGTGCTGGTTTGTTGTTATTGTTTTCCATTGCCCCTCTTTTCAGTCTTTCTCTTCGTCGTTGAGCGCTGTTGGAACGGCACGCACTCCAACGCACTCTCTCTGAGGTGTTTTATACCGGAGTTAATCGGTTAATATTCCCGCTCTCTCTCTCTTTTCGTTTTCTATTTCGTTTCGTGGTGCCTAACATCAAAGTTATTCGGTGTTTCGCTCCCGCTCTGTCGCTCTGATCTATCTCTCATTAAAAAGTTCTTGAGCGCTTTCGATTTTTTTGTCCGCTATAGTGCACAGTGGTCCGTGGTCAGCGAAAATTGCTTTCTGTTCATTAAAAAATTGTAAGAAAGTTATCTCGGCTGGACAGCAAAGTATTCCCTGCCATACATGTGATAAAATTTATCACGCAAAGTGTCTTGGTTATTCTGGCCTGGTTCGTAATGCCATCGATAAGAGAAGTGGCCTACGCTACTACTGCGATGAATGCATTGTATATGAGAACCAGGCAATAACTATTAGGCGGCTCACGAAAAGCAGTGTTACGGAATTAATCCGGAACTGCCGTAAAAATACGGACCTGCTCGTGGCGCTTGAATCGCAGTTCACTAGTCGCATGCTAGCTGAGCCCGATTCCCCAAAGCGCAAAAAAGTCGCGGTCGGTGGGCATTCTATGGCAGGTGCCGTGCAACCTACTGCCCGCGATTCGATTCCAGCTCAGCTGCCAATCTTAGGCGCCACTCAAATGGTACTAAGATCGGGGGCAAAAAGTGATTCGGTATCCGAAGTCGCCGAAATCGATGTGGCTCCGCTATGTACTTCCGCTCTGTCCGATCAAAATACAGTAGTGGCCCCAACAACTCATGTAGACTTATCGTCCGGATCACCGGCCGATACTGGTAGTACAGGTACAAATTCTGTAGTACCAAAAAGGGTTGCATGTGTTGTACCAAAAACGGTTACTTGTTTTCGGGTGCCCCAGCTAAAACATGTATTTGTTTCACGGCTCGCCCCAGACCTCTCATCACTGGATATTACGGCTTATATCCGTAACAAAGTCCAAGTTGATGATTTGAAGGTCGAACAATTTAAATTTTCTTATGCTAGGAAAGTATCATCATTTAAGATTGGTATTCCTTGTGCTCTTTTTGCATCTGTGTGTTCCACCAGTTTCTGGCCCGAGGGCATATTTGTAAAAGAGTACGAAGCTAAGAGAAAAAAGAATAGTTCAGGGGAAATGGAAAATACCAGTAAAGAACCATCCCCAGCCCCCTCCACATCCTCTTCTGTCCCAAAAAAACTAGCCTCCTCTTTTCTTCTTTGCTATCAGAATACAAGAGGCTTACTTAGTAAGCTGACTAAATTGTATTCGGATAGTTTTTCTTTCCCATATAATATTATGGTATGTACAGAGACCTGGTTAAGGACGGATATTCTTAGCTCCGAAATTCTCCCGGGTAAGTACACTATTTATAGGCTTGATCGTCAGTCCAGACGGGGAGGTGGAGTCCTGATTGCTGTCGACTCCACCTTTTCCTCTGAATTACTAACTTTCGACGAATTTTATGACATCGAATTCCTAGGTATAAAATTATCGTTTCCCGGTAGTTTTGTATATATACTTGTTTTTATATCCCACCATCATCTGAGTTCCCAATTTACGCAAATCACCTTTCCTGTATTCAGTCAATTTTCAAAAAACTGTCAAATCAAGACCAGTTAATAGTATTGGGTGATTTTAATATACCTAGTGCGACATGGTCCCCTGACGAAAACTCTAATATGTTGCTTCCTTTAGCGCAGCATGACTTTATTGACGGCTTGCTTGACATTGCGCTATCGCAAGTGAACCATGTTAAGAACTCATTAGGGCGTTTACTGGACTTGTGTTTTGTTTCAAATTCAGAAGGCGTTTGCCTATCAAGAACGGGACCACTTACACAACCGGAAGATCCCTATCATCCAACTCTAGAACTGACTGTAGACGTAAGAACAGAGCTGAATAAAAAATCCGAAAAGTCGGTTAAACGAATCCGCTGCTTTCGTAAGGCAAACTTTCATTTTTTAAATACTTTTATATCCGGCTATGACTGGTCCGAATTTTATTCATGCACTGACGTGGCTAAGGCCGTTAATATCTTTTATAATGCATTGAATTCCTTCTTTTATCTGTGTGTTCCGTTATACTATCCGTCAATTTCAAATAAACCTCCGTGGTTTAATAAAGAGTTGTCACACCTAAAAATATAAAGTCCAGACTTTTCAATAAATTTAAAATGTGCGGTTCACAATCTGCCTTCTCTCGGTACCTAAGGGCTCGGTTAAATTTTATCGTGCTTAACGCCCGGTGTTATAAAAGCTATTTGACTCGTTGTAGGGTCCAATTTTCACAAGATCCAAAACAGTTTTATAATTTTGTTAACACTAAGCGTAAATCAGCCTGTTACCCTTCATCACTATCATTTGAAAACTCTACGGCAAACTCTGATCAGGAAATTGCCGATCTATTTGCCCAGTTCTTCCAGACAACATATTCTGTTTCATCCCGTCCAAATCCGTCTTATTCAAATGCCATACCCAAGTCAAACTTGATTTTTTGTCCGAGATTAAGCGAAAGCGCCCTTCTTTTGGATCTCCATAAAGTTAAGCCAGTCTATTCACCGGGTCCGGACGGTGTTCCAGGCTGCGTGCTTAAATACTGTGCTGAAACTCTGTGTAGACCTCTGTACAAATTGCTTACTTTGTCTTTAAAAACATCTCATTTCCCACTTATTTGGAAGGAGTCATTTGTCATTCCCCTTAATAAGAAAGGAAATAAATGCAATTCAAGTAATTACAGAGGTATATCCAAATTATCCGCCATCCCAAAGCTTTTCGAAAATACTATTACACCCCATTTGCAGCATCTTTGTAGATCGATTATATCTCCATGTCAACATGGATTTATAAGGCGAAGATCTACGACGACAAACCTCTTGGAGCTAACGTCTTTTGTAATAAATGGCTTTAGAAAGAACATGCAGACTGATGTAGTTAACACTGATTTTAGTAAAGCGTTTGATTCAGTAAATCACTCGCTTCTTGTATTAAAGCTAGACTTATTAGGGTTTCCATGTGATCTTCTAAAATGGATCTCAAGTTATCTGAGTGGTAGGACTCAACGAGTGCTCTTTAAAAACTCGATATCGGATTTGATCCGAGTTACTTCAGGGGTCCCACAAGGAAGCCACCTTGGCCCACTTCTTTTTACTTTATTTATAAACGATCAGTCTTGACAAAGTCGCGTGTCCTTATGTACGCAGATGACGTTAAGTTATGCCTGCAATATAACGATATTTCTAGCAGTTCCGACTTACAATCTGACCTAAATGCTTTTCAAACATGGTGTTGTGAAAATCTTTTGGATTTAAATAGCGCTAAGTGCAAAGTAATGACATTTTTTCGGGTGAACCCACAATACGCAACGTATACGCTGGGTGGTTGTGCGTTGCTTAGAATTACGCAAGTTGATGACCTTGGCGTCCTCCTTGACGCAAAACATAAGTTTTGTGACCATATTACTTTTATAGTAAATAAAGCCAGGGGAGTACTTGGATTTATAAAAAGGTGGTCAAAGGAATTCGATGATCCCTATGTTACAAAGACTCTGTTCATTTCACTAGTCCGTCCAATCCTTGAGTACTGTTCAGCAGTTTGGAGTCCTCAGTATGGTGTACATATAGACCGGATAGAGTCTGTGCAAAAGAACTTTTTATTATTTGCTCTACGGGGCCTTAACTGGAATGCAAGCCTTATTTTACCATCCTACTCTAGTAGACTCCTCCTAATTAATCTACCATCATTAGTAAAACGTAGAACGATGCTTGGCACAACTTTTATCTATAAACTTATTCACGGGGATGTGGAGAGTCCCGAGTTACTGGGTCGCATAAGCTTCTCCGTGCCTAATAGAATTACCAGGAACTATGTTCGCCTTACATTAAATATTTGTAGATCTAACTTTGATATGCATGAACCGTTTAGAGTACTGTGTAACGACTATAATAGACTATACCACATTATTTCTACTACCGACTCTTTGCCAAGCTTAAAAGCATTAATTTTATCTTACTTAGCACAAAATTAGTATTAGTATTTAGTCTCGTACGTATTTCTAATCTTAGTCTGTCCGCTTCTACATTGTGCTTTTTAACTTCTCGCGATCTCGTTTTTACGCCTATAAGGCTCGGCGCGTAACAAGCACTGCTCTGTGTCGTAAGGGCCACTTGTTTGCGCTGATCTTAGTCCATCAACGTCCGAATATAAAACGCGAACCAACTAACACTATAAATCAGCCCCAAAATAAAACCATTCGAATTAACAACATCGAGGAGAATCATTTTTTAGACCAGGAACAAAAGTAGGGTTACCCTACTTGACGACGATAGATAGGCAATCAAAGCAAAAATTAAAAATATTGATTGACACAGGAGCAACATCCTGCTATATAAAAAAGGGGATCTATTCAAACAAAAGTGAACTCCCCAAATACAAAAGAGTCTCCACTGTAAATGGATACTCAATAATAAAACATTACCAGGTAATAACAATTTTAAATACAAAACAAATATTCTACGAAATTGAAGGTTTAGACGCCGATTTGTTAGCAGGATAACCTACTCCCAAAAATCGGTGCCGTAATCGACACAAATATAGGCGTTATAAAATATCACGGAAACGAAAAAAATTAGTTTTTCATAATAAAGTGTGCGGAAATAAAGCATCCCCCACCGAGGAAAAAATTAATCTTCCCCTAAGTTAATTCATTATAAAAAAATACTTCAATGAATTGGCATTATTTAAACCAATTCACTCTACGCCGAAAAAGGTAATTGAAGCTCGAAAACCGAGCGTACCGACGTTGAATTATCCGTCAACAATAAATTAAGAAAAAATTTCTCACATATTACTGAGAGTTCCGACGTTGATGTATCCGTCAATAGTGAATTGAATAATATCTAGTTGGAATTTTAACACCAAGTGGAAAGAATGAAAGAAAATATGATACATCAAATCGAAACAAAACATTCTACCATCGATATCCAAATACAATTTCGAACGGATATAAAAGGAAAAATCACTACAATTCATGACAGACCAGTTTACAGCAAACAACCCTACGCTCTGTCAGTCTCAGATTTTGTTATTAGGGAAATTTGCCGAATGCTATCGGAACAAATAATAAGGACAAGTGGAAGCCCATACAACTCACCGGTCTTAGTGGTCCCGAAAAAGGGACAAGTTAAGATTAGTAATTGACTATAAAAAACTTAACTTACAAGAACATTCGTTCTAGACATAGAAAAAGATGAAGACAAAGCAATCATTATTGAGGAAATTCATTGTCGTGCGCATAGAGGACTGGACGAAAACTATAAACAAATAACGAGACTTTACTACTGGCCGAAATTATTTTTAAAACTTTAAGATTATATTAAGAACTGAACAATTTGCAACGAAAACAAATACTGTAGACACCCTGCAGAAATTCCTATTGGGGAAGCCCTTATACCATCAAAGAAGGGAGAAAATCTACACTTAGACATTATTTATGATGAAAAAAAATATTTTTAACCTGCATTGATGCATACTCCAAATTTTTAGTAGTAAAAGAAATTGAGAATAAATTAAATTTTGAAAACAAGGTCTTAGAAATTTTACAACAATACCCACTGGCCAAAACACTTATGACTGACAACGAACCAAGTTTCACTTCGGCACAATTTAAGGCTTTTATAAATAGATGTGGACTTACAATACATTACGCTGAATGCTGAATCGAGAGGCCACATTCCACGCTGATAGAAATTGCTAGATGTATTAAAGACGAATATAATCTTACTGACCACTCAGAAATAATTATTAGATCGGCCCAAAGGTATAACCAAAGCATTCATTCTGTAACAAATGAAAAACCAATAGAGATTCTATACAATAAAATAAAACATGAAAAAGTCCCTGAAATACTTAAGGCAGCGCAAACAAAAATTTTTAGCATTTTTGTCACATAACCAAAACAAGAAATCAAAAGAATATCATGTAGGACAAGTAATAAATATATGAAAAAAGTACGGGAAACGAAATAAATTAAAACCAAAAAACAAAAAACAGGTAGTTAAAGAAAACAAAGCTAATATAGTAATAATAAATAATAAAAATAAAATTATCCACAAAGATAATATTAGATATTAAAATATTTTTAGCTTACAGATAATGTAATCTTATATATAATATATTTAGTTTTGATAATCGCATCAACTAATTCCGAGATAATCGACAATTCAAATCACGACTTTTTCATCTACAAAGACAACAAGGACATCCTGACTTATGATTCATACGCAGAACTTTTTCATATCACTAATATAAGCTTTTACAAAGAATTTATAAAGGAAGAATCAGAAAGCTTAGAAGAACTCAGAAATGATCAGTTCCACTGGGAGTTGATTTACAACCTAAAAACCATCGTCTTAACTTTATCACAATTAACTCCATCAAGAAATAAAAGAAGCAAGAACGCATTAGGCACCATTTTAAAATGAGTAGCTGGAACCTCGGACATGATGATTTTACAACAATCCTAGATAAAATAAACGATCTGATTGAAAATAATAATAAGCAACAGATAATAAATTCTAAATTGTAAATTCAGTTTTCACACTTCAAGAAATGCCTTTAAGAAAACACCGCTTACGCCTAATTTACAAAATTTAGTTGACACCATTACTTTAGCAAATATCGACGCTTTTAACACAAAAATATTAAACCATGACGATATTCAAGAAATATATTAACATGAAGAAAAACCTGTCATGATCACAGATCTAATGGATATTTCCGAATTTAAAATTGCACTATACAAAGAAATATTTATAATTTATATTCGGTATCCAGTCATTTAAAATCGATGCGATACATATTTCGCCCGGGCTATCTCTCAAAATTATGGTAAATAGTTTTAAGCAACCAAGTTGGAAAATGCAACAACACATTTTACGAAATATATAATTTTAACAAGGAATTATTCAACAATTATTGTACTCTAAATAAAAACCAATCATGTTTTACTCGTTTTTGAATGGAGAAAAATCCTACTGCATTAAAATAAAAGAAAAAAATAAACAAATATATGTTATACAAAACGGTGCAGTGCTGATAAACGGAAATAATAATTTAATTACATTCAATAGCATTACCGTAATAAACAATATATCCTATACAAACATAGATAATAAGATGCTCGAATTTATTAACCCCCACAATTATAGTTTATTAATTTTGAAACATCCGAATATATATTATCTAATAATTCGGAACACTCCTTTGACAATATCAAAATTCCAAACCCATTTGTTCAAATCAGAAAAACAAAAATAGCCCTAACACTTATTGTAATATCAATAGTTTAAGTAAATATAAATTTATTGACAATCTTTAAAGTCAAAAAATATCTATTAATCATCATACCACGGCTTAAAAATATTATAAAAAATAACAATATTCAAAATAATTCCCAAGAAGAAAATGTTTTAGCAGATTTAGCAGCCCAACTAAACGCCATCTCACCAACGTCATTTGAATCGGGACGCTTCAATTTAGAAGAGGGAGTGTTATCCAACCCATGAATATTCTCAGCTTATGAGTTTTACTATAGGTACGCATCTGATACACCTCAAAATCAGATGGCAAAACACCATTAACCATCTTTAAGTAAAAGAAAACGAACAAAATTAATACGTTTTCAGACAAATTTACCAATTGGATTGCAAGTAATATGCACCAACTTTTATGATCCACCTATTATTATTAATTTTGTAACAATTTGAGACTTATTAGTTTTCTCAGTCGTTTAGGTGATTTAATTTCACCTTTAGAGCAGGCTTTTAAATAGTAAATATTTTATCTTCTAGGCATCTAAAAACCCTCAACAAAAAGCAAATTAAGGAGAAACGATAGTTGAATGCCTCAACCACAAAGGTACGCGTTTCTTAGCGAACCAATTTCCAAATAAATATACCTTCAGCACTTGGCGCATTTCGAAAATGTTATCGACCAAACTGCTGTGCCAACACCACAGGTAGAGCCACCAAGACCCCAGCTCTATCGAAAATATGGGTTCTAACGTCATTGGTAAAAGTTATTTTGCGCTTTTCCGCTCTATCAAATATATAAGCTCCGTTTTTAAAATTTGCAATGATTTGGAATCAATCTATATTGACCGAACATATAACATATGCTAACATATACCGCCCAATAACTGGGCTCTACCAGGTCTCTACAGAGTTGCGCGATTTGTTGGCGCTAGAGTAGGCGTGACGGATTTATTTGGCATCACCAATTTTAATTCATATCCAATGAGGATTTTATATATTCAATATGTGAGCTGTGAGGGATGTGAGCTGTTCATAAGTCGTAATTTAAAATTTTAACCATGGAGACAACAATGCACTAAGCCTGGAACTATCAGCAGCAGAGAACTCTTTTAAGAAAAATATGCGCTCAAGATCTGTCTGGTAATCGGCTTTTTTGGTCAACAATCAAAGCAACTGCGAGGCTTTAGCTCAGCCAGTGACTGTCTAAAAAAGATATTCTTCACTAGAAAGCAAAGCTTGTACCTCTTACAAATAGAGCTTTAACTATTTACTGCTACTATATATACATAAGTTAACACCTTCCATTTACCCCCTCTTGACCCGCACCTCTCTCATCACCCCTCTCGGCCACCCACAAACTAGAGCCCATTCCTTTCACCGCTCTCGGCCACAACGACAACAAACATTCAAGTGGCTACAATAAGACAGCCGCTAAGTTATGAGAAATGCAGCGCTAGCATCTGGAGCGCAGCAACACATTACCCAAAACGGCTGCTGTCCGCTTTGGTATTTCCGCAATCGCTTTGCCAACAATATGCGGACGTCCCGGTTCTGTTGTACCGACTAAGAATAATTACTGCTTTATATTAACGTACACTCATAAATATAAAAGTCTAAGTCGAAGAAGGACAAGACGACTAATCCCAAGACAAAGAAACAAGGATGCAGCTAATTCTAATTAGGTAATATCTGAGAGAATACTCTGGCCATAACTTATATATTATATTAGTATATTATTTAATACACTAGCTGACTCGGCGACCTTGTTCCGTTTTATCTTAATGCCAATAAAAAGCTGTTTTTTTTATTGGAAAAAATACAACAAAAATTAATTTTGAATAATCATTCATAGTTATTTCTGTATTTTAGTAAATAGGTTGCTCTTCATTTAAGTACTTTGTTTTTTTTTTTTAATACTTTATTTTTATTTATTGGATCTTCTCTATTACTTAAGAGTCTAACAATAAGTTTTCAAATCTTAATCTATGTTACGTTAATTTATGTTATTGAAAAGGGATGGGAAATCGTTCCGCTGTAGACGTGAATGATAGCGTAGCCGGTTGAGTTGTCTAGCTAGCAGGTTTGGGTGATTTGATAGTCTGGCTTCATATTTAATTTTCCTGGAAACAATTTCTTCTTTTACGGGATATATATCCAGGTCTCTCTGAATGCTTGCGTTGCGGATGTACCAGGGGGCTCCAGTTATTGTTCGTAGGGTCTTTGATTGTACTCTTTGAATAAACTCTGCTTCTGAGGTATGACTCAAGCAACTTGTGGGTGTTTTCCGGTAGGAGGGTTTTAATTTTGTGTACCAGACCGTCGATCCAGACGCGATCAAATGCTTGTGATACGTCCAGAAATAAGGCACAGCAATATTGCTTGTGTTTGAAAGCCGTGCGAATTTCAGATGTTAAGCGTTTTACCTGTTCGATAGTTCCATGCTTTTCCCTAAATCCGAATTGGTGCAGAGGGATCGTTCTGTTGTTTTGAAGATGTGTTACTAGATGAACAAGAAGCAGTTTTTCAAATAGCTTTGATAGACATCGGAGCATACTGATGGGCCCGTACGAGGAAGGCTGAGATTTGTCTATTCCTGGCTTCGGGATCATTGTAATGACAGACTTTTTCCATTGGTCAGGAAAGTAGCCCCATTTCAATATTGAGTTAAATATAAATGCGATGCATCTGACTGCGCATGCAGTTAATTAAATTATCATTTTTGGAGAAATAAAATCATGACCAGGAGCTTTTTTTGGGTTTATGTGTTCTTTAATGGCCTTAAGTATTGTGCTAGTTTCAAGGGTAACTGGGGAGGACGGCGACGCTGGCGAGACATTCGGTAGAGTTGGTTGGATGGCGGGTGAGGCTTGAAGACGTTTTCCAAGTAATGGGCAAAGGTGTTAGCTCTTACTTCGTCACTGCGCGCCCAGGCACCTGTTTGTGATCGAATTGGCCAATCGGGATCTATTGGTGGTTGCATGTTTGGGTGAGCTCTCCATAGTGGGAATTTATTACCCGTCGGGGATAGTTTCGCAATGTAGGCCCGTTGGGCCTGGTTCTTTTCGGGAGAGAGGGCCTTCGACAATTCTCGAGATGCTTCATTAAGTCTTTTCTTAGTAGCTGGCGACCGATGAGTCTGCCAGTCTCTGCGAAGTCTACGTTTTTCAAGTAGGAGAGACTCGATCTGGATACTTGAGCGTCCAGTTCTTAGCGGATTTGTGGCTGAAGGTTCTGACGTAGAATGTTTTGCGGCAGAGGACATTATGTCCGTGAGGTGTTTAAGCGACTTTTCAATGTCAGATTCAGAAGAAATTTCAGGATCAAGTTCGATGTGTGCACTTACATATTTTTTGTACTTCAGCCAGTTTGTTTTGTTGGATGTTAGATGTTGGGGGCGTTCCAGAAGCTGTGGCTGTTCAGATAGACAGAGGAGAACTGGCGAATGGTCCGATGTAAGCTCTTCTAAGGTTTTTACGTTTATCAGCCTGTGCGAAACTTTTCTAATAACAGCGAAATCGATAATGTCAGGTTGTTTATTTGGCTCTGTGGGCCAGTATGTAGGCCTAGCTGCTTATTACCAGGAGTGATGATAGCGTTGTATAATTAGCGGCCTTTGGGGTTGATAAGACGAGATCCCCAATGGGGTTGCTTTGCGTTATAATCACCAGCAGCTATAAAGCAGCGTCCTAATTTTTTTTTTTATTAACGTGTGGCTTAGTATTTAATACTGTCCTTTGTGGACAATCAATAAATGTGGTGGTGAGGTACTTCGCTTATGGTTTTTACAGGTGTAGTGGGAGTTGTGAAAACAGGTTAGATATCATTCAATGAGTGTTGCGGGTGAAACATCGGTCCCAGAGTGTATTTCGGATCTGACTTTAGTCCCAGTGTAGATCTAAGGGGTGTGTTCTTTGTAACCTCCTGGTTTGAGTGCTGTTATCTAACAGGTTTATGCCAGATTGTTGGAAGCGTAATAGTGAGTTGTAGAAATTCATAAACTCATTTTCTGCAATACTGAAGCGTGGGGGTCAATATATGGCGGATAGGGTAAGAGGGCCGCCAATTAGGTTTATACGTAGGGATGTGGCCTGCAGGTAGTTAGCAGCGAATGTCTCCAAGGGATGATGTTTTATGCGTTGTTTTATGAGTATACCGGTACCTCCGTGTGCTTTACCGTCCGGGTGGTTGGTCGCGTGAAATATATAGCCGGTGATATGGAAGTAGTTTTTATTAGTTAGATGGGTTTCAGAAAGTAGAATGATATAGATATTGTGGCTGTTTAGAAACTGTGGGAGTTCGTTTTTGTGCCGGGAAACGCCGTTTGCGTTCCAGAAGCATTTTCTTAAGGAGTCTTTTTATACAGACTTTTGTTTGATCAGCAGTTCCATTAGAAGTCTCTGGTTTCGCAGTAGTTCTTGAAGGGAACTTTGAATCGTCATCATGACGTTTGCAAGAGTAGCTAGTGTAGATTCTAGACCGCTAAGTGTTTGTGGGGAAAGAGTTTGGTTTTGCAGCGTAGAAGGTTGAGTTGTTGTTTGGCCATTTTGGCTTAAGAGCGGAAAATCATTTAGGTTTGGTATGGATGGCTGTGGACGCAGTGCTGCAGGCTGGGCGGTAGATGGTTGTAAGATTCCAGGGTAGCGGAGTGCGTTAGCAAAGAAGACACCAGGAGTGGTGGTTGATGGGGTGAAGATGTTTGGTTGGGCAGAGTGTTGAGCGGCGAATGGATTACTGCGTCTCTGATTTAGGCGGCTATTGAATTCTTTGTAGACGGGACAGCCCCGGTAGTTGGCAGTATGATTTCCCCCACAGTTACTGCATTTCCTAAGAGTAGGGTCTTCTTTGTTTCCCAGGCATGCTTCAATGCAATGCAAATCTCGACAGGCGACACAAACTGGTCGCAGAGTGCAGTAGGTTCTTGTATGCCCGAACTCCTGGCAGTTTGTACACTGTACGGTCCCATTCCGCTTATGTGGTTCCTCTACGGTGATTCTTCGGTGAAGGAGATATTGCAGATTGTAAATAGGATGCACTGCATTTTTCTTTAGATGTTTCGTCTCTGAGGCCAGCTCAATCCTAAACAGTGGTTGAGGAATTTTATCCCTGTTTACTATGTCGGTTCTATACCTTTAAGTACAACTTCTTACTTTTTAGTTGGTAAGTGTAGTAATTTATAAGCTCATTGTCGAGATATCTTGTTACAGAACGGAAGTTGACTTCATTGTTAACCTGGAGTTTTGCTTCTAATAAGTTTCCTCTTTTTAGGGTGTTGATATAGAAGTGGTTAGGCCCGACTACTTGTTTAAGCTTATTGATCAGATCGACACTGTTCTGTTTCCTTATATATATTGGCGGTGGCTTTACAGCTTTCATGACTTGAGGCGCCTGACCCTTGTCTTCTTCGGTCTCGCCAAGTATGGCAAATCTGTTTTCGAATGTTCGTGTGTTGCCTAATGTTTTCGGTACTTTTGGCAAATTTAAGTTTACGATTTTTTGTGGACTAAGATTTCTTTTTATTTGTACATACCGATCGATCCCCGTCTGTACGAGAGTATTATTCGTAAGAGGGTCAGTAGAGCTAAGTTTTACTTGTGGTGTTGAGATAGGCCACTAAAATCGCTGGTGACAGTGAGCGGGCTCTTTCTGTAGCGGTCAATGACGTTGATTTTGTTGTTGCCTCCGATGAGTCAATTAAAATGTAAGCATTGTTCCGTGCAGAAGCAACCGTCGTTCGTCTAGTTGTATTTGTTGCCGATCGCGACTTAGCTTCGTGGCTTTATCGGTTGCACTTGTTAATATTTTATTTGCGTTCGACATTTTTCATTGTTTTTAATTAGCTCGGTTTTAAATTTAGTTTTAATCGCAAGGAGATGTTGACCTTGGGATATGGCATTGCTGCCAGCGTCTTTTCGCTATTTTTCATATTTTTGGTGGTCACTTTGTAGATTTATGGAAGTCTTTCGGCAGGGCGAGCAAAAGACACGTCTACGCGGTTCGGTGGTTCGACGACAAAAAAAAAAACAAAAAAAAAGTACCTTGTGATACTCGAAATTTTTTGTTGTATTATAAGGCGCAGAAACAAACACCGCAGATGGTCTTCCGACCCGTGAATATGCCACGTATAATTGACCATGAGAAAAACATGAATGTCCTAGACTTAAACCGCAAACTTTTAAGGATAGGCCTTGTGATTTGTTGATGGTCATGGCAAATGCAAGACGTAACGGAAATTGAAGTCTTTAAAATTCAAACGGCATATCGGTTGGGATCATCGGTATCCTCGGAATGAGAACTTCCTCACCTTTGAATTTTTCTATCATTATCGTAGCGTAAATTACATTATTCATCAATTCTCTAACCACCAAACGTGTACCGTTGCACAGTTTTGGTTGGTTAATGTTTCGAAGCATGATCACTACGGAGCCAACCTTTAGGCGTAAATTGTGCGGTGGTAAGCCAGGCACGTCCAAAGAGTTAAAAAACTCAATTGTATAGTTGGTGGCTTCATCTTCATTTGTGACGCAGTCAATAGATTTGAATGAATGCATTGTTCCACTGATCTTATTTTGAATTATGTAGTTTAGGTCATCTGCATCTTTATTTTTTGCCGCTAAAATTGCTCTCTCACTCAACCATTTATTATTTTTGTAGTTAGAAATAATTTCTGGAAATACATTGTTGATAAGTTCGTCTTTTGATGAGGCAAAATTACAGAAATTATTTTGAAATGATATTAATCCGCTCGATTTATGGACAGGTACATACCGATAGTTAGCAATTGCTCCGAGAAATCTTCAGCAGACGTATCATTAAGCAATGTAATTCTCATGTTTGTTGTCTGTTGCAGTTTCTTCGCATGGCGCCTTAGATTTGACGATTTGAGGCAAGCGTTTATTTCGTCGGCAGCCGTAGATCTTGGAATTACTGGCAGTATTTGGCGGAAATCGCCAGAAAGTAAAATCATTCCTCCTCCAAAATATCTCGAGTCATTGCGTAAATCTTTTAATGTTTGGTTAAGTGCTTCTAATGCACGTTTATGCGCCATTGTGCATTCGTCCCAGATGATGATTTTAAATACCGCTAAAACTTTGAGCATTGCTGAGTGTTTTTGCAATATTACACGTTGGTTCTTTAATAGTTTGAAGATTTAACGGTAATTTGAATGCTGAATGAGCCGTACGGAATCCTTTTAACAATGCTATTCCAGAAGAAGCAACTGCAACCGCTATATCAGATCTCGCCCGAACAGTTGCTAAAACTAATGACATGAGGAATGTCTTTCCAGTTCCACCAGGGCATCTAGGATATATAAACCACAATTTTCATCATCGATCATAACTAAAGCACGATTATTTATCTCTTCAACGGGAATGCTGTCGAAAGGGGTAAAAAGTATCCTATGTCCTTCTCTAACCTACCTCCCTGCAAATTTTCAGCTAAATCGGTTCAGCCGTTCTTGAGTTATAAGTGAACTAACTAACACGTAACTAACAAGACTTTCTTTTATATATCTCTATATATAAAGCTATCAGTAAGAATACTGGGAATCAACGCACAGCCAAAACCACTGGTTAACAATAATAATATGCATTTTTATTACACTCTAATAACTTTAAACTGATTTGCTAAGATTTATTGGGGCTCCCCAAGTGGCCCCAATCGCTTCCAATTGGAAAAAAGGTAAATTTTCCTTTCAAAAATTCTGGACGCTAATCCGTTAAACCAATCGAATCCGTGTTTTCGCCCAAAATATAAATGTTCAAAAAATTTGACCGCGTAGATTTAAGGCTTTTTACTATTTTTAGCACCCGTTCTAAAATTACAATTTAGCCAAAAATATCTTAAAACGTCGAAAAATGGCACTTCTAAACTGAGTATCAAAAATTCCTTCGGTATTTTTTTCCTTAAGCTTTAACGATTCATTTAATGGTTTCACCAAAGCTCTAGCTACATATCTTCTAAACAAAGAAACTAAGCAAAAAGTCGATATATTATCGAATTTAAGTGTCTCCATAAGCATACAAATTGTCAACAAATGATTCCGTCTCCCTCCCTCTCCCTCTGCCTTGCATTTCCCTGCGTTTATAATTTCTTTAGACTTTAGTTTATAGTTATTGGTGACCCACCTCCCACCAAAGTGCCCCAAACTCATTCAATTAGAAAATTAAATCCTGTACGCTAAACCGAATCCAATCGATACCGTGTTTTTTTTGAGTACTTAAATATTTTGCTTGGGAATAACTCGATTAGCCTGTGCTGAATAAAAGCTAGGATTGGAAGGGAGCAGTGTACCTCCGGATTAATTACATTCTGAATTGTATTAATTAGGGTATTAAGGTTGGATAACTTTATTATGTGCCTCATTTTATTTTTGAATAAAATAAAGTTGTCTACAGATGAACTGTTCCCTTCCTCAATTATAATTTGATTTGGGAAGAAGTTGAGCGGGTTGTCGGTCGTGCTGTAATTCCGATTCTGGGGTGTCTTGTAAGGCGTTTATATTTTGACGGGACAGTGCGTCCGCTACAAGGATTTCCTTGACTGGCTTGTAAATTACTTTTGCTCCGTGATCATCGATAATACCTTTCAAGCATTTTAGTTTCGCATTGGGATTTTTATCCGACACAGCGAATGTGTAAGTCTTTTACTCCGTATAAGTAGTTGCGGAGATTTTTTAGGGACCATACAATGGCAAGTAGCTCACGTTCGTTCGTTGCGAAATTTGTTTCGTTATCACGTAATGTGGGAGATATCATTGTAATGGGGCGTCCCCCTTGGGATTATACCGCCCCCAAACCAAGACCTGAAGTGTCCGTTGTTAAATCAAACGGCTAAGATTTCTCTTAACTTATGAAATGCTTCCTCCTGTTGTTTAGTCATTTCGATATCCATTTTTCTTGATTGATACTTGCTTACCTTTCCATTTTCTCCCTTTAGCATTGCTGTAAGGGGTCCCGCTATTAATGCAAAACCTTTTATACATCTATAGTAACTTGCCACTTTCCCAAAAAGGATCGGAGATTAAAAAGTGTTTTTGGTAGGGGAAATTCCATAATGGCTTTGACCTTTTCGGGTGAGGTTCGTAGGCCCCCTTCTGATACTATGAATCCCAAATGCTCAACGCATTTTTTTAAAAAACTTTGATTTTTCTTGGGACACCCTCATGCCTGCCTCTAAGAGCTTCTCGAGAACCCAGTGAATGTCGGTAACGTGGTCCTCCTTTGTCTGGGAAAAAATTATTACATCATCGACATACAAGTAGCATGTCTTTGAAATTTTTTCTCGTAATACACCATTAACGGCTCTTTGAAAAATGCTTGGAGCATTTTTTAGGCCGAACGGCAATCTAAAAACTTCATATTTATTTATTGAAAAAGATATTTTTCCCTATCCCTTTCCGCCATTTCTATCTATTGGAAACCGGATTTAAGATCCAGTGTTTTAAAAAATTTAGATTTGCCCATATTTGACAATATGATCGAAATTGCGGGGATAGGATATCTATCGTCGACTGTTTTCTGGTTTAATTTTCTGAAATCAATAACTAGTCGCTTCTTTTTTAATCCATTTTGGTCGCTTCTCTTTTTGTCCACGACCCAAGTTGGATTGTTGTAGGGCGATCTAGATGACCTTATGATGCCGTCTGCTAGAAGTTTTTTAACCTCTGTATTCACAAATTCTGTCACACCCATGGGATGCGGGTACGACTTGGAGTACACCGGTTCCCCATCTATTTTTATTGTGGTATATTGTTAGTGTTAAAAGGTAGAGCTTCGTCTGGGTCAGCGAAGGCTCTAGAATTTTTTTAATCATTTTGTCAAAAACGGATTTTATTGCTTGTGGGACACTTTCGTCATCAATTTTGGTGAAATTAACATTTACTGATTTGGTGGATCTGATGCATTGCCAGTTTGCAACATATTTTTAGTGAAATCGAGTTTCGCATTTACTTGTTTAAGTAAGTCGAGCCCGATTATCCCGTCGAATCCCTTAAGGGCATTTAAGAGGAAGAAATGAGAATTAACTTGAAAAATTTAAATTAAACACTTATTTGTAATTTGTGTGTAGCCATGAATTGACTTAACACTAAATGGGGTCTCTACTCCCACGACGCCTTTCAACATCGGGAGGGGTGCAATGTAGTTTTTTGAAGTTCCGGTATCAATTAACAGTTTAACTTCCCGCCCTGCTAGCCTACGTGTAATGTACGGGAGCAGGAATTTTACTCTAAAAAATTGCAAGTATCATCTTTATCTAAGTCATCTTCAATTTCCGCAGCATACTTTTGGGCGACGGAGTCGTATTCTTCCTCCGTGAGTTTTTCCTCCGGCAGGAAGTTAATTTTTTGATGGCTCCGTGTTGACAAACACCTTATATGCCGAAATGGCTGCCTGTCTCCAAGATATGTAGGATTCCCGTTTCCCATAGAACTCGGGAACCGATTTTATAATATCTAGAGGCTCGTTACAGTCTATCCCTGCTGTGATACTAATTTCTTGGAATGTCTCAATTTTTGGGGCTTTTACTTTTAGTCTATCCAACTCCCCTATGATGGTACTTAACTTTTCATCGAACAGCTTTTGCTGTCTTTCTAGGGCCGCGTTTATGGCCGCCTACATATTTGCGATTTGTTCGGGCTGCATTTCCTGCGAATGGGTTTCTACCTTTTCAGAACTTACTAGAACACTTTTTTTGTAAACAATTTGACTCCTTCTATTCGAAGGGGGGTCAGACCTCCTCTTGGTCTTTTTCTTTTTTTATTATTTTTGTTGCTAATAATCGTTTATATTCTTCTATTAATTATCTCCCGACGAACTGGAGTCGTTGTTTCTGTACATGAGTTTTAATTAAAGCGGGTTTTTTTTTTACAAAAATCAGAAAAACATTTAATTAAAAAAAATATTTTTTTTGAGACAAAAAAAACAATTTTTTTTTTGTTTAAGATAAACGAATTGTTATACTTTTTATAGTAAAAAAAATCTGATTTTTTAATATTTAAGGCAATCTTGTATAATATTTATTTCACAAAATAAATGTTGGAAGGTAAACAATTTCAGTGTAGTGGCACAAGGCACAAGTACAGTTTTTTTTTTTTGTCCTATTTTTTATAAATTTTATTTATTTTGGGTAGAATTATTTCCCTCAGTGCAGACAGACACCAGAAAATATTAAAGATTTTTTTAAGAATGCAGACTTTTATTTAAATTTTATATTTATTTCTCTTTCTTTCTGTCGCGGAACGGATTAACCTAATTATCGATTGTCGGGCAATTCAAATGTAGCGCCACAAATTAGAGTTTATATTTAGTACAATGTAACCGGTTGAGGATTCTCGCTGTTTAGTGAATGCGGTCACACAGTTTGAAGTTAGGAAAAGCTAAACTTCCCGCTTCCAAGTTATTCCAATCAACGAGGTCAGAGAAGCTGGGAGGCGAGACTGCGGTAATGTTAACTTATATATGTAGGGATAAATCATAAACTTGTAATATTCCTACAGAATAAAATCCGTCTGTTCAATACCATTTTACGCTACAAGATCTGGCTATTTCTTGTTTCGGTGCGGTATATCGGGTTAAAGGCAACTCCCAGTGACCGTCGTTTGAGCGGCGTCATTTCTTTTATTCGCATTCCTTTATTCCCACTCTTCATTCGCACTACGTGCTCACATCTTCATCGTGCTATGCCAACTTCACATTCACCCCGGCGAAGTCCTCGGCTTGGACAGCCAGAGACTTCCGCAGCTGCAACCACTGGAAATCAACCAGCCGGCACTCCGAGAGCCATAACGGATGCCGCGGCTGGCGGTAAGGTGCAACGGGCACAAGCTCCTAAGGACAGCGGGCAAAAGGGGAAGAAACCGAGTGCAGATCTACAGCCAGCTGGAGGATCACGCCAAGAATCGGTTCCCACATCCGCACAAGTTACGGCCCTAATGGAAAGGATCGCAAGCTTGGAAGAGGAGCTACAAAGGGCAAGGGCAAGTGAAGGGCAAGATGCAGCCGCCAGGAATCCCGTTGGAATCGGGTCGAGCGGTAATAGAGTGAGCGAGACGGCGAATGCGACGCCATGTTTGAGTGGACAGAATTTGAGTGAAGAACCTGTGACTCCATCTTTACATGGACAGTTGCCGCCATATTTGAGTGGAGATTTGCCGCCACAATTGAGTGGACATTTGGCAATAGGGCAACCAGTCACGAGTAGCGCAAATTGTACAACGGCAAGCTACTCCACGCCAAGATGTGTAACGGCCGAACTGCAGCCAGCGCACAGTAACGTGCAAGCATTTCGGGAGCCTCAACACATAACCATGGTACCCACACAGTCGGTTGGGTCATATGGAATAGCATCGCCGAGCCTAAATGGATGGACGCCGCGCAGACTGCCTGATCTCCCCGAGTTTGATGGTCAGCCTGAGGATTGGCCAATATTCCAATGCGCGTTCACGGAGACAACAGCGGCGTACCATTGTACAGCTTTAGAAAACAACCAGAGACTAGTCAAGGCCCTGAAGGGTGAAGCGCGAGCATCCGTCAAGTCGTTGCTTATACACCCGAGTAATGTTCAGGCTGTAATGGAGCAGCTACGCTCCCGATATGGTCGTCCGGAGCAGCTGATACGCAGCCAGTTGGAAAACGTGCGAAATGTGCAGCCGATCCAGGAGCACAACATCAGCAAGATCGTGCACTTTTCCACACGGGTCAGCAATCTCGCTGCGTTTCTACAGGCAACCCCGAACGGAGAGCAGCACCTAGGAAACCCCATCCTGATGGAGGAGCTGATCGCCAAGCTACCGCTGAGCAAAAGGTTGGACTGGGCCAGGCATGCCACTGGAATAGGATGCTTCCCCACGGTCGTACACCTCAGCGGATGGCTGGAGGAACTCGCCAGGCTGGTGTGTACTATATCGGACTTCGAAAGCAAGGAACCCAAGCGAAGGGTGCTGCACGCCAGCGCAGGCCAAAGGAACCTGGACCGGTATGACAACCAAGTTAGGAGTTGCCCAGTGTGCGAGGGGCAACACTTTGTCAAGGATTGCAAGGACTTCAACCATGCGTCTCCAACTGTGCGAATCGATATCGCGAAGAAGCATCGGATATGTTTTTTGTGTCTGGAAAGTGGACATATGGCAAGGTTCTGCAAAAAAGATGTTAGCTGCAAGGTATATGGATGCCAGAGGAGGCATCACTACCTACTTCACGAGCAACACTCACGGCCACCACAGGCATACGGTGGTCCTCGGAGGGATCAAATGAGCAACCGCAACCGGGCACTGCAAACTGGCAGTGGTCGACGGAAAGGCGAGGCACACATACCTCAGCCAGCGGCACAGAGTAGTCTCCCCACGCCACAAGCGAGTCAAGATGCTTGGCGCGAGGATGAGGGACGTTTGCGCAGCGGTGATACAGAAAGACCACATCGGAACCTAAGCTGCGTCGAGTCATACGGTGGTCACTTACTTTTCCGTATTCTGCCCGTGACTCTGTACGGGGAATGCAAGCAAGTGGATACCTACGCGCTGTTCGACGAGGGATCTTCCGTAACCATGATAGATGACGAGTTCATTCGAAGCCTAGACCTGAAAGGTGAGAATCGGCAGCTCAATATCCAATGGTTTGGTGGCAAGTCATCCAGCGAGCGCACCAAAATGGTAAGCCTGCAGATCAGTGGAGCGGGCAAGTCAAAACGCCATGGACTAAGGAACGTGTTTGCAGTCCCAAACCTCAATCTGCCGATGCAAGTCTGCGTCGAGAAGATGTCAAGACGGAGAAGGCTGGTGCACGCCTGCCGATGAGGCCCTACAGTAATGCGGCCCCGAGGATTTTGATTGGACTGGACCATGCACACTTGGGAATACCTATGAGAAATAGGAGCCTTGGAACAGGAGGACCATATGCAGCCGCCACCACGCTTGGATGGGTGGTGTTCGGGCCGGTGAAAGGACAAGTAAGTTCACCGACTCATACATCGTGCCTCTTAGCCACCCCACAGGATCGTCTTCTGGACAAGATGGTCACCGACTACTTCGAAACAGAAAACTTTGGAGTAAAGCCGGCGCCACCAGTCGCAGCTAGTGGCGACGCACGGGCTTTGGAAATACTTAAGGGGACGACTAAGCGAGTGGGCCAACGATATCAAACCGGGCTGCTATGGAAGGACGACGAGCTGAGACTGCCAAACAGTTATGACATGGCTCTCAAGAGGCTCGTCAACATCGAACGAAAAATGAAGCGCGACGTGGAATTCGCGCAGGCCTACAATAGGATTATGGAGGACTATGTCAAAAAGGGTATGCACGACGACTAGAGCCGCAGGAAGTCACTCCAGCCAACGACAGGGTCTGGTATCTGCCGCATTTCGGGGTCGAGAATCCAAATAAACCTGGTAAGATCCGACTAGTCTTCGACGCCGCAGCAAAGGTCGGCAACATATCCCTCAACTCAGCGCTGCTCAAAGGCCCACAGCAGTACAAGTCTCTGCCAGCCGTGCTCTTCCACTTTCGGGAAGGAGCAGTCGGGGTCTGCGCAGATATTAAGGAGATGTTTCATCAGGTTTTGATACAGCCTCAAGACAGATGCGCCCAGAGATTCCTGTGGAGAAATGGAGATGACCAGCGGGATCCAGATCTGTACGAAATGATGGTGATGACGTTTGGAGCAGCTTGTTCGCCGTGCTCGGCGCATCATGTGAAAACAGTCAATGCTTCAAGGTACGCACGTACAGACCCCCGCGCGGTCCTGGCCATCAACGAGTACCATTATGTAGACGACTACGTAGATAGCTTCTCAAACGATGTCGAAGCTATTTCTGTATCAACCCGGATCAAGGAAATTCATGCTAGTGCTGGGTTCGATTTGTGCCGGTTTTCTTCTAGTTCGGAAGGTGTGGTCAGAGCGTTGAACCCACTAGGATCCAGCGAGAACGTCGAGTGGACCGAAGCTGAGGAGAAGATTCTGGGCATGTACTGGCAGCCGGCTACTGACGACTTTAAATTCAGTATAAAGTACCACAGGGTACCCAGCAGCGTGATGACTGGGCAACGTGTCCCCACCAAAAGAGAATTCCTCAGCCTCGTTATGTCAACATTTGACCCGCTCGGATTTTTGAGCTGCTACATGGTGACCGCCAAATTGTTGATGAGGGAAACCTGGAGGAGATCAGTGGAATGGGACGAGCCCCTGCCTGATGAGCTAGCCACAGCATTCGAGAGCTGGCGGCTGGAGATGAACTACGTGAGAGAGTTCCGATGTCCGCGCCACTATTTCGGCGTAGGACGAGTGCGTGAGCTACAGCTGCACATTTTCGTGGATTCGAGCCAATCGGCGTTCGCCGCGGTGGCCTATTGGAGAACCACTTATGACGACGGCGACGTGCGGGCACATTTCTGTGTGCGAAAACCAAATGTGCCCCGATGAGGACGATGTCGATCCCGCGACTGGAACTCCAAGCAGCTGTATTGGGAACCAGGCTGATGGACACCGTAAAACAGACGCACGGCATGACGATCAGCGGCTGCGTCCTTTGGACTGATTCGAAGACTGTGCTGCACTGGATTAGCAGCACCCACCGGCGGTACAAGCAGTTCGTAGGAAACCGGGTGGCGGAGATCTTAGAGTCCACTGAGGCGTCCCAATGGAGATGGATACCATCTGCCGAAAATGTGGCTGATGACGCTACGAGACCGCAACGCCACGTGAGCCTTAGCCAAGAATCGCGGTGGCTCAGCGGACCATCGTTCCTGCGGGAGCCTGAGGATCTCTGGCCCAAGAGTTCTCCGGGTGATAGTAGCAGCCTGCAGACAACGGAGGAGGAAGAGATGCCGTGTGAGTTCGCACTGGTTTTAGCAAATAGCTTTATTTCTTTGCAGAGGTTTTCGAGCTACGATCGATTGGTCAGATCGACAGCATGGGTCCTGAGGTTCATTCGACGGTGCCGTGGACTGCGTGACGTACATGAGGAGTACGGTCTTTCTGCTGCTGAGTGTGCTGAGGCAGAGCGCTTATTAATCCGGCGGGCGCAATCAGAGGCGTTCGCGGATGAAACACAAGGGAAAGCCGTAGCGAAAGACAGTCAGTTACGAGGACTTTCGCCATACTTTGACGACGATGGAATTATACGTGCGTGTGGAAGAATCGATGCCGCCGGTTGTGTCCCAGTTAACACACGGCGCCCCATCATACTGTCGCACCAGCACGCACTGTCAGAGATGATCACCGATCACTACCACAGGAAGATGAAGCACCAAAACCTAGATGCGACTATTAGCGAAATCCGGACGAAGTTCTGGATAACAAATTTAAGGAGACTTTTACGGAAGGTTATAACCAGATGTCAATTATGTAAACTTCGGAGAGCGCAACCAGCTCCGCCACTGATGGGTCCCTTGCCAAAGGACCGGCTCGAGGCCAACGGGTGGCCATTTAAATACACCGGCCTGGACTATTTTGGTCCACTGCAAGTGACGATTGGACGTCGGACAGAGAAAAGGTGGGTGGCACTATTTACATGTCTAACCACCAGGGCTATCCATTTGGAAATGGCCCACGATCTGTCGACAGATTCCTGCATAATCGCTATGAGGAACTTTATGTGCCGCCGAGGACCAGTGATTAGATTGAGAAGCGACAACGGGAAGAATTTCATCGGAGCCAACCGTGAAGCCAGAAGGTTCGATGAAGTTTTCGAGCCAGAGAGGATCCAGGGTGAGCTGTCATCCAAAGGAATCGAATGGATCTTCAACTGCCCGGCTCACCCGTCCGCGGGAGGCGTATGGGAACGGATGGTCCAATGCGTTAAGAAGGTGTTGGCACATACCGTGAAGGAGGTGGCCCCTAAGGAACACGTGCTGGAAAGCTTCCTTATCGAGGCGGAGAATATTGTCAACTCTCGTCCGCTTACCCATCTGCCAGTCACGGTGGACCAGGAGGCTCCATTGACGCCGAACGACCTGCTGAGAGGAGTAGCAAACGTTCCGGACCTCCCTTCAAATCGCGGATACCCGCCAGAGAAGTGCGCCACAAGGAAGCAGTGGCGTATAGCGCGGATGATGAGAGACCGATTCTGGAAGCGTTGGGTACACGAGTATCTACCAACGCTCATTCGCAGACAGAAGTGGTGTGAGCGCGTCGAGCCAATGCGTCGTGGGGATCTAGTGTACATATGTGATCCGGCCGTCCCTCGCAGGGAATGGAGGAAAGGCGTCGTGGAGGAAGTGTACCCAGGAGCTGACGGAGTTCCACGACGAGCAGCGGTGCGAATTACCAGCGACGATCGAACTAGATTAATTATGCGTCCCGTCTCCAAGTTAGCTGTTTTGGACGTGGTGAATGCAGCTGCTTCACGGGGGTGGGGATGTCGCGGAACGGATTAACCTAATTATCGATTGTCGGGCAATTCAAATGTAGCGCCACAAATTAGAGTTTATATTTAGTACAATGTAACCGGTTGAGGATTCTCGCTGTTTAGTGAATGCGGTCACACAGTTTGAAGTTAGGAAAAGCTAAGCTTCCCGCTTCCAAGTTATTCCAATCAACGAGGTCAGAGAAGCTGGGAGGCGAGACTGCGGTAATGTTAACTTATATATGTAGGGATAAATCATAAACTTGTAATATTCCTACAGAATAAAATCCGTCTGTTCAATACCATTTTACGCTACAAGATCTGGCTATTTCTTGTTTCGGTGCGGTATATTGGGTTAAAGGCAACTCCCAGTGACCGTCGTTTGAGCGGCGTCACTTACTGAAAATTTGGCGAATAATCAAAACAGCCCACTTTAATTTTTTTGTTAGTGCAGTTGGCGTATTCTAATCCCTCGAACGGAGCGAGGGGGCTGGCTATTAGCGGCGAATGTTGCTGACGACTGCTATCCCTCGTGCGGGGCGAGGGGGTTGGCTGTTGGTAGCGACTGCTGCGGACGATTGCTATCCCTCGTGCGGGGCGAGGGGGCTGGCTATTGTCGGCGACTGTTGCTGGCGATTGCTATCCCTCGTGCTGGGCGAGGGGGTTGGCCGTTGGAGCGACCGTTGCTGACGATTTCTATCCCTCGTGCAAGGCGAGGGAGAGGGTTGACTGTTGGGGGCGACCGCTGACTGCGACTGCTGACGGCAATTGCGACTGCGACTGCTGGCAGCGACTGCGACTGCTGGTGGCGACTACAACTGCTGGCGGCAATATTTTTGCACTATTTTTTTCTTTTTAACTTTCTACTTTAGGTAGGAGCGCGATTTTCCATTTAATGGTACGATACAACTTAGCGCGTTTTTTTGTTTGCGAATTTGGATTTTTATAAAACTTGGTTTTTATTTTATTTTTTTATTACTTTATTATTTATAATCATTTTTAATGGGTTTTTTTCACGTTAGGGCGCCAATTAATAAATCCATTTGTTGTAGTTTATTTATTTTATTTTATTAGTCATGAACTCTTTCGAGCAGGGACATTAAATGAGTTGATTCACAATTCACAAGATTTAGCCTACGGAGTACAACTTAGACTGACTTAAACTTTACCGCGGCTGCAACTCCAAACCTACTTCAGGTGACAGCGCAGTTGACGGAATGCCCTGTCAGCATTCTGTCCCGGCAACGATCATTCGTTGCAGACGTGCCGGAATTCCGAATTCCGATTATTCCAACAGATCTTCCATTCCAATTAAAGAGGATTCAGTTCCCAGTTCGATTGGCATTTGCGATGACAATCAATAAATCGTTGGATGTCTGCGGGATTAATCTGGAATATCAATGTTTTTCACATGGGCAGTTATACGTAGCCTGTTCGCATGTGGGAAAGCCGTCATCATTATTTATTTTTGCACCGGATAACAAAACAAAAAATATTGTTATCACATCGCTCTCCCCTGATTTCGAGTCAAATAAATTTTTATGAAATTTGAATTACCAGTGTCTTATTATTACTCTGGGGTTAGATGAAGTCGTGAAATTGGGCCGAGACAAAGTTCGCCGGGTGCTCTAGTTTATTTATAAAACTTTATATTTACCTAAATTATTTATTTGTTACGCCACCCAATTCATCTATATATACAAATCTATCACTAAGAAAACTAGGAATCAACGCACAGCCAAATCCACTGGTTATGAATATTAATATGCATTTTTATTACATTCTAACAATTTTAAAATGATTTGCTAAGATTTATTGGGGCTCCCCAAGTGTCCCCAATCGCTTCCAATTGGAAAAATAGTCAATTTTCTTTTGAAAAATACTGGACGCTAAACCGTTTAACCAATCGAATCGAATTCGCCAAAAAAAGTTTAAGATATTGTACATTTTTACTATTTTTAAAACACATTCTGAAATAACAATTTTGGCAAGAATCTCTTCAAACGTCGAAAAATGGCACTTCTAAACTGAGTATCAAAAATTCCATCGGTAAAATTTTTTCTTAAGCTTTAACGATTCATTTGATGGTTTTACCAAAGCTCTAGCTATCTTATAAACAAAAAAACTAAGCAAAAAGTCGATCTCTTATTGAATTTAAGTGCCCTTTTTTTTACAGTTATTGCCGCCAGAATACGCAAAAGACGTTTTTTTTAGGAAAATTTATTTGGCTTGGTTTTTGATAGTGTAGTAAAAATATACCATTCAAATTGTTTTTTTACAGTGTTTTGCCACGCGCTGTTAGGAAACATATCTACTGCGATCTAAGTAGATAAAGAGAGAGGAAAGAGTGTAGCAAAAATACAACTACAGCATAACCCTGCAACAAAGCATGATGGGACTAATGTCATTCATGAAAACAACTTTGCAAACACTTGTTGAAAACCAGAACATGGTGATACTGTAATATTTTTCAATAATTTATCCAAGTTCAGTTTGATTATTTGACAACCTTCTGGTTGAATATCTTTATTGAATAATTCTTAATTTTGTTACAATTGTACTTATAGCTAAAGAGAACGCAGTTGCGCCATTGGGCGGTCAGTGCTTATGTATAAATGTATGTTTGAGTAGCGGCTGTGTCCTTTAGGCACCATACTGTCGCCACGGCAGAGGGGATTTATATATATATATATATATATATATATATATATATATATATATATATATATATATATATATATATATATATATATATATATATATATATTGTGGCTAAGTGCTAAAAAGTGTTCGTAATAATATTAATGCAAATCACTAAGTACAGTGTACACTATGTGAACATACTACATCTTCCTCCTTTTCAAAAATAACGTAATAAAATGAAGTTATTTTCTAGGGATAATATATTTAAAAATGTAATAGAATGAAATTATTTTTAATTTTAAATTTAAAGCTTTTTATTTCTAAAAAGAAAGGAAAGCTAACTTCGGGCAGGGCCAAAGTTTATATACCCTTGAGAACTTTAAAGTATTTTTGTCATACTTGATTTTTTGTCTTCGCTTATGTCCTTCTAACATTAATCTAGCTATCTTATAAGTCTGTTCAAGTCTGAATTTAGTTTCCTTAGCAAAGTCTTCTATATTATCTAAGGGTTTTATCTTATCTATAATATTAAAATGTTCAGTCAAATTTTATATCTCGGGTCATGTTTTTCATTAATTAATTTTCATTTTAACTCATTTTTTAGCTATGCCTGTATGACCTTATTGTATTGAATCGTCTTGAAATGTAAACAATATTGCTTCTTTCTCTTTTTTGTTATTTGATAATAGGGTCACAATATTGCTTCTTTCTCTTTTTTGTTATTTTATAATAGGGTCACCGACGTGAGTAGCGCTACTCTTAGAGATTGTATTATTTTATTGGCCTTTATATTAAAATATTCTATTGATATAGTGTCAACGAACTTTTCGCTCGGTGACGAGTTGGCTAATATTAAGTAGCTTTTGAAAGAACTGACCTAAGTCGAGAATTCCATTGGTGTGCATGTCGCTTATGTCAATTCTTGCTATAACTTTTTTCCCATGTTTAAGTAAACATAATAAATCCATTATTCGCAAGCTCACTACTTTTCGTACCTTATCATGACTTCGTATACGTTGGGCTGAGAAGCTTTGTCTACAGTTAGCTTATGCAAAACATCTTGTTTTATTATCTGCGCAGTAGTTTTTCTGTTTACTTTGGTTTCTGGTAGTGACTTTCAGAATTTTATTATTTCTTTGAATATTTTTCAAGACTGTGATAGCAATTCTTCAAGACTGTGATAGCAATTCTTGATAACGCATCGGCATCAAACATAATTATCTGTGTCCTTTAGGCACCATACTGTAAAACCAAAGACCAATATAAACTCTAAGATGCGTAACGCCATACGATTTTGTGCACACGAATTTTTTTTGCTGGCTTTTCAACTGGCTTTTCGCTCTCTGCCCAAAAGCCAGCGAGAGAGCGCTCTAGAGGCAGCCTCTCTCTTGCACGCATACTGCGACAGCCGACGACTGTATGTGTGCACATGTATTCACAAGCGAAGAAATTCGCTAGCTAAATTTTTAAAATTAAACCAACCCCATAAAAATAAATAATAAATATTTATATATGTATTTGTATATGAACTGTTTTATTTAATAAATATACTAAATATTTAAAATAGTTAATATGTTAAATATTCTATTAAATTATTTAAATAATTTATATATTGAATATACTATTTAATAATTAAAATAGTTAATTTATTAAATATACTACCTAATTAAAAAAGTAAATATACAAATACATACCTAAATATTATATATACAATTTAATTTTTTTTTATGTAGTTTTTACTTAAATTAAAGCTAAAAACATAACTCTTAACCCAAAACATATAAAACTGCTTGATTAAATAAGAAAATATTTAAATGCAGGTTAATAATATAAGGTATGATGTTATTATATTTACATTAAACATTTTAAGTCATTAAATCAAAGTTTATTATATTTGAATAAAATTTTAATTTGGAAATATTTTAAAGTTAATGAAAAACATCCATGGATAAAAAATAAAGCGAAATATATTTAATTAAATATCCATTAAATATATTCAATTTAAATATAGTTCGCTTTGTTTTTGTTTAACAATCAATAGTATATTCAAATCTATTAAACTTTATTGAAATATTTTTAAATTTAATCAAACAGTTTTATATCTTTTGTATTAAAAGTTATGTTCTTAACTTTAATTTAAATATGTAAAACGAAACTAAGAACTAAATATGCCGATATTTGTTTTTAAGGTATATAAAAATAATTGTACAACAAGCTTCAATGATCAATCGTAGAAGTTTTTTTGACACACAATTAGTTTCTTAGTCCCGAAATGATTTCTGGCCGAAAATCGTCTTCTCAAACAAGTATGCACACATACGCACTTCCTTATTCGAGCAATTCTATTTTTAGATTTTTACGCTCTCAACTTTGTGCGAGCGGAGAGAGCGGAATTTTCGTCGCCATCAAAAAACAAGCTGCATATTGCAAAACCAATGTATGTCCGTTACGCATCTTAGAGTTTATATTGGTCTTTGGTAAAACTATATTCCTCCAATTCAATTCTCATTCGTGTTAGTTTGGAACTGGGGTTTACCATTGAAAATAGGTAGGTAGGTGTACTGTGATCTGTTTTGACAGCGAAGTATCTACCATAAATATATGGTCTGAAATGGGCAGAAATTGGGCAATTGCTCTTGTTGATTTCGCCTTTTGTAAAAGATCTTGATACGTATGCAACAGGGAGCTGAAATCCATTTTTGTTTTGAGTTAGGACTGCTCCACAAGCTTGTTTGCTAGCATCTGTAATTATGAAAAATTCTTTGTTAAAATATGGATATTGTTAAAGAGTTGGTTTTATTAATGCCGATTACAGATGTTCGAAGACGTTTAGACATTCAGTTTTCCATTCAAATTTTACATCTTTTTTACTTAATCTTGTTATGTGACGAGAATAGTCAGCAACATTTCTTATAAACCGTCTGTAATAATTACAAAATGCAAAAAATCTTCTAGCGCTGCCCACATCATGTGTAATTTTCGTATTTTTTGTCGTCGCGCAAGGTTTTTTTGTCTGTGCATTAATTCATTAAAAATTAACATTTTTCGGGATGTAAAATTAAGTTATGTTGCCTACATTTCTCAAAAACATTCATGTCCTTTAGGCACCATACTGTCGCCACGGCAGAGGGGATTTATATATATATATATATATATATATATATATATATATATATATATATATATATATATATATATATATATATATATATATATATATTGTGGCTAAGTGCTAAAAAGTGTTCGTAATAATATTAATGCAAATCACTAAGTACAGTGTACACTATGTGAACATACTACATCTTCCTCCTTTTCAAAAATAACGTAATAAAATGAAGTTATTTTCTAGGGATAATATATTTAAAAATGTAATAGAATGAAATTATTTTTAATTTTAAATTTAAAGCTTTTTATTTCTAAAAAGAAAGGAAAGCTAACTTCGGGCAGGGCCAAAGTTTATATACCCTTGAGAACTTTAAAGTATTTTTGTCATACTTGATTTTTTGTCTTCGCTTATGTCCTTCTAACATTAATCTAGCTATCTTATAAGTCTGTTCAAGTCTGAATTTAGTTTCCTTAGCAAAGTCTTCTATATTATCTAAGGGTTTTATCTTATCTATAATATTAAAATGTTCAGTCAAATTTTATATCTCGGGTCATGTTTTTCATTAATTAATTTTCATTTTAACTCATTTTTTAGCTATGCCTGTATGACCTTATTGTATTGAATCGTCTTGAAATGTAAACAATATTGCTTCTTTCTCTTTTTTGTTATTTGATAATAGGGTCACAATATTGCTTCTTTCTCTTTTTTGTTATTTTATAATAGGGTCACCGACGTGAGTAGCGCTACTCTTAGAGATTGTATTATTTTATTGGCCTTTATATTAAAATATTCTATTGATATAGTGTCAACGAACTTTTCGCTCGGTGACGAGTTGGCTAATATTAAGTAGCTTTTGAAAGAACTGACCTAAGTCGAGAATTCCATTGGTGTGCATGTCGCTTATGTCAATTCTTGCTATAACTTTTTTCCCATGTTTAAGTAAACATAATAAATCCATTATTCGCAAGCTCACTACTTTTCGTACCTTATCATGACTTCGTATACGTTGGGCTGAGAAGCTTTGTCTACAGTTAGCTTATGCAAAACATCTTGTTTTATTATCTGCGCAGTAGTTTTTCTGTTTACTTTGGTTTCTGGTAGTGACTTTCAGAATTTTATTATTTCTTTGAATATTTTTCAAGACTGTGATAGCAATTCTTCAAGACTGTGATAGCAATTCTTGATAACGCATCGGCATCAAACATAATTATCTGTGTCCTTTAGGCACCATACTGTAAAACCAAAGACCAATATAAACTCTAAGATGCGTAACGCCATACGATTTTGTGCACACGAATTTTTTTTGCTGGCTTTTCAACTGGCTTTTCGCTCTCTGCCCAAAAGCCAGCGAGAGAGCGCTCTAGAGGCAGCCTCTCTCTTGCACGCATACTGCGACAGCCGACGACTGTATGTGTGCACATGTATTCACAAGCGAAGAAATTCGCTAGCTAAATTTTTAAAATTAAACCAACCCCATAAAAATAAATAATAAATATTTATATATGTATTTGTATATGAACTGTTTTATTTAATAAATATACTAAATATTTAAAATAGTTAATATGTTAAATATTCTATTAAATTATTTAAATAATTTATATATTGAATATACTATTTAATAATTAAAATAGTTAATTTATTAAATATACTACCTAATTAAAAAAGTAAATATACAAATACATACCTAAATATTATATATACAATTTAATTTTTTTTATGTAGTTTTTACTTAAATTAAAGCTAAAAACATAACTCTTAACCCAAAACATATAAAACTGCTTGATTAAATAAGAAAATATTTAAATGCAGGTTAATAATATAAGGTATGATGTTATTATATTTACATTAAACATTTTAAGTCATTAAATCAAAGTTTATTATATTTGAATAAAATTTTAATTTGGAAATATTTTAAAGTTAATGAAAAACATCCATGGATAAAAAATAAAGCGAAATATATTTAATTAAATATCCATTAAATATATTCAATTTAAATATAGTTCGCTTTGTTTTTGTTTAACAATCAATAGTATATTCAAATCTATTAAACTTTATTGAAATATTTTTAAATTTAATCAAACAGTTTTATATCTTTTGTATTAAAAGTTATGTTCTTAACTTTAATTTAAATATGTAAAACGAAACTAAGAACTAAATATGCCGATATTTGTTTTTAAGGTATATAAAAATAATTGTACAACAAGCTTCAATGATCAATCGTAGAAGTTTTTTTGACACACAATTAGTTTCTTAGTCCCGAAATGATTTCTGGCCGAAAATCGTCTTCTCAAACAAGTATGCACACATACGCACTTCCTTATTCGAGCAATTCTATTTTTAGATTTTTACGCTCTCAACTTTGTGCGAGCGGAGAGAGCGGAATTTTCGTCGCCATCAAAAAACAAGCTGCATATTGCAAAACCAATGTATGTCCGTTACGCATCTTAGAGTTTATATTGGTCTTTGGTAAAACTATATTCCTCCAATTCAATTCTCATTCGTGTTAGTTTGGAACTGGGGTTTACCATTGAAAATAGGTAGGTAGGTGTACTGTGATCTGTTTTGACAGCGAAGTATCTACCATAAATATATGGTCTGAAATGGGCAGAAATTGGGCAATTGCTCTTGTTGATTTCGCCTTTTGTAAAAGATCTTGATACGTATGCAACAGGGAGCTGAAATCCATTTTTGTTTTGAGTTAGGACTGCTCCACAAGCTTGTTTGCTAGCATCTGTAATTATGAAAAATTCTTTGTTAAAATATGGATATTGTTAAAGAGTTGGTTTTATTAATGCCGATTACAGATGTTCGAAGACGTTTAGACATTCAGTTTTCCATTCAAATTTTACATCTTTTTTACTTAATCTTGTTATGTGACGAGAATAGTCAGCAACATTTCTTATAAACCGTCTGTAATAATTACAAAATGCAAAAAATCTTCTAGCGCTGCCCACATCATGTGTAATTTTCGTATTTTTTGTCGTCGCGCAAGGTTTTTTTGTCTGTGCATTAATTCATTAAAAATTAACATTTTTCGGGATGTAAAATTAAGTTATGTTGCCTACATTTCTCAAAAACATCAGTTAAGTTTTTGAGCATACGTTTTTGGGAACAACCAATGACTATTAAATCATTCATATAAAGGAATGCTTGCGAAGGTTCTAGTACAGAGAAAGCTATTGTCATCACTCTCTGAAAGGAACTTGGCGCTATTTTTAAGCCGAATAGTAATCGCGAAAAGCGATATAAACCATTGTTTCTTGAAGGACGTTACATATCGTGAACTTTTTTCGAGTTAAATTTAATGAAAACCTGACATGAATGGTATTTTGCTTTATTAGACAGCAGTTTTTTATTCATCTGACGATAGTCAATTACTAATCGGCTTTTTTTCTTTTCCGAATTTGGAAGCTACTTTTTAGGTACTAATAAAAGTGGGCTATTAAAAGGTGATACAGATGGTTCCTCTATTTTGTCATTAATGAGTTTTTTGACCTTTTCTTGAATTTCGTCTTTTTGACTATGACTATGCTTATGACTTTTTGACTTTTGACTGTAATTTTTGATGTATATTGGTTCATATTTTTTCAATCTTAGTTATTGTTAGTGAAAGTGGTTCATATTTCAAATTGTTTATATTGACTACCTGATCTGTATTTGTTGTATTTAGTAGTCTTATGAACGCATTTTGGACTGTTGCTATGGTATTTGCTATTTAAATACCATGCTGAATTTCCTGGTTCGGAATCTATACACTGTCTTCTGCCGAGTTTATTTCAAATTTTCGGACAACTTGGGATCTTGTGGCAGAATTATGTAGTGTTTGCCAGAACTGTATGTTATAGGAACATAAATTGGATATTTTAGGTTATTTGGTCTAATTATAAACCAGTCTTCAGATGGCTTAAAATCTAACAGTTGTATTTTTTTATAAAATCGATTCCTTGTATTCCAAAACAAGGAATAGCGAAGTGTAATTTTACTATATGAAAATCGAGTGAGATTATATATTTAGAAGTCTGTATTTTAAAGTTTCCCTTTTGATTTGGTAACTTCTTGACTTAATCCCTGTATACTGATTATAAAATTATGGATGTATTTAAAAACATCGGAATTTTCCTTCAATATGGATATTTCCGCACCTGTGTCTATTAAGAAGACTAATTCCTCTCCCGTTTATACATTTATTGAAGGGACGAATGTGCTTTCGCTGAGTTTGGTGGTGGGAATTATAATATTTCCTACTTTTGTGTGCCTAAAGGTTGTTGGCAGTTTCCCGAAGCGTTTTGGGCTACCCTAACATTGTTGTTGTTATAATTATTAAAATTATAATTTTCATTTTTGTGGTTATTTCGTCTATTGTTTCCTCTGAATTTTTTATTGTAATTATAATTCTGTCAGATATTGCGATTATAATTATTATTATTATACTAACCGTGACCATTGACTCTATTGCGAGAAATACCTCTGTTGTAATTACTACACTGGCTTTGGCCTTTTTGGTCGTATAAAATAAAAAATTCGCGTTGCCTGTCATTTCACCTGCTGCAAACTGCTGAGAAACTGGACATACCCGACTGAATTCGGTGTTACTAGGATAACTCGATTAAAGGATGTCATCAAACAGAAGCCTTCCTCCCACACAAAGTATTAAAATATTATTAGTAAATATAACATAAAGCTGTGACATAAAAAAAATCACTTTTTTTTAGTTTTACTTAGTTTTAAGTGTTATTATAAGTGTTATTATTAAAAATAATAAAGTGCCTTAATAAATGCCAAAATAATACCAAACAAACTGCATTTAAATCTTTTTCACATTCCATATAGTTTGCCAGCTATATGATTTTGAGTTTCAAGTTTACGTCTGCACGAAATAAGCTGTGGGCCCCTATAATCATATATTCATATTCAAAATCGCAAATTGAAAGGGGCTCTTCTATATTTCGGATAATCGCAAATACCCTATTCTCAAAATCTAATTCCTTATCTAACGTAATTCTTTTACACTCGTATGCGTTCACTATACCCTTGCAGAGGGTATTATAATTTTGGTCAAAAGTGTGCAACGCAGTGAAGGAGACATCTCCGACCCTATAATGTATATATATTCTTGATCAGAATCACCTCCTGAGTTTCTGTCTGTTTCTACGCGAACTAGTCTCTCAGTTTTAAAGATATCAAATTGAAACTTTGCACACACCCTTCTTTCCTTTGCACGCAGTATATAAGTCGGAATGGCCGGGATAGGCCGACTATATCCTATAGCTGCCATGTAACTGATTGATCGGAAATGCCATAACCTTGGTGTTAGTAAAGTTAGGAAGTTGGGATTTTCTATGGGTTTTATATTTGGCCAATTAATCCGACCTACCAAATTTTATAAGGATCGGCCGACTGTATTCTATAGCTGCCATATAACTGATTGATCGGAAATGCCATAACTTTAGTGTTTGTAAAGATGGGAAGTTAGGATTTTCTATGGGTTTTATTTTTGGCCAATCAATCCGACATACTAAATTTCATAAGGATCGGCCGACTATATTCTATAGCTGCCATATAACTGAACGATTGGAATTGCCATAACTTTGGTGTTTTTAAAGTTAGAAAGTTGGGATTTTTATGAGTGTTAAAAATAATTCATATGAATAATTTTGGAGAATATAATTTACAGAATATTCGGCTCCGCCCGAAGTTAGCATTCTTTCTTGTTTATTTTTTTAATTTTTTGATTTTCCTTTAGCAGCTATATGATATATACCTTTATGTGGCTCTTCCACCGTAATTCTTCCTTCTAATGTAAATTGGTGGGGGCTTTAGTTTTAATTAGGTCTCTTTACCCAGTTATGGTTGAGTTACAGCTAGGAGGGCAAATCTGTTGTTATTGGATCTCCCGGGTAATTCGTTGTCTCTTTGGACACGATTTATTGTTGGATTATTACCCATCGCGGTGTTCTGCAAGCTAAGCTTACTCTTAATTTGGATGTAGCTATCCATGCCGGTCTGTATGGGCGGGCCCGATTGTTGTATATTTTCTTAGTTTAGTTTTGCCATAGTTTTAGATGACGTTATTTTTGGCGCTGCAGTCGACGACATCGCATTCGATTCCGCTGTAAGAGGCGTTGCTGTAGAAATTGTTGGTTTACTAAATAGTGAAGAGTAAATTTGCTCAGACAAGCAATCGATTTTTTCTATTAACAAATTATCGTCATTATGCCAAACAAAAACTTTAACGAAATCCCTTACATGGCTGAGGTTAAAATCAACGTCAATTTAGTACAAAAAGGCACGATCTTACAATGCTATTCGTCGGTTCGAGTCGAATTTTTTTGAACACGGGACAGTAGGAGACCGTTAACATGCCGTTCATCAGAGACCAAGACGTTTAAATGAACAACAGTGTCGCATCGTGACCGCGCGACGAAAACGAAACTATCGATGGTAATCGATATCGGTGGATGTCGGCTCATTATGTCTGCCCTCTATTTTTTTGTACGTTCTAGAACCTAAGCAATGTTATGTGTTTTTACCCCACATGGTATCTTACCATATTTGCAATTAGAAAAGCTATGAGCAGACTTGAGTAAACAATCATCGAGCTGTTGCCAAGACATTATTCTAGTCGAGAATTAGCCGTTTGGCTCATACACTTCCGTAAATAAAATAACTCTTCCTTCTCCCCACCACACCCAACCGGTGAACTAAAATCGTAAACACTATAATCTCTATATAATTCAGTTAATCCTTTTAATGTATAAAATGTTTAGTATAAATATACAAATTTTGGGCAATCTGCTTCACGAGCACTCCTCTTGACTTTTCCTGACGCATCGAGCAACTTTGCGTTTAAAGTCGGTATAAGATTCTCGCCATTCTTTAGCCGCATCTACGTTGGCAGGAGACTCATCATTGGGATCAGCCAACATTGATATTACAGATATCAAGATAGTCTCCACTGTGTGCACAGGTAACCAGCGCTCCGAAGCTTTTTCATAACCCCATTTATCGTCTCCAGGCTCATGTAAAATGGAAATACAGACATCTCCATTTTTTTCGATATTTGGGTGCCAAATTTCTGTGACAAACTTCATTCGGGGAGGTCGCAACGGGTATTCTTTGGGAAAGTATAGATGTGCTTTAAAAAAACCTCCTTCGCTGCGGGTGAAAAAATAATATTTTATTTATTTATATTTAATTTTAATTATAAGACATAATTTATGAAAAACAAAAATTAATGATATATGTATATATATATAAAAAAATTCATTTTCATAGGAACTTCGTTTATTCAACAACACTTTTAATACACTGTTCCTAAAAATAAAATAGTAGCAAAAAATGTATAGCAATTTTGAGTATTAGGAAATTCCGCATTAAAAAATTTTTTTCCCCAATAATTTTTTTGTAACAACGCTACACATATACATATATATTTATATTCCAATCCCATACGATATACAGATTAATAATCTTTAAGAGAAACAAAACAAAAAAATGTAATACATGTTTTCAAACAAATTTACCAATTGGATTGCAAATAATCTGCACCAAATTTTATGTACCTCCTATTGTTATTATTTTTGTAACAATTCAAGACTTATTCACTTTCTCACTCGTTTAAGGGGGTCTTCTAGTCTAGAGGCTCGATTTTTTAACAATTAATAAAAGAGCAATAGATATTTTTATTATCCGTTTTTTATCATTTGTTTATTAAACTTAAAGGAGTATATAAAATAAATTTAAAAAAAAAAAATAGTTTTCATTAAGTTATTCCTTCTTGAAGAAGAGGGGAGAAAAAAAGAGGCCGTGTCCGCGTCGCCATGATTTCTATGCTTGTCGTTATCTCAAAAATAAAACAAGAGAGAACGCTATAGTCGAGTGTCTCGACTATTAAATACCCGTTACTCAGCTAAACAACTTAATATAAATATGCCTTCTGTATGTTTTTCGCAGCTCGAATTAGCTCCCGATTTTTATGTTAACATCGGTACCCAGGGAACACCTCCAATTTGGCTAACTTGATTTGATTTGCATAGTTCTTGGGATATAGTTCGTTATTGACAAATGAAAACCATCGCAATTTCCTTTAATAGAAATCCTTATCGAGAATTAACGTTGACTCTGTTGAGCACCTTGGCCAGCTGTTCCAAAGTCATCCGTTAGATGGCGCTATTGTATACGCCATGAAAGGCGGAAATGTAGGCGCTAGCCAGGCTTAAGTGTTTAATGGGTTTTTTGGGCGTTAGAGTGGGCGTGGCAAACTTTTTTTAGGCCATTCGATAGGTATTGACGAAACAAATACATATCAAAAAAAATTTCATAATAGCATCAAAACTGTGGCCACAGCTTGTCGCTTGTGGGCGTCAGAGGGGGCGTGGCACCATTTTGAAACAAACTTGCGCTGCGTAGGAACTCCTAAAATCTACATGCAAAATGCCAATCTTCTAGCTTTTATAGTTTCCGAGATCTCAGCGTTCATACGGACAGACAGACAGACGGACAGACAGACGGACAGACGGACAGACGGAGAGACGGACAGACGGACATGGCTAGATCGACTCGGCTAGTGATCCTGAACAAGAATATATATACTTTATAGGGTCGGAAACGCTTCCTTCTACCTGTTACATACTTTTGCACGAATACAATATACCCTTTTACTCTACGAGTAACGGGTATAACAATGATAGATTCTTAATGAGTACTAATGTCGCTATGGCATCATGAAGCACCAAAAAAAAAAAAATTTTTTTTATGAAATGGTAGCCGCTATTTATACCCGTTACTCGTAGAGTAAAAGGGAATATTGTATTCGTGCAAAAGTATGTAACAGGTAGAAGGAAGCGTTTCCGACCCTATAAAGTATATATATTCTTGTTCAGGATCACTAGCCGAGTCGATCTAGCCATGTCCGTCTGTCCGTCTGTCCGTCTGTCCTGTCTGTCCGTCTGTCTGTCCGTCTGTCTGTCTGTCTGTCCGTATGAACGCTGAGATCTCGGAAACTATAAAAGCTAGAAGATTGGCATTTTGCATGTAGATTTTAGGAGTTCCTACGCAGCGCAAGTTTGTTTCAAAATGGTGCCACGCCCCCTCTGACGCCCACAAGCCACAAGCTGTGGCCACAGTTTTGATGCTATTATGAAAATTTTTTTGATATGTATTTGTTTCGTCAATACCTATCGATTGGCCAAATAAAAGTTTGCCACGCCCACTCTAACGCCCAAAAACCCATTAAACACTTAAGCCTGGCTAGCGCATACATTTCAGCCTTTCATGGCGTATACAATAGCGCCATCTAACGGATGACTTTGGAACAGCTGGCCAAGGTGCTCAACAGAGTCAACGTTAATTCTCGATAAGGATTTCTATTAAAGGAAATTGCGATGGCTTTCATTTGTCAATACCGAACTATATCCTAAGAACTATGCAAATCAAATCAAGTTAGCCAAATTGGAGGTGTTCCCTGGGTACCGATTTTAACATAAAAATCGGGAGCTAATTCGAGCGGCGAAAAACATACAAGAGGGCATATTTATATTAAGTTGTTTAGCTGAGTAACGGGTATCTAATAGTCGAGGCACTCGACTATAGCGTTCTCTCTTGTTTTTCACTAATTTTTCCATTTTTCGAATTTTTAAAAATATTATAAATTTAAAAGTTTTATTTTTTGTTGGTTCCGGAGATAGAGATATATTTAAAGAATATTCATGCTAAATTTCAAGTAAATCGACTAGTTTCGAGAAAAACGCGTTTAAAGTTTTACGTTAAGTTTCGGGCAGCGTAACTGATAGAATATTATGTATAACTTACATTCTCTTAATCCCAGCTCCATACAATGACCTTCAAACGATTAGTGTATTATATTAGAAATAAGGGTATTGTTATAGACAGAAGGAGAGAAAGTTATTCATACTAAGGTAGCCCGGGCTTCCAGCCACCTATTGTTCCACTCGTTCACAGTCGTTCAGTCACTAAAACGGCTTTAACTTTGAAAATAATTTGAGTTTTTTAAAATCCTTTTAGGAAGATATTTGTGAATATAAAAACTATCGAATTAGGCAAAAATATGTTTTTCCGATTTTCTCAAATTTCTAGACTAGAAGACCCCTTAAGTGAGTTGATTTCCCCTTTAGATCAGTATTTTAAATAGTAAATATTTTATCTTCTAGGCATCTAAAAACACTCAACCCAAAACAAAACAAGGAGAAACGATAAAGTTGAATTCCTCGACTAGAAAGGTGGTACGTTTTTCTCAGCTTTCCAATTTCCAAAAATATATGCCTTCAGTACTTGGCGCATTTCGAAAATGTTATCTGCCAAACTGCAGTGTCAATTCCACAAGTAGAGCCACCAAGACCCCAGCTCTATCGAAAATATTATTTTTTCCGATTGTTCCTATGGGAGCTTCAGTGGCGTGCAAGTCTGAGTACATGTTTGCAACTATTGACTTTGGGCCCGCATAAAAAAGTTAATAGTAAAGTAAATGAATCCAAATTTTTTGTGTTTTTTCTTTGAATATTTATTAACAAATCCTCATACAAAAGATAACAAAATAAACTAATTGGTTTCCTTAAGAAATAAAAAACAAAATAAACTCGCATGTACTCAGTTATGCTCAATTTGAATTTTTCAACAAACGCCTATTTTTTAATACTTGGCCCAAAGACCCTTATTTCTATTTACGCTATTTATTCGATTTGGCATACTTTCTACCAAATTTTGTATGATTTCTTTTGGAATAGCTCTCCATTCTCGCTGAACTCGTTGCCACAAATCGTGCTGGTTTGCTGGTACTGATTCGTAAAGTCCCAATGGTCTTTTCACTATCGACCACAAATTTTCGATAGGATTGAGATCAGGACTCTGTGCTGGCCACTCCATTAACTTGAAATGTTTTTTTGCGAGCCATTCTTTGACTATTTTGGAAGTGTGTTTTGGATCCCCATCTTGTTGGAATGTGATGTCACTCTCCTTATATGCACATTTGTCAACAAAATCGCAAAGATGGGTCTGCAGAATATTAAAATAGTCTTCCTTCTTCATAATTCTATCTATTTGCTTAATTGGTCCAACGCTCCACCAAGTAAAACAAGCTCCAGGCCATGACACTTCCTCCTCCATGTTTCACGGTTTCTTGTATGTGGCGTTTCTGCAACGACTCTTCAGGCTTCTTCCAACAATATTTTTTACCATCCGACTGGTATCGATTGAATTTAGATTCATCAGACCATATAACTTTTTTCCAGTCGTCCAACTTCCAATTTTTATGCGCCCTCGCAAATTTTAGTCGCGCTTTTATATTTTTGTTGGACAAGGCCGGCTTCTTCTTTTTCACTTCTGAGACGTATCCAATGCGCCTGAGTGCTCGACACGCTGTCCACTGGCTGACGGGCTTACCTATGGCTGCGGATGCATCCTTGGGTCTACAATTTTTCTCATTTTTAATTTTTTGGATCATAAGCCTTGCATCTGCATCAGTCAAAATTGGACGTGGACCACTTCTCTGTACCTTGGGTACCGCGTCGCGCCTTTTTTGCACACGAATGACTGCTGATTGGCTGATTTTTAACTTTTTGGATATTATTCGTGTCGAACATCCATTTTCTGTTAGGTTTACAACCGAATCTTCAACGTCTCTTGACAATTTCTTCATTTTTTTATATTTTATGCGAAACAGCAAAAACACGTGAGATTTCGTATGTTTTTAGTTAAATTCTTTCATAAAGAACTTTAAAATAGAAGCTTCTCAAAAACAAACGGTAAAATTTGGTAATTAAGCTTTCAATTGAATCAGCTGTGCAACTTTTGTTGATAAATTCAAATAGAGCATAACTGAGTACATGCGAGTTTATTTTGTTTTTTATTTCTTAAGGAAACCAATTAGTTTATTTTGTTATCTTTTGTATAAGGATTTGTTAATAAATATTCAAAGAAAAAACACAAAAAATTTGGATTCATTTACTTTACTATTAACTTTTTTATGCGGGCCCAAAGTCAATAGTTGCAAACATGTACTCAGACTTGGACGCCACTGTATATGACATAGTCGCCTGATCCGGCTCGTTTCGACTTATGTACTACCTGCAATAGAAAGACAACTTTTGGGAAAGTTTCAAGCAGATAGCTTTAAAACTGAGGGAGTAGTTTGCGTAGAAACTGACGGACGGACAGACAGACATGGCTAGATCGACTCTCCACCATGCTGATCAAGAATATATATACTGTATAGGGTCGGAAATGTCTCCTTCACTGCATTGCAAACTTTTGAATAAAATTATAATACCCTATATTTCATGGGAACAAGACGGGTTAAGTCCCCGTCAACTGAATCTACACAGCGCCAATAAAACCGATCATTCTCTAAGGAGTATTAATATGGTATATGATATGATATGTGTATTACTAATATACATATATGACTATGCAGTTTACTGCCAGCCTTATATGGGTTTCCAGACAACGCCGCATCGTAGGCAATTGTATAGTTGGCAACGCCCGGCACTACTATTCCACTCCTTCGTTGTTTCAACTTTTTTTCAATATCAGCTTCAGATGATAATAAGTAAACACATTCAAAATTAAGTTCACGGTTATAGGTGAATTTTTACGAATTAAACATCCAAAGATTGGGTGAAAATTCTAAAGTATTATATATATATTTTTGATCAGCATCGCCAGAAGAGTCGATCTAGCCATGTCCTTCCAAAACAAGTCCCTCAGTTTTAAAGCTATCGAATTGAAACTTTGGATACATCCTTTCTTTCTTCTTTCGGAACGGCCGCGATCGGACTACTATATCCTATAGCTAACATATAACTGAACGATCGGAAATCCCATAACTTTGGAGCTAGTAAAGTTAGGAAGTTGGGATTTTGTATTGGCCAATCAATTTGACCAACCAAAATTTAATAAGGATCGGCCCACTACATCCTATAGCTGTCATCCTAAAACAGCTTTCATTGTTTCAAGTTTGGGAATTGTTACATGCTTTATTGGGGCAACCCTTGCTTTTGAATCGGCTAAAGATACATAAAATTCCCAGCGGTCTTCTTGTTGATAACAGTGACTGTGACAGCAACCATATTTAGCAATGCTTCTGTTTTGGATTCCGAAACACATCCTGTTATGTTTTCTGCGACATTTGTAATAGGCCGTTTGTGAAGTAACTTGTTATGGAATTTCTCGCAGTTATCGATTTTACACTGCTGTCTTTCATTGCATGGACTTTTATGGTACTTTAAACAGCAATAACACACTTTGTGTCGGTTGGCCATGTCCCAACTTTTTTATACCCTTGCAGAGGGTATTATAATTTGAAGTGAAGGAGACATCTCCGAGACCCTATAAAGTATATATATTCTTGATCAGGATCGCGTCCTGAGTTGATATTAGCATGTCCGTCTGTCTGACTGCCTCTACGAGAACTAGTCTCTCAGTTTTAAAGATATCGAATTGAAACTGCACACAGTATATAAGTCAGAACAGGATCGGCAGACTATATCCTATATCCGCCATAAAACTGGGATTTTCTATGGGTTTTATTTTTGGCCAACCAATCTGACCTACCAAATTTCATAAGGATCGGCCGACTATACCCTATATAATTCATTCAATGACCGTTACTGCCCGTTACTCTTTTGTTTTATAAAAGAGGCTGAAAAGGGTAGATATGTCAAATTCAAAAGAGGTATGAGTCTTAATGCTCATATGAATAATTTTGGAGAATATAATTTACAGAATATTCTGCAAGGGTATATCAACTTCGGCTTCGCCCGAAGATACCTTTCCTTTTCTTGTTTTTAATTATTTTTTTGGTTCTTTGGGATTTGGTAATTTTTAAATATTATGGAATTACGGTTTAATTTAAATTAAATTCGGACAACAATATTATATAGCTGCCATAGAGACGATGGCAAAATGTAACGCCAAATCGACATAGTTTCAATGTTTTTAGTAATATAGGCAAAGAAATCGAAACGTAGAAGATTTGTAAAAACTGCAAGGGTATATAAATTCGGCTTTGCCAAAGTTTGCTTCCTTTCTTGTTTAATACAGAATATAATTGTGGAGTTTACATTGCTAATCAATTCAGAACAGTCGTAATGAGCAATTTCATTGGGATATGGGTTTTTATTTCAATTTATCATTATTTTAATTTGAAGAGCTTCTACAGAAGAAATGGTAATACATAATTTCTTGCTCAATTTCCTACCACAATTTTTTTCCTTAAAGCTAACTTCCGGGCGGAGCCGAAGTCGAAATACCCTTGCAGAACTATCTGTAAATTATATTCTCCAAAATAATTCATATGATGCATTCTTAACACTCATAAAAATCCCAACTTCCCAATTTTAAAAACACCAAAGTTATGGCAATTCCAATCAATCAGTTATATGGCGGGTATAGGATATAGTCGGCCGATCCTTATGAAATTTGGTAAGTCGAATTAATTGGCCAAATATAAAACCCATAGAAAATCCCAACTTCCTAACTTTACAAACACCAAAGTTATGGCATTTCCGATCAATCAGTTACATGGCAGCTATAGGATATAGTCGGCCTATCCCGGCCATTCCGACTTATATACTGCGTGCAAAGGAAAGAAGGGTGTGTGCAAAGTTTCAATTCGATATCTAGAGACTAGTCGCGTAGAAACAGACAGACGGACAGATGGACATGCTTATATCAACTCAGGACGCGATCTTGATCAAGAATATATATACTTTATAGGGTCAGAGATGTCTCCTTCACTGCGTTGAACACTTTTGACCAAAATTATAATACCCTTTGCAAGGGTATAAAAATGTAAATGTAGTCAATTTTTTAAATAGACTTTTGGTAAATATTGGACTTTAAATGACTTAATTATTTAATGCCTAAAATAATATTTTTAGGGCCCTATACCATTAGAGTTAGTTTTGTTTTAGTAAAAGAACTAGAGCTTTTGTTGCCCAAAAACTGCAGGATGTTTTTTTGGTAAACTAACGGAGGTATTAAAGTGTGTGGATAAAATAAGCGTTTATCAGCTTCCAAAAACAACATCTCACTCAACGCCGGGCTAAGAATAATCCAACCGTTTCAAACGGTACTTGTCTGAAAGATGAAAAGAAATGCTCAGTTTCTTATGGAAATGGCGACTTCTTGATTAAATCTAAATTGTAGTCTTTAATTTCTCAGCAACTGGTGGGAATCTAATTGATCGAATCAAAAGCAAAAAATACATGCTCTTCTAAAAGTGCTAAAGAACAGCCTACATAATCTTAGCCGCCAAACTAATGCACGGATACCAGGCTTAAGCTGAAAAACTTTCTCTCTAAAAGTAGCAGTTTCTTTTAATGTAAATTTCCACAATTGGAATTGATCCAATACTTTTATCATATTTTTTTAAACATATGTATAATTACAGTTTTGCATTTACTGAAGTACAATACGAGGCAATACAATTTAGGTTATATCAACATATGATTTTAAAGTTCAAAGATCAACTGTTTCTTCGTTATCCATTAAAACATTAAAATATAGAAAACATTTTTTATAGATTTTAAATTTCCACTTGTGCTTAAAAATTATGTTGAGCTTCCATAGCTTGTCTATTTGTAAGTTTTATCCAGCAATGTACCAGTCCAGCAATTTTTTGTTGGTAAAAGAAAGTACAAAAACGATTTGATCTTTTAAATGTATAAGCAATGGCTAAGATGTCCGTGGCTCCTTACGGCTCCTTATATACACTTGGCCCTCGCTTAACACGGACTCTTTTATTAGACCGAACTCAAATTTACTTCCCAACCCCCTTTTAACACGCTTAAAATTAAAAATTAATTTTTTTGCTTTAAAGCCACCAAACAATTGAAAATTACCGATTTTTTTGATAAGGCACCAAAAAAAAAAAACATGTTGAAACAAACTGGCTTAAACTATAAATGCCACCAAATGCATTTCAAATTTGATAAGGATAGATACACATGATCTCCTTACTTTTTAACATTTTGTTCCACATGGACATGATCTCTAGCCACTCTTCTTGTGACGGCAAAATCAATCAAGTCAGGCTTCTTATTAGGATCGTTAGATCGTTATTATAGCGTTGTACATCTGTCTTCCTTTGGGGTTGGTGAGTCGAGAGCCCCAGTGGGTGTGTTTTGCATTGAAATCACCAGCCGCTAAAAAACGGTCACATAATAAGTCAAAAAACCTGTACAAATTCATCTTCGGAAATGGAAAAGCGTGGAGTGCAGTATACAGCGGATAAGTTTAAGAAACCGCTTCTGCTATCGATGTGTATTGATGTAGCTTGTATACAGGCTGTTGCAACTCATAGTGACTGATGCGTTTCTTCATCAGTTTGCCAGTACCGCCATGAGCCTTGCCATCAGGATGGTTTGTTTCATAAAATGTATAGCCATTAAGGTGAAAATAGTTTTTGTTTTTTAAGGAAACCATCTAAACAGATTTGTGTTTGATTAATAGCTCCAAAAGGAGATTTTGAGAGCGCATAAGTTCGTGCAGCGTTTGCTGTATTGCTACCATTGTGTTGGTTATTCTAACCAGCATTGCTTCTACGCCATTAGGCAATTGCGTATTTGCAATTGTATGTTGGCCAGTAGTTTCTGGATTTTGGTTCAATACTGGTTGTCGCACTGTATCAACAGTGGTTTGTTGACCTGTCAGCTTGGCTGCTGAGGCATAAGTCCCGTTGTTATAACTTAACGCCTGTGCAAAAAAAACTCCCGGGGTCGTGGTCGATGGTATGTATGGATAATTGTTTCGGGTTACAGGATTTCGAGCTGCAAATATAAGTTGACCTAGTCGACTTTTCAACTCTTTTTAGATTTATAATTTGCAGTGTGGTTTCCCCCACAATTACTACATTTTTTGGCAGAGTGGTTCTCCTTGTTTATAGGGTAGGCCTCAGTTGAATGTGCATCCCCGCAGGCAACGCAGACTGCGCGTAGAGTGCAGTAAGTTTTCGTGTGGCTGACAATTCATGCATTGCATAGGCCCATTCCGCTCATGGGGTTCCTCAACGGTGATCCTACGGTGCAATAGATATTGAAGCTTATAGATTGGGTGAACTTCATTGTTTTTCAAGTGCATACTTTCCGGCTTCAACTCTACCTTCATCATTGGCTGTGGAACTTTGTTTTTTTTTAATATATTCCTAACCTGTTTAACGTCAAAACCATTTTCTTTAAGTCCAGGTATAATCTCATGGATAGGGACTGTTGCCTCAATACCTTTGATAACTACTTGTAATCCTTTGGAACTTTTTAGTTGGTAGGTGTAGTAGTTTATTTTTCTGTTATCGAGGTGTTTAGCCACTGATCGTTAATCTTTTTCGTCGTTCACTTGTATTTTTGTTTCGTTGATGTTACCCCTTTTTATGTTATATGTTCATTGTTATAAAGACCAGATCGTTGATTATGTTGTAGAGGTCGGTGGACGGGCATTGGGCACTCCACGGCTGCTTTGTGATGTGCCGCTTAGACATAATAAGTAGGGTTGTTGATAATATATCAAAATATCGATATTTTTTTCTAAAAATGATATATTTTTATCGTGATTTTTTGTTTGCCCAAATATCGGAATTCCGATATTTTTTTTGATATTTTTTGATATTTTTGTCTTTGGTCATTCTGAACTCCAAAGCGACATCGAATGAACGATTTCATATACGGATATAAGAAACGGCGTCCGACATCAAATGTGTTGTGTGCGACTTAAGAGGCAGGATGACTGGCGCACAACATAATGCAAAGGGTGTTCTTAAAATCCCAAACACTGCATACTGGTCATAATATATATATAATAAAAATACTATTGTTTTTAAAAAGAAACTTATTGTCTTTTTATTGTGGGCGGTCAATTTTTTCATTGAATGAACGAATTCAAGCGCGAAATGAAAAAAATGAGTGTAAAATCAAACTATACGGATATAAAAACAGCGTCCGACATCAAATGTGTTGTGTGCGACTAAAGAAGCAGGATGACTGACGCACACATAATGCAAAGGGTGTTATTAAAATCCATAAACACTGCATACTGGTCATAATATATATAATACAAATACTATTGTTTTTAAAAAGAAACTTATTCTATTTTTATTGTGGGCGGTCAATTTTTTAATTTACCACAAAATATATCAAATATATCGACATTTTTATGTGATATTTTAAATATTATCATTTTTCTTTTTTGATAAAAAAAATTTTTTTTTTTTTTTTTTGATATTTTTAAAAATTTCGATAACCCTAATAATAAGCCGGGAAAGAGCGAGCGTGCTCTCTCCGTATTCGTTTGCAGTGTTGAAGTTGTTGCCGGTTCTGTTAACTCTTCCGCTCTTATTACAGAAGTAAGCATTATTTGTGATTGACGAGAGCCATCGTTCGTCTTGTTGTTGCTGAGGGGTCTTGCTCATTATAGCTTTTCGATTCAGAGCTTACGCTCTTACACCTTGCCTTTATTTGTAACAAACTGTATTATCACTTATCTTAGTAATTAGAACATTTAGTAATTGATCATTTTCAAGGCACATGAGCACAAGTACCCATGCGTACACTTTAAGCGTTTTTTCGCGAAATATGGCTATTTGTGGTGTAATTTTAGTTTCGCGACGGAGCGATATAAAACATGACTGTTGCATTGACAATCGTCGACTTATCTGTAATTATTACCAAAAGTAATTGACAATGTAATATACCTTGCAGATAAATACCCGTATCCAATTTTTTAAACTCAATACACTTGTTACTGCTCGTAGCTCCTATAAAATGTTTGTGTGTAAAATTTACGGTTATAACTAACATTAACATCACACACAGCTTATTAACCACTACCATCATCACCTAAATTTTATTTTATTACTATTATAAATCAAGAAGTGTAAGTTAGTAGACTAGAAAAAAATTAGATCATATCTAGAGAAAGCAGGTAGTGTTGAATTTAAAATAAGACCAACAAAATAAGAGTCAAAGTAAGTTGTCGAAAAAACAATCTGGGTTCAGAAATGAAAATGTATAAGTGCACTAAAAGATTAAAAAAGATGTTTGTAACCAACTTAACAATAACTGCGTAACTTTTCTAATACTTCTGGTCGAAAAAACAAACAACAAATTAGATATGTTTGTGTTTCCTGGTAATCTATTAACTTGGATTTCAAGTTACTTGAATGGTAGGACTCAGAGGGTTATATTCAATAATGCTGTTTCAATATTTATATACGTGACATCTGGAGTGCCTCAGGGTAGTCATTTGGACCCTTTGCTGTTTACTCTGTTTATTAACGATCTTCCCTCTATCATAACACTTTCTCGTGTACTAATGTATGCTAATGGCTGATGATGTTAAGCTATGTTTGTCATATAATTGTATAGCGTTGGGATTTAACTTACAGTCAGATATTGATTGTTTTCATGGATAGTGTGAGTAAAATCTTTTAATTTTGAACTGTCTTAAATGCAACGTTATGGTTTTTTAAACGGGTACTCAAACGTTTATCAGTTATTTTTTTAAAAATACGCCACTCGACCGTATATATTCAGTTAACGATTTAGGTGTTCTTCTGGACCCCAAACATAAATTTGACTGCCACATAATGTCCACTGTAAACAAAGCCATGAGTGTTCTTGGGCTTTAAGGCGTTGGTCAAAAGAATTTGATAAGCCTTATACGACCAAATTATTATTAACCTCCCTTGTCCGTCCTATTTTGAAATATTGTACGTCGGTTTGGAGTCCACAATATAAAGTGCACATTGACCGTATTGAGTCGGTACAAAAAAAAATTTCTTCTATTTGCCCTTCGTAGTTTGAACTGGGATCAAAATACCAGAGTAGATTAAGTAAATTAATTCGACTTGGATATAGCGTTTGATAAAGACGGATTTGGACGGCATGAAACAGAATATGTTGTCTGGAAAAACTGGGCAAATAGATCGGCAATTGCCGCCTGATCGGTATTTGCCGTAGAGTAACAGGCTGATTTACGCTTAGTGTTAACAAAATTATGAAACTGTTTTGGATCTTGTGAAAATTGGAGTCAGATAGCTTTTATAACACCGGGCGTAAAGCACGGTAAAATTTGACCGAGCACTTAGGACCTGAGAGAAGGCAGATTATGAACCGCACATTTTAAATTTATTGAAAAGTCTAGACTTAATATTTTTTAGGTGTGACATATCGTTATCAAACCACGGAGGTTTATTTGAAATTGACGGATAAAGGAAGGAGTTCAATGCATTATAAAAGATATTAACGGCCTCAGCCATGTTAGTGAATGAATTAAATTTGGACCAGTCATAGCCGGATATAAAAGAATTTAAAAGATGAAAGTTTGCCTTACGAAAGCAGAGAATTGGTTTAACCGACTTTTCCGATTTTTTATTCAGCTCTGTTCTCGCATCTACAGTCAGCTATAAAGTTGGGTGATAAGGATCTTCGGGTAGTGTAAGTGGTGATATTCTTAATAGAAACAAAATTTGAAACAAAACACAATTCCAGTAAACATCCTAAGGAGTTTTTAACATGGTTTACTTGGGATAGCGCAATGACAAGCAAGCCGTCAATAAAGTCATGCTGCGCTAAAGGAAGTAAAATATTCGAGTTTTCGTCTGGGGACCAATGCCGCACGAGGTATATTGAAATCACCTAATACTACTAACTGATCTCGATCTGACAGTTATTTGGAAAAGGACTGGATAACGAAAAGGTGATTCGCGTAATTTGGAACTCAGATGATGGTGCGATATATGAACAAGTAATATACATAAAACTAGGAATTCGATTTCATTAAATTCTCCGAAAGTTAGTAATTCAAATGAGAGGGTTAAGTCAACAACTATGAAGACTCAAATTCCCCGTCGTGAATAACGGTAAAGCCTTTAAATCGTGTACTTAACTTAATAATAATTTATAAACGTTTATAAGTCTTGACTACTTAATATTTTTAACTGTTTATAAAAATCATTTAAATCTATTCACTAATTTTTGTTTAATATATAAATAAAATATAAAATATATATTCTAAAGTTGGTTATGTTTTCCAACTTTGTTTTGGATTATCAAAAACGAAAAAAATTGTGTTTTTTTAAACAAAATTTGGTAACACTGCTCATCTACATGAACTGAATAAATTAGTATCAAAATTAATCGAAACACTCATTCTAGTGGCATGATTGGAATTGGAATGAGGGCTTATAGGAAGATTATATAACTAAAAGTTCTTAAAAAAGTAAACAATTAAATGTTATAGACATACTATAGTGTATCTGGTGGTCCAATTATTAAGACTTCCCAGCGAAATATATCATTTTCATCAATTAAACCAGCCGAAAATCCTTCCACTGGATTCTTGTTCAGTTCTGAAACGACAGATATTGATATGCATTAAGAATAGCCAATTATTAAATTACAATTGTTCGACAGATGTTACAGAAATCCTCCGAAATCCAACACAAATAAAAAAAAATACAATGTTTAAAAAAATGTTCATAGAATTGGAAAATTTTTTTAAATATTGTTTTTATATACATATATGAGATAAGCGAAATTTTGATGTTTGAGATGAATGAATCTGCCCGCTATTTAAAGAACTGCAAGCACTTTAAATTGAATTTTGATCAAAAAAGTTTTAAAATGGGTCTAATTTATTTTGAATTTAACAAGAAAGAAAAGCTAACTTCGGTCGGTGCCGAAGTTGATATACCCTTGCAGAATATTCTGTAAATAATATTCTCCAAAATTATTCATATAATGCATTCTAAATACTCATAAAAATCCCAACTTCCTAAATTTAAAAACACCAAAGTTATGGCATTTTCAATCGTTCAGTTATATGGCAGCTATAAGTAATAGTCGGCCGATCCTTATGAAATTCGGTATGTCGGATTGATTGGCCAAAAATAAAACCCATAGAAAATTCCAACTTCTTATCTTTAAAAACACCAAAGTTATGGCTTTTCCGATCGTTCAGTTATATGGCAGCTATATGATATAGTCGCCCGATCCGGCTCGTTCCGACTTATATACTACCTGCAATAGAAAGACAAGTTTTGCGAAAGTTTCAAGCAGATAGCTTTAAAACTGAGGGACTAGTTTGCGTAGAAACGGACGGACAGACGGACAGACTGACAGACGGACAGACGGACAGACGGACGGACAGACGGACATGGCTAGATCGACTCTCCTGGTGATGCTGATCAAGAATATATATACTTTATAGGGTCGGAAATGTCTCCTTCTCTGCGTTGCAAACTTTTGACTGAAATTATAATACCCTCTGCAAGGGTATAAAAAGGACTTAAATGTAAGCTAAGGCTGTTACTTAATTAAAGATAAATTAGATCCTAATATGTATTTTTATATTTTGTAAATTTGTCGTATTACAGTTTTTTAACATATTTTTAAAAGACAAGTTAAATTAAAAAAAAAATTCAGGTGCAATTTAATTTTTTAGAACGGGATAAAGTCTAAGCCGCTGGAATTGAGTACCAGATTGTCCAGTGAGATTTTTTTTATTAGTGTTCGATTTGTGAGGTTATTGCAATGTTTTTAGACATTGGCACTAGAGTTTACAAGTTCTTGACTGTCAATTTTGCCAATAGTTCAAGCTTTTTATTGAACCGTAAGTTGGATTACTCCTAGGAATTTTCGTTAAAAAGTTGATTAAGATGCCTTTTTTCTTGAAAGGAACTTTAGTACGTAAGTTTCACTCCGAAAAAGTTTCGTCCAGGATAGTGATATTACTTCCTGTGCAGTAATGAGAGAAAAGAAAGAAAATAATTGTGACCGAGAGTCTTTTCGGATCTTGCAGTCATGAAGGTATGTCTCGCGATCCCCATGGAGTTGACTTTGATATTCAAATAATCACTTGAATTCCGAGGTATTTGTATAATTTATGTTGTAGGATTATTTAAATTATTTCCCGACGAGCAAGACTGTGTCTTCTAGGTTATATTATCGATCACTTTGCGGTTATTATACAGAACTTAAGAGCTAAAACAGATAAACGTAACATACATTAATTTTAACGGCCCTGTTTACCCAGAAATCCTCTTAACAACCAATGTGTCAACAAAAAACAAATGAGCTGGTACTAAGGATAAACTTATTAGAAAAAGTAATATTTTCGCAGTATTTAAACATTTTTCCTACGGAAGCTTTCAGATATAGACGTGCGATTAGCAAGCGCTTTTACCCTGATCAAGACATGCGTAAATAAAATAGACTTGGAAAAATTTATGTCAATAGTTAACACACTGCGCGAAATATTCTGAAAAATATCAAATTTGTACCTTTTGAAATTTGGTAGGTCGAATTGATTGGCCAAATAAAAAAGCCATAGAAAATCCCAACTTCCTAACCTTACAAACACCAGAGTTATGGCATTTCCTATTAATCAGTTATATGGCAGCTATAGGATATAGTCGGCCGATCCCGGCCGTTCCGACTTATATACTGCGTGCAAAGGAAAGAAGGGTGTGTGCAAAGTTTCAATTCGATATCTTTATAACTGAGAGACTAGTTCGCGTAAAAACAGACAGACGGACAGACAGACGGACATGCTTATATCAACTCAGGAGGTAATCCTGATCAAGAATATATATACTTTATAGGGTCGGATATGATTCCCTCACTGCGTTGCACACTTTTGACCAAAATTATAATGCCCTCTGCAAGGGTATAAAAATACGATTTGGAAAGATGCATGTCCATAGCTTTTACACTGCGCAAAATATCTTCAATTCTTGCAAGGTATATCCATGTTCCTATGGAAGCTATAAAATATATCGGCAGGCGCTTTTACCCTGATCAAGGTATGCGTAAATAAATAAAACTTGGAAAGATGTATGTCAATAGCTTATACACTGCGCGAAATATTCTGAAAAACATTAAATTTGGACCGATTTCACCCTATTATTGTTATGGGAGCTATAGGATATAGACGTCCGATCGGCAAGCGCTTTTACGTTGATCAAGGTATGAAAACAAAAATACGATTTGGAAAGATTATTGTCAATAGCTTATATACTGCGCGAAATATTTCGATAATCATCATTTTCAAACTCGATCTGCGTACACATGTTTTAGGACGTCTGTGAAAGTTTCAGATTATAATACCCCCTGCAATGGTATTAAAAGTAATACAAAGTAATTTGAAACAAGTGCTTCCTAACATTTTTAATTTTTATTTTGAGCTTACTAAAAACTGAATAAGATCGTTTCGTTTTGTGAACGAACTTTGATCGAATAATTTAGTGCAAAGCGCTGAGTGGAGTTGAAACAATTTCAATCGAGGATGATCTAGCATAATCAATCATGGTCGTTGAAACTCTCTAATATGTATGTGTTGAAAAATCAGTTGTGTCGATTTTCCTAGAAATTTGCATTCTTTTACAGGTATTACTAATACCAAACCAATTTTCAATGTAAGTAGAAAAAAAGTGAAATAATAAGATATTTAAACGTTCATTTAAATAGTAGTGCTTGAGGTGAAAAGATCTAAAGTATGTTTTGTTTTTTTTTTTTTTTTTAAGCAGAATTAGTAAGATAAATAATGTATTAATTATTATAATTAATAAAATGTCTAAATTGTTTTTTTAAGTGGATCGGGGAAAGCGTTGCTCTCTACCAGAGATCTGCAAGAGTCAAACCTTTTTGGGTACACCCGATCATTGACTCTTATCTGGTATGATTCAATCACTTTCTTGATCCAAAAAGTATGAGCGATGAGCGAATGTTGTGAGTGAACATTTCTGTTGCATCAAACGATCAAAGTTTATCAATGAACGTGTGTGATCGTTCTCAACCGCAGGCATGATCGTTTGTGAGTGCAACATTACTCATACATGATTGTTGTGATCAAATTTTTGGGTTCGCTGGTGTTCAGATGGTTTACATAAGTTTTTTTTTCGTACGGTACTTTTCGTCTGAGATCGGTTTGATCGACTTTGGCTCCGCTTTGGACAAGTCTGAGGCCATAGAAAAATGTACATCGTGGATAACGGATCTGGCTTTCTTAAGCTAGTGCAATCAAGATCGGGGCCACTTATGGTGAACACATCGATTTGGAAGACTTATTACCGGATCCCACTACAATTTCTCGAAAGAGAAAAAACAAAATATTAAAGAGGAAATAATTAACATTGTAAGCAGCGGTGAAGCCCCAGCTACAATCGACATGTGGACCGACAACTAAGTAAAAAGGAATTTTCTAAGCGTTACTTTTCATTACCAAAAGGAGTTTAAATTTTTCGATATGGTTTTGGGCATGAACTCAATGGATTTTCAAAGATCCACAGGTGACAATGTCTTGCGAAAACTTAAAAGCCTGTTCATGGAATTTAATGTTCAAAGTATTGATAATATTAAGTTCATTACTGATAGAGGCTTCATTGCGGTTAAAGCTTTGGAACAAAATATTCGCCTAAACTGTAGCAGCCATTTATTCTCGAATGTGTTAGACAAATCTTTTTATGGCACCAAAGAGCTAACTGGTATCTTAGAATCGTGCAAAAAGGTGGTTAAATATGTTAAGCAAGCTAATTTTCAGCATCTTTTACCAACTTCGTTAAAGGCCCATGTAGAATGCTCTATAGAATTCTTAAATCTATAATCGAAAATTGGGGTGAAATGAACAGCGTCTTAAAAAATAATGATCACAGCCAGCTTTTGCTGCCAATAGATATAAACACCACTACAGCTCTGGTTGAAATGTGTGAAAATTATTAAATCATTTGTAAGAAACATCAACTTTGTGATTCCCCATCATTGTGTTATGTTCTTCCATTTATTTTCAAAATTCAAAGCCTTTGTGCGCCAAATTCTAAAAATGTCATATCAATTTCGATTTTAAAGGAGAATAACCTAAACAAGAAAGGAAAGCTAACTTCGGGCGGAGCCGAAGTTTATATACCCTTGCAGAATATTCTGTAAATAATATTCTCAAAAATTATTCATATCATGCATTCTTAATACTCATAACAATCCCAACTTCCTAACTTTAAAAACACCAAAGTTATGGCATTTCCGATCAATCAGTTATATGGCAGCTATAGGATATAGTCGGCCTATCCGGGCCATTCCGACTTATATACTGCGTGCAAAGGAAAGAAGGGTATGCGCAAAGTTTCAATTCGATATCTTTAAAACTGAGAGACTAGTTCGCGTAGAAACAGACAGACGGACAGGCTTATATCAACTCAGGAGGTGATCTTGATCAAGAATATATATACTTTATGTCTCCTTCACTGCGTTGCACACTTTTGACCAAAATTATAATACCCTCTGCAAGGGTATAAAAACCACGAAACGCCCGAGGACGAACTTAAAAAGTATTACAAGGAATTCGTTGACTATAAGACTATATATAATATGTATATATAATATGTACATATGAAAACAAGAATATGAAATATTGCTGTTAATAGTTTTTTATTTTTATACCCTTGCAGAGGGTATTATAATTTTGGTCAAAAGTGTGCAACGCAGTGAAGGAGACATCTCCGACCCTATAGAGTATATATATTCTTGATCAGAATCACCTCCTGAGTTGATATAAGCATGTCCGTCTGTCCGTCTGTCTGTCCGTCTGTCTGTCCGTCTGTCTGTTTCTACGCGAACTAGTCTCTCAGTTTTAAAGATATCGAATTGAAACTTTGCACACACCCTTCTTTCCTTTGCACGCAGTATATAAGTCGGAACGGCCGGGATCGGCCCAGTATATCCTATAGCTGCCATATAACTGATTGATCGGAAATGCCAAAAGCCATTCCATTAGCCCCAAAAATAAGCTGTCCAGGCTAACCTATGCCGAAGCTCACCTATCGATGACACCAGACTTTTGGAACACTGTAATTTTTGCAGATGAATCATAATTTAACATTTTTGGATCGGACGAAAATGCTTATGTTTGGCGAAAAGCTAATACGGAGCTACAGAAGCAGAACTTAAAGGCCACAGTAAAGCACGGTGGTATGCACGTGATGGTTTGGGCCTGTATGTCCGCTGCTGGTCCGGGAAAACTGGACTTTTTTGAGTCTACAATGGACAAAATAAAATATATCTATATTCTCAAGGACAATTTGTTGCAAAGTGCGGAGGATCTGGGAATAAGGTCAAATTTCCGTTTTTATCATTACACTGATCCAAAGCACAAGGCGGGTATTGTGCAGTCTTGGCTGAGCTACAACTGTCCCCATGTGATGATTCCGCCGTCTCAATCTCCAGATCTAAACGTGATCGAAAATTTATGAGAAATTTTGGAGAATAACATTCGAAAATACTCCATTTCGAACAAAAACCCGCTGAAGGATGCTCTTTTCAAAGAGTGGAGCATTATATCAGCCGATCTGACGAAAAAATTAGTGGATTCGATGCCAAAAAGGCTTCAAGCGGTAATAGACGATAAAAGCTACCATACTAAATACTAAAAAAACAAAAAAAAATAAATACTTTCCAAATATTTTTATATTTTTGGTGCTGCATAAAATAAGCTGTGAGGTAGAAATAAGCAGTATTTTATTATTTTGTTATGTTTTGGTCATAAAATGAAAAAGTAGACAATAAATGAAGTCACTAATTTAATCTAAACAATATCATCTTTAATTTGACACCACATTTGTTGCAGTACGCCTAATAGTTTTAACGCTATGGAAGTTTGAAGTTAGGGGTTTGAAGTGCATACTTTAAGCTGTGAGCCACTGTATATTCTTGATCAGGATCACCTCCTGAGTTGATATAAGCATGTCCGTCTGTCCGTCTGTCTGTTTCTACGCGAACTAGTCTCTCAGTTTTAAAGATATCGAATTGAAACTTTGCACACACCCTTCTTTCCTTTGCACGCAGTATATAAGTCGGAATGGCCGGGATAGGCCGACTATATCCTATAGCTGCCATGTAACTGATTGATCGGAAATGCCATAACCTTGGTGTTAGTAAAGTTAGGAAGTTGGGATTTTCTATGGGTTTTATATTTGGCCAATTAATCCGACCTACCAAATTTTATAAGGATCGGCCGACTGTATTCTATAGCTGCCATATAACTGATTGATCGGAAATGCCATAACTTTAGTGTTTGTAAAGATGGGAAGTTAGGATTTTCTATGGGTTTTATTTTTGGCCAATCAATCCGACATACTAAATTTCATAAGGATCGGCCGACTATATTCTTTAGCTGCCATATAACTGAACGATTGGAATTGCCATAACGTTGGTGTTTTTAAAACTAGGAAGTTGGGATTTTTATGAGTATTAAGAATACATTATATGAATAATTTTGGAGAATATAATTTACAGACTATTCTGCAAGGGTATATCAACTTCGGCTCCGCCCGAATTTAGCCTTCCTTTCTTGTTTTATATGAATTAATTTTTTAATTTTTGTTTTGTATATGAAAAGCGTTATTTATTTTTTTTTATTTAATTTTGAATTTGAACCTAATATAAAAAATAAAAACTTGTTTATTTAATCCTCCAAATAGATTCCTTTTCATTTCATTTGTTGATCGCAATCAACTCGAGTATTTTAGACTTACTCATTCACATCGTTCACTAAATCGAATCGATCACGATCTGTTCGAGATGATTGCGAATTCGGCAACGTTCATTTTGTGGACTCGAACACGAAGCTAAAAATCAGTATGTTGATCGACCCTAAGGGCGACAATGAGCTAAAAAACTCAAAAGCAAAATGATGCACGAATTTTTATTTCGGGTGTGCATCAATCACGATCACATTTCTACAGAACGAGTTGAGTTAAATTGAGCGAAATTTGGGCACGCTGATCTGCAACCAGTCGCAGATCTCTGCTCTCTACTAATTGGTAGAGGGTGATTCACGTCCACACAACAAGGAATATTGCCCAAACCACACAATAAAGCATATAATAAACAAAAATGTGTGTACGTCGATGTTTTTATAAACATAATGCTACCACATGCCAGTTTGGAAATGCGCTCAAAGAGAACCATCCAACGTCCCAAGCACATCAGTAAGCACTGTAACTCGGTTTTGCATCCGAAAATGTCGATGTGATTTTTTTGTTAAAAGCCTTCGGCCAGCCAAAGTTTATATACCCTTGCAGTTATTACAAAACGACTACATCTCAATTTATATGCCTATATTACTAAAAACAAGAATGGAAAGCTAAATTCGGGCCAGGCCGAAGATGATATACCCTTGCAGAATATTCTGTAAATTATATTCTACAAAATTATTCATATGATGCATTCATAATGCTCATACCTCTTTTGAATTTGACTTATCTACCCTTTTCAGCATCTTTTATAAACCAAGGGAGTAACGGGCAGTAACGGTCATTGTAAGAGAGGCTGCAAATAAAGCAATCGTCTACATTTGTTGAGTTGATTTTCAAACTGATCTTTATTTTCTTAAGTCCTAGCTTTGGTTGCTAACATGAAATTCTCAAAACCTTATCTCTAACAAGACCAACGCAATCGTCAAGTGCAAGGAATTTCCGCTGCAAGATATATATAGTTGCTGTACAAATATTTATGGGATGAACCCATGCAATAGTTCGAGATACATTTCTAGGTGCCTAGTGGCGTTTAATTTTAAATCTATGCAGACACTTGCTTATCAGAACAGTGCTGCTGCGGTTTGATGTTTACATATAATTCTTATATATATACGTGTTCGCGTGTGAACAATCTGCCAAGGGCCAGCAGGATTAGGCGCACGTTTTACATTTACGTCGCAAACATTATTTATAATGGATTTAACTTTATATTCTTTATTTTTTATTTTCTTAATGGCTTATAGTACATATATTTGTTCTTAAAACAATGATTTAGTGGACTGTATTTATTATTAGTTTTTAATATTTTTGTTTATTTTGTTTGATCTCCATTGTTAACATTTATATGACTGGCAATGGACCGGCAAATGTTATTGCTCGAAGTCCTTGTCTAACAGCACATTTTCGTACAAAAAATATTATTAAAATTATCATAATTACTAACGCAATCATTAATCCAGCATGTCCGGAAGCATGAGGGAAATGCAGATTTTTTATGTTGTAATGATGTTCTTTCATGTATTTAATTTCATTATTTAATCGTTCAATTTCAACAGTATGATTTAATGTTGTTAGTTTTAAGGGATCCCAAATAATCTTCGGAATAAAATGTTGATGTTGATAGTTTCCTCGCTTTCAGATTGGATATAATGATGGGCAAATTAGATCTTATCGTCGGTCCGTGCCGTACAATATGGCGCAATACTTGATAACTTTGTAAGTTTCCCCTACCTTTGCCATTCGCAGGCAATTTTCATCCTTCAAAAGTACGACTTTCTCAGTTTTTATATTGGGGATATATTTTTTCCATTTATACCTTTGTTGCAGGGTATGCAAGTAGTCCTCATTCCATTTCCTCAAAAAACCCATAGAAAATACCAACTTCCTAACTTAACAAACACCAAAGTTATGGTATTTCCAATCAATCAGTTCTATGGCGGCTATAGGATATAGTCGGCCGATCCCTACAAAATTTGGTAGGTCGGATTGATTGGCCAAATAAAAAACCCATAGAAAATCCCAACTTCCTAACTTTAAAAACACCAAAGTTATGGCATTTCCGATCAACCAGTTATATGGCAGCTATAGGATATAGTCCACCGATCCCGGCCGTTCCGACTTATATACTGCATGCAATTCGATATCTTTAAAACTGAGAGACTAGTTTGCGTAGAAACAGACAGAAGAGTTATAGGGTCGGAGATGTCTCCTTCACTGCGTTGCACACTTTTGGCCAAAGTTATAATATCCTCGGCAAGGGTAATGATTAAGCAGTTCTCAGAATTCTTAGTGCAACGCTATATCCTGAAGCAAATGGGAGAGATGGCTAAAACTTCCAATAATGTTTGAATTCCTGAGTTGCCGACTATATATTGTGCAAGAGTCCAATTTCGAACCTATAAAATATATATATTCTTGATCAACATCACCAGGCGAGTCGATCCTGCCATGTTCGTCCATTATTTTTCAAGCTATTTAAATGAAACGTCTTTTTTCTGTTTCAGGTGCATAAGTCAGAACGAACCGGATCGACCCAATCGTTGAAAAAGGGGAAATAGAATTATTAGCACGTTGTTTTTTAACATGTATTCCTTATCCTGTTGAAAGCAAAATAACTCTTCTCAAACTCTTAAGCACTTCGGTGAAGATTTACCTGTAATATTATTGATCCATGTGATTTAGAATGGAAATTATAAATTTAAAATTTCAGACGTCTCCCGCAGACATAGATCCCAAAAACTCAAAACATTCTCCGATCAGAAAAAATTATGGTGTTCCAAATCTTCAACTCGTAGACAAACTCCACTCGCTTTTTTCTCTTCACTACCGCTATAAAAAGCTTGGAAAGGATCGAACCGCTAAACGTATGTATTTCGGATTAAATTCTACCAATTTTACCGTTTTCATGTTAGCTTTTACCCTAAAAAATATTATTTTAATTATTCGTTTCTTTCATATTTCCTTTGGGCTTTATCTTGACTGAATTCTCCCAACTTTACCGTTTTCATGTTAGCTTTTACCCTAAAAAAATTATTTTAATAATTCATTTCATTCATATTTCCTTTGGGCTTTATAATGACAGCAAGTATGGAAATTGAAAGGCGTATTTAGCCACTGAACTGCATTCCAATGCCATGTCTAGTTAATGAACAAAAATACATCATAGCTTACTGAAGTTCAACGATTTACCGATTCAGGATCGGTTTCTAGTATCCTTGTCATAGTCAGTCCGAAAGTCAAATCAGTTAATCGTAACATCTACATTAGTAATTTATGGTAAGAAGAAAGTTTAACATGTTAGGCACATCATTTAAGATCAAGCGAAGCTTTGATTCAATCTTCTTGATCAGGATTCTGAAATCAGCTGTCATTTTGTCGACTAGAAACAGCATTAACTGAGAGTTCCTGTTATGATAGCTCTTATATTAAAAGCTCTAGAATGCTCGAATCTTGTCTATACTAGAGATCCTCCCCTCCCACGTTTATAGAATTGTGTTTTTTGATAATTTGTATTTTTGTAATATTTTTCGACAGTTAACTTTTTTAGTACAGAGCTTTTCACATGGACCACAAAATAATCAAATTTGTATACCCTACACTAAAAAAATTAACAATTTATAGTCATCATGTCAATAACAAAAATCACAACTTTTCATAAAGCTTCAATGACGAGCAAAACTAGAACACAGTTCAATACCCTAACTTTAAAGGTTTGCCCATCATTACTTGGTGACTAAATTAAGGTATCTCTAATCCATTTAAATCCATCGCTCATGCTATTGGATTAAATCCCACAATCCATCCAAGCTCGGTGCCGGTTCAATGATGGTCTGGGGGTGCATTCATAAAAATGGAGTTGGTTCCTTGGTATTTATCGATGGAATAAAGCAAAAGGAACAATATTTGAGCAAAAAAAAAAATCTTTCAAAAGTCATCTTTCAAAAGTCAAAAGTCATCATCATTGACAAGTTTAGAGTGCCGGAGAGTGCAGACGTGTTTTGCGCGAGCTCCGGAAAAAAAAAAACCGCTCAAAAGTGAAAAACAATAACTAAAAACACTAGAGTGGTGTAATAAAGGCAATCTTATTGCTAAAAACAGTAAATAATAATTAGTGCTATGTAAAAAACTAGTGCAAAGTTATTATAAAAACTAAGAAGTGCCACGAGTGATAGCTCAATGAGCGGCGATTCAAAAAATGAGCGTAGAAGCTCCGTAGACCAGAGAAACAGTTATATTTCTTATTTCTCAACCCGTGATACAGAAGTAGAAAGAACTTCTTCAAAGAGCAACTCAGCCCTACTGACCATTGACAGTGCGAGAGCACGGTCTTGTTCTCCCGCCCTACTCACACCAACTCCCACTTCATGGAGCTTGCAGTGTAGAACCCCACCCCCAGCTTCGACTAACAGCTCACCAGCCACGAGCACTGCGACCTCGTTAATTTCTGCAACCGCAGCCACTGCAACAACAACATCAACGGTCGCCGTTAACAACAACGCGATTTCGAATGCGTTTGCAACTTCTGCAGCGCCGAATAAAACTACAAAGCCAAGTGTAATTACGAGTGCCAATATCGGCAATATCAAACAACAACAAGTGGGTCCGGCTATACAGACTGGCATGGACCGTTACATCCAAATCAAACGGAAGCTAAGCTCGCAAAATAAAATGGTTGGAAATAAACCAAAACAAAATTGCCCTAATAAAGGTAGCGAACAACCAGGGGCATCTAGTAAAAACAGATTCGCCCTATTGTCGGAAATTGATAATAATTAATCCGAATCTGGACAGGCTGTTCAAAAGAAACCAAAGCCCCCACCAATTTACATAAGGGAACAGAACTCAAATACCCTAGTAAAGAAAATTGTTGCGCTGGTCGGGAATGACAACTTTTATGTTACTCCCCTTGTTAAAGGGAATATTCATGAAACAAAGCTTCAAGCTAAAACTGAAGATCAATTCAGAGCTGTAACAAATTACCTAGACGAGGCTAGGAAACCCTACTACACGTACCAGCTCAAGAGTAGCAAGGGCTTGCAAGTAGTGCTAAAGGGCATAGAGCCCGACGTATCCACCAATGAGGTAAAAGAGGCACTGAAAGAAAAAGGACTCTTCTCCAAAAATATTATTAATATTATCAACAATAATAAAAAGCCGCAACCACTCTTTAAGGTCGAACTGGAGCCTGAAAGCAGAGCCTTGAAGAAAAATGAAGTGCACCCGATCTATAAACTGCAATACCTGTTGCACAGAAGGATTACTGTTGAAGAACCGCATAAGCGGAATGGCCCGCTGCAATGCACAAACTGCCAAGAGCATGGACACACCAGAAACAACTGCGGGCTTCGTTCAGTCTGCGTAGCTTGTGGTGTCTTCCACAAATCCGAACCTTGCCCTGCAAGCAAAAAAGACCCAAAGACAAAGAAATGCGCTAACTGTGGAGATAACCATACCGCAAACTACAGAGGCTGCCCGGTCTATAAAGAGCTGAAGAGTCAATTTCAACAAGCAAAACAAGCACGCTCCCAGAATGCACGAAATGCGTACGTGCAATCCCAAACCACACCTAATGTTTTCTTTGCGAAAGCAGCCAGATCTTCATTTGGGCCCCTCAACACAAATGGGGGAGTTTCATACGCCAGTGCCCTAAAATCAGGACTTGCCAATCAGACGGGGTTCCCACAAGCTCAATGCTCTGAGCAAATTATAACAACACCTCAGCAAGCAATAGGACAAATACCAAACAGCATGGAAACCATGATGCTGACTTTACAACAGGGTATGATGGAATTTATGTCCTTCATGAAAACAACAATGACAAACCTTATGCAAAATCAAAACATTTTAATAAATTTGCTCACATCCCAACAATCTAAATAATCTATGTCTTGTCTTCGAATATCCATGTGGAATGCCAATGGCGTTTCACGGCACAAACTTGAAATAACTCAATTCCTCAATGAAAACCAAATAGATGTAATGCTGCTGGCAGAAACGCATCTCACAAGTAAATACAACTTCCAAATAAGAGGTTATACTTCATACTGCACAGATCATCCGGACGGTAAGGCTCACGGAGGAACTGGAATCCTAATCAGGGAACGCATTAAGCACCACTTTCACCAGAGGTTTGCAACAAATTATTTGCAGGCTACATCTATAAAACTACAAGCAGGCAACGGCAGTATCACTATAGCCGCTGTCTATTGCCCACCGTGTTTTACAATAACTGAAGAGCAATTCTTGGACTTCTACAATTCACTCGGAGATCGCTTTATAGCAGGAGGAGACTACAACGCCAAGGAAGACAACTGTATAAAGCAATCATAAATTTGAGCAACAAACTCGACTATGTCTCCCCTGGCAGCCCCACATATTGGCCAGCTGACCCCAGAAAACTCCCGGACTTAATTGACTTCGCTGTGACCAAGAACATCCCAAGAAATTTAGTCAGCGCCAAATCGCTTTCGGACTTATCATCGGACCACTCGCCTGTTTTAATAACTCTCCTTCAAAGCCCGAAAGTAATCGAGCACCCCTTCAGGCTGACCTCGACTAGAACTAACTGGCTAAAGTACAAAAAGTACGTAAGTTCCCACATTGAACTAACACCACAGTTAAACATAGAGAACGACATCGACTTCTGTGCTGATGCCCTGGAGTCAGTACTCGTGGCAGCAGCCAAAATCTCAACTCCAGAAGAGACAATCGTGCGTAGCAACCAATACAAAACTAATCTGCAAATCGAACAACTGGTTCGGGAAAAACGAAGTCTTAGACGCGTTTGGCAATCCTGCAGATCGCCCCATTCGAAGCAACTCTATAATGATGCCACCCGCAGACTCACCAAAACCCTCAAGCAAGAAGAGGAGCTTGCGCAGCGCCGGTACATCGAGAAACTGTCGCCGACCAGTACAAAGCATCCTTTGTGGAGAGCTCACCCAAATTTAAGCTCTCCGATAGAATCAGTCACTCCGATTAGAAACTCCTCGGGTACTTGGGCCCGCAGTGACGAAGACAGAGCCGAAACATTTGCTTTACACCTACGAAATGTATTTCAGCCGAACGCCGCCACAAACTCTCTTCAACTACCGCCGTTTAGCTCTGAAATTGCAATTAACCCGATTTTGTTTCAAACACCTGAAATTGCTAACGTCATTAGGAAGCAAATAAAACCGAAAAAGGCTCCAGGGGCCGACCTAATAACCCCAAAAATGATAATTGAACTTCCAATCTGCGCAGTGGATGTGATATGCAAGCTATTTAACGGGATCGCAAAACTTGGCTACTACCCCAAAAAATGGAAAAAGTCCGTGGTTATAATGATACCGAAGCCTGGCAAAGGCCACACAATTCCCTCATCGTACAGGCCAATAAGCTTACTATCGTGCCTGTCCAAATTACTGGAAAAATGCCTGCTCACGCGCATTACATCATATTTAAGAGAACAAAACTTAATCACGGCGCATCAATTCGGGTTTCGTGAAAGCCACGGAACCATCGAGCAAGTCAACCGGATAACTTCAGAAATTCGTACAGCCTTCGAACATCGGGAATATTGTAGTGCGATATTCCTCGACGTCTCTCAGGCATTCGACCGAGTGTGGCTTGAAGGCCTTATGCATAAAATCATAACATTACTGCCAGAAAACACTCATAAGTTACTTAAGTCGTACCTCTACCACAGAGTCTTTGAGGTTAGATGCAATACAACGACATCCAACGAGTATAACATTGAAGCCGGAGTCCCACAAGGTAGCGCCCTGGGCCCTACCCTGTTTATCCTATACACATCAGACATCCCTACGAACGAGAGGCTGACTACGTCCACATTTGCTGACGACACCGCAATCCTGAGCCGCTCAAGATGCCCAACTAGAGCAACAGCTCAACTGGCTGATCATTTGGTGGTAGTTGAAAAGTGGCTATCAGACTGGCGAATCAAAATTAATGAACCAAAGTGTAAACATATAACGTTTACCCTTAACAGACAATCGTGCCCGCCGCTAACTTTGAATGGTACGCAGATTCCCCAAGCCAGCGATGTAACATATCTCGGCGTCCACCTCGACAGACGCCTAACCTGGCGGAGGCACATTGAATGCAAGAAAGCACATCTCAGACTTAAAGCTAGCAGCCTGCACTGGATTATAAATTCTCGATCACCCCTGTGTCTGGACTTTAAAGTTCTTCTCTACAACTCCACCCTCAAGCCCATTTGGACCTACGGCTCCCAGCTCTGGGGGAACGCGAGCAACAGCAACGTTGACATCATACAGCGCTCACAATCAAAAATCCTGCGAACAATCACTGGGGCACCATGGTATGTTCGGAACGAAAACATCCACAGGGATCTGGGCATACCACCGGTCAAAGATGAAATAGCAAAGCAGAAAGCGGCCTACCATAACAAGCTTACACTGCACCCAAATAATCTCGCAAGGAACCTAAGACGGGTTTCGAACAGAACTCGTCTGCATCGTAACGATCTACCAGCCCAGCAATAAATATTAGGGCCCGTTAGTCTAAATTCAGTCTACTTGACTGTAAGTTAAGTTATATTCTTAAGATTTGATATACTTATTGTTAGTCTCATATAGAGAAGATTCAATAAATAAAGCATATATTTAAAAAAAAAAAAAAAAAAAAAAGTCATCTGGTATACGGTATACGGTTCCTTCTACTAAAAACTGTTTTTTTTTTTTTTGCCAGACAATAACCCAAGGAATACGACTCTTTTGGTAAAAAATTGGATTTGAAAACGAAAATTTCATTCCATGAAATTACCACCACAATCTCCGGATATGAATCAAATTCATACATTTATGGAGTCATGTGAAATCGCAATTGGCGAAATATGCAGTTCCTCCGAATTGGTGCAATGCTACACCCAAAGTATGCCAAATCGCTTCAGAGAACTTAAAAAGTTGAAAGGGCTGTGGACACATTATTAAAAATTTATTGATAAAAATATTTGTTTACAAAATGACCGCAGTGCAAAACTGTGGCTATTTTTCATTATCTAAAATACTGATATTTAAATGAAACAAAATATTTTAAATATAATTTTTAATTTACTGCTAAAAACAAGTGACTTCATTAATTTATCTATTATAAAAAATTTATTAAAAACAATAAATGAAAAAAACTCGGCAAGCCGAAGTTTATATACCCTTGCAGTTGTAACAAAACGACTGCATTTCGAATTACTGCTAAAAACAATAAAGTTACATGTATGTCGAGTTTGCACTGCAATTTGCCATCGTTTCTATGGCAGCTATATGATATTGTTGTCCAATTTGGACAAAACTAAAAACGCAATTCTGAGATATTAAATAATTACTATATATCAAAGAAATATTTTCATAAATGGAAAAACAGCAAAAGTTAAATTTTTTTTAATTTTAATTTTTTTTTTAAATTTTTTTTGATTTTTCTATGGGTGCTATATGATATGATATGATTATACATCTAGTCCAATTTTAAGTTAATTAAAACCGCAAGTCCCAAAAAAACAAAAAAATTGAAAAACAACAATGTTATACATTTAAACATTTTTTTTTGTTTTTCCTATGGGAGCTATATGATACAGTCGCCCGATCCCGTTCGTTCCGACTATACTACTCATGAGAAAGTTTCAAGCAGAGACGGACGGACAGACGGACATGGCTCGATCGACTCCCCTGGTGATGCTGATCCAGAATAAATATACTTTATAGGGTCGGAAATATCTCCTTCACTGCGTTGCAAACTTTTGATAAAACTAATGTAATAAGCAGGATCAAGGCAAATGGAATGTTAAGATTGGGTAATGGATGCCCAGAAGCCAGGGCCTGCAAAAGGGCTTTCGGGTGAATATTCTTAACAATGTTCTTCTTATCCTTACTTTTGATCTATGTTGCCAAGATCTGGGGGTTGACATTATCTTTTCATTCGATCCTTACTTATTCCTGGCCACTCAAAGCCGTGAATTGGCCAGTGTGCCTTGCAAGGGTGTGGGTCCTTTTAAATGCTGCAAAGGGCTCAGAATGGTAAAAACGGCTTCTGGGCACCATTTTCCGAATCTTAAGATTCGATTTTCCTTAATCTTGCTCATTCAATTTTATTTTTTGGACATATGCAAAGTGTTCAGTTTCATTTTAAAAGTCAAACAACTTTTCCTTTAGAAAACAAGAGAGAACGCTATAGTCGGGTGCCCCGACTATCAGATACCCGTTACTCAGGTAAAAGGAGTGCGAGGGAGATGGAGATAGAAACTTTGATCAGGCATAACTTTTTAACGAATGGTCCGATTTGAAAAATCATTCTTCTACATTTCGATAGGTATTGATAAACACAATAAAACTGCATTTTTACTTTTTCGAAATATTTAAATTTTTAAAATCGTATATAAGCGATTGTGGGCGTTAAAGGGGGTGTGGCACCCTTTTGAAACAAACTTGCGCTGCGTAGGAACTCCTAGAATCTGCATGCAAAATGCCAATCTTCTAGCTTTTATAGTTTCCGAGATCTCAGCGTTCATACGGACGGACAGACGGACATGGCTAGATCGACTCGGCTAGTGATCCTGAACAAGAATATATATACTTTATAGGGTCGGAAACGCTTCCTTCTAGCTGTTACATACTTTTGCACGAAATATACCCTTTTACTCTACGAAAAACGGGTATAAAAAGTGTCCAAATCGATAGACAATTAACAAAATAGATAATGAAAAGCCAAGTGTGCCAATAATTTATTTCAGGGAAATTTTAAATTTTTTTGGTTTTTAAAATGTTTTTTTTAAATAAATTTATAATTTATAATTAAATACATTTATAAAAGATAAATTATTGAAGTTACTTGTATTTAACAATAAATGAATGACTATAACTAAAATATTTTGTCCTTTTTTTTAAATATCAGCATATTAGATAAATAACAAGAAAGGAAAGCTAACTTCGGGCGGAGCCGAAGTTGATATACCCTTGCAGAATATTCTGTAAATAATATTCTCCAAAATTATTCATATAATGCATTCTAAATACTCATAAAAATCCCAACTTTCTAACTTTAAAAACACCAAAGTTACGGCATTTTTTAATCGTTCAGTTATATGGCAGCTATAGGATATAGTCGGCCGATCCGTATAAAATTTGGTAGGTCGAATTGATTGGCCAAATAAAAAAACCATAAAAAATCCCAACTCCCTAACTTTACAAACACCAGAGTTATGGCATTTCCTATCGTTCAGTTACATGGCAGCTATAGGATATAGTCGACCGATCCCGCCCGATCCGACTTATATACTGCGTGCAAAGGAAAGAAGGGTGTGTGCAAAGTTTCAATTCGATATCTTTAAAACTGAGAGACTAGTTCGCGTAGAAACAGACAGACGGACAGACGGACATGCTTATATCAACTCAGGAGGTGATCCTGATCAAGAATATATGTATATACTTTATAGGGTCGGAGATGTCTCCTTCATTGCGTTGCACACTTTTGACCAAAATTATAATACCCTCTGCAAGGGTATAAATATATCCTTAAAGTTCAACATGCTTGCTGTGCCAATAATTAATTTCGTCACTGTACACAATTTAACAACTGACCAGTAACGTATTTATCATATATGTAAGGATATTACAATGTTGTAATAAAAATTCATATCATATACAGATTTATGTACATACATATGTATTAAGACATACAGAAATTTTTAAAAAAATTTCTTGTTTATGTAAGGACGACCCACATATACACACAACAATGTAAAAAATTTATATTTCTAGCTTACAGAAATAATTAATTTAAAAAAATAACCTGTAATATGTAAAATAATAAATTATTTATTATTAATACAACTGAAAAATGTTATATTCAACACCTCCAAAAATTTAAAATGAATGTGGTAAGCATTCCTTTAAGTGCAATAAATTTAAGGCCATGTGGGCAGTAACGAAATTAAATTATCAAATATTCCATGTATGCATATTCATAGACACATACATATGTATATATGTATATGCATATGCATCTTTTGTGAAACTTACCTGCCAATTGTTTTTTTAACAATAAAGATGACTGAAGTTCAGACATTATTGGTTAAAAAAAGTTATATAGTTTTATTATATCGCACAACGAATTTACACAAATAAAAATGGTTTTATTTAAAATAAGTCTGTCTCTAAATTGTAAATATAATGATCAACCAAGAAAATTTTCTTTCTTTTCAGGCCAAACATAAAATTGAACTAAGGTGGTGGTACTTCACAAAACGACGTAAAATAAAATTAGGATTTATACCAATTTCTGACCAAATACCGGTTATACCCTATTCACACTGATCACAATCCGTTTTTGGTTTAGATTTCGTTCCCAAGTCGCTCAGGTCACACATCCACAATTTAATACCATCTTCCCATAGAGTCCATCCATTCAAAACGTTTGGGATTTTTGACAAATATAAAACTCCGATTCCCACAGCGCACATCCACCATATACCATCCAACAACAGCTGATCTGATCAGCTGTGGCTAATCATTCTAACCAATGTGCATTTTGTACAACATTTAAAATGACCACAACAGCGCTATTAATGATACTTGGTAATATACTGCAAGTGACCTACACGAACAACCGAATCGGACTAATATGTCCGCAGATTTTTGGCAGCCTGCTGAAAAAAAGGGAAAGCTGTTGCCCAATATTTTATAAATTGTAAGTTTTAATTCCCAGTTAGTTCCCCATCCGAATTTGACGGATTTTTTTATGCGATAGTTAGGCGATGTTTTTTCGGTGCAACTCTGAAATCTTCTTCTTGACAGTAAAAATGCACTACGATAATTTAAAAAATAATGACGGGTAACTTTTCAAAAAGGAAGGAGAGAGTTGCTCCACTCTTTCCTAGGCGCATGCCATACTCACAGCGTGGAGCAGAACACCTTGAAGAACGAGAGTATGTCCCCAGACTTATATATGTGGTTTACAACTACTGAAAAATCAGATAGTTTTCTAATTTATTCAAAAAAAAATTATTAAAATGCGAAAAAAACGAACAAAAACGAAAAAAGGTGTCGACGGCTCAATTCAATTTCAACGAATGTCTATTCTATATTTCGACAAAGTACTTAGAGCCTAGCTTAACGAAGGTTGGCGAAGACGGGGCGACTTCACCGAGAGCGAGAGAGAACTTTATTGTGCTCCCGCTTTCGCCCTAAACTAACTTACACTAAACTTCAAGTTTTTCAACAATTTCATTACAATTCAAATTTTAGCGAACATCGGCCCCGTTGAACACCCATCGGGCTTCAACATAACGGAAGCGGCGCCAATTTGTGAATGGCCCGCCGGAAAGGGCCTCTTCCACTAGTCCGCACGTCGACGACCCTGACCACGCCGTCCTCCCCTGCGTCCCTGGCGACTATTCTGTCGAGGAGCCATTGTTGGGGCGGCAGGTTGTCCTCGGCTACGAGGACGAGATCTCCCTCGCTGACGTTGGGCTGCTTCTGGTGCCACTTGCCCCGAATTCGCAGACCCAGGATATATTCCCGGGACCATCGCCTCCAGAACATTTGCCTGACTGACGAGACAAGCCGCCATCGCCGCAAGCAGTTGAGACCCTCCTGGTCCGGGGTCTGGAGTGCTTGTGTGGCGAGTAGCGGCCCGCCTGTCAGTAGGTGCCCGGGTGTCAGAGCCTCTCCGTCGCTTGGGTCGCTGCTGATTGCTCCGAGCGGCCGGGAGTTCATCACCGCCTCGATTCCCACGAGGACTGTCCCCAGCTCTTCTGCGCTTAGGAGCGCGCTGCCCACCGCCCTTAGGAGTAGGCTCTTGGCAGTTTTGACATCTGCCTCCCATAGTCCGCCATGTGCGGACGACTTGGGGACATCCTCGGAGCCCAGCGAACCTTTGAAAAGCCAATAAAAAGATTCTGAAACAACTTCTAGATGAACCGCCTTGGACGCAAAACAAACGAAGAGCGCAATATACGGAGGCCTACCACGAATTTCGTATCGTATAGACAGGGCCACAAAAAACAACGCCGCATATAGCAAATGGGCGGAGAGCACGGAGACGATCTGCGGGTAAATTTTCCATAATTTGTGTAATTAGTCGAGGCTTACACTCAAAGCAGCGTATGCATGATCGAACTATCTGACTGCAGACCTCCTGAGCGTTTACGATCCAAATACGCTGTCGAAGGAGACTCAGAAGGGCTCGTGGTTCAACATGAAAATTGGAATGGTGAAGATGCCGAACATAGCTCTGCACAAATTGGGAGCGTTACGTTAACAACAATGGAAACTTGGCATCGTATGATATTGTTACGAACTGCTTTTTTTTGTCCTTTGGCAGTGCCGCTAGCTCAGTCTTCTCTCGGGGTGGATTCCCCCTAATACCACAACATAAACGTCGATGACTACACGGTCTCACATCACAAATTAATCGCTCATCACTAACAAACAAAACAAACAAAGGTTAACAACGTAAATAATTAAAGATGACGGGAAAAATATGGTGTTTTGGTGGCTATCGATGACCTAGCCAAGCACGCCCACCCAACCAAGGATGCCCCGGAGGATTCTGCGGAGGCATCACCCAAGATCAGTTGGTCGAAGTCACTCCTCGCGACTAAGACAACTCCATCTCCCCCAAAACGACAACTCACTCACACATTTCGGTATTCATATACATTTTAATTATCACCGTAAGTACTAAAGTTAACATAAATGGCTCTCCCAGCAATTAATTCATATTTTCTTAGCCTTTACGACCAAACTTAGCCACCGTGTTCGGATTTACGCGGTCAAAGCAGATTACATTCCCTTGGAAAAGGCTACAGGCTCCGCGGAAATAATGTTCCACCAGACACGTATTGGTGGAACTCGCAGTGAACGAGGCGCACAAAAAAAAGGGCACACACTATGTATGTGTCGGGTCACCTAATCCTGAGGAGCTCCTAGGGAAAAGAAGGGACAGGCCAAACGGTAAGTAGTATGCGCTGTAAAAAATCCCGCCGAAAACTAATAATAGCGACCCTTATTTACAGACAACAACGAGGACAAATTGAGGCTTTCGGGTCTAAGTCCGGATAAATCTACATGTCAACAGGTATGTATACAAATTTAGTAATGCACATATACTTTAACATTCATTATTTTTCAGCCACTTCTAGGCTGCGCCCCGGGCTAAATATGCCCCGGCCGAAGAGTACTCAGAGAGGCCAGCAGCAATAAGGGCCTGGAACACCACGAGGAACGGTGGCGGTCCGGAAACCAATACTACGCCCTGCCTCGGTCACTGCAGACCGTGACGTCGGAGATGCTGCGTGGTATGGGAGTCGCGTCGTGGTCGCGACGTTGTGCTGCTCGGGTTCTACGTGCCCGGAACGGACTCACCGAGGTAATGTAATTTTTTTGTGGTTAAGGTAACCTAACCGCCTGCGGCGGTGTCGGTTGGTGGTGATGGCTGTTACTGTGCCCGTGGCCGTAGCTATTGCTACTGCTGCTGCTGCTGCTGCTACCGCCGCCTGTTCCTGATGCTGCTACTGGTGGCGGAGTACTCCCACGAGAGCTGCTGCCATTCCTCCGAGAGAAAACTTCGAAAAACGACGAAAATCAAAGAAAACTGCCGGGGCCCTATGTACTAGGGTCCCCGGTGGATCTAAAATAAATAAATATCTACTTAATTTCCACACGACACTAGCACTTTTTGCACCCTTACTTTTTTTTGTATCAAACTCCGTCTACATTGCCTTGGGTTTCGGCAGAAACTAAACCTGATTCCTGACCTACGCAATGTCATGCCCATCACTCCATATTCCCTTTCCCTCTCCCAAAAGTAGGCCAATGGACGAATCCAAGGCCATCCCAGCCATACCCAGAGCGAACCGGGCTAGTTTAAATAGCTAGGTAGCCAAGGGCATGAGCAGAAGAGGGCGCCACTAAAACCATCGCTCTATCATCCTAACCTATCGATAGAGTCCATCCCAATATCGACTCCAACTGCAACAATATAGGAGCATTAGCTAGTCGCCCCCAACTCGAAACAAAGAAAAGTGACACCAAGTCCCCTTGTCTTCATGGATGAATGGATTCAATCGCTGAACACTTGGGCCAACTCTGGATACTTTTCGAACTTTTTCTCTTTCTTCATGATACTCGTGCTTCTGTATTATCTCGATAATTTTTAGAAAAGCTTTATTATATTCAGTCGGCGACAAACTTTTTTTTTACCCGAATGACATCTACGAAATCCAAATTTCTTACAGCAGCGGTCAGTCCGAGCGCAGTCTTCTCGATTCTTGTAGTAGGACTTCTTCATCTAGGTCAAATTGTGCATTCTGGGGCTAGTTTGCATCTTCCTCTTTTAAAAACGCAGGTCCAGTAAACCATATTGACTGTATGATTTCGTCGACGTCTCAACCTCTTGATGCAATATCTGCTGGGTTCTGTTTCGTTGGAACATGCCGCCATATAGCTTCACCTGACCCCTCTTGAATCTCCGTAACTCTATTCGATACGAATGTGGATAATGAAGATGGATGAGACCGGATCCAATGAAGCGTAACTTCAGAATCCGACCAATAAACAATTCATTCGATAGGTACCTTTTATTAGGGGCTTGATTCTGTGGCAGAGATCTGCAACAAGGTGAGCGGCACATAACTCAAGCCTTGGGAGTGTCTTAGTCTTGAGCGGCGCTACTTTAGACTTTGAAGTCTGCTGTTTTGCTTCGAATGTAGACACAAGCTCCTTAAGCTTTTAAGGATGCGTCGGTAAAGGCATGTAATTGGACCGGTGACATCGGATCGGTATGCAAAAACCGGAGAATAGATATTTCCTCTAATTTAGACAATATAATTTTTATCATATTCCAAGCTGTTTCCAAATGAATAGGAATCGACTCATCCCAGTCTAACTTATTTAGCCAAAGTTCCTGCAATAGGATCTTTCCTCTAATTACAGTTGGCCGAGGGGGTCAAACAGCTTCGATGTCTTGAAAGCTTCTTCGTTAGGCAACCACGATATTTCTGACTCAGAGTCCGAGATAGGTATGGATTTACCTGTGCTCTCAGATGCGGAAACGTTAGGTGAGTTTGAAAACCACTTTGTCAATTCAAAACCTGCAGTTTGAAGAACCTGAGATACTTCAGTCTTAATAGTCTTTAACTCCTCTACGCATGCAGCACCAGTCAACATATCATCGACATAAAAGTCGGATCCAATAACCTTAGCAGCTCTGGGAAATTAAAGTTTGCCAGACTCACTTAACCTTTTTAAACACCGAATAGCCAAAACGGGGCTGGTACAGTACCATATGTTACGATGTTGAGCTTGTATAATCTCAAGGACTCAGGCGGTCTCTTCTCCACACTATAAACTTAAACTGCCTATCTGCTTCATTCACCATCACTTGGCGATACATTTTCTTTACAGCGCATTAACGTTGAGTACAACTCATATTGGATTGTCGGCCCAACCATCAAAATATCATTTAGAGACTTCTGAGCTGACGATTTACAAGACGCATGGAAACCGACACGTAACTTGGTTGATGTACTTTGGGGTCGCAGAACACATTATTTGGGATAACATAATGTGGATCAGAAGGAAGTTTACCTGTAAGAGACATATGACATAAGGAAAGGTACTCCTCCATAAATTCTAGGTACATAGTCTTCATTTCAGGGTCTCGAGACAGCCTTCTTTCAAGCGACAAAAACCGCCGTTTTGCAACTTCAAAAGAGTTGCCTAACTCATTTGGATCAGATTTAAACGGCAGTCTTACTTCAAACCGACCTGATGGCAAAACCTGAGTAGTCTTCCGGTAGTGTTCTTCACATATCTTTTGCTCAGGTGACACAATTTTCTTTAGAGATGGCATTTCTTCCAGTGACCAAAACTTCTGTAGTGTGCTGTCAATAGATACTAAAACCTCTCCACTACAACTGAAACTTTTCTCATCTTCTTTAGGGGAAGATGCCTTATATCTACCCGATACAACCCAGCCGAAGAGGGTTTTCTGCAGAGTTGGAAACTCAGGACCTTGTCTAATTTTTCTAACAGCTAATAGTTCGAAAAATGATTCTGCTCCTATTAACATATTGTAACGATTTTGCCGCCGTGGAAGGGCGGATCTCGTCACGGAAAGCCGAGCGGAACTTCTTTTTAGATCGGTGTGCGGTCACGATCCCGTCAATGCCCACTCCCTCGCCTAAGCTCCACCAAAAAAAAAACACGCGTAGTTCTTAATTATTTCGCAGCTTTATTGGGTCTCCTACTCATAGAGCGCACGAGGCCATGTGCTTTTTTTTCTGATCTCGTTTTTTTGAAGAAGGAAGAAGGAATCAAGCAATAAGGGAACAGAGAGAAAATAAAGAGACCAGGCAGCCGGGCTGTCAAAGTCTCATTTTGGCGCTGCTTGAAGCGTTGCCACCTAGCCGACTATCGAAAGCCCAAGGTTTTCGGAGTCTTTCGTTACATTACCCCCCTCTCAGACTCGAGTCTCCTGGCCGAGTACGGCTGGACTTGGGCCTCGGTAAGGGGCCAATCGGTTGACATGGACGGTCCTGGTGGCACGCTTCCCTGGTAGTCGTATCTCGTATACCAGGTCGGAGTGACGGCGGGTGACGACGGCGGGTCCAATCCAATCAGACTGCAGTTTCGGGCAGTAGAGCCAAACCTCTTCTCCAACGGCGAGTTCAACTGGATGCGATCGAAGGTCGTAGCGTAACTTGTTAACGTTAGCGGCTGCCATCAAGTTTCGTCGTCCAATCTGTTGTGTGAGTCGGAGGCGATTCTGCAATTGTTCCACGTAGGCGGGATAACTCTCCGGATGAGGGGATGGTCGACCATACAGCAGTTCGCTCGGTAGCCGGAGTTCCCGTCCCAGCAGCAGTAACGACGGTGAAAACCCAGTTGCCTCATGTGGAGCCGATCGATAGGCCCAGAGAGCTAGCGGCAACAGTTGGTCCCAGTCGCGTTGATCGGTCGCAACAAATTTGACCAGGTAATCCAGGAGGGTCCGATTAAATCTCTCGACCATCCCATCCGACTGAGGGTGTAGCGGTGTGGTGCGAGTCTTATCCACGTCGAGGAGGCGTAGGCAAGCTTGGAATACCTCTGATTCGAAGTTGCGGCCTTGGTCCGAGTGAAGGATAAATGGGGCACCAAAACGGCAAAACACTTCTTGGATGAGTGCTCGAGCTACAGTTTCGGCGGTTTGGTTGGGAAGGGCTATGCACTCCGGCCATTTGGTGAAGTAGCACATCACCACAGCGATGTAGCGATTTCCGTGAGTGGTAGTTGGCAGAGAGCCGAGTATGTCGATCGCAAGTCGTTCAAATGGAGCACCTAGGACGCGGGGTTGTAGTTGGCCCACTGTACGGCGAGTAGGTCCTTTTCTGGCATTGCATTCGGTACAGCGTGCGCACCAAAGGGCTACGTCTGCAGTCTGTCCGATCCAAAAGTAACGTTGCTTGAGCTTGGCGACTGTCTTCTTAATTCCGAAGTGTCCGCCGGTGGTAGAGTTGTGAGCGCTGCGCAGAGCTTCTTCCTGAAGTGAGCGAGGCACTACCAAGGCTTCGTTCGCTGTTTTGGTTTTAATCATCAGAAGACCCCTTTCCACGAAAAGGTGTTCGAACAAGTGCCAATACGATTTTGTCTCGGGGCTCTCACTCCATGTTGTGGATTTAGTTGGTCGTTCTCCTGTTTTTAACCACTGCAGGATCAACGACAAAGTGGGATCTTTTTCCTGGCTGAAAGCAATGTCGACTGGTTGGGCCTGTAAGAACAAAATCCCTTGACCATCGTTTTGTTCTGCCTTAGTGCATATGCGGCATTCACCACAGGGGCGGCGAGACAGGGCGTCGGCGTTACCGTGCAGCTTGCCACTGCGGTGCTGGATATCCATGTCGTATTGCTGGAGGCGTTCAATCCAGCGAGCGAGTTGTCCTTCGGGTTCCCGAAAGTTGAACAGCCATCGGAGAGACGAGTGGTCCGTGCTCATCAAGAATTTCCGGCCATATAAATAGTGATGGAAATGTTTGGTAGATAGAACCACGGCTAGCAGCTCTCTCCTAGTTACGCAATAATTGCGTTCGGCAGCATTAAAGGATTTGCTGTAATACACCAGTACATGCTCCTGTCCTTCTTGTTGTTGACTGAGTACAGCGCCCGCGCCATGGTTTGACGCATCTGTATCCAAAACGAATACACCATTAGAAGTGGGAAACGTTAGAATGGGCGGTGTAGTGAGCTTAATTTTAAGCGTTTCAAAGGCATCGTGAGCCGATGAGGTCCATGTGAAGGCACGCTTAGTTTCCGTTAGTTCATGTAGCGGGCGAGCGATGGTGGCGAAGTCCGGGATGAATTTGCGGTAGTAGGAACAGAGGCCCACGAAGGATCGTACCTCTTTCTTGTTACGGGGGGTGTGACCAATCGATGACTTTTCGAATCTTTTCCGGATACGCCCGTAAGCCTTTGTGGCTAACTATGTGGCCCAGGTAACTAACCTCGGTTCGGAAGAAATGGCATTTGCGGGGACTCAGCTTTAGTCCTGCGCTTTGCAATTTATCCAAGACTTGTTGCAAGTGGTCCAGATGGTCTTCCGCTGTCCGAGAGTATTTCCAGGCAGGTCCGGAGAATAGGCCGTCCATTAAACGCTCGAAGGTCGCTGGCGCGTTGGTCAGGCCAAACGGCATCACGTTAAATTCAAAAAGACCGGCATCACACGTAAAAGCGGTCTTGGCTCTTGAGGCGTCGTCCATTTCCACCTGCCAGTAACCGCTCTGAAGGTCCATTGTGGAGAACCAACAGGCGCCGTACATCGTGGTTAAGATGTCATCCATCCTTGGTAGGGGATAAGAATCCTTGATGGTGATATCGTTTAGACGTCGATAATCCACACAGAACCGGGTAGAACCGTCCTTTTTCCTTACTAGAACGACCGGTGAGGCCCACGGGCTCGTGGATGGGCGAATTATGCCTCTTAGCTTCATGTCGGCAACCAGTTCTTCCACTTCAGCCTTCCTTGCCAGCGCAAGACGACGCACTGGTTGCTTGATAGGCCTAGATAGACCCGTATCGATCACATGGCGGGTTAGGTTGGTATGCCCGGAGTCGTCATCGCTTCGGGCAAACACTCGCTGGAAGCGGTTCATCAAGGCCGTCCACTTGGAGCGAAGAGGGGGTGGCAACTCGGGGGGTACCTCCTCATTGTGAGAAGTTGCTTCATCGTTTCCGTCTTGATCCTGAGGGGTTTCCAGAACCTCTACTGCTTCCACTTGTCCCACAATTGTTTGCGCTGGGAGAACATACGTGTGCGCGCTGAGATTTACTAGATGCAGTGTGCTGGTGTTGGTCGTGGTGTCCAGCAGGGTGCTGCCTAGTAGAATTTTGGGGGGCAATTGGGAGAGAGCTCCACGTTCCAACAGAGCTGCGGGCAGTTGCTCCTCCGACATGCATCGAACCGTTAAGTGGGTGTCGCTATTTGGCAGGATGTTACTTGGCGCGGTCGAATAAAGTAGATTTCGCTGTTCCGTAGTCGGGGCATATAGCGGCAAGGATCCCCACGGGAACCGTAACTGAAGATCTTTCAAGTCTACGGTTGCCTTATATTGCAGCAGAAAGTCCATGCCTAACAGGCTTGGGGTGCTGCCTTCCACTAGCAGGAATTCGTGTTCAACTGGCCTTCCGGCAACAACAAGTTTGGCGGCGACTCGTGCGGTTGCCACGAATTTCTCGGCTGATGGTCCCTGCAGAGTCACGCGGCAAGGTGCACTGGGTAGTCGCTTTGGCGTATCCCGCTCGTTTAGGAGGGAGACGGCGGCACCAGTGTCGACGATCAGCCGTATAGGATGTTTCTGTAAGAAGATCAAATAATGTAAATGCTGGCCTCCAACGGCACTACAGGTATACGTAGCTTCGGCGGGCATAGACTGGCTCCCGCGATGGTCATATTGTATAGGGTTTGTAGTTGTCCGTTTCGCCGCGATTGACGGCATTAGTGGCATCTTTCCGGATGGGTGTTCAGCGAACAATCGGCCCAAAACGGTGTCCACGGGGGGTGAGTTCAGTTCTTCTCCTTCAGCAAGCGGCGGCGGTAATTTCCCATAGGACTCGGCGGCGGCGGCATATCGGATGGAACCGGTTTCTAGTGGAGCGGGCGGCGGTACGTTGGCGATCTCGCCGGACGGCGGCTCCGGGGTAAGATGTAAACTCGTTGGTCTACGTAGGGTGCGGGCGCTCCGGAGTGCGGCAAACTCCATTTCCTGAGATTGTGCGGCACTTTCTTTGGGCGGCGGCAGTAAGGGAAAGGGGGCCACGAAGGTTTCAACTCCATTTGGAGGAGCATTTAGTCGGGCGCCGTGTTGCTTGGTTGGCGGCGGCTTCTGCAACGGCTGCGAACGGACGGTCTTCGTTTCGTCGTAAGGTGTGCCCGTTCTGGCAGCTACTTGGTGGGGAGGTCTCGACTGTTGGGAACCCGTCGGTCGGCGTGCTGTGTGGGTATTCCGGTTCGCTGTAAGCTCGATGTCCGTGAACTGCGCGGCAGTCTCTTCGGGCGACGGCTCTGGGGGCAAGGGGGCCACGATGGCTTCCACTCCATTTGGAGGAGCATTTAGTCGGGCGCCGGGTTGCTCGGTAGGCGGTGGCATCGAGTGGAGGTGCGGCGGGGCGTTACAGGTGTTGGAACCGGATTCAGTAACCCGGGCAGGTGCGGTGAGCGATTGGGGGTGAGCCGGAGACGTACGGTGGTTGCGGAACCGCCGTTGGGGAATGCTGGGGGTGAGCGGCTGCTCACTGGGGCTTACGGTGTTGGCTGTCAACCTCCGCCCCGAGAGGCTGACCGTAGCTAGTTTCCCGATAGCGGCACGGAGTTAGTGGAAAACCCCGGTCCTCTCGGGTTATGGCTTCCTGATCCTCGGGCTCTCTTCCTGGAGAGACTAGGGGATCTTCTATGGTTTCGGCAGCAAAGTTCATTACTGCGGCGGCTGTACGTCGTCGGCACTGGGCTTCAATGCGGCACGCCATATCGAGGGCATCCGTTAGAGAGCGCGTGTGGCTGCTAATGATAGGGACCTGGTATCCCGTCTCGCGTATCCCGTCGATAAAACGCTGCACGATGATGCTGTTGTAGGTGGCGGTTGGTAACTCCCCAAATACAGCTCTGCCCAGGCGTTCCAGCTCTAGTGCAAAGTCCTCGAAAGACTCTCGTGGTCCCTGCATACGATTGTGGAAAGTGTGATAGCCAGTGTGCTTACTGATTGTAAAGTATTCGCGCATGGCGGATGTCAGGGAGTTGTATGAGCTGAGAGTGGCTTCTGGTAGGGTAGAGTGAAAACGCTGAGCACGCCCACGCAGACTCGTATACAACTTTCTGCACTTCTTCCTCTCTGACCAGTGGTATTCTTCGGCCATGTCGTCCAGTAGGCGTTGAAATTCGGGCCAGGGACGTGTTCCATCTTCTTCCTCTCTGACCAGTGGTATTCTTCGGCCATGTCGTCCAGTAGGCGTTGAAATTCGGGCCAGGGACGTGTTCCATCGAAGGTAGGAGGCGGCTCTGTATCCGACACCTCCAGAATTCCCCATTGTTAGGTTATGTCTCCGACTGGACGATGGGCAGCCATCGACGCGGTCCCTGGAATGCCGTCCATTCTCCGTGGAAACACTTGCTGCGGCTGTCCTGAACCGGCATTGGCCATTTGAGCTAAGCACGGGGTGCTTATTGATATTGACCGACTGGTCAAAATCCAAAAATCGAAAGAGAACTTACAACCATTTATACGCGACCATTGTGAGTACCTTTTTCTTAACTTGAGAATTGGACTTGCCAATACCAAGTAAGTTTATACACGACTCCTCTTTACGGATCTGTAAGCGGTGAGCAAGGTCCTCTGTTATAAAATTCGATTTAGACCCAGAGTCAAGAAGTGCTTGGACCCAAATATATTTACCGTTTTTAGTTCTTACACTTACGATCGACGTGGCTAAAATCACCTTGTCCAATGATGTCGCATGCATAACATGTGACGTGGAAGGCTGATCTTGATTTAAAGAGGGAGACAGATTATCTTGGGGTGGTGGCAACGCTAAACTATTTTCGGACACTGTATATCTATGCAGTAAAACGTATATTACGGGAGAAGCAGCTGAAGTGATTTGTCATATACAAATAACGGATGCTGCTTACGAGGCTGCTTGGAGTTGCCTAATTGATCGATACAACAGACCACCTCAGATTGTTAACACTCTGCTGGAAACGTTTGTGAATCTCCTTCGACATCCAGGGCCGATGTTGCAGTTCTGCGCAAGGTGATTGACGGAGCCACGGAGATCGTACGAGGATTGCATGCAGCAGGGCAAACTAACAGGGACTGCTGGATCATACACTTCATTCTGGCCAAGATAGACGCTGAAACTCGACGCAAATGGGAAGCAGGGAACTTGAATCTCCGTCTGTGGATGATTTACTCAATTTTTCAGACCGACGCTGCGAGGAATTCGAGCTTAGCAAAAGTGTCTCGGAGATCGACTTCAAGGGTGGCCCACAACCAAGCAAAGCAAAGCGTTCGTCACACGGTTTAGTATCGGTGGAAGAAAATGCTTGTGCGAAATGTAACTCTAGGGAGCACAAAATCTACGGTTGCCCAAAGTTTGCTGAAGCATAGAACGAGCAGAGACACACATTTGGTAAGGCGAAATCATTGTGTTTCAACTGCCTTAAGCTTGGGCATGTATCACGCAAGAGTGAATCCAAATTTACAAGCAATATTTGCCATAATCGCCACCACTCTCTGCTACATGCTGATATTTCTGGATCGCAAGCGGCTGTGACCACGACACAGCCACACATTGATGAAAAGCTCATCCCAAGCGCTCCCGAAGATGCTACGACCATCAGCCATATCGCTCGTGCGCAAGTGGCTCCCACAGCTGAGTCCTTGTGTAACGGATCAACAATGGCTACACAGCCACAAGGACTAAGAAAAAGTGCATTCCCAACAGCTCTGGTATATGTTAAAAACGCACAAGGATCGCACACTACGTGTCGAGTACTTTTGGACAGTGGTTCGGAACTGTCGTACATCTCAGAGAGGTGCGTACAGGCACTGGGTCTGTCACGCTCGCCCTCACGCATTTTTTTGTCTGGAATTTCTTCGATCAAGGCAGAGACAACTAGAGACTGCAGCACACTGGTCATGCAGTCAAGGATCTCCGATCAGGTACGTGCATAACCCTGTCAATTGTCGACGCATGCAGACGTATATTTATTGTGCTCCGGGAAAAAGTATTTAATAAAATCACAAAAGTGCAGTGACCATTTTAATAAATCTACTATAACGCAAAAAGACGCTTTCTGCGATGAAATCGCGAATGTTTATATTGGTCATTTAATTAATATAAAACTTAACACTTAAAACTCTAATTAACTTTACCACAAATACAATGAGTCTGAACGACTTTCGCATACAACGTCAACGTGAGCAAGACGAGAGACGGCTCTCAGTACAAAGAAATAACGCGTACTTCTCTTTTAAAGCAACCGAAAATAATGCAAGCTCTGATCAAGCGCGGGCAATTACCCCCAACTTGATCGAGTTCTTAAACGTATCGAGCGAGAGAGCACGTTCTTGCTCCCCCTCGCTACCATCGACGTCTCTGCGGCCAAAGAGCGCTGAAAGTGCTCCAATGCAGGTATGCAATAACCTAAGCTCATCAGCAGTAACTAGCACCCCAATTTCTTTAACAACGTCAACTGTAACTACAACAACAACTGCAACCGTATCGACTGTGTATTTATTGACATCATCAGCTAGCTGCGCAAATATTAATAAGTCTGCCGCTGCGCTGCCCGAAAAACAGAACAAAACCAATGAATGTGCTAAGCCGGAAGGGCTAAAGGAAGCTGAGCCCTCTTAATTCTCAACGCAAAATATCCCGTAACAATGCTAGCCTAGCTGGAATAGAAACGCCCACGAACTCAAACTGATTTAAAATCTTGGAAGACGCCTATGACGTTGAGGCAGCCGAATCCACTGAAGTCAAGAAAAGGAAGCCAAAACCTCCGCCAATTTATATTCGAGAAAAAAGTTCCAATGTTCTTGTCAACAAAATTATCGAGCTTATTGGAAAGGATAACTTCCACATAATACCTCTAGTAAAGGGCAACATCCAAGAAACAAAGATTCAAATGAAGTCTGAAGATAATTACAGAGTATTATCGAAATAAAAAGAACTTTTATACGTATCAGCTAAAAAGTAGCAAGGGCCTGCAAGTCGTACTTAAGGGCATAGAGTCCGACGTAACGGCTGCTGAGATAACAAAGGCGCTTCAAGAGAAGGGATTTAACGCTAAGACAGTCTTCAACATCCTTAAAAGGGATAGAAAGCCGCGGCCACTCTTTAAGGTTGATCTCGAACCAGAAAATAAGCCCCTAAAGAAATACGAAGTGCACCCCATTTACAATCTCCAGTTCCTGCTGCACCGCAGAATTACAGTTGAGGAACCGCACAAACGCAATGGCCCTGTACAATGTGCGAACTGCTAAGAATATAGCCATACAAGGTCATACGGTAAACTGCGCCCGGTGTGTGTAGCTTGTGGAGATCTTCATGACTTCGCACACTGCCCTGCGAGCAAAAATGACTGCAACTCGAAAAAGTGCGGCAACTGCGGTGGCAATCACACTGCTAACTACAGAGGCTGCCGTGTTTATAAGGAGCTGAAAAGTCGCATTCACCAGAGAGGAACTGCCGCCCGCACCCAAAATAAACAGATAACAGCTTCCAGATCAAACCCTGAAGTCTTCTTTTCGTCTACAGCCAGATCCTCACTAGGACCCATAAACCCTGATAAAACTGTGACTTACGCAAGCGCTTTAAATTCAGGACTGGCTAACCATGTTTCAAAAAGTTCATTTCTGCAATCAGCATACCAAGAACCAACCACGGCTCTTGAATATAAAGTCCTGCTGTATTACTCGGTACTAAAACCTATATGGATGTACGGCTCTCAGTTATGGGAGAATGTCAGCAATAGCAATATTGACATAGTCCAGTGAGCTCAGTCGAAGATCTTGAGAACAATCACCTGGGCACCGTGGTACGTTCGCAACGAAAATATACATCGCGACTTAAACATTCTACCAGTCAAAGAAGTGATCGCATAACAGAAGGAAAAGTACTTTACCCACCCAGCGACCGACTTGAGGGACGCGCAACCAGAGTGCAGTCTTTGTGAAAACACATTCTCGGGACTCAAGGGGGCGTTACGTCGTCGAACTTCTTTTCAAAAACTCCAACGTACAGTTTTCGGATACATTACAGGGAGCACTTGCAAGATTCAGGGGTGTAGAACGCCACCTAAAGAAGGACCCCGATCTGCACTCTCAGTACGTACAAATTATGCGTGAGTACCTACAGTTAGGTCACATTCGGGAATTATCACCAGAGGGCATTGACAAAAGGCCAAGTTTTTACTTGCCTCATCATCCGGTAATTACCCAAAAGCTAAGGGTAGTATTTGACGGCTCATTCAAGAATACATATGGAAAATCCTTAAGCCCAGCATTCTACGAGACCTCTTCTCGATTTGTATACTTTTCAGAATGTTCAAGTTCGTCTTTTCCGCAGATATTGTCAAAATGTATCGACAAATCTTTGTGGCTGCCAACCATTGTTGCTATCAGCGTATTGTTTGGAGAGAAGTTGAAAGCACACCTATCAAGCACTATGAGCTTTCCACGGTAACATACGGCACTTCTAGTGCACCATTCTTGGCAGTGAAAGTCCTGGATCAGTTAGCTAATGACCACTACCACGAGTTTCCCCCAGCTGCAAGGATCTTGAAGGAGCAGTTTTATGTGGACGACGTACTGACGGGAGCACATACAGAGGAAGAGCTAATTCGCAATCAAAAGGAGCTGATCCAATTAATGAAATGTGCAGGCATGGAACTTGGCAAATGGGTTTCAAATTCATCACGCATCACTAACCGAGCTACTTCTAGAACGGAGGTACAAGGCAAAGGCTTCAATCCTACAGCAAAGGTTCTTGGCATTCATTGGGATCCAGAAGAGAATACGTTATCCTACAAAGTTTGCCTTACACCAAATCCGGACAACACCAAGAGAGGAAAGTGCTTTCTGACGAGGCCCGCATTTTTGACCCGCTGGGAATTCTGTCGCCAGAGGTAGTGCAGTTTAAAATTCTGTTCCAAGAATTGTGGTTACTCGATCTCGGCTGGGACACGGAGCTTCCTCCAAAAATTGCTGACTGGTGGAACAAATGCCGTAACGACCTTCACATACTTCAAGAACTACGCCTGCCTCGATTTGTAGAAAACAATATGGATAACATCGAACTGCATGGATTATCAGATGCCTCCATCAAGGCATATTCCGCAGTCATCTATAGCAGAGTGGTGCGAGCAGATGGCGCTGTATCTGTTTCACTCATAGCAGGAAAAACCAGAGTTTCTCCGCTGAAGCAGCAATCCTTACCGCGCCTCGAGCTGTGTGGCGCTTTGTTACTCAGCAGACTAATCTTATCAGTCAAGGATAAACCACTTCGCAGCCGCTCCCAGTTGATTAAGATCTCACCGTTTGTCAGCAAGGATGGCCTCCTCCGAGTTGGTGGACACTTGGGCAACTTACAATTACCAGTTGATGTGACACATCCTATTTTGTTTCCGAAAGTGCATCGCATCACAGGGATGATTTTGGAACACAAACACATAGCAAATCTACATCCTGGAGTATCTGCTTGTAATTACGCGTCAAAAATATTGGATTTTCGGCGCGCGTAACCCAATAAGGAACCTGGTGCACAACTGCGTAAAGTGCTTTCGCCAACGTAATATCACTGAGCACTAACTCATGGCCGATCTACCAGGGATTCGTTTAACCATTCGCCACATTGGGGAGGGAAGTGGGAACATCAGTACGTTCAGTTAAATTACATCTGAGACGCGTCGTGGAAAAAGCCGTACTAACCTTTGAACAGATGCAAACTCTGATTGTTCAGATCACTGCAGTGGTGAACTCAAGACCGTTATGCTACAAATCTGACACTGACCTCACCCTCTAAACGCAATGGCAACCAAGGATATCAAAGAGTTTAAACACAAACGTGATATTTGCTTGAAAAGTATAAACCGAACGTATCGCAACTTAAAGGAGCGTAAATTGTCTCTTAATCAGGTTGAGCTAGAGTGTCGTCTTAAATTCTTAACATTGAAAATGCTTCGCTTCTTCAAAGCCAAATAGAAGCCAGAGATGCAATTTATGTCTTTCGCGAAGAGTTTGAAGAGCGTGCAGTTTTAACAAAATCATTAATGATTTCAATTTTGAATGACGCTAAACGAAATACTGTAGAAATAACCGCTCCGCAGGCAAGTCGTCCGCCTCAATGCCGCTTGCCGAGCGTCGCTCTTCCAACATTTAGCGAACACTCCGAATTAAAAAATTTTATAGGCCTTTTTGAAACATTTGTTCACAAAGATGATACGCTACACTATTTTAAGAAATTTTATCATTTAATTTAGTGTTTAGCTGGAGACGCTTTAGGAACAGTTAGGGCATTTCAAGTCACTGCAGAAAATTATCGCAAAGCTCTTGCTAGCCTGAAGCGGGTGTACGATAATGATTGCCTTATTTTTTTTGACAACATATCGACACTTTTAAATTTGCAAAAAATTACACAACCGTCAGCTACAGCCTTGAGAACCCTCATCGACACAGTCACGGCCCTTTATGACTCCTTGGTGTCTATTGGGGATGATAGACGCATTACTAATGCTATTTGAATACATTTGGTAATGAGCAAAGCCGATGCATGATCTAAAAGAAAATGGGAAGAACAATTAAACTATACTTCGAGTCCCCTTTGGGTCGAATGTGAGACGACATTGAACAGGCCGTACCAACACATGGTAGCGAAAGAGGCCTCCAAGCCGAAAACTGTTCAGCAACTACAACCTAATCCTAAGAAGAATGGAAATAGGACACTGTACAATGTGTATATTGCAACTCAGCTGAACATCAAAATGGAAACTGAGCTTCCCTTGGAGCTCTAACTGTTCAGCAAAGATTCGATTTCGCTAAAAGAGCACCCTTGTACATTAACTGCCTTCGAAAGGGACACAACGTCAAAAAATGCAAGTCGAACAGATGCAGAGTGTGCAATTCCTCACATCTTACGTTGCTGGATATATATTCTGCAAACACTAATCAAGCGTTGCGAGCCCCTTCTCAGCCCACGCTCATGCAGGAGACTCCATCCACTTTGCATGTTTTGCATGCGACTGCGTCGGATAGAGACATTCCTGCAACTGCTATTGTGAGCGTTCAAACGAAAAGTGGCGTATTTGTCTTACCCCGAGCGTTGCTAGACTCAGGATCACAAATAAACTGTGTGACCAATGAACTCGCTCAGAGACTTAAAATTTCAAGAGAGGACGTGTGCTTGAGCTTACGAGGCATTGGTGGTACTAATGCCCAAGCTACAAAAAAAATACACACGGTTGTGAAGTCACGAGTAGGAAATAGCCAGTTGTCGTCCGATTTTTGTATCCTAAAAAATATTTCTGGTTATCATCCGGATCAAGCGGTGAACACCAGCTGGTGTAGAGTGCCTGAAAATATTCAGTTGGCAGATCGATTCTTCTTCAAGCCCCAAAAAATAGATATGCTTATCGGTGCAGATACGTTCTTTGAACTTTTATCTGTTGGCCAGATCAAGCAGGGGCCTGAACTTCCCATCCTACAAAAAACCGTTCTCGGCTGGATAGTATCTGGGAGATCTGCCTCTGAAGAATAAATAAAGGCTGACAAATTGGTACATCTCAGCTGCCAGGAGGAAGCGTTGGAGTCAATTGACACAACCCTGCAGAAATTTTTGTCTGTGGAGAACCTGCCGCCCAAAGTTAAAGTCAATACTTCTGAGCAGCAACTTTGTGAACAGCACTTTGAGAAAAATACTCAAAGATTGTCGTCCGGCAAATTTTCGGTTCGTTTACCGTTTAAATCTGACCCAAATTCTCATAGCTCATCATACAAAGTTGCGAAACGTAGATTTTTGTCGCTAGAAAGGAAATTGTCAAAGGACCCTTCATTGAGGAAGATGTATATTGAATTCATGGAGGAATATATTTCCATGGGCCTCATGTCTTCCACCAATTACAAATTGCGGCAGTCGAATCTGACCGAAACTTTCAGCTCATAGTATGGAGACGAGATCCTTTTGAGTCTCTGAAAATCTTTAAGTTAAATACCGTTACATATGGAACTTCGCCGGCACCCTTTTTGGCGATCAGGTGTTTAATGCGGCTAGGAGAGATGGCGCAAGCAACTTATCCAAAAGCCGCACAGATTATTCAGAAAGATTTTTATGTTGACGATTTGTTGACTGGCGCCGGATGCGTTGAGGACCTGCAAGGCCTTCGAGACGAAGTTTCTCAGATTTTGCAAGAGGCAGGATTTGAACTGGCAAAGTGGTTTTCAAACTGCCCAGAGTTATCCGCATCTGATAGCGCTGTCATACTTACGTGGTTTGGTTACCGGTTAAAGATTACTTCCAATTTCGGTTGGATGACTCTTTCCTGGATCTTCGCGCGACAAAATGAAATATTTTGTCGGTTACTGATCGACTTTTCGATTCACTTGGCATCTTGTGTCCTTTAGTCACAAGGGCAAAGATGTTGTTGAAGGAGCTGTGGCTTCGAAAGCTAGATTGGGACGAGTCGTTACCAATACAGTTGCATATTTAATGGGATACCTTTAAAGCAACGCTTCTCCAGCTGCCGAAAATTAAGGTATCGCGATTCGTCCTCACAGACGAAATCTTTGCCTCGCCTTGAGCTGTGCGCAGCTCACCTTTTAGCAGATCTGTATAATCGTGTCATTGCTAAATTATCCCATTGAGAATGTTTTCCTATGGACAGACTCCGAGATCACATTACACTGGATCAAAACTCATCCTTCGTCGTTGTCGGTTTTTGTATCAAACCGGGTCGCAGAGATTCAGGAGTGGTCGGAGAACGCAACTTGGAGACACGTTCCCACGAAAGTTAACCCAGCAGACATAGTATCCCGTGAATGTGACGTTGCAAGCTCCTCAACGTCACATTCACGGGATACTATGTCTGCTGGGTTAACTTTCGTGGGAACGTGTCTCCAAGTTGCGTTCTCCGACCACAATTAATTGGCCTGTAAATCAACATTTCAAACTGCCGGCCGCAGTAGTGTCGATGCAATTACGCAAATCGGCATTAGCTCTTGTAGTCAGCCCAGAGCCAAATTATCTGCTTCAGAATATAGAAAACTTTTTGTCGCACCTGAAGCTTCTGAGAGTTTTCGTACGGATTCTCCGCTTTATTCAAAAGGTGCAGAAAAGGGACGAAGACCTTTGAAAAAAGTATTTCGCCAAGAGAACTGAATTTCGGTTTTGAGAAAATTGTTGAACTTATCCAATTTCACGAATTCAGTGACGATAGTATTAAAATTCGGAAAAATAAACCGTTAGCAACGAATATTCAAAAGCTAAGCCCCTTTATTCAGGAGAATAAATTAAATTGGTGTTCCTCGACATTGCTACGAGTTGGGGTCGGTTATTGAATGGTCCTATCCCGTGCGAAGCCAAATTCCCGTTGTTGCTGTCTTAAAGCTTTAGATCAATTCATTAGATCATACGTATCATACCTGCACGTTACGAATTGTCACGCTGGCCCTCGAGGTCTGCGCGAGAAAGTATGGCTAATCAATGCGCAAGAAATCTGCCGACGAACAGTTCGATCGTGCATTCGCTGCTTTCGCTGTAAGCTGCAGAGGACAACCTTCCACCCCAGCAGTGGAGGATCGGGCAAGTAGAGGCGGTCCACGCCGGCGCCGATAAAAAGGTTCGGGTGGCGAACGCTCGGACTCCGGAAGGACTATACCGGAGAGCGATTCATCGGCTGGCGGTATTGCCGGCGTTGGGCTGAAGGACGTCGTCCCTTCAGAGGAGGCGGTGTTTGCGCACTTGGCGCGGTTATTTAAATTTTCTAGTTTTAAGGCGAGAGCGGGAACCAATAAAGCTTTCGTTCGCTCTCGCGTATTCGCCCCGTCTCTCGCTCCCCTTAGATTAGCATAGCTATAAGAGATCATTATTGAAATTAAATATCACTGTTAAATCGAACCCGATCAACATCACACTCCTTTTCGTCGTCGCTACTTCTCAATAAAATATCGTAGCTCTCCAATCAAAGTCGTGTTTTGCTTAATACCAATTAGTATTAGATTTTCAATTTTTATTTTATTTATTATAAATAAATGCATGCACAAGTAGCTCTACTATATCGATACGTCTGTGCCAAGAATTGAAAGCGAGGGGCAATATTTCAGCACAAGACAATAAACAATTAAATTGTTTTGCCTATAAACCAAGCTTTCAATTGCACAAATACCTCAGGTTCTGCGTTAGAGTCTTTCAATCCAGCTGCCACTTTCCTCTTGCACATCGAACAATCCCTCTGGCAGCATTTTTTCTTCTCGCGACCGGCACGAGACTTTAAGCAGGTGCTGCTGTGTATTTTTCCTACCCACACCGACACGCCGCGGGCAACAATAAAAGCACTATGCAATTTGAGTGCTTTGAGCAGCACTGGCACTTGCACTTTATTTTTTATGGGTCACTGTCACTATTTGCCAAAAATGAACATTAATAATTTTAAGGTCCACCCGGGAGCGCCATGAAAAATCAGATAGCTTTCTTATTTATTCAAACCGAAAAACTGCGGTGACTAAAATTATTAAATTGCGAAAAAAAACGACCGAAAACGAAAAAAGGTGTCGACGGCTCAATTCAATTTCAACGAATGTCTATATTCTATATTTCGACAAAGTACTTAGATCCCAGCTTAACGAAGGTTGGCCAAGACGGGGCGACTTCGCCGAAAGCGAGAGAGAACTTTATTGTGCGCCCGCCTTCGCCATAAACTAACTTACACAAAACTTCAAGTTTTTTAACAACTACTAATAAAATATATTTATTTCAGTTACTAGGGAATACTTTTTGAAGGTCTTAGATGTGGACTCCGCTTACCTGGAAGCCTCTGCAGAGAAAGTCAATGCTCAGACAGCTCTGCGCCCCCTGCAAAGCGCGCAAAGAACTACAAGGCTGATTTTGTGGAGACAGTGGTCGAGAAAGCTGGGGGAGCAACGAGCGGAGACCGATAGCATGTCATTGAATTGAGCGTGGCTGTCTGCCATCCTTAACATAAAAAATAAAATAAAATATGAAATTATAATAAAACAAAAAACAAACATTTATATATAGTGAACTTGATTTGTTACCATTTATACAATATTGGGCAAAAGCGGTTCATATTTTTTATGTAGAATGGAAAAAATCTACAGACATATTAGTTGGATTTCGTTGTTCGCGTAGATCACTTGCAGTCTGTTATTAAGTATCATTTATAACGCTGTTAAGTTCATTTTAAATGTTATGCAAAATACAACGTGCCATAATATATAGTAAATCCATTTCACGATATTATTCTTTGCAGGCAGGAAAATGGGGACAAGAGGGGCTTTTCTAGGCGCATTCACCTTGGAGAACGCTAGTATGTCCCTAGACTTATATTTGGGGCTTACAGATAACTAATAAAATGTTTTTATTGCAGGTACTAGGGAATACTCTGTGGAGGTCTTAGATGTGAACCCGGTAACGTGAAAGCCTTTATCTCCAGCGAAAGTCAACGCACAAAGGGGACTGCGCCCTATGCAATGCGTGCAAAGGTGGAACATAATACTTGTGGAGATATCCCAAAAGGGGCAGCAAGCGCACCCAAGCTCAGTTCCAATCTAATTTGCTGAAACTGTTGAGAAAATCAAAGAATTCGAAAATTGTAGAATAAATATTTGACATTAAAAATAAAATATAATAGGAAATTATTATGAAACAAAAAACAAACATATTTATTTTCAATCAACTTTATTTAGTACCATTTCGAAAATATTGGGCAATAGCTCCTTCTTATTTCAGCATGCTGGCTAAAATCTACAGACATATTAGTCCGAATTTGTTGTTCGCGCAGGTCACTTGCAGTCTGTGGCCTAGTATCATTTATAACGCTTTTTAAAATGTTGTACAAAATGCAACATTCTAGAATCATTAGCCACAGCTGTTAAGATCAGCTGTTATCGGATGGTAGATGGTGGATGTCCTCTGTGGGAATCGTAGTTTCACATTTATCAAAAATCCCATGAGAAGAGGATATTAACAAAAATTCTTCATTGTTGTTGCTGTCAGCTTTTTTTTAAGTATATGGAAAATTGTAATAGTGGGTCAATGGAATCTAGGGTATCAGATTTGTCAAAAATTCCAACCGATCCGCTGTTATTTATCTTTGGTATTTTCATATACCCAATATTTTGGCTATGTCGATCCTTAGTGTCAATCAAAAAGCGGTAAAAATATTTTAGCCCGAGAAAATTTTGACTCTGGGACTCAAGCTTTTTGCTTACCGCTTACAGATCGTGTGTCAACTACCTTGGGATTGGGGAGTCCTCTTCGCCTATAAAGCTTAGTACTCAGAAAAGCGAACGCCAGCTGTTAACCTCTCGCTCTCTCTCATAACTGACGAACAGTTTTCGTCGATCTGAGTACTAGGCTTAAGAAGAAAGTATTTTGGATTCCAAAATCGATCTCATTTTACTATCTATTATTATAAGACCCGTCATCTCATGATGATATTCTGATCGATGGGCCAACAATCCAAGAAAAGTTTTATTCAACTTTACTCAGCTTCCGGCGGCACAGGTTTGCCCTGACAGCCGATGTTAAGAAAATGTATCGCCAATTAATAAATAATAAAGCGGATATGCAATTTCAATATTGTGTTCAGAAGAGACTCTTCTGAGTCCTTGAGATTTTTCAAGGTCAACACCGTAACATGTGTTACGGGCCAGAGCCCATTCTGGCTATTCGGTATTTTAAAGGGTTGAATGAGTCTGCGAAATTAAGGCATTCTCTAGAGCTGCTGCTACAGGTGTTAAGGAATATAAGGTATACAAATTCTCAGGTTCAAACTGCAGGATTTTAATTGACAAAGTGGTTTTCTAACTCTCCTGAAGTCACTACGTCTAAGACAACATTCAAACCCATGCCTATCTAGGATTCAAAGTGAATTAGGACGTTAGGAATAGGTATATGTATATACTCGTATCTATATCTATTCCATTAAAGTTAGTGGAGCTTGCGTCTTTAAAGGTCTAAAGTAGCAACGTTTTACGCTAAAACTTGAAGGTCTAAAGTAGCAACGTTTTACGCTAAAACTTGAAGGTCTAAAGTAGCACCGCACAAGTCTAAAACGCTCACCCTCGGCTAGATCTTTGTTACAAAATCAAGCCCCTGTTAAAGGTGCCTATCGAATAATATGTTTATTGGTCGATACTAAAGTTACGCTTCATTGGATCCGATCTCGTCCTTCATTCATGCGTAGGAGAGATTCCAGAATGAAAATACTTTGCATACAAAAACAGAACCCATCTGATATGGTATCAAGATTTTGTAACGCCGGCGAAATCGTATACGCTCTGGCTTACTGGACTACTAGTTTTAAGGGATGAAGAAGAGAACTGGTCCAAAAAGGCATATTTGGATATTAATAAAAAGTAATTATTTAGAAGACAAGGAAGATTGCCTTTATGCTGATCGCTTTTGTACAAAATTATAATTTCATAAATATCATAGAAATGTAGGACATACAATCTAAAATTACATTCAGAAAAATTTTAATTTTTCATGCATGAAGTCATATTTTGGGACACAAAGGCACAGATAAAGGAATCCCACATGACTATTTTTTGCTTTTCTAAAATTTCGTTGAATATTCTCGTCACATAACAGGATTTAGCAACAAGAAAGGATGCAAACTTCCGTAAGCCGAAGTTTATATACCCCTACAGTTATTACAAAACGACTACATTTCGATTTCAATGATTTTCAATGAGGCTATGTCGATTTTGCGCTGCATTTTGCTATCGTTTCTATTTCAGCTATATGATATTGTTGTCCGATTCGACAAAACTAAAAGCGTAATTCTGATATAGTAAATATATAATACCCTCTGCAAGGGTATAAAAAATATGTTGTATTCGAATGGACAGCTGATTGCCAGAATGCCTTTGATTATCACAAATCGGCACAATAAATCAAAATTTATTAAAATACCCAATCTTCAGCAAAGAAATTTACATAATAATGGATGCAAATAAGCAAGCATATGCAGCAGTTTTAACTCAAAACAAAAATGGATTCCAACTAAGAAAGTTGCACTTGCATAAAGATCGTTTATTAATGTAACAAAAGCACGACAAAACAAGAATTTGCAGCAATTCATTGGACCATATGACCATATGTTTATGGTAGACACTGTCAAAACTGATTACAGGACACACACATACCTATTCTCTATGATAAATCTAATCTCAAAGCTAACGGAATTGAACTTGAGGAATATAACTTTACAGCCCAATATCTGAATGACAAAAATAATTTTGTAGCCGCTCCGTTATCAAGAATAACCATTCAACAATTACAACAAAGTACTGGAAATATATTAAAAGTCACTACCAGACAAACTAGTGGACAATCTCTACCAAAAGTTCAAAGCCCAACGTATATAAAGTCATTAAAAATGACAAAGTATCTGAAGTAGTGACCCTCAATGTAAGAAATATTTTATGTCTTTTCAAACATGGAAAGAAAATTATTGCAGGATATGTTGTTACGGTTTTCGTCTCACAAAGGAAGATAAAATCGACACCGTTCTCGTCGATGTAGAAGCAGGCTGATAGCTGCAGTCCTAATGATGGAGAAGCTATCACACCTGCCCACTTTCTCGTTGGCACCACACTGGCCACATTGGCACCAGCTAGCCTGCTTGCAACGACGAAGGACGAAGGACAACCTCAAGCAGCGTTTCTGGCGAGATTGGTCTCGCTGGTACTTTACAAGCTTGCAAGATAGAGCTTATCATAATAACTAATAATCTTATAATCAACTTTGTAAAGCTGTAACATGCCAGGCCACTGAGAGGTTGGTCTCAGCCTGCTAAAATCGCTTATCAAACTCTCCAATAGAGAGATTGAAGATTGAAGAGAGAACCATCGCCAAATTATATTACATTATTTCTAAATTCGGTCAAGGTTCACAAGTTGCTATTATTACTTATTTGCATTAAGCAAACACTGTTCTTGTATGCTTTGTTTACATTTTCGTATGTACTCAGTAATATCTCGAGTTATTCCTTTACAATAGTAATGTCTTCTGACCTTGGCCAAGGTTTTTTGTAATGCATGTGTGTCCTCCTTGTATTGGATCATCATGGAATGTAGACAATATAGCTTCTTTTTAATTATTATTCGTTATTAGGGCCACCGGGTTGAGTAGCGCTACTTTTAATGATTTTAATGTTTTTATGCCCATTTTTTTTTATTTCAATTGAAAAAGATATATTCCCACGCTGAAACTTTGAATTGTATACCGGCTTGCGTTTCAAGCTTTTGAAATAACTGACTTAGGTCCAGAATTCCATTAGTATACAAATACCTAACAACATATCCTGCAATAATTTTCTTTCCATGTTTGAAAAGACATAAAATATTTCTTACATTGAGGGTCACTACTTCAGATACTTTGTCATTTTTAATGACTTTATATACGTTGGGCTTTGAACTTTTGGTAGAGATTGTCCACTAGTTTGTCTGGTAGTGACTTTTAATATATTTCCAGTACTTTGTTGTAATTGTTGAATGGTTATTCTTGATAACGGAGCGGCTACAAAATTATTTTTGTCATTCAGATATTGGGCTGTAAAGTTATATTCCTCAAGTTCAATTCCGTTAGCTTTGAGATTAGATTTATCATAGAGAATAGGTATGTGTGTGTCCTGTAATCAGTTTTGACAGTGTCTACCATAAACATATGGTCATATGGTCCAATGAATTGCTGCAAATTCTTGTTTTGTCGTGCTTTTGTTACATTAATAAACGATCTTTATGCAAGTGCAACTTGCTTAGTTGGAATCCATTTTTGTTTTGAGTTAAAACTGCTGCATATGCTTGCTTATTTGCATCCATTATTATGTAAATTTCTTTGCTGAAGATTGGGTATTTTAATAAATTTTGATTTATTTTAGTTTTGTCGAATCGGACAACAATATCATATAGCTGAAATAGAAACGATAGTAAAATGCAGCGCAAAATCGACATAGCCTCATTGAAAATTATTGAAATCGAAATGTAGTCGTTTTGTAATAACTGTAGGGGTATATAAACTTCGGCTTACGGAAGTTTGCTTCCTTTCTTGTTGCTAAATCCTGTTATGTGACGAGAATATTCAACGAAATTTTAGAAAACTATAATATTTGCAAAAAGCAAAAAATAGTCATGTGGGATTCCTTTATCTGTGCCTTTGTGTCCCAAAATATGACTTCATGCATGAAAAATTAAAATTTTTATGAATGTAATTTTAGATTGTATGTCCTACATTTCTACCGAGTGATAGTCGCGTGAATCGATATCAACCATTGCATTTCAAGAATGACGTTACGTCCCTTGAACTTTTTTTCGAGTTCGGTGGTCGTCGACAACTGACTCTCCTCCTTTGGGCTGTCAGTGCTCTCTTCGTCGTTCGTCTTCTCGTCGTAGTGATCGTCATCTTCTTTTCCATCGTTTCGTCTTACTCTGGATTGCGTCTTTTTACCGTTTGACCGTCTTTCCTTGGTGTTGCTCCTTTCGTTGTCTACGGCGTCTTTTGGAATAGTGATGCCTAATATGTAATACGGGACTATTTAAATTTTTTTCGTAGTTTGGAAGTGATTCATATTTTAAATTATTAATATTTATTATTTAATAAGTACTGGTTTTATTCAGTAATTGGACAAATGCATTTTTGGTACTTGCAACTGTGTTTGCAACATAAATGCCATTTTGAATTTCCTGGTAGGAACTTAGTTTACTATCTTTATTTGATGATAGGTGAATTTTTCGGACCACTTCAGATCTTGCAAGTAGAACTATGGAATTATTACCAGAATGCCATATCGATGGTATGCCTCGTCCTCATCCAGACACGGCGAAGTGCATGACCTTTTCTGGCCAAGGCAGCAATTTCTGGCTTTGAATAAGCCCAAGATGGAGGACGAATAGGTATGCTTCTAGGAGGAGGGGCAGCTTGATGGATCTGTTCAACTAAGACCTCAGCAAAGGAATCTACGTCGTCCACAGAAAGAAGAGAAGGTTGCTCCTGAGTCAGAGCAGTAAGTTGCGCACTGAATCTTTTAAGATCCGAGCCCCGGGGAAGAAGCCTGGATTTGGTGACGATCGTATAGGCAGCCACGCAAAAATATATCAGGAGCGGAATATGATCAGAGGAAAGTCCCGGACACTCTGAGATTGTAAGGTGGTTGCACGGGATGCCTTTGTACACAGCAAAATCAATGGCCGTCGGGAGGTGGTCATTGATCCAAGGAAAATGAGTGGGTCCGCCAGTAGCCAAAATCTGCATATTTGAGTCAGCAATAACTGACATCAGGGTGTTTCCCCGAGGGCATGATCGCCTGCACCCCCAGAAACTGTGGTGCGCATTCCAATCACCTCCAATGAGAAAGCGGCTACCTACAGAGCCAAACAGACGCATATATTCCTCAGTCGACCAAGAAAGGCGGTGACCAGGTGGACAGTAGACAGCACCAAATGAATGGCAGAATCAAACCCAGTGACCAAACTTATGGCAACTGCTTGCAGGTGAGCCTCCGATATTGTGGCACTTAGGTGATAATCTAAACAGGATTTGATGATGACAGCAGCACCACCTCGATGTCGATCATCAGGGTGGTTGGCAAGTGAACAGCATATCCATTAATGTGGAAGAATGAACGGCTGGTAAAATGTGTCTCTGAGATCAATAAAATGTCAATGTCGCGTTCCTGGAGGAGATGCTCAATCTCGAGTGATTTGCCAACTAAGTTGTTGGCGTTCCAAATAACGATATTTATACTGTAATTAGTCATCGCATTGCGTTGACCCTGATAGATTGGCGTGCTTAGAAATCACGCTCTGTAACATTTGTAGTGTGGTCGTCATTACTGACATCATTTGATCAAAGCGTAACAACAATTTATCAATTGCAGCCGCTTGGGCTATCGCAGCAGCCTCTTGTTGCTTCCTTAATCCATTAATAAATTCCAGAAGCCTGTCCTGAGAAGGTTGTTCAATCAAGGAGGTCTTTTCACTTGGATGTGAATTTACCGTTGGCGAAGTCTGACTTAAGGATGCAGGAAGACGCGTAGAAAACCAAGCATTTTGAGCCGGGGGCATGGCAGGCTTAAAAGTACGTTTTTCAGTGGGTCTACGCCCTACAGAACCAGTGGGCTTACGTCTTTCAATAGCCTCTAAATAGGCAGGACATCGACGGGAAGACGCATTATGATTAGAACCACAGTTAATGCACTTGAGTTGTTCCTCATTTATGGCCAAGCAACGCTCCTTGTCTTTTGTTTTATGGTCACCAGCGCATCTGGCACACTTTGGCAAGAGTGAACAAAAATTTTTAGAATGTCCAAATTCTTGACATCTGAAACACCTTAAAGGACCTTTTCTCTGAAGCTGCGGTTCTACTTTAACCACCTGGTAGTCAATTGCCTAAAATCAGTGATTCCCCTCAAAAGGAAGGGTGGCGGACGGGGATCACGTTTCTTGGTTTTAGCTTGAGAAGAGGCATAGCGTGGGGACACCGCATGCAAGTTAGCTTCAACAGGCTCAGACAATCCATGACCAAGTTTAGAGGTGCTGATTGATTCGTTATTATGAGTGGAAGTCATTGTATCATTATCATCATCGTCAGACAAAATAGCAAAGCTATTGTTGTTTCCTAAGTAGGTAGAGCCTTCTTGACTTGAAGAATGTGATTGTATGGTCATGCCAGAGGATGGAGCTTGAGGACGTTTATGGTCGCCAACGAGTTTGGCAGCGATGATTTGTTGATATTACTACCTCCGAGTATGTCAAGATTTCGTCTTTTCCTTAGGTTATTTACCTGAGTAAAGCGTTCATCATCGGCAGCATTTTTACTAATCCACTTAGGGGTAAAAATGGTCATAGTCGGGACAGATGAGGTGTCTGAATAATTGAAATCATCAAATTCATCAGAAGTATCAGAGAGGCGCCTATTGGCATCAAAGGCAGTCGCCTTGGCATTCCTAGAGGCATTCATAACAGCTACTTTAGCAGCTTCATCTGTATTGACTGGTGGTCGCGTAACTTGGTCCTTAGGAAAGACCGAGTGCTTAGTCACATGAGAGTCATAATTGGTTTCCCGACAAACTTTCGTCGAGATGGCTTGAAATTGGAAGACATCTTTTTTGGGAACTGCACCAGCATCTGACATTGTACTTGCGTAATTAACTAAGAAAACAAAGAAAATGAAAGTTAACCGCAGCAGCCAGCCTGCCAACCGAAGGCAAGGCCGGCAAATGTTTTGTTAAGAAAGTCAAAAGAAAAATCGTAAAGACACAGGAAAACAGAATTTTGTATAAAACTTTTTTTTTTTAAATACGGGAGCTCTGAAATAAACACAACCGGTTAGTCTGACACATAAGTCGAGACTGACGTGGTCGCTGCACCAATACATAGAAGTCAAATTAACCGATATCGTTCGTTGCTTTGTCGCGATATTCGCTGGCAGAAGTTAGCTGTAGTGCAAGCGCACACAAACACCTAAATTCGTGAAGAGAAAACTAATACAACGACACCAGCTTTATCTGCGCGGATTAGCTTTACTACAATTCGCATTCCTCTGCTTTCTCATATTCGTTGGGGACCGCGTATTCTTATTGATCTCTTTTGCCACTTCTAAGTGCATCAAGCTTAATTGATTTTGTAAGGAAGTTCTTTGGCTGGGATATTGTGCTCAGGGCTCCCAGGGTCACTTACAATAATTTATTTCAGTTCAAGGACTCAAGGGAGGGGCGAGATAAAATGACCCTATTCAGACTCCGTGGCCGGAACTCACAGCGGGTTTGGATCCGACAATCGAGCAGAGCTCCGTCGTAATCTCTACCCGCCACGCGCTTCGGAACCCGCAATGATCCTTGGATCCGACAAACGAGGCTAGCTCCGTCGTAATCCTTGGCCACTACGCGGTCCGGCAACGATCGACAAAAACAGCAACAAAAAGAAGAGGAAGGGGGTTTTGTGGGCACTGTCACCCAGAGATGCCGACCATGGGCCGAAACCGGCTGCGGAGTTAGATCCGACAATCGAGTACAAGACTCCGTCGAAATCTCTCTCAGCCGAACGTTCCGGAACGCGCACTTATCCTGGACCCGACAAACGAGCCTAGCTCCGTCGTAATCCACGGCCACTACGCACTCCGGGACCGGCAACAGCCTCGGATCCGACAAGCGAGTTCAAGACTCCGTCGTAATCCTTGGCTACCACCCGGTCCGACCACGATCGGCGGAGAAGGGGGGTTTTCCTAGATGGAGGCAAGAGAAAATAGTTCCCATTCCCCTCCTACGTTCACTCACACACAAAACACGGTCAGGCAAATAGCTTTTGGATTTTCAAATACTTGGTTTTCTTTATTTAAGTTTTTTGCAAGGGGTGTACAAAGCCCCCCTGTCACGCCACTCCAGTACAGTCGTTGTTTTCAAAACAAAATATATTCGGAAAATATATAGTAGACGCTTACGTTTCTGTCCACAGCAAATCCAGCCAGTTGATTTTCCATGCCTCCGCACCGGGAACAGGGTCGCGCACTCCATCAAGAGTGGCGAACTCTCGGTTGACATTGTATCACACGTTTCACGCACTTGTCAATTTTCACGGCGGGGCGGTTTCCCGGGTTTTGTCAAGTCTCACGATTTTAATCTGGCACGCGCGAAGCCTCAAGAGTAATTGTCTTTCCCCTCTTTGATATTGGCGTACGTTCCCCAAGCATTTCGTCGTCGTTGCTGCCGCTGCGCTTGCTCTTCGGCAGTCTTCAGGCAAAATTATTTCCCCTTGCTCGAAAACATCGGTCGGGTTGGTTGCAATTTGGTTCGATCGTGCGACGAAAAGCCTGTGTGTGTGTTGGCTTTGTGCAGGTGTTCAAACTGTTCGAAGAGGGCGAGAGTGTGTTGGTTGCGCTCAGGCGTTCGATGGTTCAAATGTGTGCAGCTGCTGCTGTTTGAAGTGTGTGTAGGAGAGAGCGAGAGCGTGTTGGTTGCGCTCAGGCGTTCGATGGCTCAACTGTGTTGCGTGCGTTGGCTATTAAAAAGCTAAACTAAAAATATTCCTACATGGCTACAAAAATCCTACATGGCTACTGTCGTATGCTCACATATCTGGTACACACTGTACCACTTATATCACTGCAACATTGTGGCATTTATTTAGGTCTTAGTATTCCCAGCACATCAAGTGCGGAGTAATTCGACCCACACAACAATATTATGAACATCCTAAATGCTGAGCCGGCATGTCTGCATGCGCGGCCGTCCATTCGGTTACCGTGTGAGCATAACACACTCTCCCTCATGCGTGGCTACTACTTGCGCCGCTTATATACACTTATGCATAAGCATTGAACGCTGCTCTGCAGTGGCACAAATACATTTATATAGATATTTAGATATATAAGCTTTGGCCGGGGCGACCGTGACAGGACACATCTTCGAAATGACAAAAAAAATATAAAAGTGAAAAAATGAAAAAGAAACAGCAAATGCAATTAAATACAAAACAAATAGAAACATAAAAATTGTATTTAAATAAATCGAAAATCAATAAAAACAAAGTATATCATAAAGTGAAATTTTTTTTTTTAATATACAAAAGCTGTAAATGAAAGAAAATTTGTTTAAAAATTATCAGCCTGTGCGATGACCAGCACCGGTGCCGCCTGAGTCCAAAAGGCCCGGACAACACAAAGAAAAAAAAAAAGTACAAAAATAAAAATCATCAGCCTGTGGGATGACCAGCACCGGCACCGCCTAAATCAAAAAGCCAAAAAAAAACAACACAAAGACCAGCAGCAGAACCGGAAAAGTGTGGAAGGAATGGCAAATCCTTCTACGCCAACGCAGGAAAATAAAGTGTGGTAGGCAAACTGCCGACTACACCAACGCAGGAGGCATATGAGTGCGGAAGGTAATCCGCCCTCTGCACCATCGTGGGAGACACCTGTTCCTGTCGAGCAAAGGGACGCACCAAGCCTACAAGAGGCCCTAGAGTTGTGTCCCAACGATGGACCTCGCCCCCTCACAATAGCTGAGTACAGGGCACGACAGGAGTCCAGCAAACCCATCCACAAACGGAAAAGAAGTGGAAAAAGGGTAAGACTGCTAAAGGACTACAGGAATATAGCAACGACCTCGCAGGAGAAGTAAGTGCGTGACAAAAATATTAAAGAACTGGACAAAATACTTTGCAAACGAGCAAAGTAACGCAACAAGGGCTGCATTTATGTCAATGCCTAAGTTGCCTTTAATTTTAAACTTCTAACCCGAGTCGATGCGCGAAAGCGCTGCTCGAAAAATACTAAACACTGTTAGGCTATATACTAAAAAAACATACAACTGATATTGATTTATATAGAGCAAAATATTGTAAATCAGTTATATGAAAACTAACAAAAAAAAAATTTTTTTTTCCACTCTTATTATCGAAAGGAAATTTATGCGATTATACTAGTAGACACTTTATTACATTTATTTAATTAATCAAATTTCAATTCCTAAATTCTTGTTATAAATGCACAATTTTTTTTGTTGACTTTATTTTGCTGAGGGTTTCTCAGTGGCCCTAAAATTAAAGAGAAAGCTAGGCAGGGAAATATGGGAATCAGGAATATTTACATAAATCTATTTACATTTTTTTTAAATGAATGAATAACAATTAAATAAATAAATTCACTACAGAAAATCATAGTAATTATAATAATACTTATATATTAGGAGTATATCTACCCAAAATGGGAATTGTAGACGTTAAATCAATGGACTCCACTGCTAACGTTATTAACAAAGTAGAACCAAAAAATATTGACCTATATTGGGTGCAAATACTCTTAATAATAATCGTTGTAATAATGAGCGCAAATCTTTTTTACAAAATGTACAAGTTGCACAATAAATGTATAAAGAAGAAATATTTAAGCAGAGCAAACGATCTAGATAAGATCTAAGAATAAGAAAAAAAAGAGGAGAAAGGATAGAGTGTTCAATTTCATACCCATTTATTGAATAAAAGATATCTCTCAGAACCATTGAAATACCTAAATCAAATTATGGCATCTAATACTATAGAATTAAATAGATGTCTTACTGAAATAATTATTAAAGACCCACAATTTATAATGCGTGCATTAAACATTCTTCATTGTCATAAAACCTTCATTCCCATTACTGAATTTGAATATGATTATATGGAAAAGTACAATTTGGAATTCAGCCCTTTGTTTGGTTGCAATAAAAAAATAAAGGGTTTAATCATAAATACTTTGCCATACATCTCATTAAAGGAGGTCGTGGATTACCATCTTATACTCGGTGAAACCACGATCCTTATGGTAAAATTCGTAGATAAGATTACCATGGAATGGAACGATTTGTATGCGAAATTGAATAAAATAAAAACAGAATTCGATAAATCCTACAAATCTCTTAATCAAAATAGACCAATTCAAGGAAGCACAATAAAGAAACATGCAGAAATACTTGTAAACTGCTTTAACGAGGCGCGAATATTAATACATGGGCGACAAGAAAAATTAAATGATGATCATTGGTCAAAAGTATCAACATTTTTGAAAAGGCTCAGAGAAAATCTAATATCGATAAAAGAAAAATTCAACTTAGATATCTCTGTACCGACCACTCTTAATACCGCAATAACAGTTGAAACCGATGAAGAATTAACATTGGAAGAGTCAACTGGCGTCGATCAGACAGATACCGAAGAGTTGAACGCGAAAATAAAGAAAGAAGATTTAAATAATCTTACTATCCCAGCCGTTTTATTATCAAACGTAGATAATACAACAGACTCAGACTCAGCCTCAAGCGCAAGCATAACTGAGAACAACAACTTTAAAATGGCACAAACAAATATTGACTTCATTAACACCGCATCAAAGCTTATACCAGTTTTCGATGGTAAAGCAGAAAACTTAACCAGTTTCATTGATGCATTACATATAATAGAGTCAATAAAAGGCGAACACGAAAACCTAGCAGTCTCTATAATAAAGACAAAGCTAAAGGGTGTAGCCAGAAATCTGATTGGAAACGAAACAACGGTAGGTGAAATAATTGCCAAATTAAAAAGTAACGTCAAAGGCGAGACTGTATAAGTATTGTCAGCAAAGCTGATGAATCTACAGCAACGCAATAAAACTGCGAATCAATACACATCAGAGATTGAGCAGATGACGAAGGCTTTAGAAAGTGCGTACATAACAGACGGTTTAACACTAGAACTAGCAAGAAGTTATTCCACACAGCATGCAGTGAAAGCAATGACTAAAAACTGCACGATTGATAAGGCAAGCCGGCAATTTCAACACAATGAATGACGCCGTTTCAAAATTCGTAAACAGTTGCACGGAAGCAACTGGACAACCAAACTCAGTCCTTTACTACAATAACTATACACAGCGCGGCGGAAACCGCGGACGCGGAAGTTATAGAGGTAATTTCAGAGGTCGTAGTAACAATTATAGTTACTACAACAATACCAACCATAATAATGGTTCCGGCAACTACAGAGGAAACTCGAGGGGCCGTGGCAACTCGAACAGAGGCTACAATAACAATAATACAAATAATGTAAGAGTAGCCAATGACACTTCGGAAAACCCCCAAACCCCTTTAAATACTCAACAGTAGAGAACGTAACAGTCCATACTATTAATCTCAGTCAGAATATATTCGTCTCATTCACTCATGTGGCTACCGGAAAGGAACTTGTATTTTTGGTAGACACAGGTGCCGAAATCTCTTTAGTAAAAGAAAATTCCGATATATTTCAAAACATACAAGATAATAACATAATAGATATTCGGGGAATAAGCCAAGAAATTACTAAATCCAAAGGCTTAACATCAATTGAATTACAGACTACCAAGTACATAATCCCACACGATTTTCATATCGTAGACTTACACTTAGCTGTCCCTTGTGATGGCATTTTAGGAATTGATTTCATTAAAAAATACAACTGCCAACTAGATTTTCAGCCATCTGAAGATTGGCTTATAATAAGACCAAACAATTTAAAATTTCCAATTTATGTATCAATAGCATAAAGTTCTGGCAATAACTCAATTCTTTTGCCAGCAAGATCACAAGTCATTAGAAAAATAAAATTAAATTCAAAAGAGGACAGTGTATTAATTCCAACTTCAGAAATTGAGCATGGAGTTTATATAGCAAGTACCATAGCTACAACACAAAACGCTTTCATAAGACTACTGAATACAACACACGTAGATAAAGTGGTCAGTGCGAATAATTTATCATATTAATCACTTTTGAACTACGAAGTAGTCGAAGGAAACAAAGAAACTAGAGAAAAGTCTGTATTATCCCAATTGTCAAAAAATTTCCCCCCACAATTTAAATCACAACTCTCAAACTTATGTAAAAATTATAATAACATATTCGGATTAGAAACAGAACCAATTAGCATGAATAATTTCTACAAACAAAAACTGAGATTAAAAGATGATTAACCTGTATACATAAAAAACTATAGAAGCCCACATAGTCAGGCGGACGAAGTTCAAAAGCAAGTCGGAAAATTAATCACCGACGGGATTGTCGAACCCTCTGTATCTGAATACAACAGCCCATTATTACTTGTCCCTAAAAAATCAGCTCCAGGTTCCGAACAAAAGAAATGGCGATTAGTAATTGATTATCGTCAGATTAATAAAAAATTACTGTCCGATAAATTTCCAATCCCTAGAATTGATGATATTTTAGATCAGCTATGTCGAGCAAAATACTTTTCATGTCTTGATTTAATGTCAGGATTTCACCAAATAGAACTTTAAAAAAAGCTCAAGAGATATAACTTCCTTTTCAACGAGCAATGGCTCGTATCGCTTCACGCGATTACCTTTTGGTTTAAAAATAGCGCCAAATTCATTTCAGAGAATGATGACTATTGTATTCTCTGGACTAGAACCTTCTCAAGCATTCCTTTACATGGATGATCTAATAGTTATTGGTTGTTCCGAAAAACATATGCTTAAAAACTTAACAGATGTTTTTGAGAAATGTAGGAAATACAACCTGAAGTTAGTTACATCTACAAAATTGTTCATTCTTTATGCATGAGGTGACTTTTCTAGGACATAAGTGCACAGATAAAGGAATACTACCAGACGACAAGAAATATGACTTATCCAGTGAATTATTTAATTATGAATTATCCAGTCCCACATGATGCAGACAGCGCAAGACGTTTTGTAGCATTCTGCAATCACTACAGACGATTTATAAAAAATTTCGTCGACTATTCACGGCACATAACTGGATTATGTAAAAAGAATGTTCCTTTTGAATAGACAGCTGAATGCCAAAACGCATTCGAATATTTAAAAACAAAACTTACGGAACCTACCTTGCTACCATATCCCGATTTCAGTAAAGAATTTTGTATAATTACTGATGCAAGTAAGCAAGCATGTGGAGCGGTTTTAACTCAAAACCATAACGATCTCCAACTTCCCATTGCATATGCATCAAGAGCCTTTACCAAGGGTGAAACTAATAAGTGCACAACCGAACAGGAACTAGCTGCAATACACTGGGCAATATTAAATTTTCGACCATACATTTATGGCAAACATTTCACTATCAAAACAGATCACAGACCTTTAACATACTTGTTCTCAATGACTAACCCAAGTTCCAAACTGACACGTATGAGGCTAGAATTAGAAGAATACAACTTCACAGTTGAATATTTGAAGGGGAAAGACAATTACGTAGCCGATGCCTTATCAAGAATAACCATCAAAAAACTACAAAATATAACCGGAAATATAAATAAAGTCACTAGAACGTATACGGAGTCATAAACAATGACGAAGTACGTAAAGTAGTGACCTTGCATGTAAAAAATATGCTATGTTTATTTAAACATGGACAAACAATTACTGCAAGATATGATGTTAGCGATTTATATACCTCGACTTAGGTCAGTTTTTCCAAAGGCTTGAAACGCAAGCCGGTATACATAAAATCAGCCAACTCAAAGTGGCACCGTGGGAAAATATCTTTGAACACGTTTCAATAGATAATTTCAAGAAAATGGGCAATAAAACATTAAAATCATTGAGAGTGGCGCTACTTAACCCGGTGACCCTAATAAATTCTGAAATAGAAAAAGAAGCTATTATGTCTACATACCATGATGAACCAATTCAAGGAGGTCACACTGGCCTTACCAAAACCTTTTGGCCAAGGTCAATAGACATTACTTTTGGAAAGGTATGACTCGATATATTAAAGAATACATAAGAAAATGTCTAAAATGCCAAAAAGCGAAAATAATCACGCACACAAAAACACCATTAACCATTACTGAAACACCACAAACAGCTTTCGACAGGGTAATCGTGGACACGATCGGTCCACTGCCTAAGTCTGAACAAGGGAATGAATACGCAGTTACTTTAATCTGCGATTAAACAAAATACCTTGTAGCAATATCAATTCCAAATAAAAGTGCAAAAACAATAGCCAAAGCTATATTTGAAGGTTTTATTCTGAAGTACGGTCCAATGAAGACGTTTATGTAAAAATTTAAATATCAAAAACATAAATTCTACTGCACACCATCACCAGACTGTCGGAACAGTGGAGCGAAGCCACAGAACACTTAACGAGATCATACGCTCATATATCTCAGTTGATAAAACAGATTGGGATGTATGTCTACAATACTTCGTATACTGCTTTAACACAACTCCCTCTATGGCACATGATTATTGTCCATACGAATTAGTATTCGGGAAATCTTCGAACTTACCAAACCATTTCAATAGCATAGATAGAATAGAACCATTATATAATATAGAAGATTATGCTAAGGAATCTAAATTTAGATTAGAACAAGCATATAAAAGAGCCAGAATAATGCTAGAAACTAGTAAGCAAAAACAAAAAGATAGATACGACAAAGATAGCATAGATTTTGAATTAGAAATAGGAGACAAGGTTTTATTAAAAATTGAAACTGGCCATAAGCTAGACTTTAAATATACAGGACCCTATACGGTAAAGAAGATAAAACCTAATAATAATATAACAATTTTAAATACAAAAAACAAAACTCAGATAGTTCACAAGGATAGAATAAAAAAACTTTTATAGAATATATTTTGTAGGATGGCCATTCATAAGAGAAAAAAAATTACATCAAATTTAATCTCTTCACCATAATAATGAATATAGGAATTCATATACGAAAAAATATATAATAATAAATAATAAGAAATAGTCGCATAAATTTTCAAGTTTTGATTTACTAACTCTTCTAATATTTACAATATTAACCACAAAAAAATTTTTATATTCTAATTTTCTAATTTTTATAAACATACATATATATTACACATACAACATAAATACAAATAACTCCATAAATTACGTTATTTCTCAAAGGGGGGGAGATGTACTATGCTCACATATCTGGTATACACTATACCACTTATATCACTGCAACATTGTGGCATTTATTTAGGTCTTAATATTTCCAGCACTTCAAGTGCGGAGTAATTCGACCCACACAAACAATGTTATGAACATCCTAAATGCTGAGCCGGCATGTCTGCATGCGCGGCCGTCCATTCGGTTACCGTGTGAGCATAACACACTCTCCCTCATGCGTGACTACTACTTGCGCCGCTTATATACACTTATGCATAAGCATTGACCGCTGCTCAGCAGTGGCACATACAGATTTATATAGATATTTAGATATATAAGCATTGGCCGCGGCGCTGCTCGCGCAGCTATGTGAATTCTAAGCCAAGCCAATTATTCTTAAGTCAAGCGGGAGCATTCACGAAAGGAGCCCCGAACCAAACGCATGTTATAACTAATTAATGTTTCAATAAAAATAAATATAAAATGCAGAGTTTTGAGTTTTATTATATTACACTACAAAATCTGACATGGCTACAAAAATCATACATGGCTACAAATTCCTACATGGCTACAAAATAAATCCTTCGGGGTGCTGGAGCGAGACGTTGATGAAATGATTATTGCTAATCGCAATCCTGTAGGTTCGTCCCTTCACCTTCCGTAGGAAGCGTACCCCTCGGCGCTCGTGCTGCCGGACGAAGACGATGAGCTCGTTGGGAACCCGGCGGCGCTCGGTGTTAACGGCCCACACTGCGGGGGCTTCTGACCACTGTTCCTCCTTCGGGGTGGCCGGAGGTAGCTGGTTGTCCTCCAATGCGTTCAATAGCTCCCTTTCCTCTTCTACGTCGAGGCAGATTTCCCAGGGCACGGGACACTCGTCCTGGAAGTGGCTGCCACTGGGGACGTCGTCTGTCGGACGTTCTGAGCGTTCTTCGCTGGCGTTATGTGCCAGGGTTGCCATCGCTTCGTTCGCCACCTCGGCATTCCATGATAGAGGTAGCTCTTCATGGCTGACGTCGCTGAAGCAGTCGTCGCGCCGGGGCGCCGCCATTGAGGGCTGTGTGTTTCTCTGCGTGGATCGTCCTCGCCTTGGATGCTGCTGTTGTCGGACCAGCTGGAACTGTCCTGGTCGTAGCCGATTACCGGTTGACTGCTGCGGGAGCTCTGTTCCGTCGACAGCGCGGAGTCCGGGTTCGAGTCCTCGCTCGAGCTATCGTCCGCTACGGGGATCTAGTCCCATGCTGCGTTCGCTGCTGCTAGGCGCATGGCCACTGGAGGGAGTACTGCGTGCTCGAACAGTCTCTCCGGCTCAGACGATGTCTCGGAGGTGTTCGCCGACTCCGTGGACGAGCTCGGAACCGCCAACCGAACCGGTGGCTACGACCCGTATTTGGCGGAGGCTCTCTTCCAAAATGGAAGGTCCGAAGGAGGGCAGTCCTACCTCGTCGATCCAGTGGCTGACGGCACGTATGGATGGTTGAGTGGTTTCGTACCCGGGCTCCAGGGCTTGCAGTTGTGCCAGTCGGGTCGCGGTGAGCAGGGTTGAGTCAGCCTGGCTGCAACTTGGGGCGTCATCCCCTGGATGTGGACCTAGTCCGGCTACGTCCACCCAGCTGCTAGCGGCCCACGCGACCGGTTGGACCTCCTCGCTCGGGGGTTCCAGGACGTAGATGGTGGCCAGTCGGGACACGGAACACTACAGTGGGTCAGCCTGGCTGCAATTCGGGACGTCGTCTGCTGGAGGTGCAGATCCCTGGTGGTCACTATGGCTGCTGAGTGCCAACGAGTCGACGGGCGTGTTGAGCAGCGTACTGGCTGACTCGGGCCAGGACAGTGGTAACTTCCAAGGCTTGGGGCTCATGGGCGGTGTCTAAGGGGTCTCGGTGGGTGAAGACCCACGGCTGGACGGGGTGAAGTACCCGCTCTCGTCGCTAGATGGGAGAGAAGAACGTGTTAGCGTGGAGAATTAGTGATGTTGGGGAATTTCTAGTCGTTTGTCGTCGTGCTTTCGTCGGTGACTATGGTGGTAACTAGGCGTGGCTACTTTGGCGTGGTGTACCCTAAGGAGTTAGACAACATGGGGAGGGTTGTGGGGCGTTGGCGTGGGGGGTCACAGGCTCAAGTGGCCCCACTGAATCTCCAGGCTCAAGGGGCCCACGGCAGATTTTAGTTTTCCCTTCTTTGATAACCCGGCAGTGGCACAGGTGCCTCGGGTTTGGTGAGTAAATAGAGTGGATTCGTGGATCCCTTTGGCGTCCTCTTCTGGGTTTTCGGCGGTCTGATCCCCATGAAAGGGTTTCAAATCGGCTAGATTTGCGTTGCGACGCTTGCGTGTTCCTCGAAGTTGGACTCTGGCGATGTTTGGTGACAGAAATTTTATGATCTTATTGGGACCTTCGAACTTTGGAGCTAGTTTTGCATTGAACGCCTCCGCGGCGTTGGACAGGTGGTGAGTTCGGCCCCAAACCCACATCCCAATGGTCGGTCTCCATTCCCGTCGGCGCAAGTTGTAATAGCGACTTTTATCCTGGGATGCTCTCTCCATGTTTTCCATGGCTGTTTGAAAAATGTTCTTGAGATGCTCTGCCGTACTCTGGGGGTCTCCGGGCGCTTCGCTGGCCCCTGGTGTAACTTCGTTGAACCAGCTTCCGGGTAATCGGGGCTCACGACCCTGTACTAGGTACGCTGGGCTGAATCCGGTGCTGTCGGAGACACTCGTGTTGATGGCCAGGGTGATTTCCGGCAACAGGTGATCCCATGTTCGTTGGTCCTCTGTAGCGTACTGCGCGATCATCGTTTTGATGGTGCGGTTGGCTCGCTCTGTAGGGTTCTGCTGGGGGGAGTATGGAGCAGTATGCAGAATGCTTTGAAGGCCCTACTGGTAAACTGGGTCCCATTGTCGCAGATAAAAGTTTTTGGAGCGCGGAACCTAGCCAGGATTCGCTCCCGGAATGCTAATTCCAGACTGGTGGCGGTAGCTCGACGTAGGGGTATTAATTCCACCCATTTGGTGAAATGATCCAAAAACACCAGTAACATCGTGTGTCCTTTATGGGACCTGGGCAGAGGCCCTACGAAATCCCCGCACAGGGTTGAGAATGGTTCCTTTCGATTTCCTGGTTAGCATCTTCCCCGCTTGTTTGCATTGACTCACCTTAAATTGCTGACAGGCTGGGCATTGTCGGACGTAACGAGCGATGTCTCGAAACAAACCCGGCCAATAACATTGTTGGCAGACTCGAGTGGTCGTTTTCCTGATCCCTAGGTGTCCTGCAGTGGGGTGGTCATGATATTCTTCCAGAACCCGACGCTGATGGCTGCTGGGTACGCAAAGTCTCCATGCTCCATGGTCTTCCTTCCTAAACGCGTTGTCGAGGTGTCGGTAGAGTTGCCCGTTCTCTTGGATGTAGTCAGGAAATTTCTCCGGATTGGCTTCGATTTGTTTGATCTTTGCGGTGATCCACTTGCACGGTTCGTTGGTCTCATTCACCTGCTAGAGCGTTGCTGGCGGTTGCCTGGACAGAGCGTCCGCTACGACGTTCTGTTTTCCCCGTCGGTATGAGATGTCGAACTGGAATAGTTGGAGTTCGAGGGCCCATCGTGCGATTCGGCCTGTCGGGTTATGGATTGAGTTCAACCACTTCAGGTGGTCTGTTATAACGTCAAATCGGTATCCTTCGAGGTAGCACCTCATTTTCCTGATCGCCCACACTATATCAAGGCACTCTTTTTCCGTAGCCGAGTAATTTTCCTCCGCTGCAAGCAACCTCCTTCTGGCATAGGCAATGACTCGTTCCATCGACTTGCTGGGTTAAGACGGCTCCAAGGCCGAAGTCGCTTGCGTCGGTTTGTAGTTGGAATTTGAGGTTGAAGTCCGGGCAGGCCAGTACTGGTGCCTCGGTGAGTTTTCTTTTCAACTCCTCGAATGCCTGTTGTTGAGGGTCGTTCCAGGTCCATTTCCTTCCCTCCCTGAGCAGGGCATACATTGGTTGGACGATTGTGGCGAAGTTCTCCACAAATCGCCAGTACCAGGATGCTACCCCCAGGCATCGTCGAAGTTCCTTGCAGTTAGTGGGTGGCTGGAGTTCTCTTACAGCGGCTATCTTGTCTGGGTCGGTGTGGATTCCGTCTTCGCTGATGACGTGCCCTAGGTAAGTTATGCTGCGCTGGAAAAACTTACACTTCGCTTTATTCAGCTTCAAGTTGGCCTGTCTAAGCCGTCGGAGTACTTCCCGTAGGTTGGTAAGGTGTTCATCCAACGAGGTCCCGATGACGATAATGTCATCTAGATAGGCGAATGCGTGAGGCTGCATGTCGGGTCCTATCACGCTGTCCAGTGCCCGCTGAAATGTAGCAGGAGCCAAGTGCAAGCCGAATGACATAACTTTCCACTGGAAGAGCCCGCGGCCCAGCACGGTAAATGCGGTACAGGCGCGGCTGTCTGAGGCCACCGGGATCTGCCAGTAACCGCTTTTTAGATCCAGCGTCGAGATAAACTTAGTGTTGCGAAGTTGTTCCAGGATGTGACCTATCCGCGGTAATGGGTAGGCGTCGGGCACCGAGTAAGTGTTGAGCTGACGGTAGTCCACTCACATGCGCACATCTCCTGTCTTCTTGCCGACGAGGACGATGGGTGCGCTGTGAGGACTCCGGGAGGGCTCGATGCGTCCGTCGCGAAGCAGTTCATCAACCTGTTCGTTAATGATTCTTTGGAAAGTACCTCTGCTTGATGGGCTTGTCGTCCTTCATGACAATCCTATGTTCGGCTATGTGAGAGGTACCGGTCATATGCTCGAATGGAGCGAGTTCCGCTTCGAGAAAGGCTTGGATCCGGGATTCCTCGGGTCCTTCAGTGATGACCGTTGCTAGGCTGGCTGTTACCTCTTGGGTTTGTCCCGGTGAGTGGGTAGTCGTTGGGATCTTTCGAAAGGGGTTGTTTTTCCGTCCTGCGGCGGCGTCGGCCAAAGGTTTTAAATAAAAAGAGTTATTCCCTGGTGACGGCGTGGGTCGGGGTCGCGGTGTTACGCGGTGGGGGTCTCCACTTGTAGAAGTGCCGGTGATCGTCGTGGGGTTACGGTAGGCTCGTTGACTTGTATTCGAGACGCCGATCGTCGAGGAGCTGCCACGGGTGGTACCGTGCAGCGTGGTGATGGTGTTGGTCCGACGGCGCTTGGACTGACGACTACTCGTGGGGTGACGATGGGTGGCTTGAGAGACAACTGGGCTTTCCCACACTGGATAGTGGTATTGATCCCGCAGAGGAAGTCGATTCCGAGGATGATCTCGTCCAAGATGGATGGTAGCACTAGCAGTGTGGTCTTTGCCGTATCCCGTCCTAGGGTTACGGTGGTGGTCAGGGCGAGGGTGACGTCGGTGGTGGATCCATCTGCCAGGGCAATCCTCGTTCGTACATACCGGCGGTTATTGGTACTCCCAATGTCGTCGGCTATATTCCCGCTGATGAAGCTCCTGGACGCCCCGGTGTCCAGGGTGGCGTGAAACGTCTTCCCCTCGATGCTGACCATCGCCACGATGCGCCCCCCTTCAAACCGTAAAGGTGGGGTTAGTTCTGGGGTCCTTCGTTTGGTCCTCGCTGGTTCCCCGGATGGGCGAGGACGGTCCGTTTCCCTGGTTTCGGGCCTGACAGCATTAGTTGGTCCGCACTCCCCTTCTAACACACTGCCAGCAGCACTCCCCGCTGCGGGAACAAGCGTTCCGTACATCGATGCGGTGTTCGGGTACCTGCGCCACCATTCGATTTGTCGCCGGGGTTCCTGGAAGTTCCAGGGGTGACTCACGTTTTCTGTGGATGGTATGGGAGCTGGAAATCGTCGGGGTTGTCGCTGTGGCATAGCTGATAGAAAGTTTGTATGCAGTGCTCGATCGCGGTCGCGTGTGATCTCATAGGCCGTGGCCCGTTGGATCAGAGTGGCCAGATCCTCAAAGTCTTGTCGCCTCACAAATAACTGGTATTCGGGTCGAAGGTTCTGGTAGAGTCGCTGCAGTTTTTGCGCCGGAGTAAACTTTGCACGCTGCATCAGGAGTCGGAGCTCCACTCCATATTCCTTGCAGCTCTCGCCCGGATGCTGGTATCTTGTCCGGATCGTGTCGTCCAATCGTTGGAAGTATTGTGGTGGGAGGAAGAATTCAAGAAATTATTTCCTGAAGATTTCCCACGTCACGTCCTGCATTTGGAATGTGCGGTACCAACTTTCCGCTTTTCCCGTAAGCAATCCGGAGATTAACTTGGGGAGTCGTGCGGTCCTGAGTCGGTATGCTTCGGCTTGTACTTCCAGCCGTTCGACAAATGTAAGCGGGTCGGACTGTCCGTCGAATAAAATGCCCCAGCTCCGCAGTTTTTCTGCCAAGCTGGCGGAGGATATTTCCTCGCGTGCAGGAGGGTCCGTGTTTGTGTTCCTTGTCGGTCGGTTGCCTAGCGGTACTTCCAGTCTTAGGGGGTGCTCCCGGTGTCGACGCCCGGTGTGCTTAGCTTCTGTTCCCGGGGTTCTTGTCCTCCCAGAGGGCTCGGGGATTCGTCCCTGGGTGTGGCTGCTTCTGGGAATGTACTAGCCAATTCCTTGGCTCGGTCCTGTAGTTCCGGCTCGAGGTCCTCCCGGGTTAGGAAAGTCGCTAGCCGACTGCGCAGTTCCTCGACGGTTCCCCCTTGGGGTAACCCGAACTCGGCTAAAAGGAGTTGGAGTTCCTCCTTGCGGCGATAGAATATCCATCTTACACCCATGGTTTCCGAGCGACACAGAGCGGAGAAGGGGAAAATTAAATAAAAAAAGTTGTGGCGTGATTGCGTACGCGTTAAAATAATTCGGGGCGAGGGTACCGAATATTCACAGGACTCGGGGGTCATTGTTGTGCGCGGTGCTAGGATTCGGGGTAGGCTGCCGAATATTCACGGGACTCGGGGGTCCTTGCTGTGCACGGTGCTAGGATTCGGGCTAGGATGTCGAATATTCACGGGACTCGGGGGTCCTTTTTGTGCACGGTGCTAGGATTCGCGACGATGTTCCCCGCTTGAGGGCCGGAGCTTAACTGCCTTCTGGTAGCCCGGTGTGCTCCTCTTATAGTCGCCGGCCACGTGTCCACCGCGTTCGGGACAACGTGGGAAGCGAGAGAGGAAAAAAAAATTTATTTTTTGGATCCGTCATGCGAGTGCAAGACTCCGTCGTAATCCTGGGCCACCACGCGGTTTCGTAGAGGGAAAATGATATATGTAGGAAAATTCTGTGTGTGTGTGTGTAAAAAAAATTGGTCTGATCATAGGGTCTGGGTGTCTATCTCATGGGTCTTTACGCCATTTACCCCAACAAAAAAATTTTAATTTTCTCGAAAAAAAATATTATATATTTTTTTGTGGAAGGAAGTTTTTTGGCTGGGATATTGTGCTCAGGGCTCCCAGGGTTACTTACAATAATTTATTTCAGTTTAAGAACTCAAGGGAGGGGCGAGATAAAATGACCCTATTCAGACTCCGTGGCCGGAACTCACAGCGGGTTTGGATCCGACAATCGAGCAGAGCTCCGTCGTGATCTCTACCCGCCACGCGTCTCGGATCCGGCAATGATCCTTGGATCCGACAAACGAGGCTAGCTCCGTCGTAATCCTTGGCCACCACGCGGTCCGGCAACGATCGACAAAAACAGCATCAAAAAGAAGAGGAAGGGGGTTTTGTGGGCACTGTCACCCAGAGATGCCGACCATGGGCCGAAACCTGCAGCGGAGTTAGATCCGACAATCGAGTACAAGACCCGCACTGACCCTGGACCCGACAAACGAGCCTAGCTCCCTCGTAATCCACGGCCACTACGCACTCCGGGACCGGCAACAGCCTCGGATCCGACAAGCGAGTTCAAGACTCCGTCGTAATCCTTGGCTACCACCCGGTCCGACCACGATCGGCGGAGAAGGGGGGTTTTCCTAGATGGAGGCAAGAGAAAATAGTTCCCATTCCCCTCCTACGTTCACTCACACACAAAACACGGTCAGGCAAATAGCTTTTTGATTTTCAAATACTTGGTTTTCTTTATTTAAGTTTTTTGCAAGGGGTGTACAAAGCCCCCTTGTCACGCCACTCCAGTACAGTCGTTGTTTTCAAAACAAAATATATTCAGAAAATATATAGTAGACGCTTACGTTTCCGTCCACAGCAAATCCAGCCAGTTGATTTCCCATGCCTCCGCACCGGGGACAGGGTCGCGCACTCAAGAGTGGCGAACTCTCGGTTGACATTGTATCACACGTTTCACGCACTTGTCAATTTTCACGGCGGGGCGGTTTCCCGGGTTTTGTCAAGTCTCACGATTTTAATCTGGCACGCGCGAAGCCTCAAGAGTAATTGCCTTTCCCCTCTTTGATATTGGCGCACGTTCCCCATGCATTGCGTCGGCGTTGCTGCCGCTGCGCTTGCTCTTCGGCAGTCTTCAGGCAAAATTATTTCCCCTTGCTCGAAAACATCGGTCGGGTTGGTTGCAATTTGGTTCGATCGTGCGACGAAAAGCCTGTGTGTGTGTTGGCTTTGTGCAGGTGTTCAAACTGTTCGAAGAGGGCGAGAGTGTGTTCAAATGTGTTGCGTTCGTTGGCTATTAAAAAGCTAATCTAAAAATATAATAAAAATCATACATGGCTACAAAATCATACATGGCTACAAAATCCTACATGGCTACAAAAATCATACATGGCTACAAATTCCTACATGGTTACAAAATAAATTGTGAGGGCCGCTTTACGGTTCCTTACAATTTGGTTTTTATTTGGGTCTACATACATACGTATCGTCGGGAGTAGCAGTGCATTATATTTAAAGCAAACTACCATTCATTCTCTGTTCCCTTTGCAGTGCTTGTACGTACAACTGCCAACCACTTCTATAAATATGGGTAAAAAGACAAAACTTCTTCCGTCGAAGAAGATCCTACTACAAATGATCAGCTTGAACAGCTGGGACGCGCTAAGAGAAACATTGAACGGATCAACAAGGCCGCTCGTACGCAGACGCGTCCTTTCGAACCGTGCGAGATGGAATGTCAGTTGTACCTTCTAAATGACAATGTATAAAAGACATTTACCCTTCAGCAGGTAATTGAGGAAATCAGTTTGGACATAGCAAGTCGTGCATTTCAGCTAAGTCGATCCTTATGTCAGTTTGCACTAGGTCAGACGCCGATAGGGAACACTCGAGATCGTCTTACAACTTGGGACCAAATTCGTCTATGTCGCACAGTGGGTATCTCCCGCACATGAAGTTGCATAAGTTTGAACTATAACCATAAAACTTCATGGGACTTTTTGAGAAATGTAGAAAAGTTCAATCATCTGCTGTCGTGCCTAAAAAAGGAAGCCCTACGTACTGCCACTAACCATACAACATATAGACTGGTCATTTCATACAAGCAATATGGACACTCAAAAATCTTTGCGGGACAGCTGTTAGCGGCAGGCCCCGGACACTTCGTGTGCCCTCGGGTTTTTTTCGCTCTCATTCTTATTCTCATTTTGACGCTCCTGCGCTCATTGCGCGAGTTCGGTCGTTCAGTCGCAGAGAAGCGCATTTTGAAGAAGGTTGCCCTGCGCTTGAATTGGGCTTTGTATGTACGCGTGCTCATTCATTCTCATACAGGGGTGCATGTGTGCGATCATTTCATTTCGATGCTGCAAGGCATATTTTGTCTTTTGCTACTTTTCAGACTTGGTACCCTAACAATATGGGCGTATTCACTATTGGGTTAATGATAAAAATAAGAATATTATATGTTATAGTATATTTTTTAATATTTCAGCATAAATTTCATTTTGGTTTACAAATTCATATCAGTGATAGCAGTAAAATGTGTTTCTTATATACATGTATTCCAATTAATAGAAATCAATCTGCTGAGATACGAACAGGGCATATCGCAGTCGGTGTCACAAAAACACCGACTGCTTTTAAGTGGTTCTGAAAACTGTAAACCAAATCAGCTTTGGTTGTTGTTCTGCTGCTTGTTGGGATTTCGATCCTCCAGACATGGTTCCGAAAGCGCCTTTAGAGACGAACCTAACAAAAAATGCGATGGGGTTAAAGCCTCTCCGTCGTTCGGATCCTCGGATATCGGCGCTATTGGTCTCGAATTAAGGACTGCTTCGGCCTCAATGGCAACAGTTTGTCGCTCCTCGTATGTAAGCTCAGACTTGCCAATGTTTTTCACCAGCAAATGTTTCATCGATTTCACCGCCGCTTTCCAGAGCCCGCCGAAGTGCGGCGCATGGGGAGGGATGAAATGAAACGAGACGCCTGTTAAAGCGGTAAACGTTTGTAGGTCTTGCAGCGCCTGCTGACTGAAGAGCTGCTTCCTGAATTCGTCGAGTTGGGAATGAGTACCAAATGTCGCACCAAATGCTCTCTGGAGGTCTTCTGCGTCCAACGAAGCGCTTTAAACATAAAACAAAGGTATTAGTGGAGAGGTCTGATACAAGTTCAACGTGAACTGCTTTGGTCGCAAAGCAGATGAATACGGACATATAAGTTTTATATGGAACCTTTTCACGAATCCAATAGGAGGTAGAAAATGGCCCACATAGAGCTACTCCTGAGATGGCAAACGGCTTGGTTAGGGTCAGCCTTTCCGCTGGCAGGGATCCCCTAATTTGTTGCATTAGCTTGGGCTTGTAATGGCAACAATGAACACAATTTTTTACCACCTTGGTGGTGATGCGACGAGCATTTTCGGTCCATCTTTGAAGTCTTAGTAATCCAATTAGCGCTTTAGGGCCTGCATGCATATTGACTTTGTGAAGATGTTCAACGTACTTATAGGGGAACAAGTGATCGCTAAGAAGAAGCAATGGGAATCTCGCATCGACAGGGATTGGGCCGTTTGCTAGACGGCCGCCGACTCGAATTACTTGTATAGATCGATTGCTAATAGCAGCTTCAGCTACGAACGGAGTCAATTTTCTAAGATTTGGACTAAGACAATTTCCCTTTTGTATGTCAACTAAATCCGTTGCGTAACTTTGGCTTTGAATTGTGGAGACGATGTAGATAAATGCATTCTGAATTTCATTGGCATCAAGTTCGTTTGGCTGTGAAGCACGAAGCTCTTTGCTGGGAGGAACGCCGTTAAAAACTCGAAATATGAAAGCTACGATCCAGACAATTCGAGTATATGAAGAGTTTCCTCTGGGTGTTAATCATTAGATGATGTATGCCGTTCTCGTGGCAGTATTGTTTAAATGTTGAAAACTCGAAATATAAAAGCTACGATCGGGACAATTCGAGTATATGAAGAGATTCTGCTGATGAGCCTTTTAATTATAGTTCTCTCGATGCTGCTATCGCCACATTTAAAAGTTACCACTTTTCGCAATTCTAATGCGTTGTCCGTTAAGTTGGCAATTGGTTTTTCCTTTGGCCAAGTGCATTCGTTGAAGCGAAGAAATGTTGGTCCGTTGAACCAGATTGTGTTTTGTAGATCGGCTACGACACATCCTCGCGAAACGATATCCGCTGGTTTCTCCTGACCTGGAACATGTCGCCATTTGATGTTCGCGGACTTTATTTGAATAGTTGACACCCGATTGGCTACGAAACACTTAAGCTGGGATGTGTGCATTGTACCAGTGTAAGGCAATTGTCGAATTGTCTCCAAAGTTCTTGTACAAAAATTTTGTACCTGATAGTGATTGGACTTTGGAGTTCAAGGATGTCGTACAAACTTGCAATGATAGAAATAACTTGCCTCTTGGAGGAAGCTTCGGATTTCGGCAGATCAAAGCGGAAACAAAATATATCCGTTTGCGGTTTCCATGACATTCCCAAGGCCTTTGTCACTTCTTTACCATCCACCTTGAATTGGTATTCTTCTAAAAAATCACTCTCATCGCTAAAGTTCCATTTTGACAACTTCAAACCTGCTCGTTGAAGAATTTTCTCGGTTCTCCAATTGGGAATTCGTTTTCGTATCTCTTGACGATGAAGTTAAGACTTTGAATCGCTAAAAATGGGGCACTTGCCAGGCCATAAGTTACAGTATTTAATCGAAATAACTGTAGGGGCTGATCAATCGAATCTCTCTAAAAACTGAGCTGGAAATTACGGTCTTTAGATTCAATTATGAATTGCCGATACATTTTAGTTAAGTCGGCTGTGAAAACGAATTTGTGTAGTCTGAATGCCAGCAGAGTTAGAATCAGATTTTGTTGGATCCAACCATTAGGATGTCGTTCAGAGACAAGTTCGATGTCGTTTTTGCGGAGGCATCGAAAACAACTGGCAGTTTAGTTGTTGAGCTTTGTGGCCGCAATACGGCATAATGCGGTATGACATAATGAGGCTGGTTAATGGCTGGTTCCATGTGGCCAAGATCCATGTATTCTTGCATAAACTCGGTGTACATTTTCTTTTGTTCAGGTAAGACTTGAATTCTCCTCAAATGATTCGATTTTCCAGAACCGTGCTAGGGCATCGTTATAATCCTGGGCCTTAAAAACATTGCAAGAAAATGCGTGCGCCTTTGCGCCTGGTTGTAAGTCGTCTTTGATTTTGCCTCCAACAATCCAGCCGAGCGATGTGTTGAGCAGACAAGGTAAACCCGGTTCTAACGATAACTTTTGACCAGTCAACAAATCAAAAAACTCCTGCGTACTGATCAAAATATCAATCTTGTGAGGCTTAAAGAATTGTGGGTCGGCCAAATCGATGTCTTCAGGGATCGACCATTGCGCCCATCTATGCAGCGTTCTGGGTGCTGCTGAGCTATAAATTTCGTGATTGAAAATTGCAGCTTCCACTCATCAGCTGATAACCGAGACCGAATTGTTGCTTCTAAAGAAAACTTGACCACAAAATTCTTTCTCTCAAATGGTATCTGAAGGGTCTTCGCTAGAGATTCTGTCATAAAATTAACTTCTGACCCTGAGTCTAGCAGAGCTCTAGCAGAATGAAACACGCCATACTTGTCCTTAATTACGATGAGCGCTGTTGGGATAAGCGAGCGTTTTGAGTTGCGTGTAAGTCCAGCAAACACCTGGGTTGATGAGCTGGCTTGTGAATCGTCTTGCTCTTCACCTTTCTCAATCGCCTTTTTTGGGATCGGCTGGGCGATGCAAAGAGGAATGATGTAATCCTTGGCATGTCCTACAACGAAATTTCGAATCTGCTGCAATGTGACCTTTGTGTAAACAATTTAAGCATAAAGTAGCTTGCTTTGCCCAGCTATGACGCTTTTCGAACGAGAGTGAAACGAATAATGGACATGATCCTAAGCTATGATCAGTTGAATTGAATTTAAAACAACTCCGTTTAGCAGCTATTAATACCTTTTGGGGAATAACTGGGTTTTTCAAAAAGTTTCTCATACAGCTTACCTTCAACTGGAGATTTTAGATGACACTCTAAAAATTGACAATGTCTGCTCAAAATTCCCACTTCGGAAGATTTTCATACACCTGGGCTCTGTCGTACTGTTACTGATTTAAAGCCATTTGGTAGTTGGCATCTGAAACTTGAAAGGCTGACACAACGCTTAAAGCGGCACCAGATAAGCAACTAAGTAGATATGTAAATTTGCCTACTTCTGTAATGCTAGCATCTTCGTCGACCATATGTTTAAATGCAGAAATAAAGCGTTTATAATCACTATATTTCCCGTCAAACCTTGGCAACTTAAGAGCAGGGAGCCGGCTGTGTTTTCCGCTACATAAGAACGTGGAATTTGTGACGTTTAACTCATCAGACCGCTGCGGCCTATTCGAAGCTATCCTTAGCATCAGAGTCGCCTTGCTAACAAAAGAATCTTCTTCATGCTCGGATCTAGAATTCTCCGTTGGATCCAACTCCTCCATTTTCAGCTGAATTTGAGCCAATTGTCTATAGTGGGACTCTAAGACTTGCAATCTGCAAGTAGCAGCCAAAGCTCGTTCTTTACTGCTCTTAAAATTCTTTTCCAGCACGGCGCGCTTGCGCCTGAGACACACCAGCTCCTCCTCTACTGGCGGTTTTGTCATCTTGTTGGATAGATTAATATATTAGCAGAAAACAAACACAAACTCAGATGATGTGCGGGTTCAGCGATTGTGGATACAGTTTTAATGCCATTGAGTGAAATGTTAACACTAACTTTCTTGAACTATTTTCCAAAAAGCTTAGCTTTACCAAGTAAACTTTGAGTGAAAGCTTTCAGCACAATGAAAGGGCCTTTTGCCTTTTATTTTCCAAAGAATTCTGGTTTATAATGACTTTTTGTTGGCTTGTTCTTCAACTGTGTAGCAACCCGATGTGAGGTTATGTGCATCCAATTGATGTCCAATCTGCAGAGGTTCTGTTGTCGACGGATCCTTCGTGATCCTCCAATTCCAGAACAATCCAAGACTGCAGGTGTCCTGTCACGGTCGCCAAATGTATGGTCTTGCCCCTGTGCAACCCTTCCAGCCTTTGTGCAGGTCCAAAATGCGAGTGTGGGTATCAGTTGATGTGTGTCTGCCCGTTTGCAGACTAGAGTCCAAAAAAGTGCAATGAAATAGAATGTTGTTCTGTGTTTACCAAAGATCTGTATTGAACTGATTTCGTTGCTGAGTACAAAGTTTCATATAAGTGACGAGCGTATAAGCTCGTTTCATTTACAGTAAAGTGGATCTTATTTACATATACAATTCGGGTTATGAATTTATGATTCTTTAACAATATAAATTAAATGTCGTGCTCCAACATCCTCCCCACGTTGGAAGGACTCTGGTTCTTGCAACAGATTGCTTGAACTGGAAGCGGCGCAATTTTGCAGATGGGTCGGTGAGTAACTCCTTTCATCATCAACAGTTTGCCGCTCCTCGTCTGTAAGACCAGAAATGACAATGTTTTTCACCAGCAAATGTTTCATCGATTTCACCGCCGCTTCCCAATGGCCGCCGAAGTGCGGCGCACGGGGAGGGATGAAATGAAACGAGACGCCTGTTAAAGCGGTAAACGTTTGTAGGTCTTGCAGCGCCTGCTGACTGAAGAGCTGCTTCCTGAATTCGTCGAGTTGGGAATGAGAACCAAATGTCGCACCAAATGCTCTCTGGAGGTCTTCTGCGTCCAACGAAGCGCTTTAAACATAAAACAAAGGTATTAGTGGAGAGGTCTGATACAAGTTCAACGTGAACTGCTTTGGTCGCAAAGCAGATGAATACGGACATATAAGTTTTATATGGAACCTTTTCACGAATCCAATAGGAGGTAGAAAATGGCCCACATAGAGCTACTCCTGAGATGGCAAACGACTTGGTTAGGGTCAGCCTTTCCGCTGGCAGGGATCCCCTAATTTGTTGCATTAGCTTGGGCTTGTAATGGCAACAATGAACACAATTTTTTACCACCTTGGTGGTGATGCGACGAGCATTTTCGGTCCATCTTTGAAGTCTTAGTAATCCAATTAGCGCTTTAGGGCCTGCATGCATATTGACTTTGTGAAGATGTTCAACGTACTTATAGGGGAACAAGTGATCGCTAAGAAGAAGCAATGGGAATCTCGCATCGACAGGGATTGGGCCGTTTGCTAGACGGCCGCCGACTCGAATTACTTGTATAGATCGATTGCTAATAGCAGCTTCAGCTACGAACGGAGTCAATTTTCTAAGATTTGGACTAAGACGATTTCCCTTTTGTATGTCAACTAAATCCGTTGCGTAACTTTGGCTTTGAATTGTGGAGACGATGTAGATAAATGCATTCTGAATTTCATTGGCATCAAGTTCGTTTGGCTGTGAAGCACGAAGCTCTTTGCTGGGAGGAACGCCGTTAAAAACTCGAAATATGAAAGCTACGATCCAGACAATTCGAGTATATGAAGAGTTTCCTCTGGGTGTTAATCATTAGATGATGTATGCCGTTCTCGTGGCAGTATTGTTTAAATGTTGAAAACTCGAAATATAAAAGCTACGATCGGGACAATTCGAGTATATGAAGAGATTCTGCTGATGAGCCTTTTAATTATAGTTCTCTCGATGCTGCTATCGCCACATTTAAAAGTTACCACTTTTCGCAATTCTAATGCGTTGTCCGTTAAGTTGGCAATTGGTTTTTCCTTTGGCCAAGTGCATTCGTTGAAGCGAAGAAATGTTGGTCCGTTGAACCAGATTGTGTTTTGTAGATCGGCTACGACACATCCTCGCGAAACGATATCCGCTGGTTTCTCCTGACCTGGAACATGTCGCCATTTGATGTTCGCGGACTTTATTTGAATAGTTGACACCCGATTGGCTACGAAACACTTAAGCTGGGATGTGTGCATTGTACCAGTGTAAGACAATTGTCGAATTGTCTCCAAAGTTCTTGTACAAAAAGTTTGTACCTGATAATGATTGGACTTTGGAGTTCAAGGATGTCGTACAAACTTGCAATGATAGAAATAACTTGCCTCTTGGAGGAAGCTTCGGATTTCGGCAGATCAAAGCGGAAACAAAATATATCCGTTTGCGGTTTCCATGACATTCCCAAGGCCTTTGTCACTTCTTTACCATCCACCTTGAATTGGTATTCTTCTAAAAAATCACTCTCATCGCTAAAGTTCCATTTTGACAACTTCAAACCTGCTCGTTGAAGAATTTTCTCGGTCTGAAGCATTTTCACTTGCAAGTCCTCTAAGCTGTCGGCTCCTGTGAGAAGTTCTGTAAAGTATCCAATTGGGAATTCGTTTTCGTATCTCTTGACGATGAAGTTAAGACTTTGAATCGCTAAAAATGGGGCACTTGCCAGGCCATAAGTTACAGTATTTAATCGAAATAACTGTAGGGGCTGATCAATCGAATCTCTCTAAAAACTGAGCTGGAAATTACGGTCTTTAGATTCAATTATGAATTGCCGATACATTTTAGTTAAGTCGGCTGTGAAAACGAATTTGTGTAGTCTGAATGCCAGCAGAGTTAGAATCAGATTTTGTTGGATCCAAACATTAGGATGTCGTTCAGAGACAAGTTCGATGTCGTTTTTGCGGAGGCATCGAAAACAACTGGCAGTTTAGTTGTTGAGCTTTGTGGCCACAACACGGCATGATGCGGTATGACATAATGAGGCTGGTTAATATTAAAATCAGATGCTAGTTCCATGTGGCCAAGATCCATGTATTCTTGCATAAAATTGGAGTACATTTTCTTTTGTTCAGGTAGGGCTGAATTCTCCTCAAATGATTCGATTTTCTAGAACCGTGCTAGGGCATCGTTAATATCCGGGTCTTAAAAACATTGCAAGAAAATGCGTGCCCCTTTGCGCCTGGTTGTAAGCCGTCTTCGATTTTGCCAACACAATCCAGCCGAGCGATGTGTTGAGTAGACAAGGTAAACCATGTTCTAACGAATTGTTCCCAATTACCGATACCACAAATTCTTTCGCTTAAATGGTATCTGAAGGGTCTTCACTAAGATTCTGTCATAAAATTGACTTCTGACCCTGAGTCTGGCAGAGCTCTAGCAGAATGAAATACGCCATACTTGTCCTTAATTACGATGAGCGCTGTTGGGATAAGCGAGCGTTTTGAGTTGCGTATAAGTCCAGCAAACACCTGGGTTGATGAGCTGGCTTGTGAATCGTCTTGCTCTTCACCTTTCTCAATCGCCTTTTTTGGGATCGGCTGGACGATGGAAAGAGGAATGATGTAATCCGTGGCATGTCCTACAACGAAATTTCGAATCTGCTGCAATGTGACCTTTGTGTAAACAATTTAAGCATAAAGTAGCTTGCTTTGCCCAGCTATGACGCTTTTCGAACGAGAGTGAAACAAATAATGGACATGATCCTAAGCTATGATCAGTTGAATTGAATTTAAAACAACTCCGTTTAGCAGCTATTAATGCCTTTTGGGGAATAACTGGGTTTTTCAAAACGTTTCTCATACAGCTTACCTTCAACTGGAGATTTTAGATGACACTCTAAAAATTGACAATGTCTGCTCAAAATTCCCACTTCGGAAGATTTTTTCTCTCGTATTGTTACTGATTTAAAGCCATTTGGTAGTTGGCATCTGAAACTTGAAAGGGTGACACAACGCTTAAAGGGGCACCAGATAAGCAACTAAGTAGATATGTAAATTTGCTTACTTCTGTAATGCTAGCATCTTCGTCGACCATATGTTTAAATGCAGAAATAAAGCGTTTATAATCACTATACTTCCCGTCAAACCTTGGCAACTTAAGAGCAGGGAGCCGGCTGTGTTTTCCGCTACATAAGAACGTGGAATTTGTGACGTTTAACTCATCAGACCGCTGCGGCCTATTCGAAGCTATCCTTAGCATCAGAGTCGCCTTGCTAACAAAAGAATCTTCTTCATGCTCGGATCTAGAATTCTCCGTTGGATCCAACTCCTCCATTTTCAGCTGAATTTGAGCCAATTGCCTATAGTGGGACTCTAACACTTGCAATCTGCAATTAGCAGCCAAAGCTCGTTCTTTGCTGCTCTTACAATTCTTTTCCAGCACGGCGCGCTTGCGCCTGAGACACACCAGCTCCTACTCTACTGGCGGTTTTGTCATCTTGTCGGATAGATTAATATATTGGCAGAAAACAAACACAAACTCTGATGATGTGCGGGTTCAGCGATTGTGGATACATTTTTAATGCCGTTGAGTGAAATGTTAACACTAACTTTCTTGAAATATTTTCCAAAAAGCTTAGCTTTACCAAGTAAACTTTGAGTGAAAGCTTTCAACACAATGAAAGGGCCTTTTGCCTTTTATTTTCCAAAGAATTCTGGCTTATAATGACTTTTTGTTGGCTTGTTCTTCAACTGTGTAGCAACCCGATGTGAGCTTATGTGCATCCAATTGATGTCCAATCTGCAGAGGTTCTGTTGTCGACGGATCCTTCGTGATCCTCCAATTCCAGTACAATCCAAGACTGCAGGTGTCCTGTCACGGTCGCCAAATGTATGGTCTTGCCCCTGTGCAACCCTTCCAGCCTTTGTGCAGGTCCCAAATGCGAGTGTGGGTATCCGTTGATGTGTGTCTGCCCGTGTGCAGACTAGAGTCCAAAAAAGTGCAATAAAATAGAATGTTGTTCTGTGTTTACTAAAGATGTGTATTGAACTGATTTCGCTGCTGAGTACAAAGTTTCATATAAGTGACGAGAGTATAAGCTCGTAAATTGGATTTTTTTTACATATACAATTCGGGTTTGAATTTAGGATTCTTTAACAATATAAATTAAATGTCGTGCTCCAACAAACTCCTTCAGCTGTTGTATTTTTTGTCTGTGCTTTCTGAAATTGATGATGCAGAGTGTCTTCTAGCGTTAGACATGAAAAACGACTCAAGGCATCTACATGCCGGATTTTGCTCCTACTTCGATGTTTGATAACATAGTCATAATCCTGAAGAAACAATGCCCACCGTGACACTCTTAAAGGAACTTCGCAGCTCTTTTTCATTTCTAAAGCAAAGGCGTTGCAATCGGTAATAATTTTAAACTTTATACCAAGTAAATAGCCAACACTTCCAGCTTGTAAGAATGGTATTGATATTGGCTTAGATATTGGATAGGGTGCCACTGTTGATCTTCAGGATCTTTTTGGAGAAGAACTCTTCCGTAGCCGTGCATAGAAGCGTCCATTCGCAAATTTAAGGGTTGTGGGAAAGCTGTTTTCCTGCAGTCTTTCAATGACACCATCTATAAGAAGCATCGAAAATGATCTTTGGCAATTTTCGCGTTTAGCCGTCTATAGTCGCAAGAAAGCCGCTTGCTGCCATACTTCGTCGGTACCAAGACAACTGGTGAGGCATACTCAGATGAACTTGGTTGTTTAATCTTTTCTGTTAGCCTGAAAAAAATTATGAAAAATAATTGGTAAAAAAAACTCGACGTCAGTACCTCCGGATTTATGTACAGAAATAGTGTGTAAAATTTCAAAACGATTCGTCCCGTAGACTTTGAAATAGAAACTTTTCAGGAGAGCGTTTTAAAGTTTTGCACACCAAAAAATCGAATACAAAACGAGCTAACTCACCTACGTTGCACTGTCAATCTAAAATTCTAACGCAATATTCTTAAAATGTTGTGCATTCAGAAAAAAAGGTAAACATAAAATGTAAATAGCATACTTAAGAACGTGAAGGCGACACCCACGAATTTTTTATATATCTTTATTTGCTCCTTAAGTTCCTGCAGAGTCCTGGCCTTATATAAGTTGCTTTTTTTGGTTTTCGAGTCGGGTATACCTTCGATGAAGTACTGTATAAGACTGGCGTCATCCAAATTGAAAGGCTTTCCATTTCCATTTCCTTGTAATCCTCATTCGAGCCCTTTCGGCGATTTTTTGACATTCGGTGAACTTCAATTGCCGATACCTCAGAACCGAACTCAGCTACTAACGCTCGCTTTAGAGATGAACAGTTGGAAATACCTGACTGGCTTCGAATATTTTGATAGCACCATTTAACAATTGCTTCAAATAGATGAACATTAGAAGACTATTCCACTGCTGCATTGTCTACAAACTCCTGGATCCAGCTGTGAACAGACGGCTGGCTCGTACCATTGAACTGAGAAAGGGAGTTCTCTAAGTCGCGCAATGTAAATGTAGTGTAGATCTTGAACTCTGCATCGTCGCTTCATCCCCGTACTTAGATTCCTCATTCTCGATTTCCTCAGCTGCTATGTTGTGGTGGTCAGGAAGTCTGTCCTGCAACGTCTGCTTCCTACCACTTGAAGCTAAATTAAGCTGTGATAATTGCTCTTTCAATGCGTTTACGTTTAACGACAAAATTTTTTACCTCTGCATTCTGTATTCGTTATTGCTCTCTGTTTGAATGAATTTTGATTGAATATAATAGTTGAAAAATATTGATACAGTTCGCTCACAATTGTTGTTACTACTGTTACAATAATTTTAAGAGAGATATCGCGAAGTACAATAAATATTAAGTCATATTAGGATTAAATAAGTTATATCTATGTTCAAAACCCGGGATGGCAACGCCAACCGATATCTCACCACGTTAAATACTTGAAAAGAAAAGGAGCTAAGATACCAGAAGTAGGAAAATACATATCCCGAATAAGTGAAAGCGGAGGAAAAGGGAAGGCAGTAACACAGCAATGGTGGAGGCTCTCTTCTCTCAGAACGGGTAAGACGTGCGATCGGGACACGACTTAGCTTCGAGAACCACGTGTGTTCCTCGAGTTTTTCTTCCGCCGGTTGAGGATCGCAGGACAGGCTAACCTTGACGCGTGTGCTCGGACAATTTAATGTAGCCAAGTTCTACGCGGTGGTTCGCGGGTGATCGTAAAGAATAATAAAGATACACAAAACGGGTCAACTAAGGTTAGTACGACTAGGTTCTCATATGTTTACAACGGTGTATCCTCGAGTGAGGACAACTTTAATAAATGGTAAAGAATATATCATCGCACCTCTCGATCATGTGTTTTTCATTTCTAAGTCAGATAAGAAAATCTAATCTAACCTAACCTCATTCCCACAGCTGCTTTGGGCCTGAACGTGGACATCCTTCCCGTTCACCACAGTAGCAGTTTTACCGCCCCTAGAAAGATATTACCGTAATACCACCGGACCTGAATGTGGACCCCGCGAGGGCCAGCGTGACAATTCGGTCTAGTAGTTTTCTCACTTCCTACGTAGTTTTGCAGATTGCGCGTGAACACCCGTGCTGGAACCGTTATCCAGTTGTTTCCTCACTTCTTTCGTAGTTTTGGGGTTTGGGTTTCGTGGACATCCGTCCTGCCGGATCCGTTATCCAGTAGTTTCCTCACTCACTTTCCTAGTTTTGGGATTTGCGAGTGGACACCCGTCCCGCCGGATCCGTTATCCTAGTACCTTCGACTTTGTCGTAGTTTTGGGACATGCGCGTGGACACCCGTCCCGACCGGTTGACCGAGTCTAACCTTCCCGTCCTCTTACTACCCGACGCCTGCAAAGTATCCTCCCGGAACGGCCTCGCCCGAAGGTCCAGCCCGGCGGATTTTTCGCCTCCGATGCGGAATACAAGACTAGGACTCTACACGATCAGTGTCGTCTGCGTTTTCCTCGACACAATTAAGAACCTTCGGTGAAGACTCCCCCTCGAAATTATCCGTTCACCTGTGGTGCGGAACTCTCTAGTCCGATGTTTCAGTGATTTACAAATTACTTGTAAAGGACTCTTGGATCGGACCGAGATCTTTACCCCGGCCGAGGAAGCATCCTTATAATATTACATTAAATCAATTAATGAAATAGAAAAACCACAAGAAATCAAAACCGGAAAAGATACCGAAATTATGCGTTTAAGCTCCACATAAATGATTTAGTTCAGAGGAAGTAAAAATTCAGTTGACGACCTGTAAAAATCACATGTGGAAAGACTTCATAAAACATTTAATGATAAATAATTAAATTTACAATCAATAACAAAATTCAACCCGATAAATAAAATACCAGCTGAAAATGTAATAATAATTTGTATTAATAAAAAACGCGACTTTGATTGGAGAGCGACGATTTTTTTTATTTGCGAATATTAGCGACGAAAGGGAGTGTGATCTTGATCGGATTCGATTTAACACTGATTCTAATTTCAATAATGGGCTCATAGAGCTATGCTTTTCTAAGGGGGGCGAGTGACGGGACGAATTCGCGAGAGCGAACGAAAGCTTTATTGGCTCCCGCTTTCGCCTTAAAACTAGATAATTTAAATAACCGCGCCAGGTGTGCAAACACCGCCCACTCTGAAGGGACGACGTCCTTCAGCCCAACGCCGGCAATACCGCCAGCCGATGTATCGCTCTCCCGTATAGTCCTTCCGGAGTCCGAGCGTCCGCCACCCGAACCTTTTTATCGGCGCCGGCGTGGACCGCTTCTACTTGCCCGATCCTCCAGTGCTGTGGTGGAAGGTTGTCCTCTGCGACTACGACAATGCTCCAAGTGGACCGCTTGTACGGTGGCTTACCACGGATACGATACGTTGTGCTAAAGGGGCCACAAAAATCAACGCCACAGATGTTAAAAGGGCGGAGAGCTCGAAGTCTATCTGCAGCTTACAGCGAAAGCAACGAATGCACGATCGAACTGTTCGTCGGCAAACTTTTTGCGCATTGAATAGCCATACTTTCTCCCGCAGACGACTTTCAAGACCGCGAGGGCCAGCGTGACAATTAGTAAAGTGCAGGTATGACACGTATGATCTAATGAATTGTGAGCTTTAAGACAGCAACAACGGAAATTTGGCTTCGTACGGGATAGGAGCATTCAATAACCGACCCCAACTCGTAGCAATGTCGAGGAACACCAATTTAATTATTCTCCTGAATAAAGGGGCTTAGCTTTTGCGTATTCGTTGCTACCAGTTTATTTTTCCGAATTTTAATGACGATATTCGTGAAATTGGATAACTTCAACAATTTTCTCAAAAGTGAAATTCAGTTCTCTTGGCGACATACTTTTTTCAAAGGTCTTCGTCCTTTTTCTGCACCTTTGAATAAAGCGGAGAACCCGTACGAAAACTCTCAGTAGCTTCAGGTGCGACGAAAAGATTTCTATTTTTAAGCAGATAATTTGGCTCTGGGCTGACTACAAGAGCTAAGGCCGATTTGTGTAATTGCATCGACACTACTAAGGTCGGCAGTTCGAAATGTTGATTTAAAGGCCAATTAATTTCTGAGTCCAGCAAGAACACAGGCCCGCCGAACCAGATGTACGTTGTAAGCTCCTCAACGTCACATTCACGGGGTACTATGTCTGCTGGGTTAACTTTCGTGGGTACGTGTCTCCAAGTTGCGTTCTCCGACCACTCTGAATCTCTGCGACCCGGTTTGATACAAAAACCGACAACGACGAAGGATGGGTCTGTCCATAGGAAATCATTCTCAGTGGGACAATTTAGCAATGACCTGACACTATTATATAGATCTGCTAAAAGGTGAGCTTTCGTCTTGAGGGGAGCTACTTTTGATTTGGCGGTCAATAAAGACATCTTTAAACCTTCAACAGTTTGAGTACGAACGTAGATGCACGCTCCATACGCTCGCATGGAAGCGTCAGCGAAACCAAGTAATTGAATCGGGACTTGCGGATCTGTGTGGACGAATCGCGATACCTTAATTTTCGGCAACTGCATAAGCGTTAAATTAAGGATAACCAACTGCATTGGTAGCGACTCGTCCCAATCTATCCCACAGCTCCTTCAACAACATCTTTGCCCTTGTGACTAAAGGGCACAAGAGGCCAAGTCGAGCAGTCACCGACAAAATATTTCGTTTTGTCGCGCGAAGAACCAGGACAACAAATCGTCAACATAAAAATCTTTTTGAATAATCTGTGCGGCTTTTGGATAAGTTGCTTGCGCCATCTCTCCTAGCCGCATTAAACACCTGATCGCCAAAAAGGGTGCCGGCGAAGTTCCATATGTAACGGTATTTAACTTAAAGATTTTCAGAGACTCGGAAGGAGACGTCCATGCTATAAGCTGAAAGTTTCGGTCAGATACGTCCACCATTACTTGGTGAAACTTTTTTTATGTCTGCCGGAGTGCGGATGGTTGATATTTTTGTCATTGGTGGAAGACATGAGGCCCATGGAAACATATTCTTCCATGAATACAATGTACATCTTCCTCAATGAAGGGTCCTTTGACAATTTCCTTTCTCGCGAAAAAAATCTACGTTTCGCAACTTCATATGATGAGCCAAGAGAATATAGGTCAGATTTAAACGGCAAACAAACCGAAAATCTACCGGACGACAATCTTTGAGTATTTTTCTGAAAGTGTTGTTCACAAAGTTGCTGCTCAGGAGTATGAACTTTAAACTTGGGCGGCAGGTCCTTCACAGACCAAAATTTCTGCAGGGTTGTGTCAATTGACTCCAATGCTATCCCTGGCAGATGAGATGTACCATTTTGTCAGCCTTTATTTCATCTTCAGAGGCACATCTCCCAGACACTATCCAGCCGAGAACTGTTTTTGTAGGATGGGAAGTTCAGGCCCCTGCTCGATCTGGCCAACAGTTAAAAGTTCAAAGAACGTATCTGCACCGATAAGCATATCTATTTTTTGCGGTGTAAAATATTTTCAGGCACTCTCCACACGCTGGTGTTCACCGCTTGATCGGGATGATAACCAGAAATATTTTTTAGGATCCAAAAATCGGACGACAACTGGCTATTCCCTACACGTGACTTCACAACAGTGTGTTTTTTTTTTTTGTAGCTTGGACATTAATACCACCAATACCTCGTAAGCTCAAGCACTCGTCCTCTCTTGAAATTGTAAGTCTCTGATCGAGCTCATTGGTCACAAAGTTTATTTGTGATCCTGAGTCTAGCAACGCTCGGGGTAAGACAAATACGCAACTTTTCGTTTGAACGCTCACAATAGCAGTTGCAGGAATGTCTCTATCCGACGCAGTCGCATGCAAAACATGCAAAGTGGATGGAGTCTCCTGCATGAGCGTGGGCTGAGAAGGGGCTCGCAACGCTTGATTAGTGTTTGCAGAATATATATCCAGCAACGTAAGATGTGAGGAATTGCACACTCTGCATCTGTTCGACTTGCATTTTTTGACGTTGTGTCCCTTTCGAAGGCAGTTAATGCAAAAAGGTGCTCTTTTAGCGAAATCGAATTTTTGCTGAACTGTTAGAGCTGCAAAGGAAGCGCAGTTTCCCCCGCTTCAGGCTAGCAAGGGCTTTGGGATAATTTTCTGCAGTGACTTGAAATGCCCTAACTGTTCCTAAAGCGTTTCCAGCTAAACACGAAATTAAATGATTAAATTTTTCAATATCGTGTAGCTCATCTTTGTGAACAAATGTTTGAAGAACGCTTATAAAATTTTTAAATTCGGAGTGTTTTCCGCTAAATGTTGGAAGAGCGACGCTCGGCAGGCGGCATTGAGGCGGACGACTTGCGTGCGGAGCGGATTTAACTTTAACTTTACAGATGTTTTCCGAAGAGTCATGGATACTTTGTACCCCATCATTTCATCAATGAATTTGAAGAAGCGCGTTCGAAAACATAAGCGCATTTCTCTTCCACCACAAGTCGTTCAATTGTTATTATGCGAATATGGGCCTATATGAGACGAGTCTTTAGATTATGAAGAAGAAAACGACTATAGTTTTTTGTACAATATTAAAATTAAAAATGAAGAGCATATCGAGCAAAATTTGTAAAAAAAAAATTGAGGAGGGGGGGGGTTGAGGTATACTTTCACTTTTCCAAAAGGTGTGTATAGGTATGAAGAACCCTATAAAAAAACCTCACTGAAATATGTTACATGGTTCGCGAGTTATTAATTTATACCAAAAAAGTTTCTTAGCAACATTATTCGTATACCAATTTTAAGCGTAAGAACGTGCAAAAGGCAATCCTGCTGAATTCTGCATGTTAAGAAATTCAATAGGATAATGCACAGCATCTTCTTCCTCAGTAACAGTGTCAACTGATTTGTATGTAACTTGATTTTGAAAGATGATTATTTATTGAAGCAGCTCTGCCATTTCTTGAAGATAATACTGCTTTTTCATGGCGCAATACAATACACGGGCCATGAAAGGCGGAAATGTAGGCGCTAGCCAGGCTTAAGCGTTTAATGGGTTTTTGGGCGTGAGAGTGGGCGTGGCAAACTTTTATTAGGCCAATCGATAGGTATTGACGAAACAAATACATATCAATTAATAAATTAATTTTCTTAATAGCATCAAAACTGTGGCCACAGCTTGTGGCTTGTGGGCGTCAGAGGGGGCGTGGCACCATTTTGAAACAAACTTGCGCTGCGTAGGAACTCCTAAAATCTACATGCAAAATGCCAATCTTCCTTTTACTCTACGAGTAGCGGGTATAAAAAAAGGAAAATTATTAGAGATACACGTTTTCTTCAAAAAAGCTATTTTTGGTTATTACATAACTAATTAAAAACTGAGAAATTCATATTGATACTTAAATTCATGTTAATTAAAATTGCTAGAGGTCCACGTTTTTGTTCAAAAACAATAGCCGGTTTACATTTTCCGGTTTTAGCAAAGTTCTTTTTGTGGAAATTACTTCCGCTGCTTTGCTGAACATATGTTCAGACTCTGTAGACGTAGCTGGAATAGTCAAGTATCGCTTCGCCAATGTCTGCAGACCAATAGTGTCTTCTGCGCAGTTCTGTAAAATTTAAAGATTAGTTTATGAAGGTATTTAAAAAGCACAAAACGTGCCTTTCAAAACTCAAGAGGATCTTGCACTTTATGGCCCTGTCTAAGGTAATGATTTAAAGATTTGGTTGAATGCACCTTTTCGTTCAAAGCTCTGGCTCTAGATTTCAAAAACCTAAAAAGCAGATCAGTGGGAGAGCTATCTTCTTCGGGAAGAATTGGTGGTGCTGGCAGTGGTTTGGAACCTACATTTTCTAGGGCCGCAAGCCTTGTTTCGATCAAACTCACAGCACTTTGAGCATTACTGCTTGAGCGGAACCCATCTATTTTAAACTTCGGGTCCAATATGGTAAATATTCTGGTGGCAGTAAGGGTTTCATACTTTGACAGCCTAGATTCAATTTTTTCTAAAAGAGAATTGCATACAATTTTACCCTCCAATGTTTTTAGTGGACTCCTGGGCTCGTGTAATTCTGTATGCAAGCCGCATATTATGGGTATTATTAAAGACATTGTCACGCTTGTAGCTGAAACTCTTGCAGTAGCACTATCAAAATTGGTGAGGAGTTGGAAAACATGTTCCAAAATCAGAAAATCATCAGCGGTTAACATTTTTGGACTCTTTGGAGTGCCTAGCAAGACTTTAGCAACGTGCTCTTTCAGCAGCGACATTCGTCGTATTGCTGCTGTTCCATCTTGTTGGCACCTCCTGAATAAGATTAAGGGCCTTTTCTGGGCTCTGCGATTCCCTAAGGTTTTCAAAAGCAATTGTGCTGCTTTTGAAGAACTGTACAATTCTTTGGAAAGGCTCTTTAATTTCTTCTACTGTTAAAGCATCCTCAACAACCAAGTTGAGCGAATGTGCAAAGCATGGGAAATGCGTTTTGTTTAATATTTGCATGCGAGTACAACATTGGCTGCGTTATCTGTAACAATGGCGGAAACCTTATCAAAGAGATTCTATTCCTTTAAAATATTTTGAACAGTCTCGGCAATATTTATTGCGTTATGGTTAAATGCATTTTTCAATTTGGAAGTCGATAAAACTTCCGATTCGAGCTCGAAAGAATACGTCAAAAAATGACATGTTATGGTTACATAGTATCCATTGGCGGCTGAAGACCAACCGTCTGTACATGCAAAATGCCAGCATGTAGATTTTAGGAGTTTCTACGCAGCGCAAGTTTGTTTCAAAATGGTGCCACGCCCCCTCTGACGCCCACTAGCCACAAGCTGTGGCCACAGTTTTGATGCTCTTATGAAAATTTTAATTGATATGTATTTGTTTCGTCAATACCTATCGATTGGCCTAGTAAAAGTTTGCCACGCCCACTCTAACGCCCAAAAACCCATTAAAGGCTTAAGCCTGGCTAGCGCCTACATTTCCGCCTTTCATGGGCCGTGGTACCAATGTCTTGGGGTAGATGGCAGAATACAATAGCGCCATCTAACGGATGACTTTGGAACAGCTGGCCAAGGTGTTCAACAGAGTCAACGTTAATTCTCGATAAGGATTTCTATTAAAGGAAATTGCGATGGTTTTCATTTGTTAGTTAAGTTAGACAAATTGTAGGACTGAGTCAAACAATGGCGTATGTGTGTATGTATGTAAGCATATACATATAGTAACATACCCACACCCACATATCTGTCACATAAACATATTTACATTACGCATTTGCCACACCCAAAAATCATCGGCTCCCAAGAGTCGCCAATTAATATAAACATCCTCTTGAGTTATAAACAAATGAAAGAACCCCAAATTGTCGGCTCCCACGACTGACCAATTAATGTAAACATCCTCTTGCATTATAAACAAATGTCCCCAAACTCCAAAAAGCTTTTATCCCCCAATACTGTAAAATTGCAGACGCAGCTCAAACCTAGATCGCTCTCATGCTCAGTGCTCTCATTTTGGACACTCTCAATTTATCAATAAAGTTCTTTCTCCCAATCGAAGGTTTGATAAGCGCCAGCTTAGTTTATAAGTTTGAGTTTTAAGTTGAATCTTGTAAGGAGCAGACCTATCTCTCCCAGTTCGCGTTTACACTATTTTGATAAATAAAAATTATATTTTTTTCAAAGTGTTAAATCCCGAATTTGTTATTGGCGCAGCCGGTAGGATATAACTTTTATACGGTTATATCCTTAAAGAACCCTAACATCGTTCGTCCCAGTGCAATTATAAACCAGCTATCGCAGTGTCGGTTTTGTGTCGCTAATATACGAACGGAAACCTCAATTTTTTGCAACACGCTATCGTAGCTCAGGTTGCGAGGTTTTTTAATAAATCTTGACCCGTGTGACTGTCAAGTAACTGAAAAAAAAACAATTGTAAAAGTTAGTGCCTTTGTTCGTAACACAAGGGTTACTAAAAAATAAAACACCTTAGTTCTCCCCCACCAGTGGTAAGAGACAAGGTATAACAATTTAAAATCAAATCCATAATACAAAACTTTTAAAATTGTGAAAAATTTACAAAACTAAATAAAAAACAAAAAATGGCAGAACCAGTGCTATTATTGTCAGAAAACCATCTGAATCAAACCCTGAACCAAATCAGGCAAGTGCCGCAATTTGGAGGCAGCACGCTCGAACTCAGCCCGTTCATCAGGAGGATCGATTTTATCCTGGAGTTGTACCCCACAACATGTATACGCCAGGCGAGCGTATTCTTCAGTGCGATTGAATTGCAGCTTCACGGAGATGCCCAGAGGATATCTCAACTATCAACAGCAAGATCCTGGAGGGACTTAAGGAACGCCCTCATCAACGAATATAAAACCCAGACGCCCTGCGAAGAACTACTAAGACGTCTGTATAACACCCCTTTCCCGGGTGTATACGTAAGTTCGTTGAGGACATTGAGTCCAAATCTTTTATAATATTAAATAAATTAGCTTTGGAAAATAACGCTTCAAATACAATTTTATACACAAATGCTCTTAATAACACTGTTAAAGATGTAATTATGAAAAAATTGCCAGATAGACTTTTTATGACATTGGCTAGGTATGATATTACTAACGCTAGTAAACTAAAATGTGTAGCACAACAAGAAGGTTGTTATGAAACATTTTATTCAGATCGAACAAAAAATTCACAAAATCAAAACCAAGATAAGAGAAATTATCAACCCCAACATAATACTAATAAACAACAAAACTATAATTCCCAAAACCAATACAGACAACAAAATAATTCTTCCCCAAATCAATATAAACAGCAGGCTAGTACATCACAAGGCCAATATAAGTCTAATTATAATAAAAATAACAGCGAAACTTTTTATGAAAACCACCCACTATATCAAGCAACAAAACAAGAATTCCAACAAAAATTAAATTATAATCAGGTTAGGAATCCTTTAAATTATCAATCACAACAAAATGGGGCTAATGCTCCTAATCGACCAGTAAAAAGAAATCGCGAAAGTACGAGTGGCCATATGAAAATGGATACAGAAAATTTTCATCAGCAAGCCTCGGACACCGAACAGGAAATAGAAACCCTTACATACGAATCATCATGAATAACCAAGAGTTCCGATGTGTTGTAGACACAGGCTCTTCTATTAATTTAATTAAAGAAAATTACTTTCATTTTCCAACGAAAAATACACTTCTTAATGTTCATACCATAAATGGTAATATTCAATTAAATAAATCCGTGTCCTACCATGCAAGTAAGCTTTGTCCGACCAAACAAACATTTTGGGTCCATAATTTTTCCGATAGATATGATATGCTCATAGGAAGAGAATATCTTGAAGCTTGTAACGCAATTATTAATTATAAATCAAAAACAGTTAATTTAAACGGTTATCAATTCGGAATGAGATTTAATTATAATGACTTCGAATATAAACAAGGAGAAGCAGAAATTGATTGCTGCGATCCCCCATTTTCAACAGATACACCTTTTAATTTTGCAATAAATAACGACTTTCAAGAAACCAATAAGTTTAGATTAGAACACCTTAATGACGAGGAAAAAGATAATCTTAAGAAAATCTTATATGAATTTAGCGACATACAGTACAAAGAAAGTGACAATTTTTCTTTCAAGCATGTAAAACAGGGAATAATCCGAAAGTCAAATTCCCCTTATTGCTCACCTATTTGGATAGTACCTAAGAAAGGTGATGCATCTGGAACAAAAAAGTTCCGTATCGTAATTGACTATCGTAATTTAAATGAAATTACGGTAGATGACAAATACCCTATCCCGGTCATGGATGAAATATTGGACAAACTTGGTAGATGCCAAAATTTACCACTATTGACCTCGCAAAAGGTTTTCACCAAATACAAATGGATGAAAATTCTATTCCAAAGACAGCTTTTTCCACCAAAAATGGTCATTACGAATATACTCGAATGCCCTTTGGATTGAAAAATGCCCCTGCTACCTTTCAAAGGTGCATGAACAATCTCCTAGAAGATTTGATCTACAAGGATTGTTTGGTCTACATGGACGATATTATCGTGTACTCCACTTCATTGGAGGAACATGTATTATCTTTGCGAAAGGTATTTGAAAAATTACGAGAAGCTAATCTTAAGCTTCAACTCGACAAATGCGAGTTTATGAAAAAGGAAACAGAATTCCTTGGACATATTATAACAACAACTGGTATAAAACCAAATCCGCTCAAAATAGAGGCAATAAAAAATTTCCCTATACCCAAATCCCCAAAACAAATAAAATCTTTTTAGGTCTTTGTGGATTTTATAGGAAATTTATCCCAAACTTTGCTAAAATAGCAAAGCCAATGACAGCAAAACTTAAAAAAGGCGTAACTTTAAATATAAAAGATAATGATTATGTACAAGCGTTTGAAAAACTTAAACTTTTAGTAATGTCCGATCCAATACTTATATACCCAAATTTCGAAAAACCATTTTCATTAACAACAGATGCAAGTAATATTGCTATAGGAGCAGTATTATCGCAAAATCACAAGCCAATCTGTTATGCCAGCAGAACTCTTAATGAACACGAAATTAATTATTCGGCAATAGAAAAAGAACTTTTAGCTATTGTCTGGGCCACTAAATATGTCAGGTCCTATCTTTTTGGCAGAAAATTTCAGATCCTAAGTGATCACAGGCCTCTAGTGTGGCTCAATAATATTAAAGAACCTAATATGAAATTACAACGCTGGAAAATCAAACTAAATGAGTTTGATTATGAAATAAAATATTTGCCTGGTAAAGAAAACCATGTGGCAGACGCCTTATCTAGAATAAGAATAGAGGAAGCCTATTTAGGAGAGACTTCTAGTAATGCAAATACAATAACAACAGTAGCTACAGTGCATAGTGCACCAGAAGATAACCAAAACCACATTTCAATAACAGAAAGACCACTCAATTATTATAACAAACAACTAGAATTTATAAGAGGAGACTCAAATGAAATCGAAGTAATAAATTATTTTCATAAAACAAAAATCATAATAACTTATAAAGAGATGACAATAGAATACGCAAAACAATTAATAATTGAATACTTTTCTAATAAGAAAAGCGTAATATATTTTCCAATTGAAACAGACTTTTTAATTTTTCAAAAGGCATACGTTGATATAATTTCCCCAGATAACTTAACTAAAACAATGAAAACTAATAGTAAATTAATAGATATTAACACTTATGCAGAATTCAAAGAAATTATTATTAAAACACACAGAGAACTATTACATCTAGGAATAGAAAAACAAACATCACTTTTTAAAGAAAAATATTATTTTCCCGATCACCAAAAATTAATTCAAAATTTTATTAATGAATGCGAAGTATGCAATATCGCAAAAACAGAACACAGAAATACTAAATTAGAATTCGAAATAACCCCAGAAATTTTTAATCCAAGAGAAAAATATGTAATCGATTTTTATATGATAGATAATAAACAATTTTTATCTTGTATAGACATTTATTCAAAATTTGCCACCTTAATAGAAGTCAACAGTCGAGATTGGTTAGAAGCAAAAAGAGCATTAATTAAAGTTTTCAATGAAATGGGTAAACCAAGCCAAATTAAAGCAGACAAAGATTCAGCTTTCATGTGTGCGGCATTGCAACTTTGGTTAAAATCGGAAGACGTTGTTATTGATATAACAACAAGCAAAAATGGAATTTCTGATGTTGAGAGATTTCATAAAACAGTAAATGAAAAATTAAGAATCATAAACAGTGAAACAGACATAGAAAATAAACTTACAAAATTTGAAACTATTCTTTATGTCTATAATCATAAAACAAAACATAATACAACAGGCAGAACTCCCGCAGATATTTTTATTTTTGCTGGAACACCAAAATATAATACACAGTCAAATAAAATTAATAAAATAGAGAAACTTAATGAATCACGAAACAAATTTGAATTTGATACTAGATATCGACAAGCTCCACTAGTAAAATCAAAAACCACTAATCCGTTTAAAAAGACAGGAAAAATCACAAAATTAGATGATAATCATTACGAAGAAGTTAACAGAGGAAGAAAAATAATACATTATAAGTCTAAATATAAGAAAACAAAGAAAATTAAAGAAAATAAATACGATAATTCCAGATGCACGCCAAATGAAAACCAAACCTAACTTGTTGATCAACACTATCAACATTCTATTAATTTTAATACATTTTACAAAACTTACCACTGGCCAAAATTTGGAAATCAATCCCGTTCAAGCAAAAAACGGTTATTTAATATTTAAAACAGGAACCTTGGACTTACCATCTAATTACGAATATCATTGTTTAACCGTCAACTTAACCAAAACTGAACTAACGTATACTAATTTAATTAAACAATCAGAAGAATTTTCAGGTTTAAAACAAGTTACATACTTAACAGAAAAATTAAACAGAGAAATGAATGGAATTAGAATTGCAAAACGTAGCAAAAGAGGTCTTTTAAATTTTATAGGCACAACATACAAATATCTATTTGGAACATTAGATGAACAAGATAAAGAAGAATTAATAAATAAAATTGAAAATTTAGAAGAAAACACAATTCAAGTTAATGAACTTAATAAAGTAATAGATGCGGTAAACAAAGGTATTGAAACAATAAATCATTTTAGCTTGGTCAACGATGTAGATGAAAGGCTAGCATTACTTATTTTTAATCTACAAGAATTTACTGAATATATAGAAGACATAGAACTAGGAATGCAACTTACTAGACTAGGCGTTTTTAACCCAAAATTACTTAAGCATGATACTTTAACTCACGTTAATTCGGAAAAACTATTAATAATAAAAACCTCTACTTGGTTACAAACCAATACTAATAAAATATTGATAATTTCTCATATCCCAAAAGACATTATAAAAACTTCAATATTCAAAATTTTGCCTTACCCAAATGAATTTAATGACATATTAACAGAACCTTTAGAAGACAAATATTATTTTCAAAACAATCAAATATTTTCATTTAACACAAAAGAAAGAGTTACAAATAAATGCATTATAGGAATATTAAACCAAGTCAATGCCGAATGTAAATACACAAAAATGTATAAAAAATGTGAAACAAATTATATAGAGCCAAATATTATAATTACTTGGAATTTACCGAAAACTATTTTAAACCAAACATGTATAAATCAAGCAATAGTTGTCGAAGGAAATAAAATCGTAAAAGCATTTAATTGTTCTGTACAAATCGAAGAAATTCTAATAACAAACACTATAATGGATTACACACAAACTATTTATGTAAACAATAATGTAACAATGATAGAACCACTGTCAATAATTGAAGCAAAAGATATAATAAAAATACATACAAGAAAAAATAACACATTTCAAATTATAATACTTACTATCTTAATTGTAATAATTATAATTTTAATTCTTTACTTTATTTATAAATTAAAGAGTATTCCGAAAAACATTGTAATTAAATATAAAAATCAAAACAAAAACAATACAAAAAACCCAGAAAACCTAACAGAGTTAAACAATATTGCACCAAATGAAAATACCCTACAATTAGACGAAAATACTACACAAACTAATATACCCACTCACATATACCCTAATATATCCGCCTGAGGACAGGCTCTTTTCTAATGGATGGGGAAGTAACATACCCACACCCACATATCTGTCACATAAACATATTTACATTACGCATTTGCCACACCCAAAAATCATCGGCTCCCAAGAGTCGCCAATTAATATAAACATCCTCTTGAGTTATAAACAAATGAAAGAACCCCAAATTGTCGGCTCCCACGACTGACCAATTAATGTAAACATCCTCTTGCATTATAAACAAATGTCCCCAAACTCCAAAAAGCTTTTATCCCCCAATACTGTAAAATTGCAGACGCAGCTCAAACCTAGATCGCTCTCATGCTCAGTGCTCTCATTTTGGACACTCTCAATTTATCAATAAAGTTCTTTCTCCCAATCGAAGGTTTGATAAGCGCCAGCTTAGTTTATAAGTTTGAGTTTTAAGTTGAATCTTGTAAGGAGCAGACCTATCTCTCCCAGTTCGCGTTTACACTATTTTGATAAATAAAAATTATATTTTTTTCAAAGTGTTAAATCCCGAATTTGTTATTATATGTATGTTATCCAACCGATGAATATTCTTAGCTTATGAGTTTCATAAACAAATTTTCAATCAATAGCAACCGCTGAAAAATCTAAGCTTCGCTAGCAAAATCTCCCCTCACTCAAACCGGCCACATTCGGGCTATTATAAACAAATGACCCTTTCCAATCTTAGCAACCGCTGGAAATTCTAGCTTCGTTAACAGAATCTTCCCTCACTCAAACCGAGCCCTGTGAGAACCACATCCGGCCTACTGTAAGCAAATGACCCTAGTCATAAACAAAGCTTCCAAATTTTCCACTTAGGGTCCGATCTAGTCCGAGCCAGTTGCTAACCAAATTTTTGTCAAATAATCAATTTATTGAGTTTCAATTACTTCTCAATTATTTCATCAGCCAATTGTCCTACTCTCTTAACATTTCCTAATCTCTTTTAATCTCTTCTGAGCAAGATTCTCTTAAGCCGAGGTTTCATGATTAATATTTTATCAAACGAAGGGCAGTTCTTTTTTAGAGACGACTCGATCGGTCGCGAAAATCAAAGTTTAAATTTAAGTGACTTGTGAAAGTGAATTGAATAAAAAAAAAGGTGAACATCAAAATTAAAATAAAAAATTAATTTTTTTTATAAAAAATTATCAACAAATAAATTTAATTGGCGCCCAACATGGGGCCGCGTCTTCAAAAGTTCTTAAATTTTTTTTAATGAAAACAAATTAAAAATACAAAAAATCGGAATTCGCGCGGTCAAACAACTCGAACATTTTGTGGAAAAATCAAACCGTCCGCAACCGACACAAACCCAAAGTGATAGTGATCGTTAAAACATTTAAGTGGAAAATAATAAATAAAAAATAATCCATTTAAAAAAAAATAAAAGTTGATAAAAAGGTGTACCGAAATTTAAATTCACTAAAAAGCAAGAACACAATAAATAAAATAAAGAACTCAAAAAAAGGGAAAAACACAAGTAATAAAAACATATAAATTAAAATATATATAAATTTATTTTGGTTGGTTTTTTAAACCAACACACAAAAAAAAAAAACCCCAAAAGAAGGAAGGAAGGGCTAAGGGCATTCCCTCGCCACAGAGCTACACTAAAAAAATCTATTCACTGACAGGAAGGAAGGGCTGAAGAGCAATCCCTCGCCACAAAGCTACACCGGAAAAGTTTTAATTTTTTTACCTCAGGAGAAAACAACAATCAACCACGACCAACGGATCAAGTCCTGACGACGATCAACAGTAAGCAGCAAATCGTGAGGAATTGAAAATTAATTATTTTTTTGTACATATGTATATAACTATATCATATAAAGTTAGCCGATAGTTGATAATCTTGAATACTTATTGAACCCCTGTGAATCGAAAAACAATCTGTAAAATTTATTAAAAAACTTTGGAAATTTAAATTTGAATATGGCAACCGGTGGGACAGGTCAAAATCTTACCAGCAGTGGTCTGGGATCAAATCTAACAATGGAATTAATAAACCGAGTGGTAAATTTACAGTTGACAGGTTTAAATGAAAAAATTAATGAGCTTAGTAATAAGTTAAACTCGAATGCAAATGTAGTGGAAGACTATAAGCTACAAATAATTGACCCCACAGTTAGATGCGATACAACCCTAGAAGTAGTAAAAGCTGTGCCAAAATTTTATGGAGAACAATCCTAGTATGTCGGATGGAGGGAGGCCGCAGAAACATCTATGAGCCTATACAAAATTAATAGTGAGCAGTATTTTATTGCCCTAACTATTTTACGGAACAAAATCATGGGAGCGGCGCACGACGCCTTAACTAACCATGGTACCGTATTAAATTTCAAGGCCATACTTTCGAGACTGGATTTTATCTACAATGATAGAAGACCAATCCACGTTCTCGAGTCAGAATTAAGTATTTTAAGACAGGGTAAAATGACAATTACGGAATTTTATAACGAGGTAAACAAGAAAATGACAATGCTTATCAACAAAACCATAATGACCTATGGAAAAGAAAGCGAAATTACCAGGGAGACTAAAAGAACAATAAGAGCCAACGCCTTAAGAGTTTTCATTTCTGGACTGAATGGTTCAATCTCCGAAACTCTATTCTCTGTAAGCCCACCAGGCTTACCGAACGCTTTAGCGAAGGTACAAGAACTAGAGTCGAACAACTTCCGAGCTCAGTTCGCAAATAAATACTATGGATTTCAGCATCAGACCAAGAAACAGGGAAATTATCTTAGATTCAACCAGGTAGCAGCCCAAGCAAAACTTCAACCCTAAAACGGGAAATAATTGGTATCAAAATAGAAATTATGATCAAAACAATTTTCACCAAAAACAAGCAGTAGAACGTAACATAGAACCAATGGAAGTTGATCCATCAAATCAAATTAAACCCTTTAAAAATTGGCAGGGACATCATGAAAGACAGAAGAATTACAATTATTATAATTCCAACAAAAACTACAACCGACCGTATTCAAGCCGTCCGAACTATTCCCAACAAAATAGTAACGAGCCAAAACAAACACATCCAACACTAAAACGCGAACTAACTAACACTATAAATCAGCCCCAAAATAAAACCATGCGAATTAACAACATCGAGGAGAATCATTTTTTAGACCAGGAACAAAAGTAGGGTTACCCTACTTGACGAGGATAGATAGGCAATCAAAGCAAAAATTAAAAATATTGATTGACACAGGAGCAACATCCTGCTATATAAAAAAGGGGATCTATTCAAACAAAAGTGAACTCCCCATATATAAAAGAGTCTCCACTGTAAATGGATACTCAATAATAAAACATTACCACGTAATAACTATTTTTAATACAAATCAAATTGAAGGGTTAGACGCCGATTTGTTAGTAGGATTTAACCTACTCAAAAAAATAGGTGCCGTAATCGACACAAATATAGGCGTCATTAAATATCACGGAAAGGAAGAAAAATTAGTTTTTCATAATAAAGTGAGCGGAAATAAAGCATCCCCCACCGAGGAAAAAATTAATCTTCCCCTAAGTGAATTCATTATAAAAAAGTACTTCAATGAATTAGCATTAAATAAAACCGATTCACTTTACGCTGAAAAAAGTAATTGCAGCTCGAAAACCGAGCGTTCCCACGTTGAAATATCCGTCAATAGTGAATTAAATAATATCCAGTTAGAATTTTCAAACCAAGTGGAAAGAATGAAAGAAAATATAATAAATCAAATCGAAACAAAACATTCTACGATCGATATCCAAATTCCATTTCGAACGGATATAAGAGGAGAAATTACTACAATCCATGACATTCCAACTACAGAAAACAGTATCCCTACGCTCTGTCTGTCTCCGATTTTGTTAATAGGGAAATAAGCCGAATGCTATCGGAACAAATAATAAGGCCAAGTAGAAGCCCATACAACACACCCGTCTTAGTGGTCCCGAAAAAGGGACAAAATGAAGACGGAAGCCCTAAGTTAAGATTAGTAATTGACTATAAAAAACTTAACGAGAATACCGTTCCAGATAGATATCCGATGCAGGATCCATCAGTGATCTTAGCAAATTTAGGGAAGGCAAAAGTATTTTCAACAATCGACTTAGAGTCCGGTTTTCATCAAATCTTGATGAAAGACTCCGACATTGAAAAAACGTCATTTTCCATAAATAATGGGAAGTACGAATTTTTAAGAATGCCATTTGGTCTCCTCGAATTTTTCAGAGAGCTATGGACGACATATTAAGGGAACAAGTCGGGAAAATTTGTCACGTCTATATGGACGATATAATTATATTCTCCGACTCAATTAAACAGCATTACCAAGACTTGCTGAAAATAATAAATATTTTATTCAAAGCAAACATGAAAGTTTCTCTAGAAAAATCCAAATTCTTCATGAAAGAAACCAGTTTCTTAGGGTACGTAGTATCCTACAATATCATTTAAACAGACCCCGAAAAAATTTCAACAATACTTAAATATCCGCAACCTAAAAATATTAAAGAACTCAGAAGCTTCCTTGGATTAACAGGTTATTATAGAAAGTTTGTAAAAAACTACGCACTAATAGCGAAAACTCATACCAAATATTTAGGAGGGGACAATGGTAAAATATCCAAAACAATGTCTAAAAAAACTTTTACGCTGATAAAAAAATATTTTTAACTTGCATTGACGCATACTCCAAATTTTTAGTAGTAAAAGAAATTGAGAATAAATTAAATATTGAAAACAAGGTCTTAGAAATTTTACAACAATACCCACTGGCCAAAACACTTATGACGGACAACGAGCCAAGTTTCACTTCGGCACAATTTAGAGCATTTATAAATAGATGCGGACTTACAATACATTACGCTGACCCTAGACATAGTTATTCGAACGGATAAATTAAAGACGAATTTAATCTTACTGACCACTCAGAAATAATTATTAGATCTGCCCAAAGGTATAACCAAAGCATTCATTCTGTAACAAATGAAAAACCAATAGACATTCTATACAATAAAATAAAACATGAAAAAGTCCCTGAAATACTTAAGGTAGCGCAATCAAAAATGCTTAAATCACATAACCAAAACAAAAAAGGAAAAGAATATCATGGAGGACAAATAATATATGAAAAAAAGTACGGGGAACGAAATAAATTAAAACCAAGATAGAAAAAACAGGTAGTTAAAGAAAACAAAGCTAATAAAGTAATAATAAATAATAGAAATAGAATTATCCACTAAGACAATATTAAATATTAAAATATTTTTAACTTACAGATAATGAATACCATAATATATATAGTTTTGATAGTCGATCACAGTTCTAATGGATATTTCCGAATTTAAAATTGCACTACCCAAAGAAATATTTGTAATTTATATTCGGTATCCAGTCATTAAAAATCGATGCGATACATATTTCGCCAGGGCTATCTCTCAAAATGATGGCAACCCCTAACACTTATTGTAATATCAATAGTTGTAGTATATATAATTTTATTGTCAATCTTTAAAATCAAAAAATATCTGTTAGTCATCAAACCACGGCTAAAAAATATTATAAAAAATAACAATATTCAAAATAATTCCCAAGAAGAAAATGTTGTAGCAGATTTAGCAGCTCAACTAAACGCTATCTCACCAACGTCATTTGAATCGGGACGCTTCAATTTAGAGGGGGGAGTGTTATCCAAACCATGAATATTCTAAGCTTATGAGTTTCATAAACAAATTTTCAATCGTAGCAACCGCTGAAAAATATAAGCTTCGCTAGCAAAATCTGCCCTCACTCAAACCGGCCACATTCGGGCTATTATAAACAAATGACCCTTTCCAATCTTAGCAACCGCTGGAAATTCTAGCTTCGTTAACAGAATCTCCCCTCACTCAAACCGAGCCCTGTGAGAACCACATCCGGCCTAAGTTAAAAAAAGTTAAATCTAAGTGACTTGTGAAAGTGAATTGAATAAAATAAAAGGTAAACATCAAAATAAAAATAAAAAATTAATTTTTTTATAAAAAATTATCAACAAATAAATTTAATTTGTATGTATTTACATTGTACACAGTTGCAATTGCTCGGCAAAGACAACTGCTTTTAAAAAAAGCTATTCGCTATACCCCTTACTCGTGTTGTGCAAACATTCAGACTTTAATATACATAATACTATTTAATAATGTATGTGTTTAGCCAATATAAGTATGTATGTTTAATATTTCTAGTCAATTTATTGCACTCAGAAACATAAACATAAACACAGCTGCTGGTCCAGGACAAAAGCTACCTGCGCTAAAGCAGCGCTGGTGCTGATGCTGAGTAACGGGTATCTAATAGTCGAGGCACTCGACTATAGCGTTCTCTCTTGTTTTTTTTGTTCAAATATATCACAAATACTTAGAAAAAAATATTCTTTTTCTGAAACGATAGTATCGATGGTGGTCCAGAACCATCGATGTTTGCTAAATTTTTCGACCATCGATACTATCGATAGTACCATCGATTTTTTTACCAACCCTATTACCGGGGGCGCCTTTCACATCTTCTTCCTAGCATTCCTTTTTCTGCTATCCATAGTCCATAGGCACGCACCACTACAGCCTTAAACATCTCGATTTGTTTTTTTTTTTTTCCATGAATCACCGTCAGATCCATCAAGCATGGCCCCCCGCCAGCGCAGTGTCTAAGCATTTTAAAGCAGACTTACTCGAGGTACGCAGTCCTACCGATGCCGAGTCTGCCGGGGAATCCATCCTTTGAAAAGGTGTCAAAGGTTCCAAAAGCTGAGCGCGGAGAAGTACTTATTTATAAGCGGTGCTTATAAATAGGTACTGCGCGAATTGCCTCGCCGATGAGCATTCGCAAGGGAGCTGTCGTAGCAATGACCGGTGCAAGATTTGCAACCGGAGTTACCACACGCTGCTCCATATGACAGAGCCTCCCAGCGCACAGGTCTCCTCTCAGCAGCGTTCGCGCCGGCGAGATCCGCCATCCTGCCAAATGTTCGCCCCTCCAATGCGCTTTAGATTCTCCGCTTCTCGACAGCGCGCGCGCCGGCAAGTTCCGCCAACTCGCAGAGCGCTCGCCTCTCCGCCGCGCTCAGCCTCCTCGACATCGGGTCCAACGCTCTCTATTCGCAAGTCATCCAACCAGGATTCCATCTGGTCGACGGGCGACTACCTGTGGCCCAGAAGACGGCGTTCGGATGGATCCTTTCCGGCGCCTACAGACAGTTATAGAGTCTCTCCAGATAATTCCGTTAAAACTCTAGCGACTGCAAGGGGGGCGCAGTGTTCAGGCCACGCCCTTAAAACCAATAACATAACAAATACTTAACTCGCGCCCCTGCGGCGACAGCGAATCGGGGAGCAGAGCGGTGAGCGCTTATGTAGTATAGATACTAGCAGGGTGCCCGCAGATTCGCTTGCGATGGATAACCCGAATATCCTACTTTTCTTCTGTAATAGGTTTGCAGTAGAACTATGTATTTTTGCATTTTAAATACTTTAAATGTATTTGTAGTTTCGGCTGAAACTTTAATTAACCCTCATCCACTACCCGGAGGTAGAAGATACGGCGTGTTTTTTTAACGTGGTTTCCCCTAAATAGGCCTAGTCCACAATATAAGTACAAATATTTTCAAAAGTTATTTCAAAACCTCTCTGTAAACAACATTTTTTGTTTGGCCATCAGGAGATAGGATGATTAAGCTCTTTGCTGAGCTAACTCTTGAACAGGCCACATAAAATTGACCATGGGAAAAACAATCGTCCCTAAGATCTAATCCAGCTACTTTCAAAGTCTGCCCTTGTGACTTATTTATTGTAATGGCAAAACAGACCTTTACAGGAAACTGTACACGTTTAAACTGAAATGGTAAGTTGGATGACGTTAAGGGAATTCTTGGTATGAATAATGTCTCTCCTTTGGCACAGCCGGTAAAAATAACGGCTTCAATAACAAATTTGTGAAGAGCTTTCACTTGCAATCTCGTTCCATTGCATAACTTTGGGGGACTTAAGTTTCTTAGCAACATTATTGGTGTACCAACTTCAAGCATAAGAACGTGCAAAGGCAATCCTGCTGGATTCTGCATGTTAAGAAATTCAGAAGGATAATGCACAGCATCTTCTACCTCAGTAACAGTGTCAACTGATTTGTATGTAACTTCCTCACCGTTAAATGATTTTGAAAGATGATTATTTATTAAAGCAGCTCCGTCATTTCTTGAAGCTTATATTGCTCTTTCTGATAGCCAGTCCAATGACTTGTGAACGATATTTGAAATATCTGAAATTTTTGATGTAAGTTCTTCCAAAGTGTTAGCAACTGTAACTAAGCTTGAATAATCTCGATCTCCTATTTTAAGTAGTTTTTTGGGCAAAAACACCGGCCGTTCTATCACCTAGTAAGTGCACACGGATATTTTTCGTAAGAGCTAATTTTTTAATTTTAGACCACAAAATGGAAGATTTTATGCAAGATTTTATTTCATCGGCCCTTGTTCCACGGGGTACAACTGGGAGCGTTTGTCGAAAATCTTCAGCCAATAGAACAGTTATACCTCCCATTAATAAGTCATTGCCTCTTATATCCTTTAAAATTTGATCGAGAGCTTCAAATCCCCCTTTATGAGCCATAGTACATTCATCCCAAACAATGAGTTTACAATTTTTAAGAACGAAAGCAATGTTGGACTGTTTGGAAATGTTACAATAGGGTGTTTCCATATTTATTAAATCAAACGGAAGGTTAAATGCAGAATGGGCTGTCCGTCCTCCGGTTAATAGCGTAGCCGCTATTCCTTACGAAGCAACAGCCAAAGCAATTTTTTTGTCTTGTCTAACTTTTGACAATAGCAAATTTAAAAGAAACGTTTTCCCTGTGCCACCAGGAGCATCCAAGAAATACATTGCACCGTTTTCGGCTCTACCGCTTTCTAAGATCGTTTTAAAACAGTCTTTTTGTTTTGGAGTAAGAGAATTTTCATCATTGCTTACTTGAACTTCATTAATTTCGTAATTCATTTCTCTTAAGTAATCCCTGTTTTCCAAAACCTCTTGATCTGTGTTTACCTCGGGTAACCCATAACTTGATAGACAATTTCCACCGATGGACAATGTTAGATCTTCAAGGCAAATTAAACATTTATTGAAAACACTTTCCATCAGTCCGGGATCTATATCGCCATCTATTCTCCTTTGTATTCTGTACAATATATCTTCAGAAAGACTTTCCTTGTACTTATTCCAAAGACTCATGGCATCAGATAACTGGCAATGCGTTAACATTATTGCAAAAGGGTCGCGTAATTTATTTGGACACTGGCATAATGATGCTTCTGCCAACCAGTGCTTATCGTCTTCAAGTATCATACAAAAAACCATTAGCGGTTTTTAAAAATGAGAATGACGTTGGACCTTTAACTTTTTGAAATAAAAGTCTTAAGTAATAGCACTTACTATTTTTAGGATATATTCTATACACACGACCCAAAGTATCATCCTTTTTAACACCAGAAAAGTTTGGCACATCTAAACCCATTTTCCTTCTTTGAAACTTGTTCTTAGCCCATATGTAATAAAAAGGCACCTCAACATAAAGAAGTGTTTTGGCAAAAGAGTCAGTTTTGCAGAGATCGTTAGTGTTGTCTGTGGCGGATTAGCTAACTAAGTGATTTGGATTATTAGGGTCAAAGTATATCCGTTGTCCATTTTCCAAACGAACATTTAATTGAAAAATAGGTGGATATCTTTCATGTATTGGAAATGCTAGAATCCTCCATACCGCCTCAGAACTACTTATATACCGACCACTTTGATACATATGAATTTCATCTTTAGGGCTCTCCACTGAAACTGTTGCTTGGTCACTGCCCTTGCTAACATATTTACATACATATTTAATGGACTTTACTAAGCTGCAATGCTCTACATTTATATGAGCTTCAAAAGTCCTTAAAAGTACAGAATTGTATGACACAACCCAACGATTGTCAACAGTTTTACCGTTAATTTAAACAGTAAGACCTCCATCACTTAGCGCTCCTCGCCGATATTGGGGATAACCATCTATTCCTGTAATAGTTTCCTTAAGATACTGTCTAGTGAATTTTGTTGTACATTTTCCATCATTCATATTAATATAATAATAATATTAATAATATAATATAATTAATATTCATTGTACCGCACGTTCAATGAATCATGTTAGCCTTAACGATCTCATATAGCAAGGGATCCTGTTGTAAATCAGGAATTTCAGCACTAATGTAAGAATCAATTTGTTTGACCATAATTTTAGTCTTTAACCAAATAAGTATGTGGACATGGGGCAGACCATGTATTTGCCATTCAATAGAATACATAAAACACTGTACTTCACCAAACAACTGTTTTTACTCTTAAATGAAAGACTCGAGATATCAGGTCATGATATCTGGAAACAACTCATTCGTTATTTCCTCCCACTTAGGGTTACAGGTAAATGTTATAAAAAGATCAGGTCGGCCATAATGTCGAACATAAGTCATAGCATCCTGGGTCTTTTCATGCATATATCGAGGAGAGCCTGTAAAAGTAAAAGGTAAAATCACCATCTGACCAAGTTGAGTCACATAATCAACCAAAAGTTGATTAAACAGAGCTATATAATAATGCAAGTGATTGACTTCAGTCTCCCTAAGCAATATTCGATAACTGTAAAAGCTTAATGCAGATACAGTCTACTTTAGATCATTTTTTATTAACGGATCACGTTGGGGGATTTTTATGGCATATCCATCATCTCCGTGGCAAAAAATTAATGAATATTGTAGACAGTCATAATATCGATGAAGTTCACTGATTCTTTTAAGTTTGCTATTATGACTCTCAATTACAATGTCCCGACTTTGAAATTGTTGATCAACTAATACCCAAGCCACTTCATTTGTTTGAGGTTCATTATATCAGCGTTAATGACCATTTTGAAGTCTTTGCAATCTTTTGAAACTTTATTAAGAGCAGTTTTAAATTCTTTAATGTATGGATTGCATGTATGCTTCATAGACTGTAGAGATTTTATTAAGTCTTGTTTAACACCGGAGTTGTGCTTACACCTTAAGTTCACCTCACAATCATCTTTACCAATGAAATATATCCGAAGAAATTGCGCAATTGTTTGAGAACCTATTTTACTTTCTGGATTTGACATATAAGATAGATTATATATAAGATAGATTATATGTCAAATCCAGAAAGTAAAATAGGTGCAATGAATAACAAATGTAAATATTGTGGTGCTTTGAAATGGAAAGGTGAGGTCAATGGCATGTGCTGTAAAGAGGGTAAAGTTCAACTTCCTCCGTTAATCGTAATTTAATGCTGCATATTCAGTTACCCATTTCGAACATGACTTATTTTTTGTCCGAGTTTTTTTTATTATTGTCTGTTCCATGAACAGAGGTAAATTTTTCTTTTCCCATCTTTATCTGCTTTGCTCTGGTATATTTGGAAAAACGTTTTCGCCTTTTTCTGGTATTTGGTTCAATAGGCGGAGTATGTGCAGAAAACGACAATTAATCAGGCATAGTTTCAAAAGGTAAGTAAACATCGTAATGGCCACTAACTGGATTACCGTTAAAGCGCAGCCTTTTTAAAGTGCTACCTACAGTTCCTGAGTTTGACCTACAAATCCCATCTTGAAATACTTCGATATTAATAGGATAAAACAAGAGAGAACGCTATAGTCGAGTGCCTCGACTATTAGATACCCGTTACTCAGCTAAACAACTTTATATAAATATGCCTTCTCGTATGTTTTTCGCCGCTCGAATCATCTACCCCAAGACATTGGTACCACGGGCCATGAATGGCGGAAATGCAGGCGCTAGCCAGGCTTAAGCGTTTAATGGGTTTTTGGGCGTTAGAGTGGGAGTGGCAAACTTTTATTAGGCCAATCGATAGGTATTGACGAAACAAATACATATCAATTAAAATTTTATAATAGCATCAAAACTGTGGCCACAGCTTGTGGCTTGTGGGCGTCAGAGGGGGCGTGGCACCATTTTGAAACAAACTTGCGCTGCGTAGGAACTCCTAAAATCTACATGCAAAATGCCAATCTTCTCAGCGTGCATACGGACAGACAGACGGACAGACAAACGGACAGACAGACGGACAGACAGACGGGCAGACGGACATGGTTAGATCGACTCGGCTAGTGATCCTGAACAAGAATATGTATACTTTATAGGGTCGGAAACGCTTCGTTCTACCTGTTACATACTTTTGCACGAATACAATATACCCTTATACTCTACGAAAAACGGGTATAATTATCACATAAAAACACAACTCGCGGCAAATTTTCTTGATACGACTCTGAACAAATTGGAAGTTTCCCCGTTAACTTCTTCTTTTGCGCACTTGCTACACTCTTTCGTCTCTCTCTTTCTACTGCGATCTTCCGCTCTTATGTTTCCTAACAGCGCGTGGCAAAAAACTGCAAAAAAAAACAATTTCGACGTTTGAAGATATTTTTGGATAAATTGTAATTTTAGAACGGGCGTTAAAAAAAGAAAAAAGCCTTAAATCTAAGCGGTCAAATTTTTTAAACATTTATAGTGTCTTAAACTATTTTTGGGCGAAAACTCGAATTCGATTGGTTAAACGGCTTAGCGTCCAGAATTTTTGAAAGGAAAAGTTACCTTTATTCCAATTGGAAGCGATTGGGGCCACATGGAGAGCCCCAATACATCTTAGCAAATCAGTTTAAAGTTATTAAAATGTAATAAAAATGCATATTAATATTGTTAACCAGTGGATTTGGCTTTGCGTGCGTTCCCAGTTTTCTTACTGATAGCTTTATACAATTCAGATGAATGAATTCCCTTGGTTGATCGAATACGTCTGTGTATTTCTGTGTGGGCTTTTGCATATGTATATTTCATTCTTATGAGTGTATTTGTTTTTGAACATATTCAAGAAATTACTATTTGGTATTGGGTTTGCGAAAATATTTGCAATCATAAAGCAGAGTCAGTGGGTGGAAAAGAGATGGAGATATATATATGCAAGCGTATCTGGATAAGACGGCTGTTACGAACTGTTTTTTTGTTCTTTGGCAGTGCCGCTAGCTCAGTCTTCTCTCCGGGCGGATTCCCCCTAATGCCACAGCCCGCAACATAAACGTCGATGGCTACACTGTCTCACATCACAAAATAATCGCTTATCACTAACAAGCAAAACAAACAAAATGAAAGCAGCGTAAATAATTATAAATGACGGGAAAATGTTTTGGTGGCTATTGTTGACCCAGCCAAGCACGCCCACCCAACCAAAGAAGCCCCGGAGGTTTTTCAGGGATATCACCCATATTCCAGTTGGTCCAAGTCACTCCTCGCGACAACGACAGCTCCATCTCCCCCACAACAACAACTCACTCGCACATTTCAGTTTCTACATATGTACATTTAATATCCACAGTAAGTACCTATGCTATACATTGCTATAATGGCTCTCCTATAAACTAATTTATCCTTTCTTAGCCTTTACGACCAAACTTGGCCACCGTCTTCAAATTTACGCGGTCAAAGCAGAAGATTACCTTTCCTTGGCAAAGGCTACAGGCGCCGCGGAAATTAAAAAAGAAGGGACAGGCCAAACGGGAAGTAATATGCGCTGTAAACGATCCTGCCGAAAACTAATAAACGCGACCCTTTTTTACAGGCAACAACGAGGACATCTGAGGTTTTTGGGTCTAAGTCCGGATAAATTCACAGGTCAACACGGTAAGTATAAATTAAGTAATGTGCACATTTAATTAACATTAATGATTTTCAGCCACTTCTGGGCTAGGCTCCGGGCAACATATGCCCCGGCCGAAGAGTACTCTGCCGGAGGCCAACAGCAATAAGGGCCTGGAACACCACGATGAAACGGTCACAAAGGCGAGAATGATGGCGGTGCCTCTCAACGCCGCGCGCATTGGCAGCCTGACGACACCAAAACAAGTGGGTCTTTATAGCCCAGAACGGACTCACCGGGGAATGTTGGATGGCGTTGGCTGCGTCCGAAGAAGGCGAGTGGTGCTTGTCCAGATCTCGTAGCTGGGTCGAACGATGGTGGGTACGCCAATCTCCAAGGTAAATCTCAAAATTAATCTCCAAATTAATTCTCCCGGGGCCCTTTGTGTTGATACCCCAGTTGCCCTACGGATAATTATTTGTGAATAAATTAAACTAATAAGCCTAACACGCGCCACCGAAACCATCGCTCTATCATCCTAACCTAACCTAACCTTCTTTGGCAGTGCCGCTAGCTCAGTCTTCTCTCCGGGCGGATTCCCCCTAATGCCACAGCCCGCAACATAAACGTCGATGGCTACACTGTCTCACATCACAAAATAATCGCTTATCACTAACAAGCAAAACAAACAAAATGAAAGCAGCGTAAATAATTATAAATGACGGGAAAATGTTTTGGTGGCTATTGTTGACCCAGCCAAGCACGCCCACCCAACCAAAGAAGCCCCGGAGGTTTTTCAGGGATATCACCCATATTCCAGTTGGTCCAAGTCACTCCTCGCGACAACGACAGCTCCATCTCCCCCACAACAACAACTCACTCGCACATTTCAGTTTCTACATATGTACATTTAATATCCACAGTAAGTACCTATGCTATACATTGCTATAATGGCTCTCCTATAAACTAATTTATCCTTTCTTAGCCTTTACGACCAAACTTGGCCACCGTCTTCAAATTTACGCGGTCAAAGCAGAAGATTACCTTTCCTTGGCAAAGGCTACAGGCGCCGCGGAAATTAAAAAAGAAGGGACAGGCCAAACGGGAAGTAATATGCGCTGTAAACGATCCTGCCGAAAACTAATAAACGCGACCCTTTTTTACAGGCAACAACGAGGACATCTGAGGTTTTTGGGTCTAAGTCCGGATAAATTCACAGGTCAACACGGTAAGTATAAATTAAGTAATGTGCACATTTAATTAACATTAATGATTTTCAGCCACTTCTGGGCTAGGCTCCGGGCAACATATGCCCCGGCCGAAGAGTACTCTGCCGGAGGCCAACAGCAATAAGGGCCTGGAACACCACGATGAAACGGTCACAAAGGCGAGAATGATGGCGGTGCCTCTCAACGCCGCGCGCATTGGCAGCCTGACGACACCAAAACAAGTGGGTCTTTATAGCCCAGAACGGACTCACCGGGGAATGTTGGATGGCGTTGGCTGCGTCCGAAGAAGGCGAGTGGTGCTTGTCCAGATCTCGTAGCTGGGTCGAACGATGGTGGGTACGCCAATCTCCAAGGTAAATCTCAAAATTAATCTCCAAATTAATTCTCCCGGGGCCCTTTGTGTTGATACCCCAGTTGCCCTACGGATAATTATTTGTGAATAAATTAAACTAATAAGCCTAACACGCGCCACCGAAACCATCGCTCTATCATCCTAACCTATCGATAGAGTCCATCCCATTATCGACTCCAACTGCAACACCAATCAAAGATTTCGAGATTCGCTACCCGGAGTCTCAGCAGAACGACGAAATAATTGGTAGCTTTGGAGATACGGTAGGAATCAACACGGCACTGATAACATCCTGCAGTTGGAACGGCGCCTAACGCGGGGCCCCCGCATGACGGGAAGTATTCCTGATTTTGTCGTATGCTTGTATACTCTTTGTGTCCTTCTTTCAGATCAAAGGCGGATGTTCTAGCGTGGTGCACTCCGAGACTGCGGCCTTGGAGGTCCTCCAGCAAGTATGCATTGTTGCCGACGGATTTGACGACCCTGGCCTTCAGAAACTTGCGAGCGAACTTCGCATTGAAAGATTTGCTGAAGTCACTCAGCATGAAGTTGCGGCAGAAGACTTCTTGACCCGGGTTGGTGAGTAGCGTACGGGCTCGCTTATCGTAGCGATGCCGGCTCATCTCGTTTGCACCCTCTAGTTGCTTCTGAACCTTGTCATGGATTACCCGAAGCTTGTCCTGGGTCTGCATTCCCGCCATCTCGTAGTTGCACAGAGACCTGAGTTGTCTGGCTAGCTTGTAGCTGAAACCGTTGAGGAACATGTCATGGCGGAATACGGTGAAGAACGGCGCTTCTCCTGTGGCTGAGTGGACAGTGTTCCGGATGGCTACCTCAATCTCGGGCAGATGTGCATCCCATTCACGGTGATCTCCGTCCAAGAAGCTGCGAATTGCTGCCAAGAGACTACGGTTAACTCTTTCCGCTGCATTGCTCTGGGGTGAGTATATTGGAGTCTTGATGTGCTGGATACCGAAGCCATCCGTCATCTCCTCAAACGCCTTGGATGTGAACTGCTTTCCATTATCCGAATGTATTATTTCAGGCACCACGTATTATTTCAGGCTTTGGGCTCCTTGCACACCTCGCAGGCCCGAACGTATTTACGAACCTGTGTCGTCATCCCCGGCCAATAGAACTGGCGTCGCAGGGTCTTCCATGTTTTCGCCTTTCCACCATGGCCAGCCTTGGGGTCCGACTGGGCACGCTCTATCAAGCTGTGCGTCAGGCTCTGTGGTATCCAAAGCTTCTACTCGGATCCTTCCAGTTCGTCGTCCAGATTCGGAGTCCCCATGCGCTCGAAGATCAGTCCGCTGTCCACCTTTAGGTCCGGTAAGTGCTTCCTGTTGGCCTCCACGTCTTGCACTAACTCCAAGTAATTCTCTCCAGCAAATTCGGTCGTCTCGAATCCCAGTAGTTCAGTTGGATCAACGAGGACTTCGTCAATGCAGTGGGATAGCGTATCGGCAACTACGTTCTCGCTGCCTTTACGATGCTCAATGCTGAAATCATAACCCTGAAGCTGGAGAGACCACCTCGCGAGACGTCCTGACAGATCATTCATCGTCAAAAACCGTTTCAGGCTGGCGTGATCGGTTATACATGTGAACGGCATCCCTTCCACATACGGTCTCAACTTCCGAATGGTGCTTGTTCATCTTGGCTGAGAAGAACGCGATGGGTTGCTCGTCCCCGTCCTGGTTCCGCTGAAACAATACTGCGCCGACGCCAACGTGAGATGCGTCGCACTGGATAAAAAAATGTTTCTTGAAGTCCTCATGAACCAGGACCGGCGCGCTCGTCAAGGACAGCTTTAGATCATCGACTGCTTGTGTGGCGCTGGGATTCAATGAAAACCTGGCGTTTCCAGTATTCCTCAAGGCCTCGGAGAGCGGTTCAGCCAGCGTGCCGAAGTTCTTAACGAACCGTCGATACCATCCAGCCGTGCCGAGGAAGGCTCGAACTTCCTTCATGGATTTCGAGTAAGGAATCTTCTGAATTGCTGAAACCCGTCCAGGATCCATCCGCAGGAGACATCCTCCGACTATAAACCCCAGGTAAGTCAGAGACTTGAAGCAAAACTTCGACTTTTTTAACCCTATTGTCAAACCGGCTGCTCTCAGACTTTGGGCTACGCGCAGCAAGTACCTCAAGTGCGTCTGAAAATCTGGAGCGAGGATTAGCAGATCATCCAGGTATACGAAGACGTTGGATCTGAGCTTCGCTGGTATCACCCGATCCATAAGACGCACCAAGCGTTGCGCCGCGTTGCACAGCCCAAATGGCATCATTCGAAACTGGTACAACGGTCTGCCTGGAACCGTGAACGCCGTGTACTCCTTGCTCCTGTCCTCCAGTTCGATCTGCCAAAATGCAAACTTGAGGTCTACGCTGGAGATGTAATGCGTCTGATCTATCCTGGAGAGGATCCCATCAATACTAGGCAGAGGACGCGCATCCTTAACAGTCAGTTCGTTCAGCTTACGGGCATCCAGAAAGAACCGGTCTTTCCCTGGCTTCGACACCACCGTTGTGCGGTTGCTCCAAGGGCTTTTGCTCTCTTCGATGACACCCAGTTTCAGCATCTTATCTATTTCATCCTCGACTACTCTCTGTTTCGCCGGAGACATCGGATATGGACGATCTTTGAACACCCGGGCTCCCTCTATCAACTCAATGCCTTTCCAAGCTGGTGGTTCCGAGGCCATCCCGTTCAAAGGTAAGAAATTCCTCCTTGACCTTTTCTAATACCCCCTTTTACTCCGCAGAAAGACTCCAGGATTCGGATTCCTCCCTTATCTCGTCCTCATCCTCCTGTTCGGCGTAGTGCTCCATCTGGCTGGCATGGATTTCATCAGCTGCCTTGATGGCTTTCGGCACCGGGTTTCCTACGACGGCTGGAGCCAGTCCGAACGCCCGCCAGAAGTCGACTCCGAAGTAAGCTGTTTGTTCCAGGTATGTGTAAAGGTAGGACGTGACCATCTTACTCACGGCTTTATATTTCACAGGCAGCTCCGCGCGACTAATAATTGAACGAACCTCGCCAGAAGCCGTCCGGACTACTGAGAAATACGGTTGAGCAGTCACCCCCAGTGTTTCCACGAGCTCTCGGCAACCTTTGCCCAGCACGCTTACACTGGTCCGCGTGTCCAACAAGCCAGTGAGCAGCTGGCCCATGACCTCCACGTCGGCAAAGGGTCTAGGATCGCCGGAATCGATGCGCTTCACGGCGGCCACCACCTCTCGTCGCCGGAATCTCCTTATCCTGAAGCGTTCCCTTGCCTTCTGGACTCTCCGTGAGACCATACGCATGCCACTCAGCTGATGTTCTGCAAAAATCCTATTTCGCGCCCCCTTATATCGCCGTAGCCGTTCCTCCGCCGGTAGGTATATTAATGAACACTTATTCCTAACAGATTTGCTATATACGTTATTATTGTTATCTATTTTAGGAACTACCTCGTGGGATTCCAACCTGGGCAAGTCCCTCCCACGTTTTGACTGCCCAGTCGGCCGTTTTCCGCACACTCAGGGCATTTTAGAGTGATTGTGTCCGGTCTGCCGCACTTAAAAGAAAACCTTTTCCACTCCGCGGGCTGGCAGTCTCGGAATCCGTGCTCCGCGGCACCGCAATTCCAACAGCCTGGCTTGAATGGATTTCTCGGCCTTCCACAAAGCTTGTCCACTTCGAAGATTTGCTGCTCGTCGACTTCGTTCGGTATGCACGCCTCGCTGACCCGCAGCTTGTTCAACTGCCCGTAAGCAGCACGCCCTCGAGGGCTCGCTTCGACGCACTTCTCCCGAAGTTCGTCTACCGTGAGTATATCCATCGCGTAGACACACCTTGCTATACCATCCCTCAAGCCTTTCTTAACCACCTTCACCAACTGCCGCTCTGGCATTGTTTTTTTTTAGGCGGGAGATTAGTTGCTGCATTGCATGGATGTAATCATCCACGCCTTCACCCGGCTGCTGTTCACGCTGTAGTAGCTCGTGCATCTTTTCGTGTTCCGTCTGGTGTCCACGGAACCGATCCATCAAAGCCCTGCGCAGCTGACCCCAAGTGTCCACTCTGGATTGGCAGACATGTACCCAGTACCACTCCTTTGCTCTGCCCGATAGGAGGGCGTGAAAGTTTCGCAAAACTTCATTCCACGGACACTGGTGTTGACGCTACAGGAACTCCAGATGGAACACGAAATCGTCGACGGAATTACGGTCGTCCTCGCCGTCGAAGGAAACATTCCAGCGGTCCACTCGGATATATCAGTTCCCGTTGCCTGCTCTCGAGTTGGCGTAAAGCCGCGGTACGCCATTGCCGTCCGTGGCGATCGTACTCCGGTTCTTGGCTCAGGCTGCTGTCGATTCCCGGAGACTCGTTCACCGGTGGCCGAGGTCGCTGCTAAGGCTGCAGCTCCGGAGGCCTTCGGATGCCTCTGGCCGTCTTCTGCCGCTGTTGGACTTCTCCCGCTGGACCATTTGCGATGGCTTCTGGACGCGTCGACCTGGGCACCATCGATCCTTGGCGATTCTCGCTCTCCTGTAGCTGCTGCGGTCTGCTCTCGGCTGGCCTAAGGACGTCGTTCAGCAACTTCATCATGTCCATGAAGCCGTTTCGGATTTCCTCCCTCAACGTCTGGCTAACTCCCGACTCCTGGGACGCGCGATAGGTCTGGGCCGCTTGTGCCAGAGCGGCATTTTCCGCCGACTCAGCTGCTGAATCTCGTTCCAGGCCCTCCTCTTGAGGATTCTTCTGTTCCGGAATCAGCAATTTATCCTGCGCCTCGACGATCGCCCGGAAATCGAGGGTTCTGGGCGACCGATGCTGTGCGAGATCCGCCGGTTGATCCCTAATCCGATCCACTGGACCATCGCCTATTGGCGTTCTGGGTAAACCCCCAGCCAGAGATACCCGCAGGAGCCCTGCAGCACCTTCTACAATGACTCAAACTTCCATAATCACAAATCACGCACCACCAATACAAAATTTCCTATTTATCTTTTCAGTTTTTTTAACATGGGGAGATGGAACTGACCCTCGCCGGTGGACTTCCGACCTAACTCGTCCTGCTCTTTCTCCAAACCCATATTTCCCGTCACCTCCTAGCCGTTCGTCAACTGAACTGGCTATCACTCGTGGTGATAGCCCCCAGTTAAGGACTTTGGCTGGTTTCTACTCCTGCTGGCTTTTCCTTCCCATCGGCATTTTCTATTTTACATCGGGGAAACCTTGCAGCGCGTTGCCCGGTCTAAGTCCGGATAAATTCACAGGTCAACACGGTAAGTATAAATTAAGTAATGTGCACATTTTATTAACATTAATGATTTTCAGCCACTTCTGGGCTAGGCTCCGGGCAAGATATGCCCCGGCCGAAGAGTACTCTGCCGGAGGCCAACAGCAATAAGGCCTGGAACACCACGATGGAACGGTGGCAAAGGCGAGAATGATGGCGGTGCCTCTCAACGCCTCGCGCATTGGCAGCCTGACGACCCCAAAACGAGTGGGTCTTTATAGCCCGGAACGGACTCACCGGGGAATGTTGGATGGCGTTGGCTGCGTCCGAAGAAGGCGAGTGGTGCTTGTCTAGATCTCGTAGCTGGGTCGAACGATGGTGGGTACGCCAATCTCCAAGGTAAATCTCAAAATTAATCTCCAAATTAATTCTCCCGGGGCCCTTTGTGTTGATACCCCAGTTGCCCTACGGATAATTATTTGTGAATAAATTAAACTAATAAGCCTAACACGCTAATTACACTCACTTTATTTTTGATTTCGGCACAAACACTTATTAACTCCCACTCCGTCTAGCTTTCTGGACAATATGGCTGCGACTATCCCAATATCTGCCCTATCATTGCTATATCGCCATATTCCCTTGCCTCTCTTGAAACTGGGTCATCGGACATATTCAAGGCCAAAGAAAAGTAATCAGTGAGCGAACCGGGAATATTTCAAATGGCCAGATCGTCCGCCAGATTCCCGAAAGGAAGGTGCCACCGAAACCATCGCTCTATCATCCTAACCTATCGATAGAGTCCATCCCATTATCGACTCCAACTGCAACACGGCTACTTTTTAATCGGGTATTATAAATAGTAAAAAGTTAAAAATTAAAGCCATCATATTTTTTAAACATTTATTATGCTTTTAACTATTTTTTAGCGAAAACACGTATCGATTGGTTTAACGGTTTAGCGTACAGGATTTCATTCATCTTCTACCTCAGTAACAGTGTCAACTGATTTGTATGTAACTTCCTCACCGTTAAATGATTTTGAAAAATGATTATTTATTAAAGCAGCTCTGTCATTCAATGACTTGTAAACGATATTTGAAATATCTGGAATTTTTGATGTAAGTTCTTCCAAAGTGTTAGCAACTGTAACTAAGCTTGATGAAATTATTATTTTTCCATCAACAGTTGGATAATCTCCATCTCCTATTTTAAGTAGTTTTTTGGGCAAAAACACCGGCCGTTCTATCACCTAGTAAGTGCACACGGATATTTTTCGTAAGAGCTAATTTTTTAATTTTAGACCACAAAATGGAAGATTTTATGCAAGATTTTATTTCATCGGCCCTTGTTCCACGGGGTACAACTGGGAGCGTTTGTCGAAAATCTTCAGCCAATAGAACAGTTATACCTCCCATTAATAAGTCATTGCCTCTTATATCCTTTAAAATTTGATCGAGAGCTTCAAATCCCCCTTTATGAGCCATAGTACATTCATCCCAAACAATGAGTTTACAATTTTTAAGAACGAAAGCAATGTTGGACTGTTTGGAAATGTTACAATAGGGTGTTTCCATATTTATTAAATCAAACGGAAGGTTAAATGCAGAATGGGCTGTCCGTCCTCCGGTTAATAGCGTAGCCGCTATTCCTTACGAAGCAACAGCCAAAGCCATTTTTTTGTCTTGTCTAACTTTTGACAATAGCAAATTTAAAAGAGCACCAGGAGCATCCAAGAAATACATTGCACCTTTTTCGGCTCTAACGCTTTCTAAGATCGTTTTAAAACAGTCTTTTTGTTCTGGAGTAAGAGAATTTTCAACATTGCTTACTTGAACTTCATTAATTTCGTAATTCATTTCTCTTAAGTAATCCCTGTTTTCCAAAACCTCTTGATCTGTGTTTACCTCGGGAAACCCATAACTTGATAGACAATTTCCACCGATGGACAATGTTAGATCTTCAAGGCAAATTAAACATTTATTGAAAACACTTTCCATCAGTCCGGGATCTATATCGCCATCTATTCTCCTTTGTATTCTGTACAATATATCTTCAGAAAGACTTTCCTTGTAGTTATTCCAAAGACTCATGGCATCAGATAACTGGCAATGCGTTAACATTATTGCAAAAAGGTCGCGTAATTTATTTGGACACTGGCATAATGATGCTTCTGCCAACCAGTGCTTATCGTCTTCAAGTATCATACAAAAAACCATTAGCGGTTTTTAAAAATGAGAATGACGTTGGACCTTTAACTTTTTGAAATAAAAGTCTTAAGTAATAGCACTTACTATTTTTAGGATATATTGTATACACACGACCCAAAGTATCATCCTTTTTAACACCAGAAAAGTTTGGCACATCTAAACCCATTTTCCTTCTTTGAAACTTGTTCTTAGCCCATATGCAATAAAAAGGCACCTCAACATAAAGAAGTGTTTTGGCAAAAGAGTCAGTTTTGCAGAGATCGTTAGTGTTGTCCGTGGCGGATTAGCTAACTAAGTGATTTGGATTATTAGGGTCAAAGTATATCCGTTGTCCATTTTCCAAACGAACATTTAATTGAAAAATAGGTGGATATCTTTCATGTATTGGAAATGCTAGAATCCTCCATACCGCCTCAGAACTACTTATATACCGACCACTTTGATACATATGAATTTCATCTTTAGGGCTCTCCACTGAAACTGTTGCTTGGTCACTGCCCTTGCTAACATATTTACATACATATTTAATGGACTTTACTAAGCTGCAATGCTCTACATTTATATGAGCTTCAAAAGTCCTTAAAAGTACAGAATTGTATGACACAACCCAACGATTGTCAACAGTTTTACCGTTAATTTAAACAGTAAGACCTCCATCACTTAGCGCTCCTCGCCGATATTGGGGATAACCATCTATTCCTGTAATAGTTTCCTTAAGATACTGTCTAGTGAATTTTGTTGTACATTTTCCATCATTCATATTAATATAATAATAATATTAATAATATAATATAATTAATATTCATTGTACCGCACGTTCAATGAATCATGTTAGCCTTAACGATCTCATATAGCAAGGGATCCTGTTGTAAATCAGGAATTTCAGCACTAATGTAAGAATCAATTTGTTTGACCATAATTTTAGTCTTTAACCAAATAAGTATGTGGACATGGGGCAGACCATGTATTTGCCATTCAATAGAATACATAAAACACTGTACTTCACCAAACAACTGTTTTTACTCTTAAATGAAAGACTCGAGATATCAGGTCATGATATCTGGAAACAACTCATTCGTTATTTCCTCCCACTTAGGGTTACAGGTAAATGTTATAAAAAGATCAGGTCGGCCATAATGTCGAACATAAGTCATAGCATCCTGGGTCTTTTCATGCATATATCGAGGAGAGCCTGTAAAAGTAGAAGGTAAAATCACCATCTGACCAAGTTGAGTCACATAATCAACCAAAAGTTGATTAAACAGAGCTATATAATAATGCAAGTGATTGACTTCAGTCTCCCTAAGCAATATTCGATAACTGTAAAAGCTTAATGCAGATACAGTCTACTTTAGATCATTTTTTATTAACGGATCACGTTGGGGGATTTTTATGGCATATCCATCATCTCCGTGGCAAAAAATTAATGGATATTGTAGACAGTCATAATATCGTTGAAGTTCACTGATTCTTTTAAGTTTGCTATTATGACTCTCAATTACAATGTCCCGACTTTGAAATTGTTTATCAACTAATACCCAAGCCACTTCATTTGTTTGAGGTTCATTATATCAGCGTTAATGACCATTTTGAAGTCTTTGCAATCTTTTGAAACTTTATTAAGAGCAGTTTTAAATTCTTTAATGTATGGATTGCATGTATGCTTCATAGACTGTAGAGATTTTATTAAGTCTTGTTTAACACCGGAGTTGTGCTTACACCTTAAGTTCACCTCACAATCATCTTTACCAATGAAATATATCCGAAGAAATTGCGCAATTGTTTGAGAACCTATTTTACTTTCTGGATTTGACATATAAGATAGATTATATATAAGATAGATTATATGTCAAATCCAGAAAGTAAAATAGGTGCAATGAATAACAAATGTAAATATTGTGGTGCTTTGAAATGGAAAGGTGAGGTCAATGGCATGTGCTGTAAAGAGGGTAAAGTTCAACTTCCTCCGTTAATCGTAATTTAATGCTGCATATTCAGTTACCCATTTCGAACATGACTTATTTTTTGTCCGAGTTTTTTTTATTATTGTCTGTTCCATGAACAGAGGTAAATTTTTCTTTTCCCATCTTTATCTGCTTTGCTCTGGTATATTTGGAAAAACGTTTTCGCCTTTTTCTGGTATTTGGTTCAATAGGCGGAGTATGTGCAGAAAACGACAATTAATCAGGCATAGTTTCAAAAGGTAAGTAAACATCGTAATGGCCACTAACTGGATTACCGTTAAAGCGCAGCCTTTTTAAAGTGCTACCTACAGTTCCTGAGTTTGACCTACAAATCCCATCTTGAAATACTTCGATATTAATAGGATAAAACAAGAGAGAACGCTATAGTCGAGTGCCTCGACTATTAGATACCCGCTAAACAACTTTATATAAATATGCCTTCTCGTATGTTTTTCGCCGCTCGAATCATCTACCCCAAGACATTGGTACCACGGGCCATGAATGGCGGAAATGTAGGCGCTAGCCAGGCTTAAGCGTTTAATGGGTTTTTGGGCGTTAGAGTGGGAGTGGCAAACTTTTATTAGGCCAATCGATAGGTATTGACGAAACAAATACATATCAATTAAAATTTTATAATAGCATCAAAACTGTGGCCACAGCTTGTGGCTTGTGGGTGTCAGAGGGGACGTGGCACCATTTTGAAACAAACTTGCGCTGCGTAGGAACTCCTAAAATCTACATGCAAACTGCCAATCTTCTAGCTTTTATAGTTTCCGAGATCTCAGCGTTCATACGGACAGACAGACAGACGGACAGTCAGACGGACAAACAGACGGACAGACAGACGGACAGACAGACGGACAGACAGACGGACAGACAGACGGACAGACAGACGGACAGACAGACGGACAGACAGACGGACAGACAGACGGGCAGACGGACATGGTTAGATCGACTCGGCTAGTGATCCTGAACAAGAATATGTATACTTTATAGGGTCGGAAACGCTTCGTTCTACCTGTTACATACTTTTGCACGGATACAATATACCCTTATACTCTACGAAAAACGGGTATAATTATCACATAAAAACACAACTCGCGGCAAATTTTCTTGATACGACTCTGAACAAATTGGAAGTTTCCCCGTTAACTTCTTCTTTTGCGCACTTGCTACACTCTTTCCTCTCTCTCTATCTACTGCGATCTTCCGCTCTTATGTTTCCTAACAGCGCGTGGCAAAAAACTGCAAAAAAAAACAATTTCGACGTTTGAAGATATTTTTGGATAAATTGTAATTTTAGAACGGGCGTTAAAAAAAGAAAAAAGCCTTAAATCTAAGCGGTCAAATTTTTTAAACATTTATAGTGTCTTAAACTATTTTTGGGCGAAAACTCGAATTCGATTGGTTATACGGCTTAGCGTCCAGAATTTTTGAAAGGAAAAGTTACCTTTATTCCAATTGGAAGCGATTGGGGCCACATGGAGAGCCCCAATACATCTTAGCAAATCAGTTTAAAGTTATTAGAGTGTAATAAAAATGCATATTAATATTGTTAACCAGTGGATTTGGCTTTGCGTGCGTTCCCAGTTTTCTTACTGATAGCTTTATACAATACAGATGAATGAATTCCCTTGGTTGATCGAATACGTCTGTGTATTTCTGTGTGGGCTTTTGCATATGTATATTTCATTCTTATGAGTGTATTTGTTTTTGAACATATTCAAGAAATTACTATTTGGTATTGGGTTTGCGAAAATATATGTAGTTATACCAACTTTATTTATTTTTTGCAATGGTATTTTGAAGAAAAAAATTACAATCATAAAGCACATAATTCATAATTACTTGCATATGTAGTTAGATCGAATGTCTTTGTAAAATCTGGATCTATGAGAATTGGATTGTTACCAATTAAAATTTATCTCAAATGCCTTATTGTAACTAGTATTTTTTATATTTATTTTAACTTCTTTCTTTAAGCAATATGGTGTTGTGTTAATAAATTGATATAATACAATTAATTAATAAATGGTCAATCTTCCAGTGAATAAATAATAATGCGCATTTTAGTTGTATGAACCGCACGCTCTCAACGCCAGAATTGAAGTGAACGAGAATATCAAGCAAGCTAAGCAACGACGAGATGACGAAGCAATGGAACGACGAGAAGAAGAAGCCCGATGGACCCGTTACTTCTAGTCCATTGGAATGTGCGCCTACTTCTCGTATATGCAAATATGAATGTATGCGTGCACAATTATCCATGTGACTTTTGCACAATTTTAACATGCAAATTCCAAAACGCCGCCTCAAAAGTTACATTGATTTTCACCTGAATTCTTGTCAAGAATTGAGGTGATAATCAATGTAATTTTTTAGGCTTTAATTTTAATTTGTTTCTTCATTTCATTTCTTTTCGATTTCAATTCTGGGGATACATTAGATCCAGCCTTTGCTGCAAGTGTTGGGGAAACCCAGTAAAACCCCAGTAGATCCATACAAAAATTAACATAAGTAAAAGCTTAGACAAATGAAATTAAACAAGAATATAAACTCTATTCAATTACTTAAGATTATTAGTAAATATGAAAATTGAAATTAATTACAAGGACTTCATGAGATTTATTTGAAAAATAAACAAGAATATGAATTTAATTCAATTACTTAAGACTTAGTAAATATAGAAATTCTCATTAATCAAAAAAAAAAAATCATGAAATCCATTTCATGTTTGGCTTCTAAAGGCGATGGATTTTCAGCAACAGTATTTTCAGCAGAAGTTCAAACGGTTTGTAGTTGGTTTATTCAGAAAGTCCCAGATGGCTTTTAAGTGGAGGAGGTGGGAAAGCCGGAGAAATGAAGGGCATCCAGGTCAAACGGGAAATATTCGGACCTTGGACCCTCATATGGCAAGGGCAACGAGGTCATGCGGTGAATTGGAGGACTTCGGACCCGCTTAAAGAAGACACACCGTGAATTAACGGTACCTCGATGGACCTTGGACCCGCGCCCAGCAAGGGCAACGAGGTCATACGGTGAATTGGCGGACTTCGGACTACCTAAAGAGGACGCACCGTGAACTAACGGTACGTCCATGGACCTTGGACCCGAGGGAAATAACGTTACCTACAGCGTCTATAAAAGGACGGCGCAAGCCCAGCACGGGAGAGTATGAGTGCGAGAATCAGACCGAGTGCGTGAACGCGGAATAAGTAAGTCATAACCGAAGTGTCCAAGGATCAAGATCGCAAAGTCGAGATGCCGAACGACGACAAGTCTACAAGGCTGAGGCTTCAACGCTGAGATCCAACGGTGCTTGGTCGTAGTCAAATCAAACTCAGGGAGTCCTTGCGCGGTGTCAGGCGACAAAGGTGGCTAGGCGATAAGGGAGAACTTTGTTCTATCTGCTAGGCCATACACTTTGCCGACAAAGTCCAGGCTGAACTCCGTAAGGCAGGCGATAAAGGTGGCTAGGCGACAATGCGAAACTTCGTTTCACCTGCTAGGCCATACACCTTGCCGGCTCCGGTAGGGAAGCTCGCATAACATCCAGGGTTTTGGTGGAGCCGTCCCGATCTCAGTCACCAGGAGCAACAAGCCGAAGCAACGCAGTAGCAGGCCAGGAGAGACGCAGCGGCACACCAGGAGCAGCGCAGCAGCGAGCCAGGAGCAACGCAGCAGCAGGCAGCGACAACGGGTAGCAAACCAATAGCAATAAGGCTATATTTAGAGAATCAATAAACCAACTCCAACCTAATCCTTTCTGGCGTTATCCTTTGGTCACGGGAAGTCACTCAATATAAATTTGGTGGAACGAACTCACAGCCTCTCTGAGCTAGCCGCACGTTTACGTAGCGAGCAGAAAATAAAGAAACAGGTCGTTACAGACCACTTAATTCTAGATTAATCTTCTTTACTAGTGATTTTAGACAAAGAGCTTCTCTTACACCTTCAAACAAGGCCATGTATTCTGCTTCAGTAAATGAAGCAGCAACCGATTTTTGCTTCATGGTTTTCCATGAAACCAAACAATTTTTAAACATTTTTAAAAGATACCCAGTGGTAATTCTTCTGTCAGTTTCATTTCCAGCCCAATCGAAATCTACATATCCTGTAAGAATATTATTGAAATTAGCTACTCTCTGAATCTAAGCTTGATATTAACAGTTCCCTTCAGAAATCTAAGAACCCTTTTAGGGCATTGCCATAGTTCCTTATAGTTGCTGTTTGTATATTTGCTTAGAATACTTATTAAAGTACTTAAGTCGGTCCGTCGGTACATTACAAAACCAATTAAATTTCTAGACGGTGGTGCATCAAATATTTCTTCTGATTGCAGAGCTGTATAGATTAACTTGCTTGGGAGGGGGTTACTAACTGAATTACAATTTTCCATATAATTCAATGATTCAATACATTTTTAATATATGCTGACTGACTAAGACAAATCTCTCCATCAGTTCTATCAATTTTTATGCCAATTTCACGTAAATCGGTCATTTGTAACTTGTCATAAAGGTAAGATTTAAAATTTGACATTGTATCAGATTTGTTTGTAATTGCAACATTACTACATCATCCACAAATAACAAGCTATATATTTCTCGAAATATCTCCCTTATCCAAAAAATAAATACACCGATCAGCTCCTAAGTTTTCAAACCCAACATCCTTCAACGCACTTTCAAAAACTTCCAACCAACATCTAGCAGCTTGCTTAAGACCATATATAGCTATATTAAGTTTACATACTTTATTCTCATAAGAGTGATTCAGGCCATTTGGAACGCTCATGTAGATTTCATCCTTTATAGTTCCGTTTAAGAAGGCAGTTTTACGTCCATATGATGAACCATTAAATCGTATTGATTTAAAAGTGCCAACAAAAATCTAAAACTGGAAATGGTGCAAATGTCTCATCGGAATCAGTCATATATTGTTGAGTGAAGCCCCACGCTACAAGTCTTGCTTTGTACTTTACTTAGTTCCCAAATTCATCTTGTTGTACTAAATACCCATCTGCAATCAACTATGTTTTTATTTTCTGCCTTATGCAGTAAGGACCAACTATTATTTTGAAAATGAGAATTAAGTTCATCTTGTATAGCTTTCTCCCAGAAAGATCTATCCTCACAAAACTAAATTTCATCAAAGGTATTAGGAATATCATTTAAGCATAATTGAGTATTCATAAGACATCTTTCTAAAAATGTATATGATAATTTGGGTTTAGTTTTAATTCTTTCACTGCGTCTGATTTTTTTTTCAGTTTTACTATCCTTTAATTTATCACCAGTTTCAACGACTGGATCGGCATTCTCTAAACATGTGGAATTTTCATCGAGTTGTTTACTTAACTCAGAATCAACAGATTCATTATTTTCTATCAAAAGAAAAAACAACTCTTCATTTTCTCTATTTAAAGATTAATTATTTTGATCAACTGTATTACTTTGAACCTCAGAATCCTCCCCATGTAAAACTCTTGATTTTAACATGTTTATTTCATCCACCAACATCTCTGCTGTCATAAATTTTCTCGATTCCTCATTCCACAATTTATAACCATTTGGTTCATATCCAACAACTATAGCTTTAATTGACTTTCCGTCAAATGTTGGGTCAGTGAGCTTTTTCACTAACGCTAACCTTTGATGGTGCCCAATTAAAATAAAACCGCATAAGATTTCAGTTTAATATGTACTAATTTTATTCTAAAAGACACCAAGGTCTTAATTACAATGTTAAATGTTTATGTTTAAGATTAATTGGTTGGGCAGGCAGACCGGTTTGTCTGTGCCTTTTAACTAGCGAAGGTATAAACGAAGAGAATAGGCAGGCGATCTGCGACCGTGCCTTCAGCGAGCGAGTAAAAAATCGAAACTGAGCATAAGTAGATACTTGCCGTGGACAGCGATCAGGCAGCGATCGGCGAAAGAATTCAAAAGGAGTAGCAATTACAGTAAAAGCAAACGTCGAGAATTTAATTTACGTTAAGATTAGAAACTTTAAGAATTTATTTAGGCTGTAGCATGACCGAACATTCTCCCCCCGTTGGAAGACCAGGGCTTTCAACCAGATCTTGCTTCGGCAGGACGCCCTTCGAGTGGTTGCAGTTGATGTTCGTATTACTGCCACACGAGCAACTCCATCAGATCCAGGCACCAATTCCATGACCCTGGCTAATAGCCATTTAAGAGGAGGCAAGTTCTCGACTTGACTTGTAGCGCAGGTTTGGGGAAGCGCCACTTTGAACTTTGCTGCAACAGGGTCGGATACTCTTTACGCCACCGTGACCAGAAGATTTGTTGAAAATAAGCAATTCTCTGCCAGCGGTCCAAACGGTTGAAATTCAGCTTTGTGACGTCAGGCTCAGAGTACAACACCAGCTGCAACAGGGTCAGATACTCTTCACGCCACCGTGACCAGAAGATTTGTTGAAAATAAGCAATTCTCTGCCAGCGGTCCAAACGGTTGAAATTCAGCTTTGTGACGTCAGGCTCAGAGTACAACACCAGCGGAACTGTTGAAAGATCCTGAACAAGCTCCAGGTGGGCCGCTTTCGTCGCGAAACAGAAGAAAACGCAGACGTACGTTTTTACAGGCACCTTGCTTCGAACTCCGGTTTTGTAATAAAATGGCCCGCAGAAATCCAGTAACCATGAACGTTCATGTTGCATTTACACGATCCTTAGGTAGGTCAGCCATTAAATGTTGAGATAATTGTGGTTTAGCTCGGAAGCATATGACGCACTTGGACGTTGCAGATGATACTGTTTTTCGGCCACCTATCGGCCAAAATTGAAGACGCATGTTAGCGAGCAGCGCTCGCGGACCAGAATGCAAGTTTTTCCGATGCAAGTCCAGTATGATAGCACTTGCAACTGGATGCTGGTAGTGATACAGGATGCTGCGCATTGTAATCCAAGGACGAATTTTGTGTCTGCCACCAACTAGCATCAACCCAAAGCTATCGATGAATGGAGAAAGTGAGGCCAACGGGCTGGATGATGTAATTTGTCGCTTAGAATGCAACCTCCAGTAGTCATCAGCCAGGCTGCTCATTTGGATACATCTGATAAGCATTTGAGTGCCCATTTTAACATCTTCGACGTCGAGACCAGGACGTCTTATGCGGTGAACAAAATTGTATACGTATCCAAAAGTGTGGGTAATCTTTTGCCAAGAATTCACGAATTTGCATTTTGAAGATAGGTCCACTTCTTTAGCGACGCCGACTGTTCGCACCAAGCGGTGCTTCCAGTTTCGGGTGAACCGAAACCCTGGAGTCCTAACAGTCGAGAGAACAGTATTTTCCAGATCGTCGCATCTCGTTCTCTCGCACTGTTAAGTGTCTCCGCTCCGCTCTCCAAGCGGCCTTTTGGAACATCCACCCCGTAGCATTAAGTTAGTTCTAATTTACCAGTGTATGACGAAAGAAGTGAAGTGAACTAGTTTTTTCTGAAATAAATTCCACTCCATCAACCCCAGTGGAGAACCGCCCCTCGACATTTTCATGGTCCTTCGTGCCGGATAATTCCAGAAGAGGAGAAGAAGTTCCAAGCACCAGCGTTAAATCGGCGGATTTTCCCGAATTTCTCTTCCATCATTCAAGATAAGTACGACCGTTCTTATTTATACTCATTTCTGCCGACCAGCCAGATATTTCCAATTTTTTGAATCCAATTTCTCATATCTGTCTGATCGGCCATTCCATTGTGCATACGATCGCCATATTCCGGCTTCTTTTTCGTATTGCTATTTCCATCTTCATTCGGACGCCATTTTCCGGCTTCTTTCTTCATATTTTCCCATTTCCATATTCTTGTTCATACGGACATATAATCTAGATGCACACTCTTTAATGTACGTACATATGCCTGACCATCTCAATATATGTACGTAAGGAAACAAACATGTACCTTCATTCGCGGAACACCCTACAAAAATTTCAACAGCGACATTCACCATACAGTCCACATTATCTCCAATTTGCAAATTTATCACAAATTATAATTTTAAATTACAATTTATACACATACATCACCGAGTTCCCACAAACACACATATCCATACGCCCATACATACACACATATAACCCTAATGCATGCTTATTAATGTAAGTACACATCTACTTATCCATTTCAACATATGCACATAAGGGAAAAAGTCGTAACGTAACGTAAGTCAACGTAAGCACGATAACCCAAATACGTTCTTTCGCGGTACACCCTACAAACATTTCGAAGTCGACATTTACAATACAGTCCACATAATATATAATTTCCAAATATAAGAAGTACTATATACACACATATAATCCTAATGCATGCTGATTAAGATACATATATTAATATATGTATAATTATATATTATACATATTACCAAAAATAACTCGATTCCACCGAACCCATTACCACGACACGCCTTTCCAGAATTTGCATGATATTTATTTCAGCAGCGCTAATTCGCACACACCGTCGGCTCACATCCATTAAATAAAAATAAATAAATACATTTTTTTTGTGCAAGCTGTGACGGTGCGCAATATATATTTTTTCAAATTCCTACAGCTCATTTTCGCAGCACAGCATCCAACTGAAAATATCTTGTAGAATATTATTTCCAAATCATCGTTATTTTCCTCGAAAACTTTGAAATTTGGACTAGTGTTCCGTTTCCACATATTCCAAAAATAGACCGGAGCCGCAACGCTAATAGCAAACACAAGCGGACCGCTTGCAATCTATACCAATGATACTTACCACTGCGATATATTATTTTTTTTTGTTTTTTAAACAAAATTAAATTAATTCTATACGATTTTTGTCGCGTCGCTTCACCATACATTGACATTGTTGACATTGCGCTATTAGGATTTTCCAAATTTTGGGGCCGCACCGGTATATTCCGGAAGTTATCGATTTCGTCGTCCTTTTTCTTTTCGAATCCAACCCGGTGATCCGCAACAGCGTGACCACATTCCAGGACAGACTTTTCCGGGCGGGTCTAATTTTTACAAAACCAGATAGGTTTGCCCAGTTGATCTGATTTCTAGAATGCCAGGAGACATAACGAAGTTAACAGTTCCGTCTGCAAATAAAACGCGATCGCTATCCGCATCACTCGCGCGCGCACCTCAAGCCCACTAGCCCCAAAATCAATAACGAAGGCAAAGAGCGAAACTTCATTAGCCACCCAAGAAGGCGACAAGAAGTTGTCTATTCCTACGAGCAATCAGAAACAATTGTCTCTGAGTCCGCTCACGCCTAAAGTTAGGTCACAAATCCAGACCAAGTCCATAATGTCGCTACCAACTCGTTCTCAGGCAAAAATGAGCAACGAAATTGCAATTGCAGCCCTCGCGCGGTTCATCACGGTGTCCGACCGTATGAGCCATTTCAGAGCGACGATTGAAACTCCAGGGCCGTCACCTCCGTCTGACCACACCTGCAAAATCCGTAAGGAGCAAGTCCGCTCGCTATGGGACAAAGCCGAAAAAGAATTCGAAGCGTGTTTAGACACGATCTCCAGTATTACGACTGAAGGGGCGGAGGAGATTTTGGCAACTCCGTCCGGGTGCCGGTTGCCTCCATGTGATACCGAGGTATTCGAGGGAGACTACCTCATATGGCCAACGTTCAGAGACTTTTTCACTGCCGTCTACGTCAACAACACACGGTTGACGCCGGTCGAGAAGTTATTCCATCTCAACGCGAAGACGAGCAGTGAGGCAAAGGCAATTGTTGCCAAGTCCCCGCTCACTAATGATGGTTTCGCTTCCGCTTGGGAGGCGCTTCGAGACCGTTTCGAAAACAAACGGCTTTTAGTGAACAGCCAGCTCAAGCTGGCCATTCCATAAAAGAGCTTCAGAGCACCATCCAAGGGTGCCTGACAGCATTAGCCCATTCCAAAATATCAACGGAAAATTGGGATTGCTTGCTGGTATACCTGTGCAGTAAGTTGCCCAGGTTGACCCTGTCCCTGTGGGAACAATCCCTTACATCAAAGTCCGATATTCCTACATGGGATGAGATGAACGCGTTCCTTAACGATAGGTATAGAACCTTAGAAGCCATTGAGGATATGAAGCAGAGTCTTGGTGGTCCTTCAACTTCCAAAAATCCCCAAGTTACGAAAAAGATTCACTCCTTTGAAGCCAAAGTGAGTGTCAAACCAAAGATCTGTGATTTGTGCTCTAAAGAGAGTCACCCAGTGCGGTTGTGCCCTCGCTTCATTCAGATGGCAATCGAGGCGCGGGAAAATTACATAAAAAAGAAGCAGTTTTGTTTGAATTGCTTCGCGATAGGCCATCAGCTCCGGGATTGTTCCAGTACGCACAGCTGTTTCGTGTGCCGAGGGAGACATCACACGCTTTTGCATCGAGGCACCTCTTTTTCCAACAATCCAAGTCCCTCTGGGAATGCGAGACCTTGAGCCTATCCTCCGGCGGGAGGCTCAGACATTCCAGATGAACATTCAAATGTACAAGTCTGTTTTGCCTCAGGCTCAAAGGCAGTTCTTTTGGGCACGGCAATGATTGATATCTGCCACCTCGGTACCCACTTCCGAGCACGCGCTCTGATTGACTCGGGATCGGAGGCGACGTTTATTACGGAGCGTCTTTTCAAGATGGTCAATCTGCCGTTCCGCCCCATTCAAGCTCAAGTGTCTGGTTTAAATCAATCAGCTTCTGCCCAGTCAACACGGCTTTGCCATTTCCCCATTCGGTCTCCTACTAAGCCGGGCCTGCAGTTAGACACCGCAGCGTAAGTTCTGCCAGAATTAGCAGGCAGATTACCCTCACATTCCATTCCACAAGATGTCTTGAGAGATTTGCCAAACCTTCAATTGGGCAGATCCCACATTTCTCCAGAGTTCCCAGATAGACGTTCTTATCGGAGCTGATATCCTTCCATCCGTGCTGCTGAGCGGCACAAAGACCAACATCTGCGGATATCTTTTTGGGCAAGAGACCATCTTCGGGTGGGTGCTCACTGGTCCAGTCTCCATGTCCACAAGCAACCGAGTCTCAGCCTTTACGACTCAAGTTACGAAGCCAACTGATACGTCCTTAGACAAACTTCTTACGAAGTTTTGGGAGGTGGAAAATCTACCATCAAAAATGGTAAAAGAGTCCGATTCCGTCTGCGAAAGTAATTTTCTACGAACCACAACGAGAGACGCGAGCGGGAAGTACGTAGTGACGTTACCGTTCTGCGACCCCGATCATTGTGGATCTGAGTTGGGATACTCAAGGTCGATAGCACTCGCTCAGTTTCTGAGAAACGAGAATCGTTTACGAAGAGACACTCCATTAAATGAGCAGTACAACTCCGTGATCCAAGATTATTTGGATTTAGGCCATATGAGAGAGGTTTCGCCCACTCACAATTCTCCAAACTACTACCTCCCACATCATGCGGTAATAAAACCCGAAAGCACCACCACGAAACTGCGGGTGGTATTCAACGCTTCCAGCCCTTCAGCAAATGGGACTAGCTTGAACGATGTGCTTCATGCCGGTCCAGTCCTCCAATCTGACTTAACGATCCAGATTTTAAAGTGGCGCTATTTCAAGTATGTCGTTAGTGCGGACATCACGAAAATGTATAGGCAGATCTCGGTCGATCCAAAGCACACGCCCTTTCAAAGGATTCTATTCCGAAACAAGGAAGGTGACATTCGAGATTACGAGCTGAAAACCGTAACATTCGGTGTCAATTGCGCGCCCTATCTCGCCACATCTCTCAACTTCCCAAAAGCGACGGACCAATTCATCCATATGAACTTCAGCAGCAACCAATTCACGGTGCACAGCTTGGCCGTGTAATGCAGTTGCCTTGAGAGTAGAAGATCCACCTCCTGTAAGACTGAGTGCCAAGGTACAGAAGGGTGTGATGCTTGGACCTGCAAGTTCGACAGCAGCCTGACTTACAATTGCGCATTTGATGGCCCTTCTTTACCTTTCGAATACGCTCTTGTACTGACAATTAGGCGAATTGACCACAGCTATAAATTGAAGGGCCACTATTGTCACACACAACACATCCATTTCCAAAAGTGTTAGTGGCAATTAAAATGCTTTTGTTGCGTCTTCTTCCTGATTGTGAACTATATGAGTACGATTTTGGAGTATGCTCTACATTTTCCAATTTTTGACAACGCCTGGACAAAAATGTAGTAAATTGATCAATCGAAGAAATTTCATCAACAGCCACAGTTCCCAATTGGCCTGAGTTTTTATATCTAATTTTTGGAGTAAAACATGAACCAGAATGCAATTTGAGAGCCCATTAACTAAAGAGCACGTAGATTAGCATTTATTTTATTATATATATCTCTCAGCTTCGCTGCGGACCGCATTTCCACTTTAGGGAGACCCGAAATTGCAGTTATATGGGATTGGAAAATTAGACGCTTATTATTGAAACGGATATTCACTAAATCTACGCACTGTATCCAAAGCGGAACCCTTCAGGCAAGACTTTTAATGATGCAGCTTCTCAATGTTAGTGAGCTCAGCGTCATTGTCGATGATGGCCTTGAACAGGATTGTAAGTCGACAAACTCAGTATAGCCACCAGAATATACAGGCAATCTCAATTCAGGCAAATGAGATCTTTTAGCCGGCGAAGAATGGAAATCCAGAGATGGCTCTGTCCTGAGCGTAGGACTTCGAATGCTTACCCAATTCTGGATTTAGCATGATTTGTATTAACACGAAGCTCTAATTCTTCCTCACTCATCGCCTGGAGCTACTCTACAGTCAGGGCCTTCTCAGAGGATTTCGCCTTAGAAAGCATTGATTCAGCCTTCAATTTTAGATGCTGCACTCTCTGAACTGAAGCAGCTAAAGTTGTTTCGGTTGACATTTTAAAAAATGTATTTTATTATTTTCAGCTTTAATCACTCGCAAAATAATTAAATTCCACTGTGTAGTGCGTGCTGTACCAAATCTCTTGACCACCGAAAAACTAACGGAATGTATGTGCGTCTATTTGCACATAAACGACAAAATAGCGGTGGAAGGGGTGCAACGAACTCGCGAACAAAAACGTTTGGTCGCCGCTGTAAAACGTTTCAAAGCGGGAACGAAGGCACAAAGAGGATACCAAAATGTTCTCTATGATGCGCGGGGCGGGTGCGATGTGCGTTTCTAGTGGAGTTTATGTATTACCGCTTGCGCTTGCATATGTACATAGAACTTGCAGGTTATGTATATGCGCGATCAATCACAAGAACGAAAATTAAATTATTTGTTCGGTTGCACTTTAGTTATTATGGTTTTTAGATCACGTCGAGCTTTTTCACTAACGCCAACCTTTGATGGTGCCCAATTAAAATAAAACCGCACAAGATTTCAATTGAATATGCACTAATTTTATTCTAAAAGACACCAAGGCCTTAATAACAAAGTTTAATGTTTATGTTTAAGATTAATTGGTTGGGCAGGCAAACCGATTTGTCTGTGCCTTTTAACTAACGAAAGTATAAACGAAGAGAATAGGCAGGCGATCTGCGACCGTGCCTTCAGTGAGCGAGTACAAAATCGAAACTGTACATAAGTAGATTCTTGCCGTGGACAAAGGGCCAGGCATCGATCGGCGAAAGAATTCAAAAGGAGTAGCAATTACAGTAATTGAAAGAGTTGCCACGCAGGGCAAACAGAAAAGGTAAAAGCAAACATTGAGAATTTAATTTACGTTAAGATTATAAACCTAAAGAATTTATTAAGGCTGCGGCATGACCGAACATCAAACTTTCTATTTCGTACTTTATTCGAAGCATGCACCGTTGAACCAAATATCTTAAGATATTTTAGCTTTGGCTTTTTGTTATGCCACATCTTAAATGGTGTTTTATTTATCTTTTGCAATGCTCTACTTGGGGATCTATTAATTAAATAGATTGCTGTTAAAACAGCCTTACCCCAAAAATGCTTATTGAGTTTAGCACAACCTATCATAGATCGAGCCTTTTCGGTGATTGTTCGAATCATCCGTTCTGATACACCATTCAATTGTGGAGTATGAGGAACCGTTAAGTAATATCTGATGCATTTTTCGACACAGAAATCACGCATTTCGTTAGAAAGATATTCCCTTCCATTATCGATATATTAACTCACAATTTTTAAAATGAAGTGAGCCTCGTTCTGTGCTACACAGTCTTTGAAAACGAAAAACACATCCGACTTATAAGTTATTAAATATGTCACACAGTAATGTGTATACTGGTAAATAAAAACTACATAGTAGTTCTTATTATCAGTGGTAGAGGGTGTTATTGGATCACAGACATCGGAATGGACAACAAACAATGGTCGTGTAATATTTTCTTTATTTTTAAATTTTTGCACTGCCATCATGCCATCTGCCAGTTATACAAGCCTCGCATAATTCATGGCTTAAATCAATACTGATTCGTCAAATTTTCACTTATGTGGCCTAATCTTTCATGCCATATTCGGTACTCAGCACTATTAGAAATTTTAGACGTAAATATTTTTCCGTACAATTGAAGTTTTATAATAGGTACATCACATATTCCATTAAAGGCCAATTTACCATTTTTAGATACTTTTTACTTTATTCGGAGAACAATGCTGTGTCATTTATAAGGTGGTCTGATGCTCCTGAGTCTAAGATAAACTCAGCCTCGCTTGTCTTTGAATTGGAGGTTGCATTTCTCAACATGTTATTCAATTATTAAACTTTTTTCATTTCGTTCTGCCTTTTTTATGGGTTTCATCTATAACCTCTTCTAACAGCGCTCTCAATCTAAACTTCCATATTGAATATATTTCACCGTCAAACGGTTTAATATTTCTTTTGCCTTACAACTACTAACAACTACCTGGAAACTATCCTTAGCAACACCAAACAGCAACCATCTGTAGCAACAATTTGTCACAGGAATATTTAGCAACAGCAGCCAGCTACTTTTAATAGCATTAATGTCGCTCAACACTATCCACCAACAATGTCTTTCAGCAGCAGTACTGTCTGGCAACACTGTCCCGTCGCCACGTGGAGATTTGCGGCAAATTTGTCGAAGCGTTTGTGTGTGTGCGAATTCGTAAAAGCGTGTTATAGAAAGATCACGGCGAATTGGTGATAAGTATACAGCTTCTTCCTGGAAATATAAAAATGTTCTTCAGCGAATTTATCGCAGCGTACAAAAAACCAATTTAATCCTCCTTATTGTTCAGGCTCCTTGTTATTTATGGACCACTCCTCATGTATGTACATACATATATGTAATTATGTTGATACGCTTATTCGTATGCATACACTTATCATTAGTTCACTTTTATGCACTTTCGCATTATAACGACCAAAGCACTATTATTTATTCACTGCAATTGTGTCTGGGCCCATAACCTATGGTTTTGTGTTAATAAATTGATATAATACAATTAACAGACAACCTTCCAGTGAGTAAATAATATGCACCGCACGCTCTCAATGCCAGAATAGAAGTGAACGAGAATATCAAGCAAGCTAAGGAACGACGAGATGACGAAGCCAAGGAACGACGAGAAGAAGAAGCACGATGGACCCGTTACTTTTTGAAATTTTTTTTTAGTCCATTGGAATGTGCGTCTACTTTTCGTATATGCAAACATGAATGTATGCGTGCACAATTATCCATGTGACTTTTATACATTTTTAACACGCAAATTCCAACAAGCAAAGAGTCATTGGCTTTGCACTTTTTGCGAAATCCTTTTAAATTTACGATACACTCCACAAAGGCCTAAAAATAATTTTATTTGTTTTGAAGGGTTTGGGATTTTAAAATCTGGAATATTATTTGGATTTGGATTTATTTCTTCGGTTGTAATTATGTGACCAAAAAATGTAGCTTCCCGTTTCATAAATTCACTTTTTTCTAGTTGCAGTTTAAGATTCAATCTCCGAAGACGTTTAAACACTTATTTTTTAGATATTGAAAATGCTCTTGTAAAGGGTTGAAAATATTGTGAGGAGTCTTAAAGTCCCCACAAATCCCGATGCAGAGATCGACCTAGCAACAGCGGAGGAGGCGTGAAAGCCGGAGAAATAAAGGGCATCCAGGTCAACCGGGAAATATTAGGACCTTGGACTCTCATATGGCAAGGGCAACGAGGTCATACAGTAAATTGGCGGATTTCGGACCCGCACACTGTGAATGAACGGTACTTCAGTGGACCTTGGACCCGAGCTCGGCGAGGGAAATAACGGCACCTACAGCGCCTAAAAAAGGATGGCGCAAGCGCAGCTCGGAAGAGTACGAGTGCGAGAATCAGAGCGTGAACGCGGAATAAGTAAATCGAAACCGAAGTGCCCAAGGATCAAGATCGCAAAGTCGAGATGCCGAACGACGACAAGTCTGAGACCGAACGGTGCTAGGTTGTGGTCAAATCAAACTTATGGAGTTCTTGCGCGGTGTCAGGCGATAAAGGTAGCTAGGCGATAAAAGAGGTCTTTGTTCTACCTGCTAGGCGATATACCTTGTCGACAAAGTCCAGGATAAACTCCGGGAGCCAGGCGGTAAAGGTGGCTAGGCGATAAGGCGAAACTTCGTTTCACCTGCTAGGCGATACTCCTTGCCGGCCCAGGTAGGGAGGTTCACATAACATCCAGTGTTTTAGTGGAGCCGTCCCGATCTCAGTCACCCGGAGCAGCAAGCCGAAGCAGCGCAGCAGCAGGCCAGGAGCGACGCAGCAGCAAGCCAGGAGCGACGCAGCAGCAAGCCAGGAGTGACGCAGCAGAGGACAGCGACGAAGGGCAGTAAAACAGTAGCAAAAAGGCTATATTTTTAGAATTAATAAACCAGCATCAACCTAATCCTTTCTGGCGCTATTCTTTGATCGCGGACAGTCACTCAATATCAATTTGGTGGAACGAACTCACAACCTCTCTCAGCTAACCGCACGTTTACGTAGCCAGCACGAAACAAAGAAACAGGTCGTTACATCTGGCGCCCAAGAGTAATTGTCCTGACCAAGGAAACAAAAGTTCCGAGATGGGAAAGTCCTGGATTTATAATCTCAGGAAGGAGGACTTCTGGGGGTATAACTGGAGGGATCAGTAGAGTCGATGAGGAACACTCTGGTAGACTTCGTCGACCAGAAGAGCAAAGGAGTCGGACATCGCTGACTTGGTAACGGGCCTGGAGAAGAAATTCCGGAAACTGCCCACTCCAAAATTCAAGCTCACAACCGCAATTGCCGAGGGCCTGATAGCGATCTTGGATGTGTCAAGCATCGCAAGCCACGCCCGGTAGCGGGAGAGTAGCCGGGAAAGAAAGGAGAGTTCCAGGACGCTCACGCAGGACTACGCGAAGGTGGCCAAGCAGGTTCGGGAGTGGAATTTCCGCTAGGACGGAAACGACAAGCCGCTGGAATTTTTAGAGCAAGTAGAGTGGTAGTGTGGTCGTGACTTACGGTCTCGACATAAACCCACGATCAATGCCGGAGCTGCTACAATTCAGAGCCTTGAAGTGGTTCATCGCCAACAATCGGCACTGGGAGACCTGGGGAGACTTTATATACAGCTTCCAAAACTACTTTCTTCCCCGAGGATACACGCCGAAGCTGACGGTCCAGGTGAGACAAAGGAAGCAAGCCTTGGGGGAAAGCTTTAAAGATCTCATGGTGTTCATGCCGACCCTGATGCGGCCACTAAATATGTCGGCCAAGGAAACCCTGTAAATGAAAAAAGAAAACAGCACGCCGGCACTCCGGGTGTTCATCCGCCCGTGCGAATGTCGACATTTGGACACCTTTATGGCGCTGGCAGATGAGTTTGAGGAACTCGCCCAGCAACGGGAGAAGTTGGAGCTGGAAAACAATTCCCGTAAGCAGCAAGGGCAGAGCCACCCAGTACCAAGGCCAAGAACAGACCAGGGTGCGGTGTGCAGGCGGTGCCAGGAGGACCCGGACACACAACCACTTACCGCTTACATTCTGCTGGCGATGCGGAAAAATAGGAGTTCGGACGGTTCAGTGCTGTTCCGGGTCGGGAAACACCCAGCGAGGCGGCCAGGGATCGCAAGGTGCTGCCTCTCGAAATTAATGGGCGACCTGCAGGTCGGAAGAAATGCAACTGTCCGCCACGGTGCTCATAGGTGAAAGTAAAATTAAGGCCACGGTGGATACCGGCGCCACGGCGAGCTTCATCAGCGAAGAGCTGGCGGACAGGCTGCAGGCGGCAGGAAGGGACGGACCCACGAGAAGGCAAGTACGGATGGCAGACGGTCGCTGCGGGGAAATAAAATCTCAGCTGGGGACCAAAATTTGACTGGGCACGAAAACGGTGTCAATGGAGCTGCTGATTTTACCAGGACTGATCGACGCCCTGGTGTTGGGATGGAATTTCCTCAACAGAATCGGGGCAGATGTCGAGTGCGCAGGACACAGCGCGTCAATACCGGCAAGGGATAGACGAGGAGGTTGTCTGGAAGAGAAACTGTCTGTGGCAATAGTTGAAACACCCAAAAGATTTGCGGAAAAGGATGTGGAGGGGTTTCTAAAAGCCGAGTTGGATGAACTGGAAGGCATAAAGGGAACATCAAACGTGGCCGTACATAGGATCACTATGAAGGACGATCAACCAGTCAAACAGGGGTACTACCCGAAAAACCTAAAAATACAGGGTGAGATAAATGCCAAGGTAGATGAGCTGCTGGAAAATGGATGCTTCGAGCCGTCTAGGAGTCCCTACAGCTCACCAATAGTCAGGGTGAGGAAGAAGACTGGAAAGTGGAGGCTGTGTGTAGATTTCCGGCAAATAAACGCGAGGTCCGTATAGGACGCATACCCAATGCCGATGATAAATTACATCCTGGACCAGCTGCGGGAGGCGAAGTACATCAGCAGTCTCGATTTAAAGGACGGTTACTGGCAGATGCCCTTGGAGGCAGACAGCAGTTAGTACACGGCGTTTACTGTACCAGGGAAGGGCCTGTTCCAATGGAAGGTGATGCCATTTGGCCTACACTCCGCGTCGGCAACATTCCAGCGGGCATTGGATCAGGTCATTGGACCAGATATGAATATTGTCATCGGACGGACGCTAGAGGCGCATATGGAAAACCTGAAGGAAGTGTTCAGGAGATTACGGGCTGCCAATCTAAAAGTAAACGGTGAAAAGTGCAAGTTTTTCAGAAAGGAGATGCAATAATTGGGGCATCGCATAATAGACCAAGGCATCGGAACTGACCCAGAAAAGGTATCGACAATTGCCCAGGTTACCCAACGCACTGTACGGCGAAGAGACAATCGGCACCGGAAGACAAACTCAAACTCCGGCCGAGAACGCACAGAATTTGAAAGAAATCTTTGAGCTGGTGAGGTGAAATATGGAAAAGGCAGCGCAGGATCATGCACGCCACTATAATCTCCGTAAACACCCATGGAAACCGAACATCGGGACCACAGTCTGGGCCAAGGAACACGCATTCCAAGGCTGCAGAAGGATTCGCCGCAAAATTGGCACTAAAATACGATGGGCCGTTTAAGATAGTAAATTTTTATTCGCCGGTGATATGCAATTTGCGGCATGAAAATACTGGCACACATACCGCCCACATTTGCCAGTTAAAACACTGTAAATCCAAAGAGAGGGAGAGGATAATACGCAGTATCGAACAGATGCGTTAGGAGCGTGAGAGCGGGAGAGGGAGGGTCATAGGATGCGGATGCCGTTACCGGGTAACGCACACAAAATAGAGGACCCGTTGGAGCCCCGTAGCAAGGGAGAGTCCATAGGCCGCCGCGGACAACGGAACCAGAACCATCGGAAACCGAGGTTTCTTCAGCGCGCAGGCGGCACAAGACGGACCTATTCAAATCAGGTCGCCAACATGAGTGCACGAAACAGCAGCAGAAAAGCCGTGAGGGGTAAGGGCGGGGAGGCGGCACTGGGCAACAGCCAGCGGCGAAATGGGGGCGGGACTCAGGTTCCGCACTCCAGCTGCTGGCGTCCCCCCTGGTGTCGCGGTCCCCGGATCCGGTTGGGCGAGGCGGCGCCATCTGGCAGGCCTGAAGAGTTGCGGCGGATCTTCGCAGCACAGGCGGACGTGGTGCGAAAGGTGTTCGCACATCGGGCGGTGGTACGGGCAGCCGCCGCAGCCAGAGAGTGGCAGAAGCGGCTGGATGAGGCCGAAGAGGCGTCGCTATGGGGGCAGCCGGGCCCTTTAGAGCAGTCGCCACCGCAGGCACCCCCACCGCCGTCGTCACCGCAGTCGTCGCCACCGCCACCGCCGCCGCTGCCGCTGCCGCAGCCACCGCCGTCGCCGCCGCAGTCACCGCCACCGCCGCCGCTACCGCAGCCACCGCCACCACCGGAGAAATGTCGTGGAAATGGGAACTGTCTTGGAACTGGGAACTGTCTGGGAACTGGAAACTGTCTGGGGAACGGGAACCTGTCTGGGGAACAGGAACCTGTCTGGGGAACGGGGAACGGGGAACTGTCTGGGGGACAAGAGAACGGTCTGGAACAGTCTGTTAGGGAAACAGTCGCGGAAAAGTTCAAGTCTTTCAAGGAGCTGTACGAGTAAAGTCTTTTAGGAAAACAGCCTGGGAAAGGTTAAGTCTTTCGGGAAACTGTCTGGGGGACATCTAATACGCAACTCAGGCGAAGAATTCGAATAGTTTACACATCAAGGGCGGAGAAAGTCACCACTTTCATTACGTTTCCGAAGAAAGGGGGAAATGTGAGAAGTCTTAAACTCCCCACAAATCCCGATGCAGGAGATTGGCCAAGCAACAGCGGAGGAGGTGGGAAAGCCGGAGAAATGGAGGGCATCCAGGTCAAATGGGAAATATTCGGACCTTGGACCCTTATATGGCAAGGGCAACGAGGTCATACGGTGAATTGACGGACTTCGGACCCGCCTAAAGAGGACGCACCGTGAATTAGCGGTACGTCAGTAGACCTTGGACCCGAGGGATATAACGGCACCTACAGCGCCTATAAAAGGACGGCGCAAGCGCAGCACGGGAGAGTACGAGTGTGAGAATCAGAGCGAGTGCGTGAACGCGGAATAAGTAAATCAAAACCGAAGTGCCCAAGGATCAAGGTCGCGAAGTCGAGACGCCGAACGACGCGAGTCTACAAGGCTGAGGCTACAACGCTGAGATGGTGCTTGGTCGTGGTAAAATCTAACTTAGGGAGCATAACCAAGAAATACGTCGCGCGGCCACGAACCAGCAACCAGGCCTGCCGTAGATGCGGGGGTCCAGATGACTGGGCTTAAGAATGCCGAAACCAGCGATTTACGTTCAGCTGGCGATTCGATAGGAGATAGGAGTTTCGACGCTTTATTGCTGTTCGGGGTCGGGAAACGCCCAGCGAACCCAGTCTCCGAGGGTGGCAAGGGATCGCAAGGTGCTTCCTCTCGAAATTAATGGGCGACCTGTAGGCGGAAGAAATGCAACTGTCCGCCATGGTGCTCATAGGTGAAAAGAAAATTAAAGCCACGGTGGATACCGGCGCCACGGCGAGCTTCATCAGCGAAGAGCTGGCGGACAGACTGCAGGCGGCAGGAAGGGACGGACCCACGAAAAGGCCAGTACGGATGGCAGACGGTTGCTGCGGGGAAATATAATCACAAAAATCGGACTTGGTACGAAAACAGTGGCAATGGAGCTACTGATTTTAACAGGACTGATCGACGCCCTGGTGTTGGGATGGAATTTCCTCACCGGAATCGGGGCCGAAGTCGAGTGCGCAGGACACAGCGCGGCGATACCGGCAAAGGATAGACGAGGAGGATGGCTGGAAAAACTGTCAGTGGCAATAGTGGAAACACCCAAAAATTTCGCGGAAAAGGATGTAGAGGGTTTTCTAAAGGCCGAGTTGGAGAAACTAGAAGGCAGAAAGGGAACATCCAACGTGGCCGTACATAGGATCACTATGAAGGACGATCAACCAGTCAAACAGCGGTACTACCCTAAAAACCCAAAAAATGCAGGGTGAGATCAATGCCAAGGTAGACGAGCTGCTAGAAAATGGATGCATCGAGCAGTCTAGGAGTCCCTACAGCTCGCCAATAGTCATGGTGAGGAAGATTACTGGGAAGTGGAGGCTGTGTGTAGATTTCCGGCAAATAAACGCGAGGTCCGTGAAGGACGCATACCCAATGCCGATGATAAACTACATTCTGGACTTACTGCGGGAGGCGAAGTACATCAGCAGCCTCCACTTAAAGGACAGTTACTGGCAGACAGTTTGGAGGCAGACAGCAGGGAGTACACGGCGTTTACTGCATCAGGGAAGACCCTGCTCCAATGGAAGGTGATGCCATTTGGCCTACACTCCGCGTCGGCAACATTCCATCGGGCATTGGATCAGGTCATTGGACCAGAAATGAATATTGTCATCGGACGGACGCTAGAGGAGCACATGGAAAACCTGAAGGGAGTGTTCAGGAGACTACGGGCTGCCAATCTAAAAGTAAACGCTGAAAAGTGCAAGTATTTCAGAAAGGAGATGCAATAATTGGGGCATCGCATAATAGACCAAGGCATCGGAACAGACCCAGAAAAGGTATCGACAATTGCGTTAATAAAACCCCCGGCCAATGTTACGAAGCTGCGACATTACTTGTGAGTGGTGTCGTGGTACAGGCGTTTTGTGATCTTGCAACGTTGGTGCATCCATTGAACAGCCTGCTCCGAAAGAGCAGAAAGAACAAAATGGGAGTGGACAGATAACCATTAACAGGCTTTTAAAGCTGTCAAGACCAGGTTAATCGCAGACCCAGTCTTAGTATGCACCGATTTCATGAAGTCGTTTGTACTGCAGACCGACGCCAGTGATTACGACCAAAGCGAGAGGGTGATCCCGTATTCCAGCCGGTCCCTGAATGGATCGGAAAGAAATTTCTCAGCGACTGAGAAGGAATGCCTAACAATTGTGTGGGCCATACGGAAGTTAAGGCCATACTTGGAGGGCTAACACTTCAAAGTGATCACGGATCACATGGCACTGAAATGGTTGAATAGCATCGAGAGCCAACCGGATGAATCGCACGATGGGCGCTGGAACTGCAACAATATGACTATGAGATCGCGTACAGAAAGGGGCAGCTGAATATAGTAGCAGACACACTATCGCGACAGCCACTGCCAGAAACATGTCGACGGGTAAAAGCACAAGAACAACAGAGGGAAACAGGCGAGTGTAACTGGATAAGGGACATGTGGAGCAAGATAGCCCAAAATCGACAAAAATATCTACGACTACATGACGGAAGCCGACAAGCTGTACGTGCCAACGGGGTCCAGACGGCGGGTAATGTCGGATAACCACGACTTGCCGACTGCCGGTCACATGGACAGTCGGAAGACATTTGTGAGTGTTGCAGCCAGTTACCATTGGCCGGGAATATAAGATATGTGCAAAACTACGATAGTTGCCTGCGGTACACGCCAAGCCAGCTACAGGGCGGAAAAGTGCTAACCCAAGTTCCTGAGGAGCCGTGGGCCACCGTACGATAAGCGGTATCGAACGTACACAGATGCCTTGGAGCTCGGGAGCGGGAGAAGGAGGGTCATAGTATGCGGATACCGTTACCGGCTAACGCACACAGAAGAGAGGACCCGTCGGAACCCCGTAGCAAGGGTGAGTCCAAAGACCACCGCGGACAACGGAACCAAGAAGGTGTGGAAACCGAGGATTCGTCAGCGCGCTAGCACCACAAGACGGGCCTATTCAAATCAAGTCGCCAGTATGTCAACACGCAGTGTTATGTTATCGATACTTATATACAATATCGTAAGTCAAGATGACTAGAAGAATGGAATTTGAACGACTTAAAAATATAACAAAAAGAAGAAAAGTACAGAATAAAAAATAAAATATTAATTTGAACCGCGTGTCTTTTTTTTATCAATAGTGTAATACACCACAAATTTCCGACGAGGATTTCAATACTGTGTATTAATATACATAAGACAAAAACACAGTTTTGTAAATACAAAATTTAAATGGCAGGTGACAACAAACCTGAGATGTCGACTCCAACCTCAACACCTACATTTTATCAGACATCAGCCATTCCGGAGTTTTCTCCAAGCAACGAGAAAATCTGGAAGGAAAAATTGGACATCCACTTCTGTGAACTTAACTTAACAGGTGAAAATTCGAAGAAGGCAACGTTTTTGAAATCAATCGGATCTGCACCATATAGTGTTTTACACAGCTTATGCAGCCCAATTCACCTGTGCAAAAATCGTATGCAGAAATTGGCTCGATTCTAATCACTCATTATACACCGCCAACGCTAGTATTTCGAGAGCGAAAGAAATTTCGTATGGCTTCGAAGGGTGATTGTGAAAATGTTGCGGGTGGTATGCACGATTGAAGCAGTTGGCGATGAAGTGTAAATTTGGACAATATTTGGAAGCATTTGTTTTAAACCAATTCATTATGAGTCTTCCTGGTCCAATATTTGAGCGCATTTGTGAAGAAGACGAAAAACATTCATTACCTGAAGCATTAAAAAAGAAATGATAGTCGAAACAAAGATAACTGCAAAGAATGTAAACGAGAGCATTAATTACGTAAATAGGAACAACAACAACACGAACCAGAGGCAAAGCGGATTCAACAAAAACAACGGCAGCTGGAGCCCTAGCAAAAATTTCAAGGGCAATGGAAGTCAGCGAGGTCCCAAAGGCGAACACACCGGAGAAGTTTGCAGTAATGTACAGCAGCGGAAACCATGTACACATTGCGGCTGGAAAAATCACTTCTCGGATACTTGTAAATACAAGGATTGTTGCTGCCACAAATGTGTCAAAATAGGGCACTTGGCGAGTGTTTGTAAATTAAATCAAAATCTGTATCTTATGTAGCAAAATCCCAATTAGAAGAAAAAGATGAAAGTTGCTTGCGATACGGGTGCACCATGCACATTAATTCCCAAAACGATGTATGATAAAACACTCTTTCAGAAACCATTACGGAATTGTTGTACTGCATATGTTGATTACAATGGAGATAATATTGAAGTTATTGGTGAGTACGACGCAACTGTAGAGTTCAAAAATGCGAGCACAGAAATTGTCATCGCAGTTACAAACACGTCGAGTCCACCTTTACTTGGAAGGAACTTTTAAGAACTTTTAACTTCGAATTAAGGCAAGTAAACAATATCAATTCGCAAGATCAGCTCTCAATCATAGAAGAAAAAATTAAAAATGAGTATTTTGATGTATTTAAATCAGAGTTAGGATCTTATAATGTCTGCACTGTAAATTTACAACTGGAAAACCAGAACAAGCCTATATTTTTCAAGTCAAGACCTTTACCATTAGCATGGAAAAACAAGGTAGAGCTAAAGTTACGCATGCTAGTTGAACAGGGTGTGCTAGAACACGTAGACAGTTCTGAATGGGGAACGCCATTAGTTCCAATACTAAAGCCAAATGGTGACATTAGGATTTGCGGTGATTACAAGGTAACCTTGAACCGACATTTAATAGATGTTAGGTATCCTTTGCTCAGAATAGACGAGATTTTCGCAGCACTCAAGGGAGGTACATTATATACCAAACTGGATCTATCTAACGCTTATAATCAGCTTCACTTAGATGAAAAGTCCCAGCTCTTGTGTACCTTGAGCACTCATATAGGATGCCGCCGGAAGCCGCAGCCATTTTTCAAAAAGTCATGGAAAGTTTGTTTCAGGGCTTAAAGGGAGTTGTTGTATACCAAGACGATATAACTGTAACGGGAAAAGACCTTCAAGAGCACGTTCAAAATTTGAAAAATGTCTTAGATAAATTGAAACTTGTTGGATTGCGACTAAATATACAAAAATTTGAATTTTTCAAGTCCAAAATTGACTATTTAGGATTTTCAATTGACAAAAATGGTGTTAGCAAAAACAATGACAGAATTTCAAGTGTTTCTCAAGCGCCAGTTCCATCAAATGTGTCGGAGCTTCGTGCCTTTATTGGAATGGTCAATTACTATTCTAAATTCATCCATAATTTTGCAAAGAAAATGAGCGCACATTATTTATTACTTCGTAAAGGGGTAAAATTCGATTGGTCTCAGGAATACCAAAGGGCATACGATGCGATTAGGAGAGACGTAACTTCAGACCAGTTATTAGTCCATTTTAATTCAGAATTACCTATTGTCTTGACAACTGACGCAAGCAACAATGCAGTGGGTGGCATTTTGCCACAGTTGAGAAAGGCTAAAGATTTTGAGGAAAATAACTATAAAGTCGAGACGCCGAACGACGCGAGTCTACAAGGCTGAGGCTACAACGTTGAGATCTAATGGTGCTTGGTTGTGGTAAAATCTAACTTAGGGAGCATAACCAAGAAATACGTCGCGCGGCCACGAACCAGCAACCAGGCCTGCCGTAGATGCGGGGGTCCAGATGACTGGGCTAAAGAATGCCGAAACCAGCGATTTACGTTCAGCTGGCGATTCGATAGGAGATAGGAGTTTCGACACTTCATTGCTGTTCCGGGTCGGGAAACGCCCAGCGAACCCAGTCTCCGAGGGTGGCAAGGGATCGCAAGGTGCTTCCTCTCGAAATTAATGGGCGACCTGTAGGCGGAAAAAATGCAACTGTCCGCCACGGTGCTCATAGGTGAAAAGAAAATTAAAGCCACGGTGGATACCGGCGCCACGGCGAGCTTCATCAGCGAAGAGCTGGCGGACAGACTGCAGGCGGCAGAAAGGGACGGACCCACGAAAAGGCCAGTACGGATAGCAGACGGTTGCTGCGGGGAAATATAATCACAAATCCGACGAGGATTTCAATACTGTGTATTAATATACATAAGACAAAAACACAGTTTTGTAAATACAAAATTTAAATGGCAGGTGACAACAAACCTGAGATGTCGACTCCAACCTCAACACCTACATTTTATCAGACATCAGCCATTCCGGAGTTTTCTCCAAGCAACGAGAAAATCTGGAAGGAAAAATTGGACATCCACTTCTGTGAACTTAACTTAACAGGTGAAAATTCGAAGAAGGCAACGCTTTTGAAATCAATCGGATCTGCACCATATAGTGTTTTACACAGCTTATGCAGCCCAATTCACCTGTGCAAAAATCGTATGCAGAAATTTGCTCGATTCTAATCACTCATTATACACCGCCAACGCTAGTATTTCGAGAGCGAAAGAAATTTCGTATGGCTTCTAAGGGTGATTGTGAAAATGTTGCGGGTGGTATGCACGATTGAAGCAGTTGGCGATGAAGTGTAAATTTGGACAATATTTGGAAGCATTTGTTTTAAACCAATTCATTATGAGTCTTCCTGGTCCAATATTTGAGCGCATTTGTGAAGAAGACGAAAAACATTCATTACCTGAAGCATTAAAAAAAGAAATGATAGTCGAAACAAAGATAACTGCAAAGAATGTACACGAGAGCATTAATTACGTAAATAGGAACAACAACAACACGAACCAGAGGCAAAGCGGATTCAACAAAAACAACGGCAGCTGGAGCCCTAGCAAAAATTTCAAGGGCAATGGAAGTCAGCGAGGTCTCAAAGGCGAACACACCGGAGAAGTTTGCAGTAATGTACAGCAGCGGAAACCATGTACACATTGCGGCTGGAAAAATCACTTCTCGGATACTTGTAAGTACAAGGATTGTTGCTGCCACAAATGTGTCAAAATAGGGCACTTGGCGAGTGTTTGTAAATTAAATCAAAATCTGTATCTTATGTAGCAAAATCCCAATTAGAAGAAAAAGATGAAAGTTGCTTGCGATACGGGTGCACCATGCACATTAATTCCGAAAACGATGTATGATAAAACACTCTTTAAGAAACCATTACGGAATTGTTGTACTGCATATGTTGATTACAATGGAGATAATATTGAAGTTATTGGTGAGTACGACGCAACTGTAGAGTTCAAAAATGCGAGCACAGAAATTGTCATCGCAGTTACAAACACGTCGAGTCCACCTTTACTTGGAAGGAACTTTTTAAGAACTTTTAACTTCGAATTAAGGCAAGTAAACAATATCAATTCGCAAGATCAGCTCTCAATCATAGAAGAAAAAATTAAAAATGAGTATTTTGATGTATTTAAATCAGAGTTAGGATCTTATAATGTCTGCACTGTAAATTTACAACTGGAAAACCAGAACAAGCCTATATTTTTCAAGTCAAGACCTTTACCATTAGCATGGAAAAACAAGGTAGAGCTAAAGTTACGCATGCTAGTTGAACAGGGTGTACTAGAACACGTAGACAGTTCTGAATGGGGAACGCCATTAGTTCCAATACTAAAGCCAAATGGTGACATTAGGATTTGCGGTGATTACAAGGTAACCTTGAACCGACATTTAATAGATGTTAGGTATCCTTTGCTCAGAATAGACGAGATTTTCGCAGCACTCAAGGGAGGTACATTATATACCAAACTGGATCTATCTAACGCTTATAATCAGCTTCACTTAGATGAAAAGTCCCAGCTCTTGTGTACCTTGAGCACTCATATAGAATGCCGCCGGAAGCCGCAGCCATTTTTCAAAAAGTCATGGAAAGTTTGTTTCAGGGCTTAAAGGGAGTTGTTGTATACCAAGACGATATAACTGTAACGGGAAAAGACCTTCAAGAGCACGTTCAAAATTTGAAAAATGTCTTAGATAAATTGAAACTTGTTGGATTGCGACTAAATATACAAAAATTTGAATTTTTCAAGTCCAAAATTGACTATTTAGGATTTTCAATTGACAAAAATGGTGTTAACAAAAACAATGACAGAATTTCAAGTGTTTCTCAAGCGCCAGTTCCATCAAATGTGTCGGAGCTTCGTGCCTTTATTGGAATGGTCAATTACTATTCTAAATTCATCCATAATTTTGCAAAGAAAATGAGCGCACTTTATTTATTACTTCGTAAAGGGGTAAAATTCGATTGGTCTCAGGAATACCAAAGGGCATACGATGCGATTAGGAGAGACGTAACTTCAGACCAGTTATTAGTCCATTTTAATTCAGAATTACCTATTGTCTTGACAACTGACGCAAGCAACAATGCAGTGGGTGGCATTTTGCCACAGTTGAGAAAGGCTAAAGATTTTGAGGAAAATAACTATAAAGTCGAGACGCCGAACGACGCGAGTCTACAAGGCTGAGGCTACAACGCTGAGATCTAATGGTGCTTGGTTGTGGTAAAATCTAACTTAGGGAGCATAACCAAGAAATACGTCGCGCGGCCACGAACCAGCAACCAGGCCTGCCGTAGATGCGGGGGTCCAGATGACTGGGCTAAAGAATGCCGAAACCAGCGATTTACGTTCAGCTGGCGATTCGATAGGAGATAGGAGTTTCGACGCTTCATTGCTGTTCCGGGTCGGGAAACGCCCAGCGAACCCAGTCTCCGAGGGTGGCAAGGGATCGCAAGGTGCTTCCTCTCGAAATTAATGGGCGACCTGTAGGCGGAAGAAATGCAACTGTCCGCCACGGTGCTCATAGGTGAAAAGAAAATTAAAGCCACGGTGGATACCGGCGCCACGGCGAGCTTCCTCAGCGAAGAGCTGGCGGACAGACTGCAGGCGGCAGGAAGGGACGGACCCACGAAAAGGCCAGTACGGATAGCAGACGGTTGCTGCGGGGTAATATAATCACAAAAAACGGACTTGGTACGAAAAAAGTCGCAATGGAGCTACTGATTTTAATAAGACTGATCGACGCCCTGGTGTTGGGATGGAATTTCCTCACCGGAATCGGGGCCGAAGTCGAGTGCGCAGGACACAGCGCGGCGATACCGGCAAAGGATAGACGAGGAGGATGGCTGGAAAAACTGTCAGTGGCAATAGTGGAAACACCCAAAAATTTCGCGGAAAAGGATGTAGAGGGTTTTCTAAAGGCCGAGTTGGAGAAACTAGAAGGCAGAAAGGGAACATCCAACGTGGCCGTACATGGGATCACTATGAAGGACGATCAACCAGTCAAACAGCGGTACTACCCTAAAAACCCAAAAAATGCAGGGTGAGATCAATGCCAAGGTAGACGAGCTGCTGGAAAATGGATGCATCGAGCAGTCTAGGAGTCCCTACAGCTCGCCAATAGTCATGGTGAGGAAGATTACTGGGAAGTGGAGGCTGTGTGTAGATTTCCGGCAAATAAACGCGAGGTCCGTGAAGGACGCATACCCAATGCCGATGATAAACTACATTCTGGACTTACTGCGGGAGGCGAAGTACATCAGCAGCCTCCACTTAAAGGACAGTTACTGGCAGATACCTTTGGAGGCAGACAGTAGGCAGTACACGGCGTTTACTGTATCAGGGAAGGGCCTGCTCTAATGGAAGGTGATGCCATTTGGCCTACACTCCGCGTCGGCAACATTCCATCGGGCATTGGATCAGGTCATTGGACCAGAAATGAATATTGTCATCGGACGGACGCTAGAGGAGCACATGGAAAACCTGAAGGGAGTGTTCAGGAGACTACGGGCTGCCAATCTAAAAGTAAACGCTGAAAAGTGCAAGTATTTCAGAAAGAAGATGCAATAATTGGGGCATCGCATAATAGACCAAGGCATCGGAACAGACCCAGAAAAGGTATCGACAATTGCGTTAATAAAACCCCCGGCCAATGTTACGAAGCTGCGACATTACTTGTGAGTGGTGTCGTGGTACAGGCGTTTTGTGATCTTGCAACGTTGGTGCATCCATTGAACAGCCTGCTCCGAAAGAGCAGAAAGAACAAAATGGGAGTGGACAGATAACCATTAACAGGCTTTTAAAGCTGTCAAGGCCAGGTTAATCGCAGACCCAGTCTTAGTATGCACCGATTTCATGAAGTCGTTTGTACTGCAGACCGACGCCAGTGATTACGACCAAAGCGAGAGGGTGATCCCGTATTCCAGCCGGTCCCTGAATGGATCGGAAAGAAATTTCTCAGCGACTGAGAAGGAATGCCTAACAATTGTGTGGGCCATACGGAAGTTAAGGCCATACTTGGAGGGCTAACACTTCAAAGTGATCACGGATCACATGGCACTGAAATGGTTGAATAGCATCGAGAGCCAACCGGATGAATCGCACGATGGGCGCTGGAACTGCAACAATATGACTATGAGATCGCGTACAGAAAGGGGCAGCTGAATATAGTAGCAGACACACTATCGCGACAGCCACTGCCAGAAACATGTCGACGGGTAAAAGCACAAGAACAACAGAGGGAAACAGGCGAGTGTAACTGGATAAGGGACATGTGGAGCAAGATAGCCCAAAATCGACAAAAATATCTACGACTACATGACGGAAGCCGACAAGCTGTACGTGCCAACGGGGTCCAGACGGCGGGTAATGTCGGATAACCACGACTTGCCGACTGCCGGTCACATGGACAGTCGGAAGACATTTGTGAGTGTTGCAGCCAGTTACCATTGGCCGGGAATATAAAATATGTGCAAAACTACGATAGTTGCCTGCGGTACACGCCAAGCCAGCTACAAGGCGGGAAAAGTGCTAACCCAAGTTCCTGAGGAGCCGTGGGCCACCGTACGATAAGCGGTATCGAACGTACACAGATGCCTTGGAGCTCGGGAGCGGGAGAAGGAGGGTCATAGTATGCGGATACCGTTACCGGCTAACGCACACAGAAGAGAGGACCCGTCGGAACCCCGTAGCAAGGGTGAGTCCAAAGACCACCGCGGACAACGGAACCAAGAAGGTGTGGAAACCGAGGATTCGTCAGCGCGCTAGCACCACAAGACGGGCCTATTCAAATCAAGTCGCCAGTATGTCAACACGCAGTGTTATGTTATCGATACTTATATACAATATCGTAAGTCAAGATGACTAGAAGAATGGAATTTGAACGACTTAAAAATGGAACAAAAAGAAGAAAAGTACAGAATAAAAAATAAAATATTAATTTGAACCGCGTGTCTTTTTTTTATCAATAGTGTAATACACCACAAATTTCCGACGAGGATTTCAATACTGTGTATTAATATACATAAGACAAAAACACAGTTTTGTAAATACAAAATTTAAATGGCAGGTGACAACAAACCTGAGATGTCGACTCCAACCTCAACACCTACATTTTATCAGACATCAGCCATTCCGGAGTTTTCTCCAAGCAACGAGAAAATCTGGAAGGAAAAATTGGACATCCACTTCTGTGAACTTAACTTAACAGGTGAAAATTCGAAGAAGGCAACGTTTTTGAAATCAATCGGATCTGCACCATATAGTGTTTTACACAGCTTATGCAGCCCAATTCACCTGTGCAAAAATCGTATGCAGAAATTTGCTCGATTCTAATCACTCATTATACACCGCCAACGCTAGTATTTCGAGAGCGAAAGAAATTTCGTATGGCTTCTAAGGGTGATTGTGAAAATGTTGCGGGTGGTATGCACGATTGAAGCAGTTGGCGATGAAGTGTAAATTTGGACAATATTTGGAAGCATTTGTTTTAAACCAATTCATTATGAGTCTTCCTGGTCCAATATTTGAGCGCATTTGTGAAGAAGACGAAAAACATTCATTACCTGAAGCATTAAAAAAAGAAATGATAGTCGAAACAAAGATAACTGCAAAGAATGTAAACGAGAGCATTAATTACGTAAATAGGAACAACAACAACACGAACCAGAGGCAAAGCGGATTCAACAAAAACAACGGCAGCTGGAGCCCTAGCAAAAATTTCAAGGGCAATGGAAGTCAGCGAGGTCCCAAAGGCGAACACACCGGAGAAGTTTGCAGTAATGTACAGCAGCGGAAACCATGTACACATTGCGGCTGGAAAAATCACTTCTCGGATACTTGTAAATACAAGAATTGTCGCTGCCACAAATGTGTCAAAATAGGGCACTTGGCGAGTGTTTGTAAATTAAATCAAAATCTGTATCTTATGTAGCAAAATCCCAATTAGAAGAAAAAGATGAAAGTTGCTTGCGATACGGGTGCACCATGCACATTAATTCCGAAAACGATGTATGATAAAACACTCTTTAAGAAACCATTACGGAATTATTGTACTGCATATGTTGATTACAATGGAGATAATATTGAAGTTATTGGTGAGTACGACGCAACTGTAGAGTTCAAAAATGCGAGCACAGAAATTGTCATCGTAGTTACAAACACGTCGAGTCCACCTTTACTTGGAAGGAACTTTTTAAGAACTTTTAACTTCGAATTAAGGCAAGTAAACAATATCAATTCGCAAGATCAGCTCTCAATCATAGAAGAAAAAATTAAAAATGAGTATTTTGATATATTTAAATCAGAGTTAGGATCTTATAATGTCTGCACTGTAAATTTACAACTGGAAAACCAGAACAAGCCTATATTTTTCAAGTCAAGACCTTTACCATTAGCATGGAAAAACAAGGTAGAGCTAAAGTTACGCATGCTAGTTGAACAGGTGTGCTAGAACACGTAGACAGTTCTGAATGGGGAACGCCATTAGTTCCAATACTAAAGCCAAATGGTGACATTAGGATTTGCGGTGATTACAAGGTAACCTTGAACCGACATTTAATAGATGTTAGGTATCCTTTGCTCAGAATAGACGAGATTTTCGCAGCACTCAAGGGAGGTACATTATATACCAAACTGGATCTATCTAACGCTTATAATCAGCTTCACTTAGATGAAAAGTCCCAGCTCTTGTGTACCTTGAGCACTCATATAGGATGCCGCCGGAAGCCGCAGCCATTTTTCAAAAAGTCATGGAAAGTTTGTTTCAGGGCTTAAAGGGAGTTGTTGTATACCAAGACGATATAACTGTAACGGGAAAAGACCTTCAAGAGCACGTTCAAAATTTGAAAAATGTCTTAGATAAATTGAAACTTGTTGGATTGCGAATAAATATACAAAAATTTGAATTTTTCAAGTCCAAAATTGACTATTTAGGATTTTCAATTGACAAAAATGGTCATAGCAAAAACAATGACAGAATTTCAAGTGTTTCTCAAGCGCCAGTTCCATCAAATGTGTCGGAGCTTCGTGCCTTTATTGGAATGGTCAATTACTATTCTAAATTCATCCATAATTTTGCAAAGAAAATGAGCGCACTTTATTTATTACTTCGTAAAGGGGTAAAATTCGATTGGTCTCAGGAATACCAAAGGGCATACGATGCGATTAGGAGAGACGTAACTTCAGACCAGTTATTAGTCCATTTTAATTCAGAATTACCTATTGTCTTGACAACTGACGCAAGCAACAATGCAGTGGGTGGCATTTTGCCACAGTTGAGAAAGGCTAAAGATTTTGAGGAAAATAACTATAAAGTCGAGACGCCGAACGACGCAAGTCTACAAGGCTGAGGCTACAACGCTGAGATCTAATGGTGCTTGGTTGTGGTAAAATCTAACTTAGGGAGCATAACCAAGAAATACGTCGCGCGGCCACGAACCAGCAACCAGGCCTGCCGTAGATGCGGGGGTCCAGATGACTGGGCTAAAGAATGCCGAAACCAGCGATTTACGTTCAGCTGGCGATTCGATAGGAGATAGGAGTTTCGACGCTTCATTGCTGTTCCGGGTCGGGAAACGCCCAGCGAACCCAGTCTCCGAGGGTGGCAAGGGATCGCAAGGTGCTTCCTCTCGAAATTAATGGGCGACCTGTAGGCGGAAGAAATGCAACTGTCCGCCACGGTGCTCATAGGTGAAAAGAAAATTAAAGCCACGGTGGATACCGGCGCCACGGCGAGCTTCATCAGCGAAGAGCTGGCGGACAGACTGCAGGCGGCAGGAAGGGACGGACCCACGAAAAGGCCAGTACGGATAGCATACGGTTGCTGCGGGGTAATATAATCACAAAAATCGGACTTGGTACGAAAATAGTCGCAATGGAGCTACTGATTTTAATAAGACTGATCGACGCCCTGGTGTTGGGATGGAATTTCCTCACCGGAATCGGGGCCGAAGTCGAGTGCGCAGGACACAGCGCGGCGATACCGGCAAAGGATAGACGAGGAGGATGGCTGGAAAAACTGTCAGTGGCAATAGTGGAAACACCCAAAAATTTCGCGGAAAAGGATGTAGAGGGTTTTCTAAAGGCCGAGTTGGAGAAACTAGAAGGCAGAAAGGGAACATCCAACGTGGCCGTACATAGGATCACTATGAAGGACGATCAACCAGTCAAACAGCGGTACTACCCTAAAAACCCAAAAAATGCAGGGTGAGATCAATGCCAAGGTAGACGAGCTGCTGGAAAATGGATGCATCGAGCAGTCTAGGAGCCCCTACAGCTCGCCAATAGTCATGGTGAGGAAGATTACTGGGAAGTGGAGGCTGTGTGTAGATTTCCGGCAAATAAACGCGAGGTCCGTGAAGGACGCATACCCAATGCCGATGATAAACTACATTCTGGACTTACTGCGGGAGGCGAAGTACATCAGCAGCCTCCACTTAAAGGACAGTTACTGGCAGATACCTTTGGAGGCAGACAGTAGGCAGTACACGGCGTTTACTGTATCAGGGAAGGGCCTGCTCTAATGGAAGGTGATGCCATTTGGCCTACACTCCGCGTCGGCAACATTCCATCGGGCATTGGATCAGGTCATTGGACCAGAAATGAATATTGTCATCGGACGGACGCTAGAGGAGCACATGGAAAACCTGAAGGGAGTGTTCAGGAGACTACGGGCTGCCAATCTAAAAGTAAACGCTGAAAAGTGCAAGTATTTCAGAAAGGAGATGCAATAATTGGGGCATCGCATAATAGACCAAGGCATCGGAACAGACCCAGAAAAGGTATCGACAATTGCGTTAATAAAACCCCCGGCCAATGTTACGAATCTGCGACATTACTTGTGAGTGGTGTCGTGGTACAGGCGTTTTGTGATCTTGCAACGTTGGTGCATCCATTGAACAGCCTGCTCCGAAAGAGCAGAAAGAACAAAATGGGAGTGGACAGATAACCATTAACAGGCTTTTAAAGCTGTCAAGGCCAGGTTAATCGCAGACCCAGTCTTAGTATGCACCGATTTCATGAAGTCGTTTGTACTGCAGACCGACGCCAGTGATTACGACCAAAGCGAGAGGGTGATCCCGTATTCCAGCCGGTCCCTGAATGGATCGGAAAGAAATTTCTCAGCGACTGAGAAGGAATGCCTAACAATTGTGTGGGCCATACGGAAGTTAAGGCCATACTTGGAGGGCTAACACTTCAAAGTGATCACGGATCACATGGCACTGAAATGGTTGAATAGCATCGAGAGCCCAACCGGATGAATCGCACGATGGGCGCTGGAACTGCAACAATATGACTATGAGATCGCGTGCAGAAAGGGGCAGCTGAATATAGTAGCAGACACACTATCGCGACAGCCACTGCCAGAAACATGTCGACGGGTAAAAGCACAAGAACAACAGAGGGAAACAGGCGAGTGTAACTGGATAAGGGACATGTGGAGCAAGATAGCCCAAAATCGACAAAAATATCTACGACTACATGACGGAAGCCGACAAGCTGTACGTGCCAACGGGGTCCAGACGGCGGGTAATGTCGGATAACCACGACTTGCCGACTGCCGGTCACATGGACAGTCGGAAGACATTTGTGAGTGTTGCAGCCAGTTACCATTGGCCGGGAATATAAGATATGTGCAAAACTACGATAGTTGCCTGCGGTACACGCCAAGCCAGCTACAAGGCGGAAAAGTGCTAACCCAAGTTCCTGAGGAGCCGTGGGCCACCGTACGATAAGCGGTATCGAACGTACACAGATGCCTTGGAGCTCGGGAGCGGGAGAAGGAGGGTCATAGTATGCGGATACCGTTACCGGCTAACGCACACAGAAGAGAGGACCCGTCGGAACCCCGTAGCAAGGGTGAGTCCAAAGACCACCGCGGACAACGGAACCAAGAAGGTGTGGAAACCGAGGATTCGTCAGCGCGCTAGCACCACAAGACGGGCCTATTCAAATCAAGTCGCCAGTATGTCAACACGCAGTGTTATGTTATCGATACTTATATACAATATCGTAAGTCAAGATGACTAGAAGAATGGAATTTGAACGACTTAAAAATGGAACAAAAAGAAGAAAAGTACAGAATAAAAAATAAAATATTAATTTGAACCGCGTGTCTTTTTTTATCAATAGTGTAATACACCACAAATTTCCGACGAGGATTTCAATACTGTGTATTAATATACATAAGACAAAAACACAGTTTTGTAAATACAAAATTTAAATGGCAGGTGACAACAAACCTGAGATGTCGACTCCAACCTCAACACCTACATTTTATCAGACATCAGCCATTCCGGAGTTTTCTCCAAGCAACGAGAAAATCTGGAAGGAAAAATTGGACATCCACTTCTGTGAACTTAACTTAACAGGTGAAAATTCGAAGAAGGCAACGCTTTTGAAATCAATCGGATCTGCACCATATAGTGTTTTACACAGCTTATGCAGCCCAATTCACCTGTGCAAAAATCGTATGCAGAAATTTGCTCGATTCTAATCACTCATTATACACCGCCAACGCTAGTATTTCGAGAGCGAAAGAAATTTCGTATGGCTTCTAAGGGTGATTGTGAAAATGTTGCGGGTGGTATGCACGATTGAAGCAGTTGGCGATGAAATGTAAATTTGGACAATATTTGGAAGCATTTGTTTTAAACCAATTCATTATGAGTCTTCCTGGTCCAATATTTGAGCGCATTTGTGAAGAAGACGAAAAACATTCATTACCTGAAGCATTAAAAAAAGAAATGATAGTCGAAACAAAGATAACTGCAAAGAATGTAAACGAGAGCATTAATTACGTAAATAGGAACAACAACAACACGAACCAGAGGCAAAGCGGATTCAACAAAAACAACGGCAGCTGGAGCCCTAGCAAAAATTTCAAGGGCAATGGAAGTCAGCGAGGTCCCAAAGGCGAACACACCGGAGAAGTTTGCAGTAATGTACAGCAGCGGAAACCATGTACACATTGCGGCTGGAAAAATCACTTCTCGGATACTTGTAAATACAAGGATTGTTGCTGCCACAAATGTGTCAAAATAGGGCACTTGGCGAGTGTTTGTAAATTAAATCAAAATCTGTATCTTATGTAGCAAAATCCCAATTAGAAGAAAAAGATGAAAGTTGCTTGCGATACGGGTGCACCATGCACATTAATTCCGAAAACGATGTATGATAAAACACTCTTTAAGAAATCATTACGGAATTGTTGTACTGCATATGTTGATTACAATGGAGATAATATTGAAGTTATTGGTGAGTACGACGCAACTGTAGAGTTCAAAAATGCGAGCACAGAAATTGTCATCGCAGTTACAAACACGTCGAGTCCACCTTTACTTGGAAGGAACTTTTTAAGAACTTTTAACTTCGAATTAAGGCAAGTAAGCAATATCAATTCGCAAGATCAGCTCTCAATCATAGAAGAAAAAATTAAAAATGAGTATTTTTATGTATTTAAATCAGAGTTAGGATCTTATAATGTCTGCAGTGTAAATTTACAACTGGAAAACCAGAACAAGCCTATATTTTTCAAGTCAAGACCTTTACCATTAGCATGGAAAAACAAGGTAGAGCTAAAGTTACGCATGCTAGTTGAACAGGGTGTGCTAGAACACGTAGACAGTTCTGAATGGGGAACGCCATTAGTTCCAATACTAAAGCCAAATGGTGACATTAGGATTTGCGGTGATTACAAGGTAACCTTGAACCGACATTTAATAGATGTTAGGTATCCTTTGCTCAGAATAGACGAGATTTTCGCAGCTCTCAAGGGAGGTACATTATATACCAAACTGGATCTATCTAACGCTTATAATCAGCTTCACTTAGATGAAAAGTCCCAGCTCTTGTGTACCTTGAGCACTCATATAGGATGCCGCCGGAAGCCGCAGCCATTTTTCAAAAAGTCATGGAAAGTTTGTTTCAGGGCTTAAAGGGAGTTGTTGTATACCACGACGATATAACTGTAACGGGAAAAGACCTTCAAGAGCACGTTCAAAATTTGAAAAATGTCTTAGATAAATTGAAACTTGTTGGATTGCGACTAAATATACAAAAATTTGAATTTTTCAAGTCCAAAATTGACTATTTAGGATTTTCAATTGACAAAAATGGTGTTAGCAAAAACAATGACAGAATCTCAAGTGTTTCTCAAGAGCCAGTTCCATCAAATGTGTCGGAGCTTCGTGCCTTTATTGGAATGGTCAATTACTATTCTAAATTCATCCATAATTTTGCAAAGAAAATGAGCGCACTTTATTTATTACTTCGTAAAGGGGTAAAATTCGATTGGTCTCAGGAATACCAAAGGGCATACGATGCGATTAGGAGAGACGTAACTTCAGACCAGTTATTAGTCCATTTTAATTCAGAATTACCTATTGTCTTGACAACTGACGCAAGCAACAATGCAGTGGGTGGCATTTTGCCACAGTTGAGAAAGGCTAAAGATTTTGAGGAAAATAACTATAAAGTCGAGACGCCGAACGACGCGAGTCTACAAGGCTGAGGCTACAACGTTGAGATCTAATGGTGCTTGGTTGTGGTAAAATCTAACTTAGGGAGCATAACCAAGAAATACGTCGCGCGGCCACGAACCAGCAACCAGGCCTGCCGTAGATGCGGGGGTCCAGATGACTGGGCTAAAGAATGCCGAAACCAGCGATTTACGTTCAGCTGGCGATTCGATAGGAGATAGGAGTTTCGACGCTTCATTGCTGTTCCGGGTCGGGAAACGCCCAGCGAACCCAGTCTCCGAGGGTGGCAAGGGATCGCAAGATGCTTCCTCTCGAAATTAATGGGCGACCTGTAGGCGGAAAAAATGCAACTGTCCGCCACGGTGCTCATAGGTGAAAAGAAAATTAAAGCCACGGTGGATACCGGCGCCACGGCGAGCTTCATCAGCGAAGAGCTGGCGGACAGACTGCAGGCGGCAGAAAGGGACGGACCCACGAAAAGGCCAGTACGGATAGCAGACGGTTGCTGCGGGGAAATATAATCACAAATCCGACGAGGATTTCAATACTGTGTATTAATATACATAAGACAAAAACACAGTTTTGTAAATACAAAATTTAAATGGCAGGTGACAACAAACCTGAGATGTCGACTCCAACCTCAACACCTACATTTTATCAGACATCAGCCATTCCGGAGTTTTCTCCAAGCAACGAGAAAATCTGGAAGGAAAAATTGGACATCCACTTCTGTGAACTTAACTTAACAGGTGAAAATTCGAAGAAGGCAACGTTTTTGAAATCAATCGGATCTGCACCATATAGTGTTTTACACAGCTTATGCAGCCCAATTCACCTGTGCAAAAATCGTATGCAGAAATTTGCTCGATTCTAATCACTCATTATACACCGCCAACGCTAGTATTTCGAGAGCGAAAGAAATTTCGTATGGCTTCTAAGGGTGATTGTGAAAATGTTGCGGGTGGTATGCACGATTGAAGCAGTTGGCGATGAAGTGTAAATTTGGACAATATATGGAAGCATTTGTTTTAAACCAATTCATTATGAGTCTTCCTGGTCCAATATTTGAGCGCATTTGTGAAGAAGACGAAAAACATTCATTACCTGAAGCATTAAAAAAAGAAATGATAGTCGAAACAAAGATAACTGCAAAGAATGTAAACGAGAGCATTAATTACGTAAATAGGAACAACAACAACACGAACCAGAGGCAAAGCGGATTCAACAAAAACAACGGCAGCTGGAGCCCTAGCAAAAATTTCAAGGGCAATGGAAGTCAGCGAGGTCCCAAAGGCGAACACACCGGAGAAGTTTGCAGTAATGTACAGCAGCGGAAACCATGTACACATTGCGGCTGGAAAAATCACTTCTCGGATACTTGTAAATACAAGGATTGTTGCTGCCACAAATGTGTCAAAATAGGGCACTTGGCGAGTGTTTGTAAATTAAATCAAAATCTGTATCTTATGTAGCAAAATCCCAATTAGAAGAAAAAGATGAAAGTTGCTTGCGATACGGGTGCACCATGCACATTAATTCCGAAAACGATGTATGATAAAACACTCTTTAAGAAACCATTACGGAATTGTTGTACTGCATATGTTGATTACAATGGAGATAATATTGAAGTTATTGGTGAGTACGACGCAACTGTAGAGTTCAAAAATGCGAGCACAGAAATTGTCATCGTAGTTACAAACACGTCGAGTCCACCTTTACTTGGAAGGAACTTTTTAAGAACTTTTAACTTCGAATTAAGGCAAGTAAGCAATATCAATTCGCAAGATCAGCTCTCAATCATAGAAGAAAAAATTAAAAATGAGTATTTTGATGTATTTAAATCAGAGTTAGGATCTTATAATGTCTGCAGTGTAAATTTACAACTGGAAAACCAGAACAAGCCTATATTTTTCAAGTCAAGACCTTTACCATTAGCATGGAAAAACAAGGTAGAGCTAAAGTTACGCATGCTAGTTGAACAGGGTGTGCTAGAACACGTAGACAGTTCTGAATGGGGAACGCCATTAGTTCCAATACTAAAGCCAAATGGTGACATTAGGATTTGCGGTGATTACAAGGTAACCTTGAACCGACATTTAATAGATGTTAGGTATCCTTTGCTCAGAATAGACGAGATTTTCGCAGCACTCAAGGGAGGTACATTATATACCAAACTGGATCTATCTAACGCTTATAATCAGCTTCACTTAGATGAAAAGTCCCAGCTCTTGTGTACCTTGAGCACTCATATAGGATGCCGCCGGAAGCCGCAGCCATTTTTCAAAAAGTCATGGAAAGTTTGTTTCAGGGCTTAAAGGGAGTTGTTGTATACCAAGACGATATAACTGTAACGGGAAAAGACCTTCAAGAGCACGTTCAAAATTTGAAAAATGTCTTAGATAAATTGAAACTTGTTGGATTGCGACTAAATATACAAAAATTTGAATTTTTCAAGTCCAAAATTGACTATTTAGGATTTTCAATTGACAAAAATGGTGTTAACAAAAACAATGACAGAATTTCAAGTGTTTCTCAAGCGCCAGTTCCATCAAATGTGTCGGAGCTTCGTGCCTTTATTGGAATGGTCAATTACTATTCTAAATTCATCCATAATTTTGCAAAGAAAATGAGCGCACTTTATTTATTACTTCGTAAAGGGGTAAAATTCGATTGGTCTCAGGAATACCAAAGGGCATACGATGCGATTAGGAGAGACGTAACTTCAGACCAGTTATTAGTCCATTTTAATTCAGAATTACCTATTGTCTTGACAACTGACGCAAGCAACAATGCAGTGGGTGGCATTTTGCCACAGTTGAGAAAGGCTAAAGATTTTGAGGAAAATAACTATAAAGTCGAGACGCCGAACGACGCGAGTCTACAAGGCTGAGGCTACAACGTTGAGATCTAATGGTGCTTGGTTGTGGTAAAATCTAACTTAGGGAGCATAACCAAGAAATACGTCGCGCGGCCACGAACCAGCAACCAGGCCTGCCGTAGATGCGGGGGTCCAGATGACTGGGCTAAAGAATGCCGAAACCAGCGATTAACGTTCAGCTGGCGATTCGATAGGAGATAGGAGTTTCGACGCTTCATTGCTGTTCCGGGTCGGGAAACGCCCAGCGAACCCAGTCTCCGAGGGTGGCAAGGGATCGCAAGGTGCTTCCTCTCGAAATTAATGGGCGACCTGTAGGCGGAAAAAATGCAACTGTCCGCCACGGTGCTCATAGGTGAAAAGAAAATTAAAGCCACGGTGGATACCGGCGCCACGGCGAGCTTCATCAGCGAAGAGCTGGCGGACAGACTGCAGGCGGCAGAAAGGGACGGACCCACGAAAAGGCCAGTACGGATAGCAGACGGTTGCTGCGGGGAAATATAATCACAAATCCGACGAGGATTTCAATACTGTGTATTAATATACATAAGACAAAAACACAGTTTTGTAAATACAAAATTTAAATGGCAGGTGACAACAAACCTGAGATGTCGACTCCAACCTCAACACCTACATTTTATCAGACATCAGCCATTCCGGAGTTTTCTCCAAGCAACGAGAAAATCTGGAAGGAAAAATTGGACATCCACTTCTGTGAACTTAACTTAACAGGTGAAAATTCGAAGAAGGCAACGTTTTTGAAATCAATCGGATCTGCACCATATAGTGTTTTACACAGCTTATGCAGCCCAATTCACCTGTGCAAAAATCGTATGCAGAAATTTGCTCGATTCTAATCACTCATTATACACCGCCAACGCTAGTATTTCGAGAGCGAAAGAAATTTCGTATGGCTTCTAAGGGTGATTGTGAAAATGTTGCGGGTGGTATGCACGATTGAAGCAGTTGGCGATGAAGTGTAAATTTGGACAATATTTGGAAGCATTTGTTTTTAACCAATTCATTATGAGTCTTCCTGGTCCAATATTTGAGCGCATTTGTGAAGAAGACGAAAAACATTCATTACCTGAAGCATTAAAAAAGAAATGATAGTCGAAACGAAGATAACTGCAAAGAATGTAAACGAGAGCATTAATTACGTAAATAGGAACAACAACAACACGAACCAGAGGCAAAGCGGATTCAACAAAAACAACGGCAGCTGGAGCCCTAGCAAAAATTTCAAGGGCAATGGAAGTCAGCGAGGTCCCAAAGGCGAACACACCGGAGAAGTTTGCAGTAATGTACAGCAGCGGAAACCATGTACACATTGCGGCTGGAAAAATCACTTCTCGGATACTTGTAAATACAAGGATTGTTGCTGCCACAAATGTGTCAAAATAGGGCACTTGGCGAGTGTTTGTAAATTAAATCAAAATCTGTATCTTATGTAGCAAAATCCCAATTAGAAGAAAAAGATGAAAGTTGCTTGCGATACGGGTGCACCATGCACATTAATTCCGAAAACGATGTATGATAAAACACTCTTTAAGAAACCATTACGGAATTATTGTACTGCATATGTTGATTACAATGGAGATAATATTGAAGTTATTGGTGAGTACGACGCAACTGTAGAGTTCAAAAATGCGAGCACAGAAATTGTCATCGCAGTTACAAACACGTCGAGTCCACCTTTACTTGGAAGGAACTTTTTAAGAACTTTTAACTTCGAATTAAGGCAAGTAAACAATATCAATTCGCAAGATCAGCTCTCAATCATAGAAGAAAAAATTAAAAATGAGTATTTTGATGTATTTAAATCAGAGTTAGGATCTTATAATGTCTGCACTGTAAATTTACAACTGGAAAACCAGAACAAGCCTATATTTTTCAAGTCAAGACCTTTACCATTAGCATGGAAAAACAAGGTAGAGCTAAAGTTACGCATGCTAGTTGAACAGGGTGTACTAGAACACGTAGACAGTTCTGAATGGGGAACGCCATTAGTTCCAATACTAAAGCCAAATGGTGACATTAGGATTTGCGGTGATTACAAGGTAACCTTGAACCGACATTTAATAGATGTTAGGTATCCTTTGCTCAGAATAGACGAGATTTTCGCAGCACTCAAGGGAGGTACATTATATACCAAACTGGATCTATCTAACGCTTATAATCAGCTTCACTTAGATGAAAAGTCCCAGCTCTTGTGTACCTTGAGCACTCATATAGAATGCCGCCGGAAGCCGCAGCCATTTTTCAAAAAGTCATGGAAAGTTTGTTTCAGGGCTTAAAGGGAGTTGTTGTATACCAAGACGATATAACTGTAACGGGAAAAGACCTTCAAGAGCACGTTCAAAATTTGAAAAATGTCTTAGATAAATTGAAACTTGTTGGATTGCGACTAAATATACAAAAATTTGAATTTTTCAAGTCCAAAATTGACTATTTAGGATTTTCAATTGACAAAAATGGTGTTAACAAAAACAATGACAGAATTTCAAGTGTTTCTCAAGCGCCAGTTCCATCAAATGTGTCGGAGCTTCGTGCCTTTATTGGAATGGTCAATTACTATTCTAAATTCATCCATAATTTTGCAAAGAAAATGAGCGCACTTTATTTATTACTTCGTAAAGGGGTAAAATTCGATTGGTCTCAGGAATACCAAAGGGCATACGATGCGATTAGGAGAGACGTAACTTCAGACCAGTTATTAGTCCATTTTAATTCAGAATTACCTATTGTCTTGACAACTGACGCAAGCAACAATGGAGTGGGTGGCATTTTGCCACAGTTGAGAAAGGCTAAAGATTTTGAGGAAAATAACTATAAAGTCGAGACGCCGAACGACGGGAGTCTACAAGGCTGAGGCTACAACGCTGAGATCTAATGGTGCTTGGTTGTGGTAAAATCTAACTTAGGGAGCATAACCAAGAAATACGTCGCGCGGCCACGAACCAGCAACCAGGCCTGCCGTAGATGCGGGGGTCCAGATGACTGGGCTAAAGAATGCCGAAACCAGCGATTTACGTTCAGCTGGCGATTCGATAGGAGATAGGAGTTTCGACGCTTCATTGCTGTTCCGGGTCGGGAAACGCCCAGCGAACCCAGTCTCCGAGGGTGGCAAGGGATCGCAAGGTGCTTCCTCTCGAAATTAATGGGCGACCTGTAGGCGGAAGAAATGCAACTGTCCGCCACGGTGCTCATAGGTGAAAAGAAAATTAAAGCCACGGTGGATACCGGCGCCACGGCGAGCTTCATCAGCGAAGAACTGGCGGACAGACTGCAGGCGGCAGGAAGGGACGGACCCACGAAAAGGCCAGTACGGATAGCAGACGGTTGCTGCGGGGTAATATAATCACAAAAATCGGACTTGGTACGAAAATAGTCGCAATGGAGCTACTGATTTTAATAAGACTGATCGACGCCCTGGTGTTGGGATGGAATTTCCTCACCGGAATCGGGGCCGAAGTCGAGTGCGCAGGACACAGCGCGGCGATACCGGCAAAAGATAGACGAGGAGGATGGCTGGAAAAACTGTCAGTGGCAATAGTGGAAACACCCAAAAATTTCGCGAAAAAGGATGTAGAGGGTTTTCTAAAGGCCGAGTTGGAGAAACTAGAAGGCAGAAAGGGAACATCCAACGTGGCCGTACATAGGATCACTATGAAGGACGATCAACCAGTCAAACAGCGGTACTACCCTAAAAACCCAAAAAATGCAGGGTGAGATCAATGCCAAGGTAGACGAGCTGCTGGAAAATGGATGCATCGAGCAGTCTAGGAGTCCCTACAGCTCGCCAATAGTCATGGTGAGGAAGATTACTGGGAAGTGGAGGCTGTGTGTAGATTTCCGGCAAATAAACGCGAGGTCCGTGAAGGACGCATACCCAATGCCGATGATAAACTACATTCTGGACTTACTGCGGGAGGCGAAGTACATCAGCAGCCTCCACTTAAAGGACAGTTACTGGCAGATACCTTTGGAGGCAGACAGTAGGCAGTACACGGCGTTTACTGTATCAGGGAAGGGCCTGCTCTAATGGAAGGTGATGCCATTTGGCCTACACTCCGCGTCGGCAACATTCCATCGGGCATTGGATCAGGTCATTGGACCAGAAATGAATATTGTCATCGGACGGACGCTAGAGGAGCACATGGAATACCTGAAGGGAGTGTTCAGGAGACTACGGGCTGCCAATCTAAAAGTAAACGCTGAAAAGTGCAAGTATTTCAGAAAGAAGATGCAATAATTGGGGCATCGCATAATAGACCAAGGCATCGGAACAGACCCAGAAAAGGTATCGACAATTGCGTTAATAAAACCCCCGGCCAATGTTACGAAGCTGCGACATTACTTGTGAGTGGTGTCGTGGTACAGGCGTTTTGTGATCTTGCAACGTTGGTGCATCCATTGAACAGCCTGCTCCGAAAGAGCAGAAAGAACAAAATGGGAGTGGACAGATAACCATTAACAGGCTTTTAAAGCTGTCAAGGCCAGGTTAATCGCAGACCCAGTCTTAGTATGCACCGATTTCAAGAAGTCGTTTGTACTGCAGACCGACGCCAGTGATTACGACCAAAGCGAGAGGGTGATCCCGTATTCCAGCCGGTCCCTGAATGGATCGGAAAGAAATTTCTCAGCGACTGAGAAGGAATGCCTAACAATTGTGTGGGCCATACGGAAGTTAAGACCATACTTGGAGGGCTAACACTTCAAAGTGATCACGGATCACATGGCACTGAAATGGTTGAATAGCATCGAGAGCCCAACCGGATGAATCGCACGATGGGCGCTGGAACTGCAACAATATGACTATGAGATCGCGTACAGAAAGGGGCAGCTGAATATAGTAGCAGACACACTATCGCGACAGCCACTGCCAGAAACATGTCGACGGGTAAAAGCACAAGAACAACAGAGGGAAACAGGCGAGTGTAACTGGATAAGGGACATGTGGAGCAAGATAGCCCAAAATCGACAAAAATATCTACGACTACATGACGGAAGCCGACAAGCTGTACGTGCCAACGGGGTCCAGACGGCGGGTAATGTCGGATAACCACGACTTGCCGACTGCCGGTCACATGGACAGTCGGAAGACATTTGTGAGTGTTGCAGCCAGTTACCATTGGCCGGGAATATAAAATATGTGCAAAACTACGATAGTTGCCTGCGGTACACGCCAAGCCAGCTACAAGGCGGAAAAGTGCTAACCCAAGTTCCTGAGGAGCCGTGGGCCACCGTACGATAAGCGGTATCGAACGTACACAGATGCCTTGGAGCTCGGGAGCGGGAGAAGGAGGGTCATAGTATGCGGATACCGTTACCGGCTAACGCACACAGAAGAGAGGACCCGTCGGAACCCCGTAGCAAGGGTGAGTCCAAAGACCACCGCGGACAACGGAACCAAGAAGGTGTGGAAACCGAGGATTCGTCAGCGCGCTAGCACCACAAGACGGGCCTATTTAAATCAAGTCGCCAGTATGTCAACACGCAGTGTTATGTTATCGATACTTATATACAATATCGTAAGTCAAGATGACTAGAAGAATGGAATTTGAACGACTTAAAAATGGAACAAAAAGAAGAAAAGTACAGAATAAAAAATAAAATATTAATTTGAACCGCGTGTCTTTTTTTTATCAATAGTGTAATACACCACAAATTTCCGACGAGGATTTCAATACTGTGTATTAATATACATAAGACAAAAACACAGTTTTGTAAATACAAAATTTAAATGGCAGGTGACAACAAACCTGAGATGTCGACTCCAACCTCAACACCTACATTTTATCAGACATCAGCCATTCCGGAGTTTTCTCCAAGCAACGAGAAAATCTGGAAGGAAAAATTGGACATCCACTTCTGTGAACTTAACTTAACAGGTGAAAATTCGAAGAAGGCAACGTTTTTGAAATCAATCGGATCTGCACCATATAGTGTTTTACACAGCTTATGCAGCCCAATTCACCTGTGCAAAAATCGTATGCAGAAATTTGCTCGATTCTAATCACTCATTATACACCGCCAACGCTAGTATTTCGAGAGCGAAAGAAATTTCGTATGGCTTCTAAGGGTGATTGTGAAAATGTTGCGGGTGGTATGCACGATTGAAGCAGTTGGCGATGAAGTGTAAATTTGGACAATATTTGGAAGCATTTGTTTTAAACCAATTCATTATGAGTCTTCCTGGTCCAATATTTGAGCGCATTTGTGAAGAAGACGAAAAACATTCATTACCTGAAGCATTAAAAAAAGAAATGATAGTCGAAACAAAGATAACTGCAAAGAATGTAAACGAGAGCATTAATTACGTAAATAGGAACAACAACAACACGAACCAGAGGCAAAGCGGATTCAACAAAAACAACGGCAGCTGGAGCCCTAGCAAAAATTTCAAGGGCAATGGAAGTCAGCGAGGTCCCAAAGGCGAACACACCGGAGAAGTTTGCAGTAATGTACAGCAGCGGAAACCATGTACACATTGCGGCTGGAAAAATCACTTCTCGGATACTTGTAAATACAAGAATTGTCGCTGCCACAAATGTGTCAAAATAGGGCACTTGGCGAGTGTTTGTAAATTAAATCAAAATCTGTATCTTATGTAGCAAAATCCCAATTAGAAGAAAAAGATGAAAGTTGCTTGCGATACGGGTGCACCATGCACATTAATTCCGAAAACAATGTATGATAAAACACTCTTTAAGAAACCATTACGGAATTATTGTACTGCATATGTTGATTACAATGGAGATAATATTGAAGTTATTGGTGAGTACGACGCAACTGTAGAGTTCAAAAATGCGAGCACAGAAATTGTCATCGTAGTTACAAACACGTCGAGTCCACCTTTACTTGGAAGGAACTTTTTAAGAACTTTTAACTTCGAATTAAGGCAAGTAAACAATATCAATTCGCAAGATCAGCTCTCAATCATAGAAGAAAAAATTAAAAATGAGTATTTTGATATATTTAAATCAGAGTTAGGATCTTATAATGTCTGCACTGTAAATTTACAACTGGAAAACCAGAACAAGCCTATATTTTTCAAGTCAACCCCTTTACCATTAGCATGGAAAAACAAGGTAGAGCTAAAGTTACGCATGCTAGTTGAACAGGTGTGCTAGAACACGTAGACAGTTCTGAATGGGGAACGCCATTAGTTCCAATACTAAAGCCAAATGGTGACATTAGGATTTGCGGTGATTACAAGGTAACCTTGAACCGACATTTAATAGATGTTAGGTATCCTTTGCTCAGAATAGACGAGATTTTCGCAGCACTCAAGGGAGGTACATTATATACCAAACTGGATCTATCTAACGCTTATAATCAGCTTCACTTAGATGAAAAGTCCCAGCTCTTGTGTACCTTGAGCACTCATATAGGATGCCGCCGGAAGCCGCAGCCATTTTTCAAAAAGTCATGGAAAGTTTGTTTCAGGGCTTAAAGGGAGTTGTTGTATACCAAGACGATATAACTGTAACGGGAAAAGACCTTCAAGAGCACGTTCAAAATTTGAAAAATGTCTTAGATAAATTGAAACTTGTTGGATTGCGAATAAATATACAAAAATTTGAATTTTTCAAGTCCAAAATTGACTATTTAGGATTTTCAATTGACAAAAATGGTCTTAGCAAAAACAATGACAGAATTTCAAGTGTTTCTCAAGCGCCAGTTCCATCAAATGTGTCGGAGCTTCGTGCCTTTATTGGAATGGTCAATTACTATTCTAAATTCATCCATCATTTTGCAAAGAAAATGAGCGCACTTTATTTATTACTTCGTAAAGGGGTAAAATTCGATTGGTCTCAGGAATTAGGAGAGAAGTAACTTCAGACCAGTTATTAGTCCATTTTAATTCAGAATTACCTATTGTCTTGACAACTGACGCAAGCAACAATGCAGTGGGTGGTATTTTGCCACAGTTGAGAAAGGCTAAAGATTTTGAGGAAAATAACTATATTCAATTCATTTAATCTAAGAACATCTTCGCAATAAATTTTAAAGATATTTCACGAGAAACCACGAGAGATCCTATACTATCAAAAGTTTGTGAAGCAATTAAGGATGGTTCTTTATATAAAATAACCAGTAAGGACTTTTCTAGTTTTAAAAGCAGTGCGTGTGAATTGTCAGTAGAATTTGATTGCATTTTATGGGGTTATCGAGTTGTAGCTCCCACCAAACTAAGAAAAGTAGTTTTACATGAGATGCACAGATCTCATCTAGGAATTGTTAGAACAAAAATGTTAGCACGTTCATATATTTGGTGGCCAGGAAAGGATACACAAATAGAAGAACTGATCAGATAGTGTGAACCATGTCTAGTCCAGAAAAGGGTTTATTAATACCTTGGAAATCAAACGGTCAAGTTTGGAGCCGAATTCACAATTTTGCACTACCAATTCAAAACTTTTATATGTTGATAGTCATTGACTCTTATTCGAAATGGGTCGAAGTTTTTAAAACAAAGGAGATTACTTCATTGCTTACTATAAGAATGTTAAGAGACTTGTTATGCAGATACGGCTTAGTAGATATTTTAGTGAGCGACAATGGTCGCCAGTTCACCTCTAATGATTTTAAGACTTTCATGTTAAATAATGGAGTACGGCACAGTTTGACAGCTCCTGGACACCCTTCGACAAGCTGAAAATTTCGTAAAAACTGTAAAAAAAATCCATTTACGCGAACATTAAAGGTGATAACTGTCAAGATTTTGACACCGTCTTGAACAGGTTTTTGATACACTACAGAAACACAGTTCATTGCACAACAGGAGAATCACCAGCTAAGATATTTTTAGGTCCAACTTTAATAACCAGATTCTCGTTTATGAAACCACCCAAAGTCACAGAGCGCATAGAAAGTAGACAGCAGCAATCAATATTAAACTATAAGGGCAAGCGCAACATAAATTTTAGACAAGGACAAGAAGTGTTAGTCAGAGATTACACAAATCCTAACAAGGCATGTTGGACTTAGGCGACTGTTAAACAGCCGTTAGGCTCTTGATCCTACATATGTGTTTTATTCAACAATGACCGTGAAATAAAGCTTCACATGAATCAAATAAAAAATAATGAAAATTGTTCAGAAACTAGAGAACATAATGAAGATAACAATCCCATCATAGGCAACCATTCTAGTGAATTTCCAAACGATAATAATGACACCACTGAGAATGTTGAAATAATTCCAAGACCACGTGTGGAGGGAAAGGTCAGGCCACACACATATCCAAAGTAACACACTTTAAAATCATTTTAAATATTATATATTGAAATTAGTAATCTTCAATAGTCTTAAACACTCTTTCGTTGAATGTAATGAAGTTTTCTTTAAAAATGTTCAATTCTCTTCACACATGCTAAAAGATTAAAGTCTAAGAATTAAATTATCCTAGCTTGCCTAGGAGGGACATGTTATGTTATCGATACTTATATACAATATCGTAAGTCAAGATGACAAGAAGAATGGAATTCGAACGACTTGAAAATGGAACAAAAAGAAGAAAAGTACAGAATAAGGAATAAGATGTAAATTTGAACCGCGTGTCTTTTTTTTTATCAATAGTGTAATACACCACACGCAGCAGCAGGAAGTCGGTAACGGGAGAGGTGAGGGGAAGCGGATCTGGGCAACAGCCAGCGGAGAAATGAAGGCGGGACTCCGGTTCCCGATCCCCGTCTTCACACATGCTATAAGATTAAAGTCTAAGAATTAAATTATCCTAGCTTGCCTAGGAGGGACATGTTATGTTATCGATACTTATATACAATATTGTAAGTCAAGATGACAAGAAGAATGGAATTCGAACCACTTAAAAATGGAACAAAAAGAAGAAAAGTACAGAATAAGGAATAAGATGTAAATTTGAACCGCGTGTCTTTTTTTTATCAATAGTGTAATACACCACACGCAGCAGCAGCAAGTCGGTAACGGGAGTGGTGAGGGGAAGCGTCACTGGGCAACAGCCAGCGGAGAAATGGAGGCGGGACTCCGTTTCGCGATCCCCGTCACCTGCCCGGGAGACAGAAGAAGAAGGGCGCAATACCGACATTTAGTTGGATTCGGAGGATGAGGTCGACGTCCGGTCGGCAGGGCAGGAGGCCGAGGCAGAAGTCATCGCTATGTCCTTATCGGAGGAGGAAGACAGCGAGGTGGACGCGGGGACGTAGACGGTGAGTCCCGAGTTCTCCACGGACGAGAACGATGAGCCACGTCGGGCGGCAAAGGCCCGGATCGCGTTCCGGAGGGCCGCAGCCGGATTCGGCCGGATCGGGTTGGGCGACGCGGCGCCATCTGGCAGGCCGGAGGAACTTTAACGGATTTTCTCGGCGAGGGCAGACGTTGTTCGGATGGTGTCCGCCCAGCGGGCGGTGGCACGGGAAGCCGCCGCGGCCAGAGAGTGTCAGAAGCGGCTGGACTAGGCCAAAGCCGAAGAGGCTTTAGTCCCTAGGAGCAGTCATCGCCGCCATTGCCTCCACCGCCGCCATGGTTGTGGTCCCTGTCGCCCGGGTTGCGATCGCCGCGGTCGGCTCGGCCGTGATCCAGAGGGCCTCGAGAAAGGGCCGTGGGTGTGGCCGACGCCAGGAGAGCCAGCTTAAGAGACCGCGCCGCCGCCGAAATTAGCCCGGCAGTCGTCCTGCCCGGAGCCATGGTCCCCGCCAGCAAGGCCGTCGCTAGCTTGCCAGCAATCGGCGGGCAGCAGCCGCTGGGAGGAGGTGGCCGAGGGAGGATGGCCGCCGAGGGTGGCGTGCGAGGCCATCAGGCAATTGGAGTGCAATAAGGAGACTTGGATTTTCTGATAATACCTTATCCTACATTTCCTTCAATTTGTTATTCAACTTCTGTATCGTAAATGTAAGGAACCTATGTAACTACGGTCTTCAATAAATTGGTCCTTTCTGTTTTGTTTTTACAACGTTTTTGATTTCGTTCGTGAAAGTCAAATTTTTACCTTCATGATACTGAATATCAGAATATTTTGACATCCAATAATGAAGTTCAGTTTTTCTTCATAATCCAAGTAATCGTTTCTAATAATATCGTTAGTTAAGTTTATTTGTACATACATATGTCATTAATATATACCTCATGATTTACTACATTTGAAATGTTTTTGTGTCGCGCTCGCTACGTAAACGTGCGGCTGGCTCAGAGTGAGTTCTTTCCAACAAATTTATATTGAGTGATTGCCCGTAACCAACGGATAACGCAAGTGTTCGTAGGGGGCGATCCTTCCACAACAGAAGCGAATTTGAAGCACAAAAAATTCCCACGGCGCAAACGCAAAGGGCAGACGAAAAATGAGAAGTCGGGGGCGTCGTGGTATATTTCCGTGTTGTTTATTCAGCGTTATACATGAGACTAATTAAAACTTAAAACTAAAACCGCGCTCCCGCCCGCTTTACTCCGTTCAAGCGAGAGCGGGAGATCGGCAGCGGCCATCCGAGGAGTTTGGATGCGAAACCCGAAGTTCGCACTCTGGAGCGCGGACGTTGTGAGAGGCGAGCGAGGGAGCGCAAGAGGGGCGAGAGCGAAAGCTCGGAGAGCTCAGTGACCAGCGCCAATGCAGTGGGCCACTGACCTAAACATTCCGCCCCCCCTTGCAACTACTCGGGTTGCAACATAGCCTGGTTGCTCTTCTCACGGCTGGTGACAGGCTCCGGACACGACCCACCCAAACACGGTGCTCTGGGCCACTGGCAATCCATCCTGAATTTTCAGGAAGCCCGGCCGCATCACACTCGGATACATATCCGCGCCCAGGATGATGGAGATCGTCGCGGGGAGATAAAACCGCTCATCAGCCAGCGTAATGTCCCGAAAGTGGGTCCTTACCGCGTCGCTCAGTTCCCGGATTGGAGTGCGGATGCGCACGTGAGGCTCTATTTTAAAAATTGTGTCGAGCCGGACAGTGCTGTCGATTTTGGACCCCACGGTTGCCGAACAAATCTGTTCGCCTCCCACGTTGGTGGTCGGCAAGCGGAAACTCGACGCTAGCGAAGCGTCGATACAGCTCATAGGCGTACACGGGTCGATGAGCGCCGCAGTGTCGAAGACTCGACTCCCGGTCTCTAAACGCACCAAAGCCGTCGGTAGGAGGTTGACGCTGTGCCGCTGTAGGAGGGACGTTAAGGACGGAGCGGTGACCGCAAGCTGCGTGGCACCCCGAGTAGCAGAAAATTGCCGCAGAGTGTCAGATGAGTGCCGTGGAGTGGCGGACGAGTGCCGTGGAGTGGCGGACGAGGGCCGAGGAGCGGCTGAGGAGTGTTGCGGAGTGGCAGCGGATCTCTGCGACCGGCGTGCTGCCGGGCGGGACTGCCGTGATGCCATCGGTGGTTCCGAGAGATGAAGCAGAGTGTGGTGATCCTGGCCGCAAGTTTTGCAGCGATCACCTCGCCGACACGCTCCGTCGGAGTGCTCGTGGGCCAAACAGCGATGGCAGTACCGGTTGGCAAGGACAGCCCGGAGCCTCTTCTCGGCGCTCAGACGGAGGAACCGACGACACTTCCGAAGTGGATGGATCCCGCTACAGACTCGGCAACGGTAGGATTGCATACCTCGAGTTCGTCTGTGCTCCAAAGCGATGGCGCTGCGCGGACGTGGAGACATCGTGTGAGATCTGGTTGGCGGAATAGGACAAAATAAAAAATTTGGATCAGTAGTGATAAGAACTGTGAATTGGAACTACGGGTTGGAACTATTAATTGACGCTACGAATCGAAGTGATGAATTGAACCACCGGAGTGAAGGGTCAACTGTTTATTGCGGGCAGACGGACTCTTCCATTGGAAGAAGGACGACCTTCGCTATGGGACGCTTAATGAGTCCCCGTGCAGTGCGGATGTCGACCACACGAACATGGCCATCGGCTCCTGGAAACACCGCGGCGATTCTGCCTAATCGCCACTCATTGGACGGAAGGTTGTCTTCCTTGACTACCACCATGTCCCCGGCACGGAGATTTCTTGTAGGGGTTCGCCACTTATTCCGCTTATGGAGTTCCTTGAGGTACTCCTCTTTCCATCGCAGACGAAATTGTTGATGAAGAGCCTTCAGATGCTGCCAGCGGTTTATAATAGATGTGGTGTCCCCCTTTATCTCGGGTTCGACCATGGCGAGGAGGGGCCCTCCAACAAGAAAGTGCCCAGGCGTAAGTGCCAACAGGTCAGTGGGGTCTTCGGACATCGGCGCGAGCGGACGCGAATTCAGGCATGCTTCGATCCTAGCTAGAAGCGTGGACAGCTCTTCGAATGTGTATTTCCGCGTCGCCGTAGACTTGTAGAACAGGGTCTTGAAGCTCTTAACACCTGCTTCCCACAAACCTCCCATGTGGGGTGCTCCCGGAGGAATGAATTGCCAGAGCAGCTGCTGGTGACTATAGGCACCTGTCACAGCTTCCTTGAGAGCTTGGAGAAACTCGCGGGAGAGTAAGGCAGCCGCACCCACAAAGGTCTTGCCATTGTCCGACTGAACTTGACGGGGGCATCCTCTTCGGGACACGAAACGGGCGAAGGCGGCGAGAAACTTCTCAGTCGTAAGGTCGGAAGTAGGTTCTAAATGGATGGCCTTAGTGGCGAAGCACACGAACACCAGCACATACCCTTTCGTAATGAGACAGGCTCGTCCCGTGTAGTTTTTGATGTCAAAGGGACCGGCATAGTCCACACCGGTATATGTGAAAGGGCGCGAGAAGGACGTTCGTTCTTTGGGTAAGTCTCCCATCAGTTGCGTTTGCAACCTTTTTTGTGGATGATGCAGACCTTGCATGAATATATGACGGACTTGACCAAATTCCTTACCCTCGGGATCCAGAATTTGGAACGGATCAGACGGATCATAAGCTGATTGCCACCGTGCAGCGTTATACGATGCGTAAAATGGACGAGGAGTCGGGACAGATGGCAGTCGTATGGAAGGATGACAGGATGCCGTTCATCATACTGGAGAAGTTCGGAAGCCGTGACTCGGCCGCATGCTCTCATGAGCCCTTGGGAATCAATGAACGGGTTCAGGTTTTGGACCAGGCTGGATGCTGGCACTGGCCGTTTCTGGCTTAAGCAGCCCATCTCAAGGGCAAAGTGCCTGCGTTGCGTGACGGAAATCAGGAGCCGCTCGGCCGACGCAATTTCAGGAGCTGTCAAGAGATCCTCAAACGGGGACATGAGTTTTCGCGAACGCTGGATGAACCGATGAGCGTAAGCGAGGACTCGCAACGCCTTGTCGAGTGTGGAAAAACGCTCCAGAATGTCTTCAGGGGGGGCCTTCGCAACATGGACCTTGACTGCTCGCTTCTCGAGTTCAGTCGCAGGGGGTTCATAGCCTTGAGTGGGCCACTCGCAGCGAGGCCACTGCAGCCAGGCGGGACCATGCCACCACAGCTGGCTGTCCGCAAGGTCTTGAAGCGCCACCCCCCGGCTAGCGAGATCTGCCGGGTTATGCTCGGAGCGGACGTGTGCCCATTTCTCCACCTCGGTAAGCTGGTTAATCTTGGTCACACGATTTGCCACGAACGTTGTCCATTGGCACGCTGGCTTATGCAACCAGGCGAGAACAATCGTAGAGTCCGTCCAACAGTGCAGGGCGGACGCCTGCCCGGGCATCTTCGGAAGAACGGCGTTGGCCATTTCGGACAATAACAAGGCTCCGCACAACTCGAGCCGCGGGAGTGACACCGTTTTTACCGGGGCCACCCGTGTCTTTGCCGTGAGCAAGTTCACCATTACCGCGGACCCAGCCTCAACTCGGACGTAGAGGGCTGCGCCGTACGCCTTCTGCGAGGCGTCGCAGAACCCATGATGCTCAATTTTCCAATGTGGTCGGAAAGCGACCCATCGGGGAATGTGGATCTGATCAAGAGCGGAGTAATTTTCCAGGAAGTCAACCCATCTTTGGCAAAAATCTCGAGGGAGGGCCTCGTCCCATCCTAGATTTTGGAGCCAAATGTCCTGCATGAACATCTTTGCCCGGACTATGAAGGGGGCGAGCCAACCCGCGGGATCAAATAGTTTGGCGATTTGGGATAGGACTTGACGCTTTGTGAACGTTGAAGACAAGGTCAATTCGGGCCGTGCTCTCTGCGTCGATTTCAAGGAAGTCCGCGCGAAGGAGATGGTCACTCTGGATGTTGGCCAAAATCGCCTTGCTATTGGATGTCCATTTTCTAAGGGGGAATCCTGCTGAATCCAGGGCTTCCTGGAGCTCGCGGATAGCCGCTTGCGCTTCGGTTTTGGAGTCTGCCCCCGCGAGTACGTCGTCGACGTACATGAACTGTCGGATAATCCGACTCGCCTGCGGATACCTCGACTCTTCGTCGTCGGCGAGCTGTTGCAGGACACGGATCGCTAGGAACGGGGCACAATTGACCCCGAAGGTGACTGTTTTCAACTCGTAGTCGCGGATTTCCCCATCGGAATTGCGGAATAGAATGCGCTGCAAAGGAGTATGCTGGGGGTCTACCCAAATTTGCCGATACATCTTCTCGATGTCGGCGTTGAAAACGAACCTAAAGTACCGCCACTTCAGGATTTGAATCGTGAGGTCGGATTGTAAGACCGGGCCCGCGTAAAGTATGTCATTCAGACTGGTCCCGTTTGCGGAAGGGCTAGAGGCGTTGAAAACCACCCGCACTTTAGTGGTTGTGCTCTCGGGCTTAAGAACGGCGTGATGTGGAAGGTAGTACGTGGCGGAACTGCTCGTCAAAGGGACCTCGGCCATGTGACCTAAGTCGAGGTATTCTTGGATTACAGAGTCATACCGGGCCTTCAGGGGAGGATCTCTTTTTAGGCGCTGTCCGTTACGCAGAAATTGAGCCAGAGCAAAGGATCGTGAAGATGCGAGCTCGGAACCATTATGCTCGGGGTCGCGCAAGGGGAGCATCACAACGTATTTGCCACGATTGTCCCTTCTTGTAGTCTGGACAAAATTGTGTTCGCAGACGGAATCAGACTCGGGGACTATCTGTGTGGGCACTTCCTCCACCTCCCAGAATTTGGCAAGGAGATGATCTAACGAGTCGTCGAGTCCGCAGGTAACTCGAGTGGAGAAGGCGGACAAATTGCGGGGGGCCGCTGGAGATATGGGGCCTGTCAACACCCATCCAAAAATGGTTTCCTGGCCGAGAAGTGAATCGCAAATGTTAGCCCTGGCGTTGCCGAGGAGGATGGACGGAAGAATATCGGCTCCTATCAAGACATCGATTTGGGAACTCTCGAAGAACTTGGGATCTGCAAGGGGGATGTCAGGAATTCCCTTAAGAAGATCTCGAGGGACTGGATACGAAGGCAGATTCCCGGCCAGCTGCGGAAGAACGTAAGCTGAAGTTTCTAAATGCAGCCCGGGTCTGGAAGGCGATCGAATAGAAAAATGACAGAGTTTCGTGGACTGAGCGGCAACGGTTTGATTAAGACCAGAGACTTGGGCCTGGATAGTCTTGAATGGAAGTTTGACGAGGTTGAAAAGTCTCTCCGTAATAAAGGTTGCCTCGGAACCAGAGTCGATTAGGGCACGCGCCTGGAAATTGCACCCTAAATGGCAAATGTTAATGAGGGCTGTGCCTAGTAAGACGGCTCTTGAGCCGGAAGCGAAGCACACTTGCACATCAGAATGATCCTCTGTGGGGCTCGTGCCTCTCGTAGTAGGCGCGGGTCGAGACCTGGATGGCGCAGACGGACTTGGAGCGGCCGCGAATGGATTACCGCGGTGCAGGAGGGTGTGATGACGGCTGTGGCACGTGAAGCAGCTATGGGCACTAGTGCAATCCCGTTGCAAGTGCCCTCGTGCAAAACAGTTCAAACAAAGCTGCTTTTTCTTAATGTAGTCGGAGCGACCATTTACATCCATCTCAAGGAAGCGCGGACATAAGCGAACAGGATGATTCTCTCTGGAGCAGAGATCGCACCCTCTTGGGGCTGGAGTCACTCTGGCCTCGTAAGAATTAAGCCTACGCGCTGGGGCGCTCGCAGGTGTCGACCTTGGCGGAACCTGACCCGAACTGCTAGGCCTTATGTCATCGATAGCCTCCAGAGTGCGATGACGCTCTGTCAGGAACGAGTCTAACTCATTCCATGTTGGAATCTCAGCCTTGTTGTGAATGGATTGCTCCCACATTGAAAGCGTGATTTTGGGAAGCTTTAAGGAAACCATGTAAACCAGGAGACAATCCCAAGTCTCGACTTGAATAGAGGACATCTCTAAGGCTGTCAGGCAACTTTGGATTGTCCCTTGCAGCTCCTTCAGAGCGGCTCCGGACTCTTGGGGTACTGCCTGGATGTTGAAGAGGATTTTTAGCTGGCTATTGACTAATAACCGCCGATTTTCGAAGCGGTCGGTGAGGCTTCGCCACGCGGAGATAAACCCTTCGTTGGTCAGCGGGGCTTTGGAAACAATGGCGTGCGCATCGCCACTTGTTTTGGATAATAGGTGGAACAACTTCTCCACCGGTGTAAGACGAGAGTTGTGTATGTATATCGCGGTAAAAAGATCTCTGAAGGTGGGCCACCGCAGGTAATCAACAGCGAAAACTTCGGTGTCGACTGGTGGCAAACGACAGCCCATAGACGGCGGTGTTGGAACACTGACAGCAGCCTGAATGGGCTGGGAGGCGGCCTTGTCTATTATGTCCTGTAGTTGGACCAAACATCTCGAATATACGGAGTAGCAGTAACTGTACTTGGATTCAAGCACTGTCGAGGTGGCAGAACTGTCGGTGGACGCGGAAAGAAGATCGGAGCAACTTTCATAGCTCTTCTCCACCTTTTCCCACAAGGCCCGAATTTGGTCCCGATGGACTTGGCACATGCCAGGGGAAAGTCGTTCTGGTTCAGCGGCGCTCGGAGTATGAATATCCGCTTGAAATTGGCTAACCCGGTCTGTTGTGGCAATAAACTTTTTGAGGGCGATGTCTATCGCAGTTTGAGCCATCTTGGACACCGACCGAGAAAGCCTTGACGGGGGGACCGGAGATAGTCTCGACGGACTCGTCGCTTTTTGCCCTTGGAATGGCTATGGCCGCCTTTGGTGTTAATTGAGACGGCCGCGGAGACGCGGATTGGGACCTGTCCAAACGGATAGATGGGATCGACCTCGGTTTCTTGTCGTCTCCCGTGGGCATTCTTGGACTCGAACTTTGCGGATCAGCTCTTGTCGACTGACCTGAGCAAGGGGCGTCTCGTTCAGAACGTGAGGATATTCACCGTTAAGCTCTCGGCGCGATCTGAGTCGCCAACGAGTTGGTCGTCGCTGCCAATGAACGCACGCAAAAGAAAAGAAAGCCCCAGAGAACGGTCACACTGTTAATTTGTGCGGAGTAGAAAGCACAGTGCCATAAACAACGGGAAGAATCGGAAGAAAATATTTGGAAATCGATGAAACTGTATTGATTGTTTATATATTTGTATATCTTGTTACTCCCTTTGTTGACTTCTGTTTTTTTTTATTCTAATTTTTCCCTTAGTTAGTGTTGCCAAATAATTTTATTGTATTAAGGTTTTTATTTATTATTTTTTTTTTTTTGGATTTGGAAAATATCTTTGATTGCAAAAAAAAATCCGGAAAACCGCAATAAAAAATAAATTAATTAATCCATTAAATAAATTAATTACTTTGCCGGAAATAATTAAATAATATTTATAATTAAATATTAATTATAATTATGAATTAATAATTTGTATATTTAAATAATAATTATAATTATAAATACTTATTTTTTCGGAGCCGGAATGGTGGAATTAAAAAACCTTGGCTTTGGTTCGGGAGAAGCGTTCACTGGGTTACGCCGGTCGGCAGAGCAGTGTATGCGTGAGGGCGCGGTAGAGAGAGAGAAGAAAAAAAACAGCAACAATAACAACACGGCCGCTGCGGTGGTTAATGCGGCAATTTGGCGAAAAAAACAATCACGGTCGCACCCGTGTGGATTTGAATTTATTTTATTTTATGTTCCTGAATGTGGAGGCAGAAAATATATTTATGTAGATATGGGCATGCATGCGTTTATGGATATGTATGTGTATGTTCCTGTAAGTGGAGGCAGAAAATAATTCTATGTAGATATGGGCATGCATGCGTTTTGTGTAAGTGTGTATCGGTACAGTAGAGCGTCGAAGAGTGGACTGTATTTGAAATGACGGAACAGATGAAAAGAATCAGCAACAATAATAACACATCCCGTTGGGGCGATTAATTGCGGCAATTTGGAGAAAAACAATCACGGTCGCACCCGTGTGGATTTGAATTTATTTTATTTTATGTTCCTGTATGTGGAGGCAGAAAATATATTTATGTAGATATGGGCATGCATGCGTTTATGGATATGTGTATGTTCCTGTACGTGGAGGCAGAAAATAGTTCTATGTAGGTATGGGCAGGCATGCGTTTATGTGTAAGTGTATATCGGTACAGTAGAGCGTCGAAGAGTGGACTGTATTTGAAGTGACGGAACAAATAAAATTATGTGGAGAGAAAAAAAACACAAGGCAAAAAAAATATCTCGACAGCGGCGGATTGTACGGCGAACAGGGAAACTCCCGAAATTACTTCACACCGAGTGGCTGATATTAGTTATGCCTTTTTATTTTCCACCACACAATTTCACTTTTTGTCGTATTTTTTTGGAGGCAGAATTGCACTGCACTATGTACACAAGTTGTCACGCGCGTGTATGTGTATGTCTGGATGCACATATGTATGCCTTGACCGTTGGCAAGTTGATGTACAACGGGGAACGAAAGGAAAACGGCAAGGAGTATGGCGACGCACACAAAGCGGAGACGGATAGAAAATTTTTTTGGAATTGCAGGAATGTTAAATCTCTCGACTGCCGTTGTGTCGGGAAAACTCGGACGTGGAGTTGACACGAAAAAAAATCTTACTGCAGTGTGAACGAAATTTAATGTTCGAACCACTGCTAAAGACCGGCAGCGAGAGGGAGTCGGAAAATGCTCGTACTTATCTTTTTTGCGGAAGAAATCACAGGAGCTGCTGGTCGAATGGATATCCTTATCCGGTTCGAATGGACCAAATGTTCGTAGGGGGCGATCCTTCCACAACAGAAGCGAATTTGAAGCACAAAAAATTCCCACGGCGCAAACGCAAAGGGCAGACGAAAAATGAGAAGTCGGGGGCGTCGTGGTATATTTCCGTGTTGTTTATTCAGCGTTATACATGAGACTAATTAAAACTTAAAACTAAAACCGCGCTACCGCCCGCTTTACTCCGTTCAAGCGAGAGCGGTAGATCGGCAGCGGCCATCCGAGGAGTTTGGATGCGAAACCCGAAGTTCGCACTCTGGAGCGCGGACGTTGTGAGAGGCGAGCGAGGGAGCGCAAGAGGGGCGAGAGCGAAAGCTCGGAGAGCTCAGTGACCAGCGCCAATGCAGTGGGCCACTGACCTAAACAGCAAGAAAGGATTGGTGTTGTGCTCTCACTATTGCCTTATTACTACTGCCTCTGCTGCTCGTTGTCGCTGTCTTTAAATATGTTCCTTCTTATCGCCTAGCCAGCTTTATCGCAGGCTCACAAGGTCGCCTAGCAGGTAGAACTGGGTTCTCCCTTATCGCATAGCCAGCTTTATAGCCTGACACCGCGCCATCCTTTTATGGGCGCTGAAGTTCCCGTTCTTTCCCCTTAAGTTTTGTTTGGCCACGACCTAGCACCGTTGGATTTCAGCGTTCTCGCCTCAGCTTTTTAGACTTCTCGTCGTCTTGACTTTGCGAACTGGATCCTGTGCCACTTTGGCTTTGACTTGTTCCGCGTTCCCTAAACGATTTGAGCTTCCCCACGACTGTTTCCCCAAAAGACTTTTTTCATGCAGATCCTTGAAAGACTCTTTCCCCAGACTGTTTCCCCGTTTCTCAGACAGTTCCCTGCGTGAAACTTCCCAAACATGTCCCCGAATTAAAATCACCATTTCGTTTTCCTTGGTCCGGCAATTCTCTTGAATCTTACCATATTCGGGTTCATCGATTGTGGCGTTGCCATTTGTATGAGTGTATATGAAAATATCCATATCCAAAATCCGCGGAGTTTTAAAAACATAAACAATCCAGTTTAACTTTGGCTGATGGACTTTTATTGGGCCCGCAGAACCCTGATTTAATCGCCCGCTACCCTGATGCGGTATCCTTCAGCGCCTCCCGCGGCGCTTGCCACTCCCAAGGCCTTCTCTCAATCCCTTCCGGATCCATATCGCTCTTTCTCTTCGCGGCCTCTTGGACGGCGTTTTCGTGCCGGCCCTGCGAAGGTGAGAGCCCCTGATCGTAGTGGCGGTTGCATTGGCGACTGAGGCGTTGGCGACGACGGTGGAGGCGGTGGCGTCAGTGCCCATGGCGACAGTAAGGGCGGCGATTGTGGCGGCGGTGACGGCGGCCACGGCGACGACTATGTCGGAGGCGATGGCGTTGACGTCGTGCAGGTTACCCGTTGCTGGTTCATAAAATTAAAACTTAGCGCCATGACACACATTAAAACTTATTAGCCCGCTATGAATGTTATGCGGTCCTCCCAGCATTATCGCAGGCTCCCAAGGTCGCCTGGCAGGTAGAGCTCTCGACCTGGACGGTAAAAGCTCTGTACTGTTTACTCTGTTCCTCCATTTGTATTTGCCAGTAACCGCTTCTAAGATCCAGTGTGCTAATGTACTTCACTTCTCGGGGTTGGTTTAAGATGTCATCCATTCTCGGTACCGGATATATATCCCGCTCTGAATGCTTATTTAGCTGTCTGTAGTCTACGCATAGTCTCCACTATTTTTTTTCTTTTCTACGATTACGACTGGTGAACGGTTATTATAATGGCTTGCATGACTTTGAGAAGTGCTGCAAATTTAGATATTTTCCCGTAAAACCTGGCTTTTTTCAAAGTCGTAATGCGGAAAAAGTTTGGAAATTTCGGGTAGCGGGAATTTTGGATTTTTTAAAAAGCAGTTGGCTTTTTTCCGCTTTTTTTAATGCTGTCACCAATTTTATGAAAAGACACAAAAAAAAACAATTTTTTATGAAGCTGTGGATAAAAAGTGTTCTAATTCGGTAACCTACCAGTTTTCGTACAAATGTACCAAAGGTGTATAGAATGTATGTTCTTGTCGATATTTACCAATACTATCATCACTATTTTATGTTAAACTACCATCACAATATAAAAAGTGCGCGTAAGTGGTGATCTACACATATTTCACAATGCCCAAAGAGTATAAGAAAAAGTGTCGTGATTGTTGGCTGAAAAGCGATGAATTCAAGGCATGGCTTCGCAGCGATGACACTGACGAGAAAAGAGTCTATTGCAGCTACTGCAAGATCGGAATAAACATGTTGTACGATAGCGAAACTAATGATAGTCGCGACGAATTAGATGACTAGCTAAATATATTATAAATAACAAAATTTAGAAATATTAAAAACAAAAAATATGTGTTCGTTTTTTTTTTCGCTTTTTCTGATTATTTTCAGCTTTTTTTTTCTTTCTCTCCAGTTAAAAACAGCTTTTTTTTCATGTTTCATAAAGATCCGATGCTTAGCTATGTGGCTGACGCCCTTGATCTTATTCCTTAGGTCTAGCTCCGTTCTTAGCGCCTCTTGGACCTCTTCCTCCTTGATGTCTGTTGCTATCAATCTTACACCGTGTCTACTCGTCCTTCTTCTCCTTTGAATATGTCTCTTTTTCCTTCCCGGCTATGATGCCTCCGCATTGTAGGGTCCTCTAAGGGGAGGTGTAGTGCTTCTGTCACGATTCTATTCGTCCCCTCAGCTAGTCTGACGGCCTCCTCCACTTTTATTTCATTTATTCCTGGTTATCCTTTTGGCCAGTGCTCTACTGATGAAGCTCTACTCACCGTATTGCCTATTTTTACGTCTGCCAGGACCCGTCGACAATTGAACCTTATGCTTGTTGCGGGCGTCCTGTCGGAAGTGTTGCCCCTGGGTGCCCTCTCTGATTACCTGGGCCTTTGAAGTTTCCCGACGCAATGCTCTTCTATGGTTCCCGGTTTTAGTCTGATTTGGGTTTTGTTTCCCTACGTTCTCTTTATTTGAAGTCCTCTGCTAGTTGGATTTATTGCGCCAAGTTCCGACATTCTCTGCGCTTCGCGAACCATTTGAACTTGGCTTTACTGTTTTGGTATGTCCACTCCAGTTTATGCTCCTCGTTATGCCTAGTGAACCTATTTCCCTTGTGTAGTCCCTCGCTGTTTCCCCAATGCCTTGGAATCAGCGCGTTATGATACTCTAGAAATTTTTTTATAAAGCTTTTTCAAGTTGGCATTGGCTTTGGGGTGTGCTACCAATCTAATGCGCTGACTCTGAGCAGAACTACCATTGCTCCCGTTCTGCTTATGAACTCTCCTGATCCATTGTATTCCGTTTACTTCTGTCCTGGGTGGCACTTTTTCCGAGTCGCTCTGGTTGTTGTACGGGGTATTGCTTTCCATTTCCGTAACGTTTAGGGTTAATAGATTGGTTTCCTGTTTTTCCGTCTCGAGCAGGGGTGTTCCTGTGGGTTTCTTAGTTTTTCTTTGTTTTCGTATGTCTTCGCACAGTCTCTGTGGTTCTATGTTAAACTCCTGGAGGTATATTTATAGTTGGGTCTTGCTGGCTTATCCAGCTTATCTGCCATTGTGTGCGGATTTCAAGGAGAGGGGGGAACGATCTTGAGTGTGTTTTTATTCAAGGTTGGGCCACTGTCTACTTCTGCTTTAACGACCCTGTGTGGGAAGCCGGTATAGCTCGCCGTGGTCAGGGTTCGGGACAGAAGTTTATATTTTTCTTGTCGCCCCTCGATAGATCGTTTGTTCCTCCTCCCATGAATGACGCTCACCGTGTGGCTCAATAAGTTTTATTCTTATCTTAAACTATAATAAATTGATATATTTATATAAAGAATAAGTGAACTTCATGTAATCATGTGTCGGTTCGAGGTCCTTCGGCAAAAAATTGGCCACGTCATAATTTATCAACAGCTAATACCATTTGCAACTACTAAATACAAGAACTACTTTCCAGAACACTCATCTTGATGTCTTCCTCGATCGACCGCCGGAGAACAAGTGACCCATTCTGGTCTGCGTGCCTCCTTTTATACCCGTTCCTGGCCGATAACTTGTTATCGGGATCCCAGGGTTAATTTTGACGGACGGACGGACTTATTATTTGAAAAATCTGTGCACACCAATTCGCCAATCAGCATCACAGGCCGTCTGGTCACACTGCTTCAACAATCGGCGACCATGTTTAAACGCGCGCCCACCCAAGGGTCAGCTGGCCACACCAAAAAAGCTCAGAATCTACCCTGGGATCCCGAAAACAACTTATCGGCCAGGAACGGGCCTGAAGATCCTGGTCAATTATCAAAATCATTACAAAAGGAAAATATTAATATTGAAATCAAAACTAGGTACAGAAAGAGTTCATAAAATAATCAACGAAAAGCTTTGAATTATTAACACACTTATAGACGCTGAAGATAAATTAATGAATATCGAAAAAGCAACGTACTATATGTTTATAATCATTAAATATCCCATGATGCCGCAGGTAAAAAACCTGCTCAAATTTGTATTAATGGTAAAGACCCAAGCAAAAATATTCAAAAACAAAAGAACATAAATAGATAAAATTAATAAGAACCGCGAGAAACACAAACTAAATCTGGAATATACTTAAGCTGAAAAATAAATTAAATGTGAAGCTATTAGTACATTCATTCAAAAAGACAAGAGCGTAAGAGCAAAAAGACGAAAAACAATGGCAAGAAACTAATAGAGATCATAAAGTAGTAAAACACACATAAAACATAACAAAATTCTATAATGCAAACCCTCTAATCATTCCAGGGAAATTAGCATTACACCCATTATTTTGAACAACGGTTATCTACATCTGAACACAAGGACTATAAAAATACCACTATACCATAAAAAAACATATGATAGAAATAAATCCAATTAATTTATTAAAAGATATCACGATTTCATTAAATACAAAAACCAATTTAAAATCATACAAGACATAACACTAAGATAATTAAAACCTGAAATCAAGGGAACATTAACTGAAGATGATAAAAAAGGGTTGGAAGATAAACTGCAGAACTTACAGGAAATTTAATTGAAAACACACAATTAATTAAAAAAATAAATGATCAAGCGAAAAATATAAACAGACTCGTATAAGTTGAAGATGATAAATATGCTTTGCACATATTTAGATATTCCTTAAACATATTTCTAGAATACTTACAAATGAGTTTACAATTAACAAAAGTAGAAAAGAACAAATCGAATAAAAATATTATCAATTAATAAAAATTATAAACTGAAGCATTCCAACTAAAGACAGTGACTGGCCAGGGAATACCCACAGTCAGTGCAGAACTACGGTTAATCCACTGGTAATGCAAATTACGGTCTATTATTTATTAGGGAATAACCACAGATAATGCGAAACTACGATTGGTTATTTACCAGGGAATATTCACTGGTAAGGCGAAACTACGGTTGGTTATTTTATAGGTTACGGCCAGGGAATACCACTGGTTTTAACTACATACAAATATGAGACAAATTCAATTTAGATTTAGTACGATTGGTTAATTTATTAAGCTTTGGTTAGATATCGCGGGTCTTCTCTGTCCCAAAGAGTATAAGAAAAAGTGTCGTGATTGTTGGCTGAAAAGCGATGAATTCAAGGCATGGCTTCGCAGCGATGACACTGACGAGAAAAGAGTCTATTGCAGCTACTGCAAGATCGGAATAAACATGTTGTACGATAGCGAAACTAATGATAGTCGCGACGAATTAGATGACTAGCTAAATATATTATAAATAACAAAATTTAGAAATATTAAAAACAAAAAATATGTGTTCGTTTTTTTTTCGCTTTTTCTGATTATTTTCAGCTTTTTTTTCTTTCTCTCCAGTTAAAAACAGCTTTTTTTCATGTTTCATAAAGATCCGATGCTTAGCTATGTGGCTGACGCCCTTGATCTTATTCCTTAGGTCTAGCTCCGTTCTTAGCGCCTCTTGGACCTCTTCCTCCTTGATGTCTGTTGCTATCAATCTTACACCGTGTCTACTCGTCCTTCTTCTCCTTTGAATATGTCTCTTTTTCCTTCCCGGCTATGATGCCTCCGCATTGTAGGGTCCTCTAAGGGGAGGTGTAGTGCTTCTGTCACGATTCTATTCGTCCCCTCAGCTAGTCTGACGGCCTCCTCCACTTTTATTTCATTTATTCCTGGTTATCCTTTTGGCCAGTGCTCTACTGATGAAGCTCTACTCACCGTATTGCCTATTTTTACGTCTGCCAGGACCCGTCGACAATTGAACCTTATGCTTGTTGCGGGCGTCCTGTCGGAAGTGTTGCCCCTGGGTGCCCTCTCTGATTACCTGGGCCTTTGAAGTTTCCCGACGCAATGCTCTTCTATGGTTCCCGGTTTTAGTCTGATTTGGGTTTTGTTTCCCTACGTTCTCTTTATTTGAAGTCCTCTGCTAGTTGGATTTATTGCGCCAAGTTCCGACATTCTCTGCGCTTCGCGAACCATTTGAACTTGGCTTTACTGTTTTGGTATGTCCACTCCAGTTTATGCTCCTCGTTATGCCTAGTGAACCTATTTCCCTTGTGTAGTCCCTCGCTGTTTCCCCAATGCCTTGGAATCAGCGCGTTATGATACTCTAGAAATTTTTTTATAAAGCTTTTTCAAGTTGGCATTGGCTTTGGGTGTGTGCTACCAATCTAATGCGCTGACTCTGAGCAGAACTACCATTGCTCCCGTTCTGCTTATGAACTCTCCTGATCCATTGTATTCCGTTTACTTCTGTCCTGGGTGGCACTTTTTCCGAGTCGCTCTGGTTGTTGTACGGGGTATTGCTTTCCATTTCCGTAACGTTTAGGGTTAATAGATTGGTTTCCTGTTTTTCCGTCTCGAGCAGGGGTGTTCCTGTGGGTTTCTTAGTTTTTCTTTGTTTTCGTATGTCTTCGCACAGTCTCTGTGGTTCTATGTTAAACTCCTGGAGGTATATTTATAGTTGGGTCTTGCTGGCTTATCCAGCTTATCTGCCATTGTGTGCGGATTTCAAGGAGAGGGGGGAACGATCTTGAGTGTGTTTTTATTCAAGGTTGGGCCACTGTCTACTTCTGCTTTAACGACCCTGTGTGGGAAGCCGGTATAGCTCGCCGTGGTCAGGGTTCGGGACAGAAGTTTATATTTTTCTTGTCGCCCCTCGATAGATCGTTTGTTCCTCCTCCCATGAATGACGCTCACCGTGTGGCTCAATAAGTTTTATTCTTATCTTAAACTATAATAAATTGATATATTTATATAAAGAATAAGTGAACTTCATGTAATCATGTGTCGGTTCGAGGTCCTTCGGCAAAAAATTGGCCACGTCATAATTTATCAACAGCTAATACCATTTGCAACTACTAAATACAAGAACTACTTTCCAGAACACTCATCTTGATGTCTTCCTCGATCGACCGCCGGAGAACAAGTGACCCATTCTGGTCTGCGTGCCTCCTTTTATACCCGTTCCTGGCCGATAACTTGTTATCGGGATCCCAGGGTTAATTTTGACGGACGGACGGACTTATTATTTGAAAAATCTGTGCACACCAATTCGCCAATCAGCATCACAGGCCGTCTGGTCACACTGCTTCAACAATCGGCGACCATGTTTAAACGCGCGCCCACCCAAGGGTCAGCTGGCCACACCAAAAAAGCTCAGAATCTACCCTGGGATCCCGAAAACAACTTATCGGCCAGGAACGGGCCTGAAGATCCTGGTCAATTATCAAAATCATTACAAAAGGAAAATATTAATATTGAAATCAAAACTAGGTACAGAAAGAGTTCATAAAATAATCAACGAAAAGCTTTGAATTATTAACACACTTATAGACGCTGAAGATAAATTAATGAATATCGAAAAAGCAACGTACTATATGTTTATAATCATTAAATATCCCATGATGCCGCAGGTAAAAAACCTGCTCAAATTTGTATTAATGGTAAAGACCCAAGCAAAAATATTCAAAAACAAAAGAACATAAATAGATAAAATTAATAAGAACCGCGAGAAACACAAACTAAATCTGGAATATACTTAAGCTGAAAAATAAATTAAATGTGAAGCTATTAGTACATTCATTCAAAAAGACAAGAGCGTAAGAGCAAAAAGACGAAAAACAATGGCAAGAAACTAATAGAGATCATAAAGTAGTAAAACACACATAAAACATAACAAAATTCTATAATGCAAACCCTCTAATCATTCCAGGGAAATTAGCATTACACCCATTATTTTGAACAACGGTTATCTACATCTGAACACAAGGACTATAAAAATACCACTATACCATAAAAAAACATATGATAGAAATAAATCCAATTAATTTATTAAAAGATATCACGATTTCATTAAATACAAAAACCAATTTAAAATCATACAAGACATAACACTAAGATAATTAAAACATGAAATCAAGGGAACATTAACTGAAGATGATAAAAAAGGGTTGGAAGATAAACTGCAGAACTTACAGGAAATTTAATTGAAAACACACAATTAATTAAAAAAATAAATGATCAAGCGAAAAAATATAAACAGACTCGTATAAGTTGAAGATGATAAATATGCTTTGCACATATTTAGATATTCCTTAAACATATTTCTAGAATACTTACAAATGAGTTTACAATTAACAAAAGTAGAAAAGAACAAATCGAATAAAAATATTATCAATTAATAAAAATTATAAACTGAAGCATTCCAACTAAAGACAGTGACTGGCCAGGGAATACCCACAGTCAGTGCAGAACTACGGTTAATCCACTGGTAATGCAAATTACGGTCTATTATTTATTAGGGAATAACCACAGATAATGCGAAACTACGATTGGTTATTTACCAGGGAATATTCACTGGTAAGGCGAAACTACGGTTGGTTATTTTATAGGTTACGGCCAGGGAATACCACTGGTTTTAACTACATACAAATATGAGACAAATTCAATTTAGATTTAGTACGATTGGTTAATTTATTAAGCTTTGGTTAGATATCGCGGGTCTTCTCTGTCCCTAATACTGCCCATTACGCAGTTTAGAATACCTACCGGTGACGAGAGTCTTACCCGGAGCACACGTCTGTTCGCTAGCACGATCGGAAACACAAGCGAGACTTTCGATTTCGCTCCGCGTCCTCCGCGTTAGTTAACACTGGTGGCGACAATTCGATTAATAGTCGATTACCTCGTAGCTACTGTGACCCTAACTAACTATCGCCTTATTGCTTAATAAATAAGACAGAGTGTTGGGTTTTGAACTTAGCTTATTTATCCTCCTGTGCACTTAAATATAATAACAAAACTTAATTTATATAATAACAAATTTGGGATTTAGCACTTTGAAAAAAAAAAAATTTTTATTAATCAAAATAGTGTAAACACGAACTGGGAGGGATAGGTCTTTTTGTAGTTTGGGGACATTTGTTTATAAAGCAAGAGGATGCTTAAATTAATTGATCAGTCGTGGGAGCCGACAATTTGAGGTTCTTTCATTTTTTTATAACTCAAGTGGATGTTTATATTAATTGGCAACTCTTGGGAGCCGATGACTTTGGGTGTGACAAATGCGTAATGTAAATATTATATGTTTATGTGGTAGATATGTGGGTGTAGGTATGTTACTTTCCCATCCATTAGAAAATAACCTGTCCCAGGCGGATATATTAGGGTATATGTGAGTGGGTATATTAGTTTGTGTAGTATTATCTTTTAATTGTAGGGTATTTCCATTTGCTGCAATATTGTTCAATTCTGATAGATTTTCTGGGTTCTTAGTATTGTTTTTGTTTTGATTTTTATATTTAATTACAATTTTTTTCGGAATACTCATAAATTCATAAATGAAGTAATAAATTAAAATTATAATTATTACAATTAAAATAATAAGTATTATAATTGGAAATGTGTTATTTTTTCTTGTATGTATTCTTATTATATCTGTTGGGTCAATGACCTTTTTCACTAACGCTAACCTTTGATGGTGCCCAATTAAAATAAACCGCACAAGATTTCGATTAAATATGTACTAAATTTATTCTAAATGACACCAAGGTCTTAATTACAAAGTTAAATGTTTATGTTTAAGATTGTTACGAAGTGCTTTTTTGTCCTTTGGCAGTGCCGCTAGCTCAGTCTTATTTCGGGGCGGATTGCCCCCTCATGCCACAGCCCGCAACATAAACGTCGATGACTACACGGTCTCACATCACAAATTAATCGCTCATCACTAACAAACAAAACAAACAAAAAAGGTAAACAACGTAAATAGTTATAGATGACGAGAAAAATATGGTTTTTGGCGGCTATCGATGACCTAGCCAAGCACGCCCACCCAACCAAGGATGCCCCGGAGGATTCTGCTGGGACATCACCCATCCCTGTTGGTCCAAGTCACTCCTCGCGACTAGGACAGCTCCATCTCCCCCACAACGACAACTCACTCAAACATTTCAATTTCTAGATATGTACATTTAATATCCACAGTAAGTACCTATGCTATACATTGCTATAATGGCTCTCCTATAACTAATTCATCCTTTCTCAGCTTTTACGACCAAACTTGGCCACCGTCTTCAAATTCAACCGGTCAAAGCGGAAAGTTACCTTCCCTCGGCAAAGGTTACAGGCGCCGCGTAAATAATGTTCCACCAGTCACTTATTGGTGGAACTCGCAGTGAACGAGGCGCACAAAAAGACACACACTGTTAGTGTGTCGGGTCACCTATTCCTGAGGAGCTCCTGGGGAAAAGAAGAGACAGGCCAAATGGTAAGTAATAAGCGCTGAAATCTATCCCGCCGAAAACTAACAATCGCGACCCTTTTTTACAGGCGACACGAGGACAACTAAGGTTTTCGGGTCTAAGTCCGGATTCACAGGTCAACAACGGTAAGTACACATGTAAATTAAGTAATGGGTATATTTAAATATAATTCATGATTTTTTTATTTTGCCACTTCTGGGCTTCGCACCGGCAAAATATGCCCCGGCCGAGGGGCTCATCAATGGAGGCCAGCGGCAATAATGGCCTGGAACACCACGATGGAACGGTGACAAAGGCGGGAATGACTGCGGTGCCTCTCCACGCCACGTGGTAGGGGAGTCGCGTCGTGGTCGCGACGTTGTGCTGCTCGGTTATACGTGCCGGAACGGACTCACCGAGGTAAAGTGAAATTTTGTTGGTTAAATAACCTAGCTGTCTGCGGCGGTGTTGTTTGATGGGGGTGGCGGTTACTGTGCCTGTTGCTGATGCTGCTACTGGTAGCAGAGTACGCCCACGAGGGCTGCTTCCCTTCCTCCGAGACAAATTTCCGAAAATTAAAGAAAACTGCCGGGGCCCTATGTACTAGGGTCCCCGGTGGACCTAAAATAAATAAATATCTTCTTAATTTCCACAGCACACTAGCACTTTTCGCACCCTTACTTTTTTTTTATCACAAACAGAACAAAAGAAATACGAAGAACTCCGTCTTCATTGCTTTGATCTCCGGCAGCAACTAAGCCCGATTCCTGACCTACGCAATGTCATGCTCATCACGCCATATTCCCTTTCCCTCTCCCAAAAGTGGGTCAATGGACGAACCCAAGGCCATCCTAGCCATACCCAGAGCGAACCGGGCTAGTTTAAATAGCTAGATAGCCAAGGGCATGAGCAGAAGGGGGCGCCACCAAAAACCGGGAACAGAAAGCGTCGGAGGACGCCGAACAAAAACCCGCTTCGTCAGCCACCAGACAGATCGAGGAGGGGAGCTTCTCCGAATCCGACGACGCATCCACGACCCGAGCCGGGGTCAGGTGGATTTCCTACCGGCGGAAGGACGAACTTCAAGCTATCCTCAAGGAGTTCGGTTTGAGCACCCACGGACAGGTGGACGAACTGAGGGTCCAACCCAAGTCCGGCGCTCCGGAGGCTCCTACATCAAAGGTAGTGACCAACCGGTCCACTTCACCGATGCCCGGCGCAGAGGACACCACCCAGGACGTGGAGCCCAAGGCTCCCACCCCGCTGCCCAACCGCCACCCCAGCACATGTCCGCAGCCGCATTCGCCGAGAAGCTTCGGGGATGTTGCGTCCTTTTCGATGGGCAAGCCGACCCCCTCACATCATGGAACGAGTCGAGGAAGGCGCTACAGCATACAGCGTACGGAACAGCGACATCCCACGGCCCATCGCCGGATTACTGTCGGGCCGCGCCGAAGGCTGGTACCGAGCCTACCAGATGCACGCCGAGCCCTGGGAAACGTTCAAGGGGGAGTTCTTGGAATTTTTCCTCCCGCCACGGTACCTCCAGCGCCTGGAGGATGCGATCAGGACCCGACACCAGCAAGGCGGCGAGCCTTTCAAGTTCTATGTGGTAGAACTACGCCTGATGATGCAGCGGGCAAATTACTCGTTCGAACAGGAGCTCGAAAGGATTTACGAGAACCTGCTACCGGAGTATCAACTCTTCATAAGGCGTCATGAATTTCCGACACTACCGCGGGAATCACGAAGGCCGGTGTCACCGTCAAGGAAGGCAAGTACATCCTCCAGCCACTACCGGATGCGGCCGTGGCCAAGAAAAGGAATCCTTTTCGGAGGTATCTCGCGGGTCAGGACCGCTTAGCCAGCGCAACGACAGAAATGTTCCCCGACGAACGTTCTACCCTGGGAAGCCCGCAAAGAATCGGGAAGTACCAGCTACTCGTCCAACCGGATACAGAGGACGCTCAGAGGTGCAATCCGTACCGGAAGCATTGCCCTCACGGACACCTGGCCACAGTCGCAGAATCCCCGCCGGGATCGCTAGTGTCTGAAGAACCTCTCGACGCAGTAACCCTCCGGTTCCTTCAAGAGGAGCTTAGGCATTTCGACCAGCTGCAAGGAACAACGGATATAGCCGAGCACACCATCACCCTTCGGGGAGATAAACCGCTGAAACAGCGGTATTTTCACAAGAACCCGGCCATTCAGCGTATCATCAACGAGCAGGTGGACGTACTGCTGCAGAACGGACGAATCGAACCCTCTCGAAGTCCGCACAGCACACCGCTGGTGTTGGTCCGAAAGACAGGGGACATGCGGATGTGCGTTGACTATCGTCAACTCAACGCACACTCCATACCCGACGCGTACCCGCTTCCGCGCATCAACCATATCCTGGAACGTCTACGGGACGCCCGGTTCATCTCCACGTTGGACCTCAAAAACGGGTATTGGCAGATTGCCATGGTGGAAGGCAGTCGATAATGCACCGAATTCACTGTCCCCGGACGTGGACTCTTCCACTGGAAGGTCATGCCGTTTGGGCTCCACTCCGCCCCATCGACTTTCCAAGGAGCTCTGGACAGCGTCATCGGCCCCGATATGGAGCCCCACGCCTTCGCTATTTAGACGATATCATCGTCATCGGGGCAACGTGGGGGGACCATACGCACAATCTGAGAGAAGTCTTCCGGCGCCTTCGAGAAGCGAATCTACGCTTAAATCGGGGTAAGAGCAAGTTCTTCCAAAGAAGACTAGTGTATTTGGGTCACCTGATCAGCGAGGAAGGCATCAGGACAGACCCCGACAAAATAGTGGCAATCCAGGGGCTACATCCCCCACTAATGTCAAGGAACTTCGGCGCCATCTCGGAATCGCATCTTGGTAAAGATGTTTTGTCCAAGACTTTGCCTCCCTAGTACAAGGGTGGACCTGGGAAGAACCCCAACAGCAGGCGTTCGATTCACTTAAGGCGCGACTGACGTCCCGCCCTGTATTGACCTGCCCAAACTTCGAGTATAAGTTCCAACTTCAGACGGACGCCAGCGACAAAGGACTCGGCGCGGTCCTCACTCAGAACATTGAGGACGACGAAGGAGTAACGCCTACGTGAGCCGTCGAATCGAGCGGTCGGAGGAAAATTACTCGGCCACTGAAGAGGAGTGCCTCGCCATTGTGTGGGCCACCCGAAAGTTACGTTGCTACCTGGAGGGTTATAAGTTCGACGTGATCATGGATCACTTGGCTCTTAAATGGTTGAAATCCATTAACAATCCCACGGGACGTATAGCCAGGTGGGCATTGGAACTCCAGCAGTACCAGTTCGACGTACTCTACCGGAAGGGCAAATACAACGTGATCGCCGACGCCCTCTCCCGGCAACCACTCGGAAGACTCCAGTTAATCGCAGAACTTAAGCGCCACTGCAAAATGGGTAAGAAAGATGCAGGAGCAGGTCCAAAGACGCCCCGAGAAATTTCCGGACTACTCCCTGTATAATGGACAGTTCTATAAACACATAGGGCATCCCACAGACATCAGAGTAGGCAACCCCTGGAAGCTGTGCGTGCCGCGAGAACAGCGTCACCGCATGCTGGGAGAATGCCACGACCATCCCTCGGCCGGGCACCTTGGCATCCGGAAGACGCTCAGGAGGATCGCCCTGCGTTACTTCTGGCCTGGACTTCATCGGGACGTGGTACTAGCTGTCTGACCTGCCAACAGTGCAAGGTTAGTCAGTGTAAACCAGCCGGCAAGATGCTCACTCGCCAACCTACAGAGCCGTTTGCGTTGAAGAAAGCCACCTCCGCACAACTGGAGTTCGGATTCCGAGAGAAGGATCCTCTCTTGCTTTGGAGCCCCCAGAAGGTTGATTTGCGACATTGGTACGCAATTCACCAGCCGAAGCTTCCGGGTGTTCTGCAGGAACAACGGCATTCAACTGGAATACACCGCGCCGTACTCTCCCCAGCGAAATCCGACGGAGCGCGCTAACCGCACTATCAAGACAATGATAGCTCAATATGTGAATCAGGATCACCGGACATGGGACCAGCTACTGCCCGAGATCTCCCTCGCCATCAACACTATCATCTCAGATAGTACGCGGCTTAGTCCGGCTTACCTAGTACAAGGTCGGGAGCCTAGGTTGCCAGGTGCCCTCTTCGATGCGGTCGCACCCGATTTACATGCCTCGCCATTGGATCCAACGGAACGAGCCAAAAGGCTTCAAGAAGCGTTCCGCACCGCCCTGGAAACCAACCAGATAGCTTCTCAGGAACAAAGTCGACACTACAACCTGAGGCGACGTGAGTGGCGGCCCCAACTAGCCTCACAGGTGCTAGACCGCCTTCACCATCTGTCCGAAGCCAGCGAGGGCTTTAACGCAAAACTTGCGCCGAAGTACGCGGGCCCGTTTAAGGCGGTGAAATTTCTATCATCAAACGAAGAAGCATACAGCTGGCATAGGCGATCTAAAGGAGTATCATCAGCGTGAAGAACAACCAGACGACTCTACAGGAGGCCCCAGAAGGAGCGATTCGCAGCACGCACCTGATGACGTGCCCGTTACACCTCTGCAAGGGGGGACACAAGGTGGGTACTCGCCAACAAGCTACTTTTAAGCGGGAAAATTGTATCGAAAAGGCTAGTAAAAGATAGTTTGATTTTCGCACTCAGGCTAGGAAGACGTAGTACTATGCTAACTATTTGGACACCTTTCAGAGAAAACAACATTTAACTGATGGACCCCCATCCTTGTCACGTCCATCCAGACCCAGGATCGCCGACGCGTACGGTACCTACGCCACATCGACGGGGCCAAATTTCGCATCAGTGAGACCGCACCGTCACCGTGGCCCTCCGTCCATCTCATTAACCACCCCGAAGTAAAGGAGGGGTGTGAGGACGCCTAAAGGCGCCATTGAAGGCCATATGTACGTAGAATCTCAGCCATTGAAGGCAATACTTAAGTCCCAGCCACTGAAGGCCTGATTAGATATTAAGTTCAAATTTTCAAATAGGGCGCGCGCGAGGTTATCAGTATTGATCAGCAAGATCAGCCCGCTGGCCAGTCGGGGCGAATGCCCAACAGAATAAGCGCGCGTGCTATTAAGCGCAAAGCGTGCTGTTAAGGACAAGCTTAGTGCTGTTAATAGCAAAAGCGTGCTGTAAAGGGAAAAGCGTGTCGACGTGGAACCGCGATCGACGGGGATCGGCCTCATTCTTTTTGCGGCAGCCGAGCAACTCAGACCAGAAGGACAACACCAGCAGCAGAGAAAACACGCGGACGGCAACGCCATACAAAGCTATAGAGTAAGACAAGAAGCAGAGACTTGAAGCCCAGATACTGAGTGCGAAGGTTAGGGAGAAATAATAAGTGAATAAAAGGAACATAAAGTTGTGAAATTTAAACCCCCCAAGCCTGGCTACTAAGCTTTAGTGAACTTCGCTGAGTGTTTTCGGGGCGGCTAGGTTACCGTATTGCGTTTCCGAGGTTTATTTTCTCTACGCAACGCGGACACTAAAGCAGCCCACGTGCTACTCCAGGTCGGGCAAGTTCTCGTATTGCGTTTCCGAGGTTTAGTTTTCTTTACGCAATACGAACGCTCACCAGACTAGAGAGAAACGCGGGAAGACTATCGCCGGCACTTTTCCGCTCACGCTCAGGTTAGGGAGAGGCTAATAAGATTTAGTGAATTTCACGGAGGGGCTTTTCGGAGCAGTGAGGTTTCTGAGTTGCGTTTCCGAGGTTTGATTTCTCTATGCAACGCGGACGCCAAAGCTGCCCGCGTGCTCGTTCACGTCGAAAAAGTTCCCGTATTGCACTTCCGAGGCTTACTCTGTGCAATACGGACGCTTGCCGGACCGGAAAAGCTAACCCCGATCGCCCACGCTTAGGCCCAGTCGAAATCCCAGTGAGTCAAATTTGCGGCGGCCCCGCTTTCGTGTTGCGTTTCCCAGGTTCGTTTTCTCTACGCAATACGAACGCTTGCCAGACCGGAAAAGCTACCCGGGTGCTAATTGGTGTCAGCCAGGTGACATTACGCCTCCGAGCGGTCTACGCTACGTAGAGGTGGAGACCCAGACCACGTGATCCCGTAAACAAAATCCCGGCGGCAACTCCCAGTCCCGTTTCATCTCCTGTGTTTCTACAAATTTAACTGTAGAGGACTCTGGCCGGACTGAAGTCTATCCCAGCCTAAGAAAAGTCCTTACATATGTTTTGTTTTATGATTATAAACATAGTTTCAAATTTTGTTAGCTTATTTTCTATGTCCGTTTCACTGTTTATGATTCTTAATTTTTCATTTACCGTTTTATGAAATCTCTCAAGATCAGCAATTCCATTTTTGCTTGTTGTTATATCAATAACAATATCTTCAGATTTTAACCAAAGTTGCAATGCTGCACACATGAAAGCTGAATCTTTATTCGGACGTTGATGCACTATGATCAGCGCAAACAAGTGGCCCTTACGACACCAAGCAGTGCTTGTTACGCGCAGAGCCTTATAGGCGTAAAAACGAGATCGCGAGAAGTTAAAAAGCACAATGTAGAAGCGGACAGACTAAGATTAGAAATACGTACGAGACTAAATACTAATACTAATTTTGTGCTAAGTAAGATAAAATTAATGCTTTTAAGCTTGGCAAAGAGTCGGTAGTAGAAATAATGTGGTATAGTCTATTATAGTCGTTACACAGTACTCTAAACGGTTCATGCATATCAAAGTTAGATCTACAAATATCTAATGTAAGAGGAACATAGTTCCTGGTAATTCTATTAGACACGGAAAAGCTTATGCGACCCAGTAACTCGGGATTCTCCACATCCCCGTAAATAAGTTTATAGATAAATTACTATGGATGGTAGATAAATTACGAGAAGTCTACTAGAGTAGGATGGTAAAATAAGGCTTGCATTCCAGTTAAGGCCCCGTAGAGCAAATAATAAAAAGTTCTTTTGCACAGACTCTATCCGGTCTATATGTACACCATACTGAGGACTCCAAACTGCTGAACAGTACTCAAGGATTGGACGGACTAGTGAAATGAACAGAGTCTTTGTGACAAAGAGATCATCGAATTCCTTTGACCACCTTTTAATAAATCCAAGTACTCCCCTGGCTTTATTCACCGTAGAAGTAATATGGTCACAAAACTTAAGTTTTGGGTCAAGGAGGACGCCAAGGTCATCAACTTGCGTAATTCTAGACAACGCGCAACCACCCAGCGTATGTGGGTTCACCCGAAAAAATGAATAATTTTGAATAAATGTCTATACAAGATAAAAATTGTTTATTATCTATCATATAAAAATCAATGACATATTTTTCTCTTGGATTAAAAATTTGTGGGGTTATTTCGAATTCTAATTTAGTATTTCTGTGTTCTGTTTTTGCGATGTTGCATACTTTGCATTCATTAATAAAATTTTGAATTAATTTTCGGTGATCGGGAAAATAATATTTTTCTTTAAAAAGTGCTGTTTGTTTTTTTATTCCTGGATGTAATAGTTCTCTGTGTGTTTTAATAATAATTTCTTTGAATTCTTCGTAAGTGTTAATATCTCTTAATTTACTATAAGTTTTCGTTGTTTTACTTAAGTTATCTGGGGAAATAATTTTAACGTATGCCTTTTGAAAATTAAGAAGACTGTATCAATTAGAAAATATATTACGCTTTTCTTATTAGAAAAGTATTCGATTATTAATTGTTTTGCGTATTCGATTGTCATCTCTTTATATGTTATTATGATTTTTGTTTTATGAAAATAATTTATTACTTCGACTTCATTTGAGTCTCCTCTTATAAATTCTAGTTGTCTGTTATAATAATTCAGTGGTATTTCTGTTATTGAAATGTGGTACTGTAGCTACTGTTGTTTTTTGTTTTTGAATTACTGGAAGTCTCTCCTAAATAGGCTTTCTCTACTATTATTCTAGATAAGGCGTCTGCCACATGGTTTTCTTTACAGGGCAAATATTTTATTTCATAATCAAATTCATTTAGTTTGATTTTCCAGCGTTGTAATTTCATATTAGATATTAAAACATTATTAAATGTTTAAGTTTTTCAAACGCTTCTACATAATCATTATATTTTATATTTAAAGTTACGCCTTTTTTAAGCTCTGCTGTCATTGGTTTTGCTATTTTAGCAAAGTTTGGGATAAATTTCCTATAAAATCCACAAAGACCTAAAAAGGATTATATTTGTTTTGGGGATTTGTGTGTATGGAAAATTTGCCTCTATTTTGAGAGGATTTGGTTTTATACCAGTGGTTGTTATAATATGTCCAAGGAATTCTGTTTTCTTTTTCATAAGCTCGAATTTGTCGAGTTGAAGCATGAGATTAGCTTCTAGTAATTTTTCAAATACCTTTCGCAAAGATAATACATGTTCCTCCAATGAAGTGGAGTACATGATAATATCGTCCATGTAGACCAAACAATCCCTGTAGATCAAATCTTCTAAGAGATTGTTCATGCTCCTTTAAAAGGTATCAGGGGCATTTTTCAATCCAAAGGGGATTCGAGTATATTCATAATGACCATTTTTGGTGGATGTCTTTGGAATAGAATTTTCATCCATTTGTATTTGGTGAAAACCTTTTGCGAGGTCAATAGTGGTAAAATATTGGCATCTATCAAGTTTGTCCAATATTTCATCCATGACCGGGATAGGGTCTTTGTCATCTACCGTAATTCCATTTAAATTACGATAGTCAATTACGATACGGAACTTTTTTGTTCCAGATGCATCACCTTTCTTAGGTACTATCCAAATAGGTGAGCAATAAGGGGAATTTGACTTTCGGATTATTCCCTGTTTTACATGCTTGAAAGAAAAATTGTCACTTTCTTTGTACTGTATGTCGCTAAATTCATATAAAATTTTCTTAAGATTATCTTTTTCCTCGTCATTAAGGTGTTCTAATCTAAACATTTTGGTTTCCTGCAAGTCGTTATTTATTGCAAAATTATAAGGTGTATCTGTTGAAAATGTGGGATCACAGCAATCAATTTCTGCTTCTCCTTGTTTATATTCGAAGTCGTTATAATTAAATCTCATTCCTAATTGATAACTGTTTAAATTTACTGTTTTTGATTTATAATCAATGATTGCGTTACATGCTTCGAGATATTCTCTTCCTATGAGCATATCAAATCTATCGGAAAAATTATGGACCCAAAATTTTTGTTTGGTCGGACAAAGCTTACTTGCATGGTAGGACTCGGATTTATTTAACTGAATATTACTATTTATGGTATGAACTTAAGAGGTGTATTTTTGGTTGGAAAATGAAAGTAACACATCGGAACTATTGGTTATTCATGATGATTCGTATGTAAATGTTTCTATTTCCTGTTCGGTGTCCGAGGCTTGTTGATGAAAATTGTCTGTATCCATTTTCATATGGCCACTCGTACGTTCGCGATTTCTTTTTATTGGTCGATTAGGAGCATTAGCCCCATTTTATTTTGATTGATAATTTAAAGGATTCCTAACCTGATTATAATTTAATTTTTGTTGGAATTTTTGTTTTATTGCTTGATATAATCGGTGGTTTTCATAAAAAGTTTCGCTGTTATTTTTATTATAATTCGGCTTAAGTTAGCCTTGAGATGTACTAGCCTGCTGCATATATTGATTTGGGGAAATATTATTCTGTTGTCTGTATTAGTTTTGGGAATTATAGTTTTGTTGTTTATTAGTATTATTAGTATTTTGTTGGGATTAATAATAAAATGAATAAAATGTTCCATAACAACCTTCATGTTGCGCTACACATTTTAGTTTACTAGCATTAGTAATATCATACCTAGCCAATATCATAAAAAGTCTATCTGGCAATTTTTTCATAATTACATCTTTAACAGTGTTATTAAGAGCATTTGTGTATAAAACTGTATTTGAAGCGTTATTTTCCAAAGCTAATTTATTTAATATTATAAAAGATTTGAACTCAATGTCCTCAACAAACTTACGTATACACCCAGGAAAGGGGGTGTTATACAGACGTCTTAGTAGTTCTTCGCAGGGCGTCTGGGTTTTATATTCGTTGATGAGGGCGTTCCTTAAGTCCCTCCAGCATCTGGCTGTTGATAGTTGGGATATCCTCTGGGCATCTCCGTGAAGCTGCATTTCAATCGCACTGAAAAATACGCCCGCCTGGCGTATACGTGTTGTGGGGTACGGCTCCAGGATGAAATCTATCCTCCTGAAGAACGGGCTGAGTTCGAGCGTGTTGCCTCCAAATTGGGGGACTTGCTTGATTTATTTCAGGGCTTGATTTAGATATTTTTCTGACCATAATAGCACTGGCTCTGCCATTTTTGGTTTTTGGTTAAATTTTGTAGATTATTCACAAATTTAAAAGTTTTCTTTGTGTTTTAAATTTGGGTTAAAATTGTTATACCTTGTCTCTTACCACTGGTGGGGGAGAACTAAGGTGTTTTACTTTTTAGTAGCCCTTATGTTACGAACAAATGCACTAACTTTTACAATAAAACGGGTTTTTGCAAAAAATTTGTTTTTCTTTTTTTAGTTACTTGAAAGTCACACGGGTCATGATTTATTTTTTGTTAAAAAAAAAACTTCGCAACTTGAGCTTCGATAGCGTGTTGCAAAAACTGAGGTTTCCGTTCGCAAAATAGCGACACAAACCGACACTGCGATAGCTGGTTCAAAATTCAAAATTCTTTAAGGATATAACCGTATGAAAAGTTATATCCTACCGGCTGCGCCAATAACAAATTCGGGATTTAGCACTTAAAAAAAAATATACATTTTTATTAATCAAAATAGTGTAAATGCGATCTGGGGGAGATAGGTCTGTTCCTTACAAGATTTAACTTATAACTCAAACTTATAAGCTACGGTGGCGCTTATCAAACCTTAGATTGGGAGAAAGAACTTTATTGATAAATTGAGAGTGTCCGATATGAGAGCACTGAGCATGAGAGCGATCTAGGTTTGAGCTGCGTCTTCAATTTTACAGTATTGGGGGATAAAAGCTTTTTGGAGATTGGGGACATTTGTTTATAACGCAGGAGGATGCTTATATTAATTAGTCAGTCGTGAGAGCCGACAATTTGGAGTTCTTTCATTTGTTTATAACTCAAGAGCATCCTCCTCTTTATATTAATTGGCGACTCTTGGGAGCCGATAATTTTGGGTGTGACAAATGCGTAATGTAAATATGTTTATGTGGTAGATATGTGAGTGTAGGTCCATTCGTCTTGCAACCGGTGTCGTGGGGGTGTGAGATGATTCGTCGTCATTTCCCTCAGACTCGCTGGAGACGGATGACCAGTGCATCGCCTTGCCGCTCGGAAGCTTGTCATGACGGTCGTCATCCCAGCTCGCTGGGGGACGGTGTTGGTGGGAAATTCGCACACCAATGGCGGAGGCCTAGTATCCGGCTCTGCGTGGGAGTCAGCGATTTCGCCGGTGTCTTGATGGTACGGTTCGCCCGTTCGGTCGGATTCTCTCGAGGGCAATACGGTGTTGTGTATTGGAGCTCCACCCCTACTTCGGCCATAAAAGTCCGGAATGCCTTGCTGGTAAACTGTGTGCCATTGTCACATACCATTTTTTTTGGTACCCCGAAGCGACTTAGGATACGTTCGCGGAAAGCCTTGTCAGCGTTGAGGTGGTGGCTTTTCGTAGGGGTATAAGTTCCACCCACTTTGAGAAAACGTCGAAGAAAACGAGCAGCATGGTGTTTCCTTGCTTAGATCGTGGTACCGGTCCCACGAAATCGGCACAGAGGACTGCGAAAGGTTCTTCTACCTGCCGAGTAAGCATCCTTCCTGCATGTTTCTGTTGCGAAGCTTTGAATTTCTGGCAAGAAAGGCACCTCCGGACATATGTACCTACGTCGCGGAACATCCCGGGCGAGTAGTATCTTTGGCTGATGCGAAGGATCGTCTTCCGAATTCCCAAGTGGCCGGCGGTGGGGGCGTCGTGACATTTCCAGAGTTTCCAAGGCAGCTGGTCTTGGTCGTGCGGCCGGTGTCCCAGGTGTCGATAAAGAGCGCCGTTCTCGATGATATAATCCGTGTGCTTACGGGGTTCACTCCGCACTTCGTCCATTTTCCGTTTGATCCATTTGCACGTGCTTTCTTCCAGTGCCATTTGTTGTACGACCTCCAGTGGCTGTCGGGATAGCACGTCCGCGACTACATTGTATCTTCCCCGGTGGCAACTTGTTGTTGCCCACCTTGCTACTCGCCCGGTGGGGTTTTCGATACTATCCAGCCACTTAAGTGCCAAATGATCTGTGACCACGTCGAACCTATACCCTTTGATGTAGCATTTTAGTTTCTGGATTTCCCAGATTATGGCTAGGCATTCCATTTCCATTGGCGAATAGTTTAGCTCGACAGCGTCCAGTTTCCGGCTTACATATGCGTTTACCCGCTCTTGGCCATCGATCGTTTGCGTTAGTACTCCCCCCAACCCGTAATTGCTGGCGTCCGTCTGCAGTGTCATTTTCACTGAAAAATCGGGGCATGATTTGTCATTAGTAGGACGATCGAGGCGAAATTTGGCACGAATCTACGATACCACGAGGCCATCCCTAAACAACGTCGGAGTTCTCGCAAATTAGCTGGGAGACTTAGTTATCGCACCGTAGGAACTTTATCGGGGTCTGGGTGTATTCCTTTCTCGCTAATGACGTGGCCCAGATATACAAGCCTTTTCCCGAAGAACGAGCATTTTTCCTTGTTGAGGCGTAGGTTAGCTCTCTTTAAACGCTCGAAGACCCTTTGCAGGTTCTCGGGGAGTACCGCTGCTTTATTGGTCTGTTGTCCCGCATTGTAATACTATGCTGGGCGATATTTGAGACCTCCGTCATCCCTGCAAATGTTGCCAGCTGTTCTTTCAGGAACGCCTGAATATCCGCCTCTTGGTCTGTGGCTATCGGTTCAACGTCCCTGATGTTCCCTTGCCTCCCAGCGATGAATTCTCTTTGTTGTCCCTTAGCTCGCTGTTGGTGTCTATTAGATCCCCGTGCTCGACTTCTCCTATGTCCTTCGTGTCCTCTGTCGATTGGCCTCCTATACATCCCGTAGTATACTTGTCTTTTTCTCTCTGTTCATCTCCTCCTCTTCGGGTGTTTCCTCGTGCGCGTCTGGGTATTCTGCTTCTAGTTCGGCGTTACTGGCCGTCTTCTCGAGCCTCGGCCTTCAGTTCCTGATGGTGGCAGCCCGGTCGTAGCGCCCCTTCGGCTGGTAATTAGTGGGTTGCTCCGGTCTTAGTCTGGCGGTTAGTACTAAACTTGCTGAGCCACATCGTGTGGTCGTCCCCATTTTGCAGAGGAAGTCTAACCCTACAATGATGCGTTCGAGCATGGACGGCATTACCAATAGGGGGACCTGCACTTGCTGTCGTCCCAGCGTTATGTCCGCCACCAACAGCTGGGAAACTTCGACTTTGCACGCATCGGCGAGGTTGATTTCCGTACGGACTTCCCTGAATTGGTTAGGTTTTCCCACTGCCAATTCGCATTCTCGACTAATAAAATTGCGGGACGCCCCAGTGTCGACGGTTGCCAGTCTCCTTTGTCCGCAAATCTTCACTTCGGCCACTATCCGGCCCTCCCATACTCTGAGAGGTGCGGTTACTGTAGGTTGTTTGTGGTGCTCGTCCCCACAGGCAGCCGCGTGTCGCGGGTACTCGAGCCGTTTCCCGTCTGGGGCCGTCTACAGCACTCCACCGTGCGTATTCTGCGCCGTCCACAATCCCAACAAAAGTATTGTCGATTATTCCGACACTCGCGGCTGAAAGGTCCTGACTCGCCGCAGTTACGGCAGGAGTTCCGCGTGTCTATGATCGGTCCTGGCCCGATGCTCCGGTCGAGGCCGTCCTGCGTTGGTTCCCTCGGGTTGTTACGGGCGCCTTGGTTTTCGACCTGTGTCGGGCGAGTAGGCTCAACGATCCGTTGAGAGAGATTGAGATTCCTTGGTTCGGCAACTGCGTTGCTTAACCGTCTCCAGTCCCATGACCAATTGGGTCAAGTCCCTAATGATCTTAAATTCGTGGAGACGAATATACGTCTGCAGATCCGGGGCGGAGTTTTCGTAGAGTAGGTGCAGCTCCTGTTGTTCATTGTAACCATCGTGTCGCATGAGTACTCGTAGGTCTAACATAAAATCCTTAAACCTCTCCCCTCCAATTGTTCTCGTCCTCTGATCCAGTCATCCAGAAATTCCTTCCGGAACTGTGCCCAATCGGCTCTTTGCAGGCGACTAGTCTGGAACCATTTGTCGGCCCTACCGACTAAAAGTTCCGCAATGGCACGAGGAATGAGGTGTAGTTCGATGCCGTATGACATGGCACGACTCTCCACCTGTTCGATAAAAGTCAAGGGGTCAGAGACCCCATCGAACTGTAACCCCAACTTGCGAATCCTCTCAGGAATACAAGGGTGTTCGCGCTGGGTTCTTGTCCCGTGCGATACGTCCGGCTTGGGTGGATGTACAACGACCTCTGACCTGGCCAACTTGTGTTATATCATCAGCGACCTGCTGTTTTTCCCCCGTAGGGCTGGGGGCGCAGAAGGCGTACCGCGATTCCAGAGCGGATAGCCTTTCCCAGATCGGAGCAGGCGCGGGGTCAGTTTTTGCCTAGTTCATGAAACTGCGTCGTAAGTCGTCGAGAATCCGAAGTCGTCGTCGAAGGCCAGGAGTTCCTCGCGCTAGCGGGAATAGATCCACCTAGTGCCCACCGCAGAGTTGCTTAGTCTTCTTGGAACAGACTCACCATGGCGCTGGAGTGTTCGATGATGTCGTCGGATGTGGGATTTGGTCTGCTTCTGACCAAGGCTCCAAATTTTGGTTGTCCTGCCGGATATTTTCACTCGATTCGCGTTGTACTTTTCGTTTCGCGGCGTAAGCACGTAGACTTCCGGTTAAGTAGCGGACTGTAAAAATGACGCGACGACTTATGGCACGCACTTGGAGGTTTTACTCGCGGTGACTTAAGTGACGAACTTGGGGTTTTTTTTGAGTTTTCCGTGCTCCACAAGATGTTAGTTGTTTTTTTTTTACCAGAATTTCCCTACAGGTCCCTGCTCGGGCGCCACTTGTAACGATTTTCTTAGGCCAGGGTTGCATTCAGCCGGGACCAGAGAACCTTACAAGAAATTTGTAAGAAAAGGGTGGGGGAACCTGTGGCTGAAATTGATCGGCAAAAACCTTGGATTACTGTCTACCGATGAATGGCCTCCGGTAGCATGAACTAGGTGGGCACTTACCAGGGATGGCCACCGGCAGTGCGCGTTACCGTCAGTGACTGGCCAGGGAATAATCACTATCGGTGCAATGGCAATGTAGACTACGGTTGGTTAATTTTTAGGTTATAAAGTACCGCCGGCAGTACGCGCTAAAGTTAGGGACTGGCCAGGGAATACCACTGACAGTGCAAACTACGATCGGTTATTTGCCGGGGAGTTGCCACTGGTCATGCACGCTGGGATAAGCGGACTTACCGGGGATGGCCGCCGGCAGTAAGCGCTAAAGTTAGTGACTGGCCAGGGAATACCCACAGTCAGTGCAGAACTACGGTTAATCACTTATCAGGGAATGGCCACTGGTAATGCAAAATACGGTCTATTATTTATTAGGGAATAACCACTGATAATGCGAAACTACGGTTAGTTATTTACCAGGGAATAACCACTGGTAATGCGAAACTACGGTTGGTTACGGCCAGAGAATTCCACTGGTCCTAACTGCGGGATCGGGGCAATGAAACGGGAGAAATTCACTTTAGATTTTGTACACTTGGTTAATTTATTAAACTTTGGTTAGATATCGCGGGTCTTCTCTGTCCCTAATACTGCCCGTTACGCAGCTTGGAATACCTAGCACGATCGGAAACACAAGCGCGACTTTCGAACTCGCTCCGCGTCCTCAATCACTCCTATCGAAGCCGATTGTTCTATTCGATTTTCGATTGTTTCATTCGATATGTGATTGGAGTGTGTGAACACTGTTCAAATGTTAGTTAAGAGTGGTGGTGACTATTCGATTGGTAGTCGATGACCTTGTAGCTAGTGTGACCCTAGCTGACTATCGCCCTATTGCTTAATAAATATGACAGAGTGTTGAGTTTTGAACTTAGCTTATTTATCCTCCAGTGGACTTAAATCTAATAACAAAACTTAATTTATATAGTAGAACTAAGATTAATTGTGCGCCTCGAACTTCAAAATGAGGCGTCACAATCTTGTAATTCCGATGTCGAAATCAGTTGGGACGAGCCCCTCTGGCATGTTCCATTCGATGAAGTCAACTGTAGTGTATGCTCATATAAGTTCTTATTACTTAACATAAATATTGAGCGGCAACACCTTGTTAGCCGAAGTCACAACGCTTTGTTGTTATACAAATATCATACATAGGGCATTGCCTTTGTCACTCAGCGACAGCGTGCCAAGTGCCCAAACACATTTCAAGTGCAAATACGATAAGAACTCATTGCATTCACCGCTTAGATCCGAGTCAGTATGGTTCCCACGCTGACCGCTTATCTACATATGTGCATGTATAAATCTCTCTCTCTCTCTGCACATTTTACATATTGTTACTTTACATATATAAAATAGATAAAACGGCTGCTCTGCCGCTACGCCGACAGCTAGCAAGCCTTAGTTTAAGAGAACTAAAGAACATTCAATAAAGATACATTCAACCAGAAGGTTGACTCCAAAATAACACTGCATTTGAGAACTTAATTGGAATACATTACACTGCATTGGAGAAATCGATTGGGACACACCACATGGCGACCGTGACAAGTGTCACAAGGAGCAGCGTATCAAAAAGACAACTGGATATAAAAATCAGGAGGATATAAAATTCAGGAGGTTAAAAAATCAAAAGTCTGAGTGAGTAGAGTGTGAGTAATGGTTTTATAATGAACTTGAGTTTTTAAGAGAAACCCTCCACAATAGAGTACCACAAATCACAACTCACTCAGCAAATCTAATAAAAGTTGTAAATCAAAAACTAATAACAAAACCAAATACTCCCAAGCCACTGTCGAAACGACCAGAAGTCTGCCCGACCGACTGCCCCGGACCTTTCTACTCTGCGACATGCAATTCCGCATGCCTGAAGCCGAAGACCAGTGCGAAGACCGGCACCGCCTGAGCCAATAGGCCCCGGACATCAGCAGCAGATCAACAGCTAGAGGGGCAAACCGCCACTTTCGCCTTCGAAGGAGCGTCAGTGAAGCCAACCGCCGACGACCAGCTAATTAAATTAAGTGAGGAAATGGATGATAATTATATTTATAATTATAATTTTAACAAAACAATAATGGCTATAGCAGACGTTAAGTCAGTGGTTTCCACTGCTAACGTAATAAATAAAGTTGAACCAAATAACATTGATTTGAAATTTGTAAATATAATGCTAGCAACAATTGTTGTCATAATGTGCGCCATTTTCTTTTATAAATTGTACAAGCTTCATAATAAATGTTTTAAAAAAAAGATATATGAGCCAAGCAAACGACTTGGACAAAATTAAAAAAAAAATAAAAACGAATCGCACAAACAACAAATATTAACGATGCAAAATATAATAAAATGTTATTAAATAAGTAACAACAGAGAAATGAAATAAAATAAAGAAAATTTAAAAAAATATTTATATATGTATATTCAAGTATGGATACACAAAGAGCCATAAGCAAAACATATGAAAGGGACCCATACTTCAGTAGAAGAGTGCAGCAGTATCAAATTTTTTGATCAGACTAAGATCCAACTTAACAACTATTAGAGAAAAGTTCAAGCTCGATATATCAATACCAAATATTCTTAATACTTCAGTAATAATTGAAACTGGTGAAGAACCAGAATCAAAAGAAGTTATTAATATTGACCAACAGAATTTGGAAGAGGAAGATATAAATAATCTCACTATCCCAGCTATATTAATGTCTGAATTGGACAATTTTGCAGATTCAGACACTAGCCCGAGCATAGATGAAGAAAAATTTATTACAATGGCACAGACGAATACTGATTTTATCAACACTGCATACAGTATTTGATGGTAAAGCAGAAAACTTAGCAAGTTTTCTCGATGCATTGAAAATTATAGAATCAATAAAAGGCGAACACGAACAATTAGCTATTTCGATAATAAAAACAAAGCTAAAAGGTGTCGCCAGAAACCTAGTCGGAAATGAAACAACCATATCAGAAGTCATTTCCCGATTAAAAAGCAATGTCAAAGGCAAAACTGTAGATGTATTGTCAGCAAAATTGATGAAGCTACAACAACGCAATAAAACTGCTAACCAATATGCTGCAGAGGTTGAACAAATGACAAAAGCTTTAGAAGGTGCTTATATAACTGATGGTTTAAACCTAGAGTTAGCCAGAAGTTATTCAACTCAGCATGCAGTTAAAGCAATCACTAAAAACTGCGCAATCGATAAGGTAAAACTTATCATAAAAGTGGTACCTTTAATACAACGAATGAAGCCATATCCAAATTTGTAAATAGTTGCACAGAAGCAACTGGACAGTCAAACACTGTCCTATTCTACAGGAATTATCCACAGCGTGGCGGAAATCGCGGAAATTATAGAGGCAACTTTCGTGGTTATCATAATAACTACAACAACTACCTGACTAACAATGAAGGACGAGTCCATTATAGAGGAAATTATAGGGGCTGTGGTAACTCGAATAGAGGGCACAACAACAACAATCAAAATAATGTCAGAGTAGCCCAAAATACATCGAGAAACTCTAAAGACCCTTTAAATATTCATCAGTAGAAGAAGCAAGAGTTCACACTATTAATCTCAGTCAAAATATATTCGTATCCTTCATCAATGTGGCTACTGGAAAAGAACTTGTCTTTCTAATAGACACAGGTACAGACATATCAATTTTAAAAGAAACTTCTGATATCTTTCACGACATTCAAAACTATTCTATTATAGACATAAAAGAAATTAGTCAAGAAATAACCAAATCCAAAGGTCTAGTTTCTATTGAGATACATACGACTAAATATATAATCCCACACGATTTTCATATCGTGAATCTACAATTCCTATTCCATGTGATGGAATATTAGGAATAGATTTTATTAAAAAATACAACTGTCAATTAGACTTCAAGCCATCTGAAGATTGGCTTATAATTAGACCCAATAAGCTAAAATTTCCAATTCATGTACCAATAGCTCACAGTTCTGGCAACAACTCAATACTTCTGCCAGCAAGATCCCAAGTTATTAGAAAAATTCAACTTAATTCAAAAGAAGACAGTGTATTTATTCCAAATCAAGAAATTCGGCATGGTATTTACATTACTTAAAACAACAAATACCGATCAAGTAGTCAGTACAGATAATCTAACATATGAATGGCTTTCAAACTATGATGTAGTCAAAACCAATCTTCAAAATAGAGAAAAGTCTGTATTATTATAATTTCTATAACCAAAAATTAAGATTAAAAGATGATGCACCAGTATACATAAAAAATTATCGAAGCCCACATAGTCAGGTAAATTAAATACAAAAGAAAGTAGGAAAATTGATCTCCGACGGGATTGTTGAACCATCCATATCCGAATACAATAGCCCATTGTTACTTGTCCCTAAGAAACCATCGCCCGGGTCAGAAGTAAAGAAATGGCGATTAGTGATTGACTATCGCCAAATTAAACCAGAGAGAGAATGCTTTAGTCGAGTGCCTCGACTATTAGATACCCGTTACTCAGCTAAACAACTTAATATAAATATGCCTTCTTTGCACGGCAATTGCAACTGAGTACAATGTAAATACATACATATGTATATGCTTACAAACATACACACATACGCCATTGTTTGACTCAGACCTCTATTATGGCTAACTTGATTTGATTTGCATAGTTCTTGGGATATAGTTCGGTATTGACAAATAAAAGCCATCGCCATTTCCTTTAATAGAAATCCTTATCGAGAATTAACGTTGACTCTGTTGAGCACCTTGCCCAGCTGTTCCCAAGTCATCCGTTAGATGGCGCTATTGTGCCATGAAAGGCGGAAATGTAGGCGCTAGCCAGGCTTAAGCGTTTAATGGGTTTTTGGGCGTTAGAGTGGGCGTGGCAAACTTTTATTTGGCCAATCGATAGGTATTGACGAAACAAATACATATCAAAAAAAATTTTCATAATAGCATCAAAACTGTGGCCACAGCTTGTGACTTGTGGGCGTCAGAGGGGGCGTGGCACCATTTTGAAACAAACTTGCGCTGCGTAGGAACTCCGAAAATCTACATGCAAAATGCCAATCTTCTAGCTTTTATAGTTTCCGAGATCTCAGCGTTCATACGGACAGACAGACAGACAGACGGACAGACAGACGGACAGACGGACAGACGGACATGGCTATATCGACTCGGCTAGTGATCCTGAACAAGAATATATATACTTTATAGGGTCGGAAACGCTTCCTTCTACCTGTTACATACTTTTGCACGAATACAATATACCCTTTTACTCTACGAGTAACGGGTATAAAAAGAATTACTATCTGATAAATTCCCACTCCCTAGAATTGATGATATTTTGGATCAACAAGGTCGAGCAAAATACTTTTCATGTCTTGACTTAATGTCGGGATTTCATCAAATTGAACTAGAAACAAGAAAGGAAAGCTAACTTCGGGCGGAGCCGAAGTTGAAATACCCTTGCAGAATATTCCGATTTATATTCTCCAAACTTATTCATTTGATGCATTCTTAACACTCATAAAAAATCCCAACTTTCTAACTTTAAAAACACCAAAGTTATGGCATTTCCAATCGTTCAGTTAAGTGGCGGCTATAGGATATAGTCGGCCGATCCTTATGAAATTTGGTAGGTCAGATTGATTGGCCAAATATAAAAGCCATAGAAAATCCCAACTTCCTAACTTTACAAATCCCAAAGTTATGGCATTACCGATAAATCAGTTATATAGAAGCTATAGGATATAGTCGGCCGATCCTTATGAAATTTGGTAGGTCAGATTGACTGGCCAAATAAAATACCCATAGGAAATCCCAACTTCCTAACTTAACAAACACTAAAGTTATGGCATTTCCGATCAATCAGTTATATGGCAGCTATAGGGTATAGTTGTCCGATCCTGGCCCTTCCGACTTATATACTGCGTGCAAAGGATCGAAGGCTGTGTGCAAAGTTTCAATTCGATATCTTTAAAACTGAGAGACTAGTTCGCGTAGAAATAGACAGACGGACAGACAGACGGACAGACGGACAGACGGACATGGCTATATCAACTCAGGAGGTGATCCTGATCAAGAATATATATACTTTATAGGGTCGGAGATGTCTTCTTCACTGCGTTGCACACTTTTGACCAAAATTATAATACCCTCTGCAAGGGTATAAAAAGCTCAAGAGATATAACATCTTTTGGATTAAAATCGCTTCACGCGATTACCTTTTGGATTAAAAATAGCTCCTAACTCATTTCAGAGAATGATGACTTTGGCATTCTCTGGACTGGAACCTTCTCAACCATTCCTTTATATGGATGACTTAATAGTAATCGGTTGTTCCGAAAAACACATGCCTAAAAACTTTACAGATGTTTTTGAGAACTTTTTTACGCATGAGGGGACTTTTCTAGGTCATAAATGCACTGATAAAGGAATACTTCCAGACGACAAGAAATATGATGTAATTATGAAGTACCGCACGACGCGGACAGCGCTACACGTTTCGTAGCATTTTGTAACTATTATAGACGTTTTATAAAAAACTTCGCCGACTGTTCACGGCTCATAACAAGATTATGTAAAAAGAATGTTCCTTTTCAATGGACAGATGAATGTCAAAATGCATTTCAATATTTAAAAACAAAACTTATGGAACCTACTTTACTTCAATATCCAGATTTTACCAAAGAATTCTGTATAGTCACAGATGCAAGTAAGCAAGCTTGTGGATCGGTTTTAACTCAAAACCATGATGGTCTCCATCTTCCCATTGCATATGCATCAAGAACATTTACAAAAGGAGAAACTAACAAGTGTACTACTGAGCAGGAATTAGCTGCAATTTATTGGGCAATATCACATTTTCGACCATATATTTATGAAAAACATTTTATAATTAAAACAGATCACAGACCTCAAATATATCTATTTTCGATGATCAATCCAAATTCCAAACTGACACGTATGAGGCTCGAATAAGAAGAATATGACTTTACAGTAGAATATTTAAAGGGAAAAGACAATTATGTAGCTGATGCCTTATCAAGAATAACAATCAAAGAGCTACAAAATATTACAGGACATATAATGAAAGTCACTACTAGATATAAAAGTAGACAAAAATTCCGCGAGGAAAATAAAGAAATAGAATTGCCTAAGCAAACTATTGACAAAGCTTCAAAGTCCAACGTATACGAAGTCATCAACAAAGACGAAGTACGTAAAGTAGTGATCTTGCAATTTAAAAATTTGCTATGTTTCCTTAAACATGGTAAGAAAATATTCGCAAGATTTGATGTTTTCAAAGGCTTGAAAAGCAGGCCGGTATTAATAAAATCAACCAACTCAAAGTGGCACCGTGGGAAAATATCTTTGAACATGTTTCAATTGATAATTTTAAAAAAAATGGGCAATGAGATACTGAAATCATTGAGAGTAGCGCTGCTCAACCCGGTGACCCTAATAAAAAGGTTAAAAGAAAAAGAAGCAATAATGTATACATTTCATGACGATCCAATACAAGGAGGTCATACTGGCATATCAAAAACTTTGGCCAAGGTAAAAAGACACTATTACTGGAAAAGTATGTCTAAAGATATAATGAATACGTAAGAAAATGTCAAAAATATCAGAAAGCAAAAATCACATTGCATACAAAGACCCCGTTAACAATAACAGATACACCTATAAATGTTTTTGACAGAGTGATAGTGGACACTATTGGTCCACTACCAAAATCAGAGAATGGCAATGAATATGTAGTCACGCTAATATGAGACTTAACAAAATATCTAGTTGCCATACCAGTTGCAAATAAGAACGCCAATACTGTCGCTAAAGCAATTTTTGAATCATTTATTCTGAAGTACGGTCCAATGAAGACGTTCATTACGGACATGGGAGAATACAAGAATTAAATTATAAGTAACTTGTGCACATATTTGAAAATTAAAAACATAACATTTACTGCACACCACCACCAGACAGTTGGGACAATCGAAAGAAGTCATAGAACTTTTAATGAATACATACGATCTTACATATCAGTTGATAAAACTGATTGGGACGTATGGCTTCAATATTTCGTCTTTTGTTTCAACACGACCCCCTCAATGGCACATAATTATTGTCCATATGAGCTAGTATTTGGTAAAACAAGTAATTTGCCAAAACAATTTAATAGCATAAATAGCATAGTAACATTATGTAATATAGATGATTATGCTAAAGAAAGTAAATACAGATTAGAAGTAGCATATAAAAGAGCGAGGATAATGATAGAAGAGCATAAGAATAAAAATTAAAGTACTATATGATCAGAAAGTAAGCAATATAGATATATCAGTAGGAGATAAAGTGTTATTAAGAAATGAAACAGGTCATAAGTTAGATTATAAATATACTGGTCCGTATAATATAAACGGAAATAGGAGATAGAAATAATATTATAATAGTTAATGACAAAAACAAAAAACAGATAGTTCATAAGGATAGACTAAAACTTTCTATTTCATAATCACAATTAGTATGGCCATACATAGATAATAACATACATATATAAATATTTTTGATATATAAATATTTTTGATCATTTAAATTTTTTATCGTTATTAAGAAAAATAACAAATATAAACAAAAAAATTTTTTTAATTTTTATACACAATAAGAAATAAAATAACTTCATGAAATTACGTTATTTTTCAAAAGGAGGGAGATGTAGTGTATGCACATATAAGTTCTTATTACTTAACATAAATATTGAGCGGCAACACCTTGTTAGCCGAAGTCACAACGCTTTGTTGTTATACAAATAATATACATAGGGCATTGCCTTTGTCACTCAGCGACCGCGTGCCAAGTGCCCAAACACATTTCAAGTGCAAACGTAATACGATATGAACTCATTGCATTCATCGCTTAGATCCGAGTCAGTATGGTTCCCACGCTGACCGCTTATCTACATATGTGCATGCATAAATCTCTTTCTCCTTCTGCACATTTTACATATTGTTACTTTACATATATAAATTATATAAAACGGCTGCTCTCCCACTGCGCCGACAGCTAGCAAGCCTTAGTTTAAGAGAACTAAAGAACATTCAATTTTACTTTACATATATAAAATATATAAAACGGCTGCTCTGCCCCTGCGCCGACAGCTCGCAAGCCTTAGTTTAAGATAACTAAAGAACATTCAATAAAGATACATTCAACCAGAAGGTTGACTCCAAAATAACACTGCATTTGAGAACTTAGTTAGAATACATTACACTGCATTGGAGAAATCGATTGGGACACACCACACAACACCCTCACTAGGTTGCTGTGCACACATGTATGCGAAAATCGTTATTTGAGCGTTGTTTGTTCGTTGTAATTAATTTACCTTGAGGTGTCCAAAATCCCAATAACAGTTTGACTGACGTTATCAAATCGAACTCCGATCCTGAGTCTAACAACGCTCGTACTACCTGAAACTGGCCGTGTTCATCCTTGATGTGCACTACCGCTGTTGGAAAAGACTCTTTCATTCATTACGTGCTAGAAGAGAAATCTGGGGGTCCTGGCTGAATTGTTACTGACTGACTCTGAAGCGAAACTGTTGAAAGACTGATGTGACGCATTGCATATCCTGGACCTTGATTTCGATGCGCACTCGGATAGCATATGTAATATTTCCGTAAGCAGTTAAAGCATAGTTGTGCCTTTGTAAAAGCTAGGTTTAATTAAGCAAAGAACTTGCAGTAAGATATCTAATGAGTTGCTGAGTCACAAACGCTGCTGGCTTGGGTAGTAACAAACTATTTTTACAACGAAGTTGTGAACGATTTCAGCTTCTGATATGAATCACCTTGGTGGTTTTTGTTTGAGATACGTTGACGTCCTTCTAAGAACTTTCATCGGTGAATAAGGTTTGAAAGATTTCTTCTCATCGTAGCTCAGTCGAGTATCTGCATTCAGGTTTGAGAGAACCAGGGCTATCATTATCGCATTAATAATATCATCCGCACTGCCTGAAGATAACTAAGACCCTTGTATAGCTGACAATGTGTCAATTAGACGCTGAAGTTCTGCATCATCTGGCATGGCTATCGCTCGTAAGTTTCAGAGGTTCGTAAAGGAATCTAATGCCTTGGAGTCACTTTGTCACTTGATACGTCATTTCTACTTCAAGGGCTTGTCCTGACAAACAGTTGAACAAATAATTGAACTTGTCGATCTGAGGAATAGGTGGATCACTATGTACAAGATTTATGAATGCGATCAAAACATTTGTAGTTGCTGCAGGTTCCTTCGAAGTGTTGCAATTTTAAGCTCAACAACCTGCATTGATGTGTGCATGTTGTCATGTTGAGAAAACTGATATCGCGGAAGCTAGTGCGCCATTGTTTGTGATAAGTGATTTTAATTGGCTCTTTGTTTCAACGAATAAGGTCATGGCCGTCGTCGTCTAACTCTTCTAGCCACCGGGAATCAATTCACCCTACTCTGTACCTATAGAGCAAAAACATATTTCAGCAAAAGCTGTCTGAGCAGCGGTAAAGCGTATGACTGTATTTTATTTTCAGCAGTATTTGAATTTGGGAACAGAGATAAATCAAGACAATGCGTGTGTGTACTCACGGCACTTGTGCTCGTGTGTTTGTGCACTGTAACGAAGTTTTTCGTCTGCTTAATTGTGTTTATAAGTTGGCCACAGCACTGGTTGCAAATCTCTGATTGGGAGAGTGAAGAAGAGTTATGTAATTCTAGGCGCTTTGCTGGCCCCAAAAGATAAAGTGCTTCTTGGTCGGGGACCAAGTTTGTTTGTTTGGTTGACTCTGTCGCCCGTGTAATGATTCTGTGGCAATAGGGGTTGCCGTTTAACTAGATTTTTATTTAGAGAGCGGTTAGCACTGGGAAGTTTTCGGCTAGGACTTCGTCAGATTGGAGGGATCTTTTATCAAAACCATAATAAAGTTCATTTCAATATTTAATTTCTTTTTCTAGTTATTGACAAATTTTCTTTTGATAGAAGGCTTATCCTAGGATTTATTCTTTGCATATTAAAGGGTTAATTAATGTGATTATATATTTTTATATTGTCCATACGATAAGACTAGTGAAAATGATTTTACTTGTTTACTTTTTCTTTTGTGTAATTTCTTTTACATATATATGCATGATTTATTTTTGTGTTGTTATACCCTTGCACTGGGTATTATAATTTTGGTCAAAGGTGTGCAACGCAGTGAAGAAGACATCTACGACGCTATAAAGTGTATATATTCTTGATCAGGATCAAGGATATAAGCAGGATCTGAGTTGATATAAGCATGTCCGTCTGCCGGTGTGTCCGTCTGTCTGTCCGTCTGTCTGTCTGTCCGTCTGTCTGTCCGTCTGTCTGTCCGTCTCTCTGTCCGTCTGCCTGTCCGTCTGTCTGTCCGTCTGTCTGTCCGTTTGTCTGTCCGTCTGTCTGCCCGTCTGTCTGTCCGTCTGTCCGTCTGTCTGTCCGTCTGTCTGCCTGTCTGTCCGTCTGTCCGTCTGTCCGTCTGTCTGTCCGTCTGTCTGTCCGTCTGTCTGTACGTCTGACTGTCTGTCCGTCTGTCCGTCTGTCTGTCCGTCTGTCCATCTGTCTGTCTGTCTGTTTCTACGCGAACTAGTCTCTAGTTTTTAAGATATCAAATTGAAACTTTGCACACACCCTTCTTTTCTTTGCACGCAGTATATAAATTGGAACAGCCGGGATTGGCCGACTATATCCTATAGCCGCCATATAACTGATTGATCGGAAATGCCATAACTTTGGAGTTTGTTAAGTTAGGAACTTGGGATTTTCTGTAGGTTTCATTTTTGGCCAATCAATCCGACCTACCAAATTTATAAGGATTATATCTTATAGCTGCCATATAACTGAGCGATTGGAAATGCCTTAACTTTGGTGTTTTTAAAGTTGGGAAGTTGGAATTTTTTATGAGTGTTAAGAAGGCATCATATGAATAATTTTGGAGAATATAATTTACAGAATATTCTGCAAGAGTATATCAACTTCGGCTCCGCCCGAAGTTAGCTTTCCCTTCTTGTTTTTAACTTTTTACCTTTTAAATCCATGTGTGCATGCAGGCCTGTTTCCTTGTTTAATCGTCCAGAATTTATAGGTTTAATGGGCATCCAAATTATTCCTTTTCACGTTGCGCTGCTGTGAATTTTAGTTGATCAGGCTTGGCCAGCTTAGCAGCTAAATTATTTTTCGGGTGCTTCGTCAGAAACTGCAGTTTTATTAAATAATGGATTTGGAAATCGAATCACAAAACCTGAAACTTTATGCTTAAATCAGTCACATGTCTTAAATGCAGCTACCTACACATATGTTTTTGCCAAGTTAAGTTCTTCCAACGTCTCTTGATCGGTGTCTGATATGGTGCACTTAGTAATTTTGTGAAGCACTTTGAATAAGATTGCCTTTAATATTTATTTGACATGTGCAAAATTAACACGATTTTAAGTATATACGATTTTATTGACACCAAAAACTATCTGATTTACTTGAGAGACTCTGACCAACTAAATACATATAGATGCGTGGCTTTATCTTGTTGAGCTTTTGTTTTAGAAATAAGATAAGACAATTGAAGTGACTCTCAAAACTATATGACTTTAGCTATATACATACAAAGCTGACCATGACACCCGTCGTTGGTCGGTTCGATACGGTGGTCACTTTTTCAAAATCTAAAGCCAACTTGTAAAGCTTTTCCTATTCTTGACTGCGTTATGTCAAGGTCGCCAAAATGTTCGATCGCTGTCGAACTTGTTACTGTTCACTGGACGCAGTACAAGAATAAAAACTGGCATTGATTTGGGTTTAAATTGATTGATAGGAAAAGCGCGTTCCGTGCGTAAAAAATTCAAGAAATCGAAAGGCACAGCTGAGAAGCCACGATTTCGCAACACTAGAACAGTGGTTGCTCCAGCTCCAGCTTCAAGTGTTACCACATAATTACAAGGTTAGACTTATAATACCTCAAAATTCAATTTGGGTCCAACATACCGTATCCGAGTGTCCATGGAAATCATGCCAAACGAGACATTAAACTCGTCTGCATTAATACGTAAAAAATCAAGGTCATGTGGCATCGTCCGGAGGTCCTTGAACATTTCTCTTCAGAAACCGGCAGTAGCAATTCAGCCACTTCTCTTTTAGCACACTTACGCTTTTTATTTTAACAGGTAATGCAAGGAAGAGTCTTATACTAACAGCGGTAGTCCGTATCAAGGATGGAAACGGCCAGTTTTAGGTAGTACGAGCGTTGTTAGACTCAGGTTCGGAATTAACTGCGTCTGCATTTATCAAAATGCCGCGTCAGTCAAGCTATTAGTGGGATTTTGGACACCTCGAGACAAATCAATAAGAAGATTTTCGGATTTTGAGTGGACATCGAACTTCGCGGTGACCGCATCCATTTGTGAACAGCAACCTAGTGAGGGTATTGACTTCACAGAATGGGACATGCCAGAGGGTATCGTCCTAGCTGATCCAACAGTCTATCAGCCTGTCAAAATTGACATCCTGATCGGAATTGAAGTATTCTTCAATACCATCCGAGTTGGAAAGTGTACAATGGGTACGAACATGCCGATGCTTAGAAATACAAGTTCTAGCTGGGTGCGATTAGGCCTGATGAGCCTGAGCGATTTCGTTAAGTATTAGGCGTCTCTAGATGAAATCGTTTCCCATTTTGGAAAGTACAAACTCTTACCAAAGAAGAAAAACTTTCGAACTGCAATTTGAAACCACAGTTGCTATCTGTATCTATAGTATCTGACAATCGGCATTGAAAGAAATATTCATGGTAGGTCCCACCATTAAAAAAGACCTCATCATGACACTGCTTTTATTTCGTCTCAATTGTATTTGTGCTCGATAAGCCGGACACAAAACCACTGATTCTCTGGATAGATACTGACATTTGAGAGGTATATCAGCTTAATACGGTGACCTACGGTGTCTTAGCAGCTCCTTTCCTCGCTATCGTAGCTTAGAATATCCTGCAAAGTTCTTTTGGTTGAATAAATGCTAAAATGCTTGTTCTAGGCTGAATTTAGATTCTTTAGCAAAGTCTTCTATATTATAAGGTATTTTATGTTATCTAAACTATTAAAATGTTTACCAAAAACTAACTCATATGGACAATAGTTGTGTGCCATAAAGGGAGTTGTGTTAAAGCAAATACAACTCATTGAATGTTCTGTGGTTTCGCTCCACGGTACCTACAGTCTGGTGATGATGTGAGTCAGAAGTTAAGTTTTTGATATTCAAATTTTTGCATAAATCTTCAATCATTGAATTTTTATACTCTGTTCCCATGTCCGTAATGAACGTCTTTATTAGACTGTACTTTAGAATAAAATCTACAAATATATGTAGCTTTCGTTACTGTTTTTGCACTTTTATTTTTAATTGGTATTGCTAAGGGTATTTCGTTAAATCGCAGATTATGGTTAGTGCATATTCATTTCCTTGTTCAGATTATGGTTGTGGACCGATCGGATCCACAATTACATTATCAAAAGCCATTTGTGGGGTTTCAGTTATAGTTAATGGAGTCATGTTATGTTTAGTCGTTTTCGACATTTGGCATTTGGGGCATTTTATTAAATAATTTGATATATCTCTTGTAATGTTTTTCAAATAATAATGCCTTTTTATTTCAGCTAATGTTCTAGCTATGCCTGTATGACCTCCTTATATTTGATCGTCATGGAATGTAAACAGTATTGCTTCTTTCTCTTTATCATTATTTGATAAGGGGGTCACCAGCTTGAGTAGCGCTACTCTTGGAGATTGTAAAATTTCATTGCCCGTAATTTTAAAAAAGGAACGGATCAGACGGATCATCAGCTGATTGCCACCGTGCAGAGTTAGGCTATGCGTAAAATGGACGAGGAGTCGAGACAGATGGCATGCTTTCTTGCAATTTTGTACTATAATTCTTGCATTGAAAGATTCGACAAGTATTTTAGCATGTTTATTTATTGTGTCTTATGTGTTGGCCTGTTATATGCTCTCATTCCATGTTTTATCAATAAAAATTTTACATTTTTCCAATCCGTTGGATTTATTTGGAAATAATTCATAGTACAATAATATTGACTAACAACTGATTTTTATTTATATCTGACAATACCCTACAATACAATTTGGAAATAATTTATAGTACAATAATATTGCCTAACAACTGATTCTTATTTATATTTGAAAATATTCTAAAATTTTTTATAGTAGATCGCGAACGATTCCTTTCTGTGTCCTATCACATTGAATTAATGAAGAGTTCTACAGATTATATTTTTCTATATATTCGTATTCAAATTTGTATATATAGTAACATACCCACACCCACATATCTGTCACATAAACATATTTACATTACGCATTTGCCACACCCAAAAATCATCGGCTCCCAAGAGTCGCCAATTAATATAAACATCCTCTTGAGTTATAAACAAATGAAAGAACCCCAAATTGTCGGCTCCCACGACTGACCAATTAATGTAAACATCCTCTTGCATTATAAACAAATGTCCCCAAACTCCAAAAAGCTTTTATCCCCCAATACTGTAAAATTGCAGACGTAGCTCAAACCTAGATCGCTCTCATGCTCAGTGCTCTCATTTTGGACACTCTCAATTTATCAATAAAGTTCTTTCTCCCAATCGAAGGTTTGATAAGCGCCAGCTTAGTTTATAAGTTGGAGTTTTAAGTTGAATCTTGTAAGGAGCAGACCTATCTCTCCCAGTTCGCGTTTACACTATTTTGATAAATAAAAATTATATTTTTTTCAAAGTGTTAAATCCCGAATTTGTTATTGGCGCAGCCGGTAGGATATAACTTTTGTACGGTTATATCCTTAAAGAACCCTAACATCGTTCGTCCCAGTGCAATTATAAACCAGCTATCGCAGTGTCGGTTTTGTGTCGCTAATATACGAACGGAAACCTCAATTTTTTGCAACACGCTATCGTAGCTCAGGTTGCGAGGTTTTTTAATAAATCTTGACCCGTGTGACTGTCAAGTAACTGAAAAAAAAACAATTGTAAAAGTTAGTGCCTTTGTTCGTAACACAAGGGTTACTAAAAAATAAAACACCTTAGTTCTCCCCCACCAGTGGTAAGAGACAAGGTATAACAATTTAAAATCAAAATCAAATCAAATTGTGAAAAATTTACAAAACTAAATAAAAAACAAAAAATGGCAGAACCAGTGCTATTATTGTCAGAAAACCATCTGAATCAAGCCCTGAACCAAATCAGGCAAGTGCCGCAATTTGGAGGCAGCACGCTCGAACTCAGCCCGTTCATCAGGAGGATCGATTTTATCCTGGAGTTGTACCCCACAACATGTATACGCCAGGCGAGCGTATTCTTCAGTGCGATTGAAATGCAGCTTCACGGAGATGCCCAGAGGATATCTCAACTATCAACAGCAAGATCCTGGAGGGACTTAAGGAACGCCCTCATCAACGAATATAAAACCCAGACGCCCTGCGAAGAACTACTAAGACGTCTGTATAACACCCCCTTCCCGGGTGTATACGTAAGTTCGTTGAGGACATTGAGTCCAAATCTTTTATAATATTAAATAAATTAGCTTTGGAAAATAACGCTTCAAATACAATTTTATACACAAATGCTCTTAATAACACTGTTAAAGATGTAATTATGAAAAAATTGCCAGATAGACTTTTTATGACATTGGCTAGGTATGATATTACTAATGCTAGTAAACTAAAATGTGTAGCACAACAAGAAGGTTGTTATGAAACATTTTATTCAGATCGAACAAAAAATTCACAAAATCAAAACCAAGATAAGAGAAATTATCAACCCCAACAAAATACTAATAAACAACAAAACTATAATTCCCAAAACCAATACAGACAACAAAATAATTTTTCCCCAAATCAATATAAACAGCAGGCTAGTACATCTCAAGGCCAACATAAGTCTAATTATAATAAAAATAACAGCGAAACTTTTTATGAAAACCACCCACTATATCAAGCAACAAAACAAGAATTCCAACAAAAATTAAATTATAATCAGGTTAGGAATCCTTTAAATTATCAATCACAACAAAATGGGGCTAATGCTCCTAATCGACCAGTAAAAAGAAATCGCGAAAGTACGAGTGGCCATATGAAAATGGATACAGAAAATTTTCATCAGCAAGCCTCGGACACCGAACAGGAAATAGAAACCCTTACATACGAATCATCATGAATAACCAAGAGTTCCGATGTGTTGTAGACACAGGCTCTTCTATTAATTTAATTAAAGAAAATTACTTTCATTTTCCAACGAAAAATACACTTCTTAATGTTCATACCATAAATGGTAATATTCAATTAAATAAATCCGTGTCCTACCATGCAAGTAAGCTTTGTCCGACCAAACAAACATTTTGGGTCCATAATTTTTCCGATAGATATGATATGCTCTTAGGAAGAGAATATCTTGAAGCTTGTAACGCAATTATTAATTATAAATCAAAAACAGTTAATTTAAACGGTTATCAATTCGGAATGAGATTTAATTATAATGACTTCGAATATAAACAAGGAGAAGCAGAAATTGATTGCTGCGATCCCCCATTTTCAACAGATACACCTTTTAATTTTGCAATAAATAACGACTTGCAGGAAACCAATAAGTTTAGATTATAACACCTTAATGACGAGGAAAAAGATAATCTTAAGAAAATTGTATATGAATTTAGCGACATACAGTACAAAGAAAGTGACAATTTGACTTTCACGAGTACTATCAAGCATGTCATTCATACAAAAAATGAGCAACCGGTTTACAAAAAACCATACAAATATCCTCAAGCTTACGACCAAGAAGTTGATTCACAAATGAGAGATATGATAAAACAGGGAATAATCCGAAAGTCAAATTCCCCTTATTGCTCACCTATTTGGATAGTACCTAAGAAAGGTGATGCATCTGGAACAAAAAAGTTCCGTATCGTAATTGACTATCGTAATTTAAACGAAATTACGGTAGATGACAAATACCCTATCCCGGTCATGGATGAAATATTGGACAAACTTGGTAGATGCCAATATTTTACCACTATCGACCTCGCAAAAGGTTTTCACCAAATACAAATGGATGAAAATTGTATTCCAAAGACAGCTTTTTCCACCAAAAATGGTCATTACGAATATACTCGAATGCCCTTTGGATTGAAAAATGCCCCTGCTACCTTTCAAAGGTGCATGAACAATCTCCTAGAAGATTTGATCTACAAGGATTGTTTGGTCTACATGGACGATATTATCGTGTACTCCACTTCATTGGAGGAACATGTATTATCTTTGCGAAAGGTATTTGAAAAATTACGAGAAGCTAATCTTAAGCTTCAACTCGACAAATGCGAGTTTATGAAAAAGGAAACAGAATTCCTTGGACATATTATAACAACAACTGGTATAAAACCAAATCCGCTCAAAATAGAGGCAATAAAAAATTTCCCTATACCCAAATCCCCAAAACAAATAAAATCTTTTTAGGTCTTTGTGGATTTTATAGGAAATTTATCCCAAACTTTGCTAAAATAGCAAAGCCAATGACAGCAAAACTTAAAAAAGGCGTAACTTTAAATATAAAAGATAATGATTATGTACAAGCGTTTGAAAAACTTAAACTTTTAGTAATGTCCGATCCAATACTTATATACCCAAATTTCGAAAAACCATTTTCATTAACAACAGATGCAAGTAATATTGCTATAGGAGCAGTATTATCGCAAAATCATAAGCCAATCTGTTATGCCAGCAGAACTCTTAATGAACACGAAATTAATTATTCGGCAATAGAAAAAGAACTTTTAGCTATTATCTGGGCCACTAAATATTTCAGGTCCTATCTTTTTGGCAGAAAATTTCAGATCCTAAGTGATCACAGGCCTCTAGTATGGCTCAATAATATTAAAGAACCTAATATGAAATTACAACGCTGGAAAATCAAACTAAATGAGTTTGATTATGAAATAAAATATTTGCCTGGTAAAGAAAACCATGTGGCAGACGCCTTATCTAGAATAAGAATAGAGGAAGCCTATTTAGGAGAGACTTCTAGTAATGCAAATACAATAACAACAGTAGCTACAGTGCATAATGCACCAGAAGATAACCAAAACCACATTTCAATAACAGAAAGACCACTCAATTATTATAACAAACAACTAGAATTTATAAGAGGAGACTCAAATGAAATCGAAGTAATAAATTATTTTCATAAAACAAAAATCATAATAACTTATAAAGAGATGACAATAGAATACGCAAAACAATTAATAATTGAATACTTTTCTAATAAGAAAAGCGTAATATATTTTCCAATTGAAACAGACTTTTTAATTTTTCAAAAGGCATACGTTGAAATAATTTCTCCAGATAACTTAACTAAAACAATGAAAACTAATAGTAAATTAATAGATATTAACACTTATGCAGAATTCAAAGAAATTATTATTAAAACACACAGAGAACTATTACATCCAGGAATAGAAAAACAAACATCACTTTTTAAAGAAAAATATTATTTTCCCGATCACCAAAAATTAATTCAAAATTTTATTAATGAATGCGAAGTATGCAATATCGCAAAAACAGAACACAGAAATACTAAATTAGAATTCGAAATAACCCCAGAAATTTTTAATCCAAGAGAAAAATATGTAATCGATTTTTATATGATAGATAATAAACAATTTTTATCTTGTATAGACATTTATTCAAAATTTGCCACCTTAATAGAAGTCAACAGTCGAGATTGGTTAGAAGCAAAAAGAGCATTAATTAAAGTTTTCAATGAAATGGGTAAACCAAGCCAAATTAAAGCAGACAAAGATTCAGCTTTCATGTGTGCGGCATTGCAACTTTGGTTAAAATCGGAAGACGTTGTTATTGATATAACAACAAGCAAAAATGGAATTTCTGATGTTGAGAGATTTCATAAAACAGTAAATGAAAAATTAAGAATCATAAACAGTGAAACAGACATAGAAAATAAACTTACAAAATTTGAAACTATTCTTTATGTCTATAATCATAAAACAAAACATAATACAACAGGCAGAACTCCCGCCGATATTTTTATTTTTGCTGGAACACCAAAATATAATACACAGTCAAATAAAATTAATAAAATAGAGAAACTTAATGAATCACGAAACAAATTTGAATTTGATACTAGATATCGACAAGCTCCACTAGTAAAATCAAAAACCACTAATCCGTTTAAAAAGACAGGAAAAATCACAAAATTAGATGATAATCATTACGAAGAAGTTAACAGAGGAAGAAAAATAATACATTATAAGTCTAAATATAAGAAAACAAAGAAAATTAACGAAAATAAATACGATAATTCCAGATGCGCGCCAAATGCAACTTACTAGACTAGGCGTTTTTAACCCAAAATTACTTAAGTATGATACTTTAACTCACGTTAATTCGGAAAAACTATTAATAATAAAAACCTCTACTTGGTTACAAACCAATACTAATCAAATATTGATAATTTCTCATATCCCAAAAGACATTATAAAAACTTCAATATTCAAAATTCTGCCTTACCCAAATGAATTTAATGACATATTAACAGAACCTTTAGAAGACAAATATTATTTTCAAAACAATCAAATATTTTCATTTAACACAAAAGAAAGAGTTACAAATAAATGCATTATAGGAATATTAAACCAAGCCAATGCCGAATGTAAATACACAAAAATGTATAAAAAATGTGAAACAAATTATATAGAGCCAAATATTATAATTACTTGGAATTTACCGAAAACTATTTTAAACCAAACATGTATAAATCAAGCAATAGTTGTCGAAGGAAATAAAATCGTAAAAGCATTTAATTGTTCTGTACAAATCGAAGAAAATCTAATAACAAACACTATAATGGATTACACACAAACTATTTATGTAAACAATAATGTAACAATGATAGAACCACTGTCAATAATTGAAGCAAAAGATATAATAAAAATACATACAAGAAAAAATAACACATTTCAAATTATAATACTTACTATCTTAATTGTAATAATTATAATTTTAATTCTTTACTTCATTTATAAATTAAAGAGTATTCCGAAAAACATTGTAATTAAATATAAAAACCAAAACAAAAACAATACAAAAAACCCAGAAAACCTAACAGAGTTAAACAATATTGCACCAAATGAAAATACCCTACAATTAGACGAAAATACTACACAAACTAATATACCCACTCACATATACCCTAATATATCCGCCTGAGGACAGGCTCTTTTCTAATGGATGGGGAAGTAACATACCCACACCCACATATCTGTCACATAAACATATTTACATTACGCATTTGCCACACCCAAAAATCATCGGCTCCCAAGAGTCGCCAATTAATATAAACATCCTCTTGAGTTATAAACAAATGAAAGAACCCCAAATTGTCGGCTCCCACGACTGACCAATTAATGTAAACATCCTCTTGCATTATAAACAAATGTCCCCAAACTCCAAAAAGCTTTTATCCCCCAATACTGTAAAATTGCAGACGCAGCTCAAACCTAGATCGCTCTCATGCTCAGTGCTCTCATTTTGGACACTCTCAATTTATCAATAAAGTTCTTTCTCCCAATCGAAGGTTTGATAAGCGCCAGCTTAGTTTATAAGTTTGAGTTTTAAGTTGAATCTTGTAAGGAGCAGACCTATCTCTCCCAGTTCGCGTTTACACTATTTTGATAAATAAAAATTATATTTTTTTCAAAGTGTTAAATCCCGAATTTGTTATTATATATATTTGACCTTTTTTTCAGAATTTTAACCTATTATTAAATCTTTATAATGTTTCTTGAATGCATTTTGAAGTTCTCTTTTTTAATTCTTTATATTAAATTCTTATATTTATATATTACATTAAATATAAATATATACCTTTAATAATAATTGTATTATGAAAAATTTAGATCTTGTCCATATCTTTTGTATAACCTAAGGCTACTTTGTGCCAGGTCCTACTTTTCTTTCTTTGCAGTAGAACTATGTAATTTTGCATTTATAATACTTTAAATAAATTTGTAATTTTGGCTGAAACTTTAATTAACCCTCATTAATAATATTATTTCTCACATAAGGTTATATACCAAAATACACGGTTATGCAAAGAAATTTTCCTAGGCTTTGCTTAACCTACATTTTGCCTAATTAATAGGAAAATTATCACATAAAAACACAACTCGCGAAAATATTCTTGATACGACCAAATTGAAATTTCCCCCCTTAAATTCTTCTTTTGCGCACTTGTTACACTCTTTCCTCTCTCTCTATCTACTGCGATCTCCCGCTCTTATGTTTCTTAACAGCCCGTGGCAAAACACTGTAAAAAACAATTTGAATGGTATATTTTTACTACACTATCAAAAACCAGGCCATATAGATGTTCACCAAAAAAAGTTTTTTGTGTATTCTGGCAGCAATAACTGTAAAGGCACTTAAATTCGATAATATATCGAATTTTTGCTTAGTTTTTTTGTTTAGAAGATAGCTAGAGATTTGGTGAAACCATCAAATGAATCGTTAAAGCTTAAGGAAAAACGTTACCAAAGGAATTTTTGATACTCAGTTTAGAAGTACCATTTTTCGAAGTTTGAAGAGATTCTTGCCAAAATTGTTCTTTTAGAATGTGTTTTAAAAATAGTAAAAAGCCTTAAATTTAAGCGGTCAAATTTTTTGAACATTTATAATGTCTTATACTATTTTTTGGCGAAAACACGGATTCGATTGGTTAAACGGTTTAGCGTCCAGTATTTTTGAGAAGAAAATTGACCTTTTTTCCAATTGGAAGCGATTGGGGCCACTTGGGGAGCCCCAATAAATCTTAGCAAATCAGTTTAAAGTTATTAGAATGTAATAAAAATGCATATAAATATTGTTAACCTGTGGTTTTGGCTGTGCGTTGATACCCAGTTTTCTTACTGATAGCTTTATATATAGAGATAAGCTGACATTATTATTACGATTGTAATCAATAGTAAGGACCATATCAGTATTTTTTGATTTGACCTTATTTATTACATTTGCAGTGGAAAAACTGTTTTGGTATCAATTAATCCCATTTTGGGTACATAGTTTGTGTATTGGCTGTGGCTGCGTACCGACGGAGCAAAATATGATGCGGCGCACAGAGTGATTGTCCACTTGTGGCGGCGTTAGAAGTTCCTCGGAGTGGCGGTCTGTTTCCAAAGGTCCCAAATAAGAAGTTGAAAGGTTTGAACCTTTGTGCGTTCGATTTAATTAGGTTATGTAAGGAAATATAAAAGAGAAGATCACAGAGGGTGCTTCTGAATATAATGACTGTCGCTCGCAGACTAACTTGTCGGTTTTACATTTCATTTTCACCGAAGCTGCAGCTCTCCAAATTATGTATGTACATATAAACAATTTAACTGTGATCTTGTTCGGTCTTTTGAACAAGACTACAAATAAAGGGCAAAGAAGAATGTCTGTAACTAGACAGCTAACAGTGTGACGTCAGATACTCTGCAAGTTCTCGTGTTGACAATATACAGTCCAAACATTCTCCCCCCTAATGATATTATTAGAATATTATTAACTGCTTCTTCAACGTCTTCGGTAGGTTGCACGCTAAAAAGATAATGCAACTTAGAATTGTTGTGGAGGGTCAAGATCACGATTTAACCAATTATCTTGTATGGGTAATATGCACATTTTTGCTACTGGCCGTTTAATAATACCACTCTGAGACTGGAATTTAACCACTCGAACCAAACCGTCTTTGCCGCAATGAGTTTCAGTAATTCGACCAAGAGCCCATAGATTAGACGGTTAACGTTCATCTTTAATGAGTACTAGATCTCCAGCCTGCAAGTTACACCTATTTTCCAACCATTTCGGTCTCCGCTGCAAGCGAGATAGATAATCCGAGGACCAACGCTTCCAAAATTGCTGAACCAAGTGCTGACAGTTCCTCCATCTCTCGGTGGCACTTAGTTTATCGGCTTGCTCTGTTAGCATAGCGAGTAGAGCATCCCCAACTAAGAAATGGCCTGGAGTTAGGACCATCAAATCTTCCGGGTCATTGCTTAGCGGGCACAACGGACGAGAGTTTAAGCACGCTTCAATTTGAGCTAATACAGTGGCCAATTACTCATATGTAAGCGTACGATCACCAACTGTCCTTTTTAAGTGCTGTTTCATTGACTTAACACCCGCCTCCATAGACCCCGATGTACAACTTGTATGCCAACTTGTCTGCTTCCAGCTTCCGATTTGCCCCGACGAAATTTGTACCACACTCGCTATAAATATGAACACATTTTCCACCTCGGCCGATGAATCGGTGAAGTGCTCCAAGAAATGCGTCCGATGTCAAATCCCCCACTGGGTCTAGGTGGATAGCCTTTGTTACAAGACATACAAAAACAGCGATATAGCCTTTAACGGAAGTCCGTCCTCTTCCTTTAGGCGATATGTTAAACGGTCACGCGTAGTCAATCCCAACTGACGTAAAAGCCTTCTTTGGCCGAATCCTGGCCGGTGGCAGATTACCCATCTTTTGGCGTGTAATACTAGGGTTACATTTATAGCAAACAATACATTTATGGATTTTTCTTCGTACGGCGTTACGTCCGTTGATGATCCAACATTTTTTCCCGATATGATTGAGTGTAAGGGCCGCACCTCCATGTAAGGTACTAACATGGCTATAACGAATGACCAAGCTTGTAAATGAATGCCGATAAGGTAGAATGTATGGGTGTTTTGCCGCCATCGGCAGAAGTGCGTCCCTCAAGCGTCCTCCAAGTCGAATGATTTTTTCCGATTCATCAAAATACCGATTGAGTGGTAATAGCGGACTTTGCTTATGTAACATTTTCCCTTCCGATAATAGTTCCAATCGCCTACAAAGCCTTCCCTTTGGCACATACGAACCGCACACAAAAACCCTTCAGAATGTTCGCTTAACGTGAGAGAATCTACTATTCGAGCAGATTTCGATATCGTGCAATTCCTTATAAATCTATGAATATAGGCCAGGATGCGAATGAGAACTGTGTACGATAAAAACCTTCCTAATATATCGGATCCGTTCTCTTTCTCCACAGAAAAAGCATTGCAGTGCATCTGCTTCTGTTCGCTGGTGACTCGCATATCGGTTCCAGAATTTGGTTTTGTCGATGGCCACTCACACTCTTTAAATCTCAGCCACGGCGGTCCATTCCACCATAATTGGCACGATGCTAATTTAGTATCACTGATACCCCGACTTAGAAGATGGGCAGGATTATCCTCAGATGCTATATGTCGCCATTGTTTCCCATCGCATAGCTCCAAAATGTTGCTTATGCCGTTGGCAACGAAAACCTTCCACCTCCTTGGATCCATCTCAAAACGATCATCGAATCTGACCAAAAGACAGTCTTTGCAAAATCAATATGAATAGTTAAGTGATCCTTTAAATACTTAAATATTTTCGCAGCAATGTCTGCTGCACAGAATTCCGCTCTTGGAATCGTAAGCTGTGGCTTGATAGGCGCTACCTTGCATTTCGCTAAAATTAGTTCCGCATAAAAGGCGTTCTCTCCTATCGGAATTCGTAAGTAAGCCGCCGCACCGTACGCGTATCCTGAGGCGTCGCAGAACATGTGTAACTGTGGAGTTCCCTTTGACATTCCCCACGCAATGTAGCGCGGTATATGAATCTTAGACAAGTTTGGCAGCTCTTGAATGAATTTCTGCCATTCTTTTTGAAGTTCCAATGGTACGTGGTCGTCCCAACTAAGAGCTTTCCAACAAAGGTGATTGGGCTCAACCATCCCATTGGGTCGAATAACCTCGCAATCGTCGAAAGCATCTTTCTCTTCGATGGTGTACCTGCCGGAGATCAAAATTAATTAAACTCATCTTAATCATCCAATATAATCCTAACGCTCTAATCGTCTCCTCACCTTAAAAGTTTAGAGGCTCTTTGGTTTTCCGTTGTTCTAGAGGTATTTCTTCCAACAGTTTAGGGTAGTTGCTGGCCCATTTTCGCAACTCAAAAGATCCCTTTCTCATCATTCCTCTTACTTGAGCTTGCAGTTCCTTTGCATCGGAAATACTATTTGCTTCAGATAAAACTTCGTCCACATACATCTGACGTTTAAGTACATTAGCTGCCAGCGGGCCAGATACGAAGCACAGCTCGTGCCAAACATGACCGTGCAGCAGGCATATTCCTCTACCTGGACAGTGTTGTCCGCTTTCCAAAATTCTTTGAAATTGAGCATCCATCTTATGTATATTTCCATTGCTCGTCTTCATCGATTCGTCAAAGACGACCCGCACCTTGGTAGTCGTTGACGATTCCTTGATTACTGGGTGATGAGGTAAATAACAATGATAGCTCCCCCGGGTAGCCTTTTTCTTCCGTTTGCCCAGCTTGTGTAACAACCTTTTCCATTTGGCCCACCTCCAAGTATTCCTTTATGGTTTTGGAATACACCTCCCTCAAGTTGGCATCTTTGCGTAAACGCTTGTCCAAATGGCACAACCGTTTCAAAGCACCTTGACGCGACGACCCAATTACTAACTGGGGATCCAAAGTGGATAGCAATGCCAACCGCACTTGATATTTCTCTGAAGGTAACCGCACATGTGTATTAACAAAATGTTCCTCACACCACAAATCCTCATTCGACAAAACTTCTGCTGCCTCATCCAACTGTTCATGATATAATAAATCCAAGTCGTGTGCTTTGAGCAATAGGCCAGCCATCCGGTTCACGATGTATTTCACTTAGCATCAATTCATCATAGATATCACTCCCCAACAATATGTCCACACCTTGTGGAACAAATTAATTAGGATCAGCCAGGCAAAGCTGTTCAAATTGAGACCATTTTTCCACAGATAAGCGACGATTTGGCATACGCTTATTTACATTTGGTAACACATACGCAGTCACACTATACCTTGCCTGTGGCTCAAACCTTGATCCAAAACATAAAAGAACGAAAGAAGACGCTTCGGTAACTCGGGCGTTGGCCAGTACATTAACCTTAATGTATGCCTTTTGACGAGTTAGTCCCAACTTCTGAACTACGTTTTCCGATACAAACGAAGCTTGCGATCCTTGGTAAAGAAATGCTCGGAACTGTAGTGTAAACCCTTCTGAGGACTGGATCTGAACTAACGCTGTTGGCAATAGCACTTCATATCCAGTCCCAGTTGTACTCGAAGTCCCGCTAATTGCGTTGGAAGTAACTTGTTAAACCTGCTCATTTGGCTCTTTAGTTAGCCGAACCCGATCCAAATGTATGAGCGTGTGATGCCGATCTGCGCATATCGAACAATTGTTTTTAAGTTTGCATCTTCGTGAGTTAAGGTTATTCCCCAAACAGTTGAAGCACAAACGTTGCTTAATAACAGCTTCCCTCCGTGCTGTTAGATGCATGCTTCGAAAACCTTGCAATCTTGGACAGAATGACCGTTCTTGCAACATATGGCACATTTCTGCTCCAATCGGGCGACTAAGGAAGATTTCACATCTCGGCGCTTCTCAGATGATCCCGATTCTCCCTTTCGATCCTTGTTAGACAATATTGTCCTCTCGCCACTGGCGGACGTAAGCATAGTCCTGTATTGTCCATCGAGATGCATGGATAATTCTTCGAATGTTGGTAGCTCCTGCGAAGTAGCCAGGGATTTTTCCCAGTACAACCGCAGCTCCGCAGGTAGTTTCTTCGTCACCATATAAACTATTACATGACTTTTATCGAAAAGGTTAACGCCAACCTTTTCCAATGATTTAATACAAGAACGACAAGTTTGTAAAAACCCCTTAAGCGAAACAGGGTCATCGCTCTGCACCATGGGCTGTTGTTCTAATACCTGCATATAATGTTGAAACAGAACACGCTTATTAGCATGTAAGTTTAATAATATTTGCGAAGCTACATGATAATTTGTTTCGATCAGTGTTAGATGTTGAATATCTTTGATTCCTTCCCCTGACAAAGAATCTTCGAGGTAATGGAATCGATGTAGATCAGTGAGTCTATGGCTATTATGAACTCACGCTTCAAATATTTGATTAAATGCCGGACAATCTACAAATTCACCGCTAAATATAGGCAATTTAATCGTTGGAAGTTTAACCTTATCGATCGTGGTTTGGTCTGGTGCTATAAACCCTGACCGTGGCGCGTTGCGATGCCCATCCTGAAAATCAAGATTGTTAATTCCTGTTGATGCAAGAAGTCGATCCTTAGTCTCATTTAGTTCTCAGTTCTAATCTGCGCCACACTGTCAATATACCCTTCTTAGAACTTTCCTTCAAGATCTGCCTCCATATAATAGTTCTGAACCATTTCATCATCCGAACGCACCAATTTTCGATGGTTCTCTCGGAACTCCATGCGAATATTGGCCAGAGATTCTAATCTAGTCTCCATATGCGCTTCCGACTTATTGGTGCCAGCTTTCCGAAAGTTCTCTAACATGCGGCGTACAGAATCAAATAAAGCTGATTGCTCCGCAATTAATTCCTCAAATGACTCAGTCATGACCTTGACCCTCTTTCTCACAACAAAACACAGTGCACTAACCTTCTACAATGACCTCTTCGCGCTCCAGCGTAGTCCAAGTAGTGACCCACAGATATTCCACTCAGTCCAAGAGAAGTATTCCCGAGTATTCCCACCTGTGGCGGCGTTAGAAGTTCCTCGGAGTGGCGGTCTGTTTCCCAAGGTCCCAAATAAGAGGTCGAAAGGTTCCAAAAATGTGCGTTCGATTCAATTAGGTTATTTAAGGAAATATAAAAGCGAAGAACACAGAGGGTGATTCTGAATATATATACTGTCGCTCGCAGACTAACTTGTCGGTTTTACATTTCATTTTCACCGAAGCTGCAGCCTCTCCAAATTATGTATGTACATATGAACAAGTTAACTGTGATTTGGATCGGTCTTTCGAACAAGACTACGAATAAAGGGAAAAGAAGAATGTCTGTAACTAGAGAGCTTACAGTGTGACGTCAGATAAATTTAGACATTTTTAAGATGTGTTTGCATGAGTTGTCTTTATTCAATTATTTCGGCTTATATCTAACAAAGTACTTTAAGCTAAAGCCGCGCAACTGCGCTGCCGGAAATGCCGGCAGCGGAGCAGCCGCATTTATGTATTTCTTATATATAAATAGGCTTTTCGCTGTTGACAGCGGCTGGCTCGAGAGAGATAGTATGTACTGGTGGTATATGTGCAGTCAAGGCATGGGAATCTGCTGACTTATGCACTTATGGTCTTCGATGCAGAGCTGGGCTGATCGTGTTACGGTCAACTCGAACCATGCCTTGTGTTTATGTAAACACATGCAACAAAGTGTTACAGTGCGTATCCCTTAAGTACTCTAGGTACAGTGGGTATTGGTTATATGTGTACATACTACAGAGCTCTTTAATTTTTATAACGACTCGAGGTGTTCGAGTTCTAATATTCGAACAATCTCAGACAGTCTGTGTCTGATTCGCTCTCTTAACCCACTGCGCCTTGGCTTTTGATTTTCCCTTGTGCTCATACCCTGTACTCACTCAGAATGTCTTGGTCGTCATGAGTTGTCCCCAGGTTGCTCCTTGAAGTCCTCTGCTTGCCAACATAGATATTCCACAAATTATTTCTTTTTATTTCGAAGTCCTCTCCCGCCGTTATATATTTATTGAAATGCATTCGTTTAATTTGTTCTTAAGTTGGCTAAGGCTTTGCGCTGCTAAGCTAGCGAAGCTAGAGAAAAGCAAGAGAGATGTATGCACATACTAGGTGGGGGGAAAAGTAACCTCCTTGACCGCCAGAATGCGCTACTACTGCTAAACTTCTTTATGGTTACGGTGCGTTCATAGGCAAGCATACCAAATTTCAGTGCGATGCTGCCCTTAGTTTTGTTTTGGCAGCTTATTGTTGTTGACGTGTTTGGCATCATGTTGAATATGGACAAAAAAGTGAAAGTGCGCGAGTTAGCAGATGCCACAAAGATCAGTACTGAGCGCACACGCCATATTTTGAGCGAGATTCTGCATATGAAAAAGTTATCCTGCCACTGAGTGCCGCGCATGCTCACTCCGGACCAAAAAATCGAACGCGAGAGCAGTTCGAAAGGGTGTTTGGACTTACTGATGCGGAATCCAGCGGACTTTTGACGTCGATTGGTAACTGTTGATGAAACCTGGATCCACTGTTACACACCAGAGAACAGAATGAGTGCCCGGCAATGGACCAATGCCGGCACGAGTATTCCGAAGCGGCCGAGGGAGGCTCGATGGGTCGGAAAGGGTCGAAAAAGCCAAAGGCTTCACGTGAAGCGATCCAAATTGTGTTTTTGCAAGACAATGCACCGGCGCAGAAGAGCGTAGCAACCACGGCTAAAAAGTGACTTAGGGCTCCAATTGCTTCGGCATCCACCTTATTCACCCGATTTAGCTCCCTCGGACTATTATCTCTTCCCGAACCTGAAAAGATGGCTCATTAATAAAAAGTTCAACTCACGCGAGGAAGTCATCGACGTCGCGGAGGAGTATTTTGCAGACCTTCCGAAAAATTACTTTTCGGATGGGATCAAGAAGTTGAAAAATTGCTGGAATAAGTGTATCGAGCTAAAAGGAGTCTACATTGAATAAAATAAACAAAACCTTTTGAGAAAAACATTTTTTTCATTCCCAAGGAGATTACTTTTCACTCCATCTAGTATTATCCATCTAGTAGTATCTTACGTAAACGGTCAGAGTCTCTAAGAAGTGCTGACTAGGCTTCTGGCCGTGGCCTATTAAGCGATTTAGGTCAGACCAAGTTTCATGTTCGATGATAGAGGGGTTATATTAAAAGTGAATCTTACAAAGGATTCCTGTGTTGCTTTTTTAAAATGGTATTTGAAAAGAGCATTCGATTTTCTTTATGAAATTAGAGAAGCGATGCTCTAAGTTTGTTTGTATGCGTGCCAGGGAAATTGCTTTTGTTGCCTTAGATCTTGCTGAGTTTTGCTCCACCAAGGAACATTTCGCGGATGTAGAAAGGATTTGGTTTGTGGGATTGCTACATTAGCTGAGACTTTAATTCATTTTATTATTTTGGCGGCACACAGATTTAAGTCGTTTGTTGCAGGGAAATTAAGCTATATTTGCATTTGGCACGATACAGATCCCAATTGGCTTTATCTATTTTAAATTTTGGAGATGGCGGTTTGTTTATGGGATTAGTTCGAAACTGAATCTTTGTCTCTTTATATATGACTAATTCTATTTGGGGCCCTCTAGAGTTATGCGAAGATGATCCCCACAATGGACTCCAAGCATTAAAACCTCCCAAATATAGGATTGGCTTGCTAGAAAGATCTACTATTTTAGGAATTTTGTTGGCTGCTACTAATTAAGAGTGAGGTATATATGTATTAAAATACAGATTTTGGGATGGGCTAGGATTTCAATTCTTAAAGAGCAAGTATTTCTGTTGATTGGTATGGACTTGTGGGGAATGTCTTTACGTAAGGGTGGGTATCGTTTTTCAAAAGTGGTATTTGTTAAAGTAACCATTCATAACCAATTCATGTTCCATTGTACTAGTGTAATGGACATAAGTGGGAAGAGAGAGAGAATGTTATTTGGTTTGGTTTTGGATTGACGAAACTACGAATCACTCATAGCATCGTCAGATTCGTGGGCATTTAAATTAATATTGTGTAAGGTTGATTTATTAGGATTTAAGGATGTTGCTCGGCTGCTTTCATATTCAGCATGGATTTCTTGCAAGTATGCATGTGATGCAGGAGATAAGTTATAATTGTTATGTTTTTTCGGGGCTTCATCGGTGGAAGCGATTTTAAATTTGTCGTTTATGTTTTGATTTGCGTTTTCGCAAAATATGATGTTGTTTTGAATATTGTTTTGGCCCCACGCATAGTGCATTTTCTGACTGTTTAAATTTTGAGGATTTCTCTTTGTTTTTGGTACTTAGTGCATTGTCGGGAAGAGGCCGAATGCTTGGCAGAGCAGATTTTTGTGCATCAGTTTGGGGAATTGGGTGGTAGAGCACATTTGGAGCAGAGTGGGGTGTTTACGCATTTTTTGGTTGTGTGACCGAGGAGTTGGCAGGAATTGCATGGTTTGGATACACCATCGTATGATTTCATAAATTTATAAACTTCCGTAACCTTTTGTGTTTTAAGTTCATTGGTACGGAGCATAAGCTGTCCCTTTCACAAAATTGAGGGCCTGAGTTACAAGGCAAGCAAGCAAGCATCGGCTTGAGATTTAACTAGCATAAGTAAATTTGCATCTCTAAGGTTCGAAATGTTCAAAATGTTTTTGGAGACCATTTTAAGGCGCCGTTAATGTCGAAGCATGAGAATTGTGAAATTGTCTTCTCAGTATTGATGGAGGGGATTGTTATATATCTTGGATTATCAACTGAGGTATGTGGAAGTTCAGGGAATGCAATATTCAGTTTTTGGAGTTGTTTTTTTTTTTTTGACTGTGGGCTGATGGAAAGCAGGGCAAACCGATAGTCACCCAGGTTTGGAGTCCAAGGGCCCATGATGAGGCTTATTGTTTTTATAAGTTAATTATTTTTTATAGACAGTGGATCGAAGTCTATTTCAATACTCGATAAAAAGTAAGAAAGATAAGAATCACGTGGGTCCAAAAATATCCGATCGGGAACCTCTCTTTGGAGATAAGGGACGGCCATATTGTAACGGTATCAAGTATGAAAAGTAGCAAAAGACAAAATATTAATTAATATAAGTTTGAATACTGATTTTTGTCCCTGACCTTGTCATGACTTCCAAGACTGGACAAATCCATGGCCATCTTAGCAAAACACAAAGCGATCCGGGATAAGTTTAAATAGCTAAATAGCCAAGTGCATGAGCAGAAAAAGACCCCATTAATTGGGGTTGCCCTCCACAAAACTTTATTGCTAGCCTAAAAAACCTACTACTTTCTTATTACCTTCCTTTCAATTCCAACTTAAAATAAAACAATTATGCATGTATGTATATTTGCAATGCTGCTCTAACGCTATTTTACTTTTAAGCACTTGAACATATAGGCATATGAACACTAAGTTATATAACTATTCTCACTTATTAGGCATTTCCAAACGAGAGCGACTATTGATTGATTTTCTATCGAGCCACCTTTCTATTTTTATATTGTTATAAATTGCATTTAATTTTCTAGTACTTTTGTATTTTTGTGTATAATAACCTGTAAATTTTGATCAATGTGCAGCACAACTCAACAAGCGTAGAATTTCGGTTAAGATAATAACAACATTTTTTGCATCAAATGTTTTAATTTATATATAGTGTTGGTTGAAGTCAGTTAAGCTAATTTTTTTTTTTATTTAATGATCGATATTGAAGTTGTACATTTTTGAAGAATAGTGTAAATAAGTTTAGGGCGAAGGCAGGAGTGAATAAAGTTCTCTCTTGCTCTCTGCGAAGTCCCCAATCTTCGTTATGCTAAGCTCTAAGAGCAATTATTGAAAATATAGTTTTATCGTTGAAATTGAGTTGAGTCGCACAGACGTATTTTTTTTCGGTCGCCATTAGTTGCCAATTATATATATTAAGAAAACTATTCTAAAATTTCAAGACGCCCTCGGGTGGACTATAATATTATTAACTAAAAGCAACAAATTAGTGACATTTAGATATTAAAAATAATAGTGGACGTCTATGTGCGACTCAAATTTTTCTTACAAAACAATTCCTTAAAAATACATATTTAGAAAACTATTATATATTTTCAAGGAGCCCCCGGACTATAAAATTATTAATTAAAGGCAACAAAATAAGTGACAGTGTAGCTTAAAATAAAAGTGGAAGTGAATTTTTCCTGCAAACAAATTGCATAAAAATGCACAAGATCTTGTGAAGATTGTTGCCCGCGGCGAGTTTAATGTTAGTATTCTTAAATACACAGCAGCTCTTGCTCAACGTATCGTGCCGGTCGCGAAATACCTTGTAGATCCGACGAATTACTGCCGTAAGAGGGATGCTCTGCTCAAAGTGCAAAAGATAAGTGACAGCTGGATTAAAAGACCCTAACGCAGAACCTGGAGTTTTTAAATAAAACAATTTAATTGTTTATTGTCTTCATTACAAATGAACCGCCATTGGATGCAACATTTTAATTGTTATATATTATTGCAGTTACTGTCGCCTACAGTTTTTCATTTAGTTTTAACTTGAAAATAAATAGTGGCCAAAATCATCCCAGCCGCTACACATAACCAATACATACTAGATGGAGTGAAAAGTAACCTCTTTGGGAATGAACAAATTTTTTTTTCTCAAAAGAATTTTTATTTTATTCAATGTAGTCTTCTTTTAGCTCGATACACTTATTCCAGCAATTTTTCAACTTCTTGATCCCATCCGAAAAGTAATTTTTCGGAAGATCTGCAAAGTACTCCTCCGCGGCGTTGATGACTTCCTCGCGTGAGCTGAATGTTTTGTTAATGAGCCATCTTTTCAGGTTCGGGAAGATATAATAGTCCGAGGGAGCCAAATCAGATGAATAAGGTGGATGCCGAAGCAATTGGAGCCCTAAGTCACTTATTTTAGCAGTGGTTCTCTTGCGCTCTTGTGCGCCGGTGCATTGTCTTGCAAAAACAAATTTTTTTTCGCTTCATGTGAAGCCGTTTTGCAGCGATTTCGGCCTTTAATCGCTCCAACAATGCACAGTAATACTCTCTGTTGATGGGTTTTCCCTTTTCAAAGAGTACGCCATGACAATCCAAAAAAACTGACGCCATAACCATTCCGACTCATCGAGCCTCCCTCGGCCGCTTCGGAGCACTCGTGCCTGCGTTGGTCCATTGCCGGGCACCCATTCTGTCCAATTTTTCTTTTGTTTCCTTCGCCGTTTTGTCTTTCAAAAAATAATGTTTTATGAGAGAACGAAAATCGTTTTTATCCATATGATGCCAAACACGTCAACAACAATCAGCTGCCAAAACAAAACTAAGGGCAGTATCGATTGAAATTTGGTATGCTTGCCTAAATATGAACGCACCGTAAGAAACCATAACCTTCTTTGCAGTAGTAGCGCATTCTGGCGGTCAGTAAGCCCTCATATACAAGCAGCTGCAGCTGGTAAATTTTTTTCGTTTTCGCTTTCGCTTGTACAAGTATACTGTTGCCGTCATTTGATACAACTTTTAGTTTTTATACTTCGTTCATAAAATTTAAAATGTTTTTTCGTCGTTTTCATTATGAATAATAATTGAAATATTTTTTTCGAACAAATTTAATAATTAAATGAAATTATTATTTACTCTCTATTTTGTTTCATTTTTTTTTTTAATTTTTGTCGTTGTTTTAATTTGAACAAAATTATCATGTTTTAAAATTTATTTATTTTATTCATTTACATATTTCTGTCGATAAATAATTAAATTTAAATATAAATATTTATATATATTTTCGTGGCTTATATATAAATTAATTAAAAATGAGTCCAGATAAGGAAAAGCGAAACCCAATAATAGGATCAGTTTCTGTAGCCCCAACTAGAGCTCGACTTCCGAATTTGGTATTGCCGGAATTCAGCGGCAATTTTTTTTTAATTTAAGAATTTCATTAGCCTTTTCGAAACTCACGTTCATCAAGATTCCCGTTATTTAAAAATTCAATCAATTAATTTCTTGTCTTTCTGGCGAAGCTTTGGGAACTATTAAGCCTACCAAGTCACCGAGACCAATTATGAAATTATGGCCGTCTATTAACTTACTTGGTATTGGCGAGTCCAATTCTTAAGTTAAAAAAAGATAATGCAGCATTCTAACATATCGGGTACACACTGTACCCTTAATAACTCAAATACAATGTAGCATTTGTTTAAAAACAAATGTTTCTAGCATTTCAAGTGCGGAGTAATATGACCATGTCTGGCATGCGCAACCGCTCCGTTACTATGTGAGCAAAATACTCTCCCTCTCTCATACGCGGCTATATTGTCGTCGCAATTTATATACATTTATATACAGACTTTTTAGGAAACATAAAAATACCGGTCCTCAATCTGTTTTTGCTAGACATTTAAGTGCTCGGTCAAGATTTACAGTGCTCAATGCGCAGTGTTAAAATAGTTACTTAAACCGTTGCAAAGCCCATTTCTCTCACAACCCGAAGCAGTTTTATAACTTCGTTAACACCAAGCGTAAATCTGATTCTTATCCTTTCTCGATGTCATGTGAAAACATGACGGCAACCACAGATCAGGCACGATTTATTCGCCCAATTTTTTCAAACGACTCACTATAATTTAGATCATTCATCACAGCTTTATTCTTAAACCATATCAAAGTCGTATTCTGTACTACTTCAACAAAAAGCTGTCTTCTTTTTGATCTTCTTCGTGTTAAGCTTGTTTATTCGCCGGGGCCCGATGGTAATCCTGAATGCGAGCTTAGGTATTGCGCTAAGGCCCTGTCTCTAGAAACTTCCCAATTTCCACATATTGGGAAGGAATTAACGGTAACAAGTTAGAAGCTAGTAACTATAGGGGTATATCTAAAATTTGAATTTGTAAAATTCTCCGTATTAGCTCCAGTGTCCCACAAGTAGCCAACTGGGTCCGCTACTTTTTCCATTATTTATTAACGATCTTCCCTCAATTATAAGTCATTCTCGCGTACTTATGTACGCAGATGATGTTAAGTTATGCCTGCAGTATAAGGACATTTCCTGCCATTTGGACTTACAATCAGATCTAGATATCTTTCAAAACAGAAACCTGGTTAAGACCGGATATTCTTAGTACACAATTTACAAGCTTGATCGTCAGTCTAGACTGGGAGGGGGAATCTTGATTGCTGTCGACTCAACACTTTCGACATCGAATGCAACGCTATAAAATTATGTTAGGTTTACTTCATTTTTAAGATCTCCCTCTAGCCTTAACAAAGTCGCGTGTCCTCATGTACGCAGAAGACGTTACATTATGGCTGCAATATAACAAAAGTAGTCGTGTACATAACTTAAAATATGAACCACTTTAAAATATTAAAAACAGAGTAAGGTCTGTATTTTTCTCAACTTTCAAAAACTTCCCTCAACAGTTGAAGACACAGTTTTAAAGCCTATGCACTCAATATAGCTACGATTTCAGGCTATAAACCGAATCGATAACTACGAGTTAGTTTATAAACAAAAACTAAGATTAAAGGCTGATGAACTGGTATATATAACAAATTATAGAAGTTCTCAAAGCCAAAAAAATGAAATTCAAGCGCAGGTACAAAAGTTAATTAACGATAAAATTGTAGAACCATATGTATCTGCTTATAACACCCCATTAATGTAAGTTCCGAAAAAGTCGCTTCCGAACTCCGATAAGAAGAAATGGCTATTAGTAATTGACTATTAAGAAACTGTTATCTAATAAATTTACACTCTTTAGAATTTCATGTATTAAAACACTTTTCTGGGACATAAATGAGCTGATAAAGGAATCTTTTTTTTTTTTTTTTAACTTTGCTTTTATTTATTGAATCTTCTCTTAATTTTGAAACTAACAATAAGTTTACGAATCTTAACATTAAAATTTAACTAACAGTATAATAAGACTGCATTCTGGTTGCGCGTGCCTCAAGTCGGTCGCTGGGTGGGTAAGTCATTGCGACGAAGGCGTGATTGGTTGATCAACCTTGTAAGACCTCTCGCTAGGTGGTTAGGGTGCAACGATAGCTTGGTAAAGTACTTTTCCTTCTGTTCTCCGATCACTTCTTTGACTGGTAGAATGTTTAAGTCGCGATGTATGGTTTCGTTGCGAAAGTACCACGGTGCCCCGGTGATTGTTCTCAAGATCTTCGACTGAGCTCGCTGGACTATGTCAATATTGCTATTACTGGCATTCCCCCATAACTGAGAGCCGTACATCCATATAGGTTTTAGTACCGAGTTATACAGCAGGACTTTATATTCAAGACTAAGGGGAGACCGAGCGTTGATAAGCCATGAAAGGCTACTGGCTTTTAGTTTTAGGTGTGTTCTTTTGGCGCCATGTGAGTCTTCTGTCGAGGTGTACTCCTAGATATGTCACTTCGTTTGCTTGCCGGAGTAGAGTATGGTTTAACATGAGCGGCGGGCAGTTTTGCCTGTTCAGGGTAAACGTAACGTGCTTGCATTTTTGTTCGTTCACTTTAATTCGCCAATCTGATAGCCACTTTTCTACATCGACCAGATGAAGAGCGAGCTGCGCAGTTGCTTGCATCGGGCATTTTAAGCGGCTGAGAATGGCTGTATCATCAGCAAACGTAGATGTTGTTAGTCGTGTGCTTGTTGGGATGTCTGCTGTGTAGAGGACATATAATGTTGGCCCAAGCACGCTTCCTTGAGGAACTCCAGCTCCAATAGTGAAATCGTCAGTTATAGCAGTGTTGCATCGAACAGCAAATTTTCTGTCGTAGAGGTAAGACTCTAGAAGCTTATGGGTGTTTTAGGGGAGCTTGTCTTAATCTTGTACATTAGACCTTCTAGCCAAACTCTATCAAATGCTTGAGAGACGTCTAAAAATATGGCAGTACAGTACTCTCGTTTTTCGAACGCGTTCCGAATTTCTGATGTTATCGGGTTGACCTGCTCAATTGTTCCGTGCTTTTCACGAAACCCAAATTGATGTGACGGAATTCCTTCCTGGATTCTTAGGTATGTGTTTATCCGAATCAATACGCATTTTTCAAAGAGTTTAGAACAGCATGAGAGTAGGCTTATAGGTCTATACGACGTGGGAATTTTGTGGTCTTTTCCTGGCTTTGCTATCACGATTATAATCGACTTTTTCCATCTCACTGGAAAGTGGCCAAGTTTTGCGATGGCATTAAAAAGCTGGGTGATAGTGCAAACGGCGCAATATGGGAGCTCAATGATCATTTTGGGAGTTATGAGGTCGCAGCCCGGGGATTTTTTCGGATTCAGCTGATTTTTGATGATGTTAACGATTTCGTTTGGGCGAAACTCAATTGGTTCATGTTGAAGCTGAGGCTCATGTGGTAAAGTCGGCAAGGTGAACGCACTAGTGGCAGGATTTGATTGGAAGACATTTTTAAGGTGGTTGGCAAACGTGCTGGCTCTGGCTGCATCGCTGCTCGCCCAGCCGCCTGTCGGTTTTCTAATAGGCATCACGGTTACTTTCGGTGAGCTTAGAGTAGGGTGAGCTCTCCATAGTGAGTGTTTTGTGCTAGATGTTGACAATTGCTCTATGTAGCGTCGGTGGACATGTGCTTCTTCTTGCTGTAAAGCTTTTGTGAGTTGACGTGAGGCATATTTGAAGCTTTGCCTAGCAGATGGTGATCTGTGGAGTTGCCACTCTCGACGTAAGCGTCGCTTTTCGAGGACGAGCTGTTCTATTTGTAGATTTGTCTTCTTTTGGTTGCTTTGTGTACTTGTAGTTTGGGGTGTTGAATTTCGAGCTGCAGAGACGAGTACAGACTCCAGTGTATTAACAAATCTGTCTACGTTGGCTTCATCGTTGAGATGAGGACTTAGCTCAATGTGTGAGCTAATGTATTTCTTGTACTTAACCCAATTGGTTTTCTGAGATGTCAATTTAAACGATTGCTCCAATGCGCCTGGATGTGGGAGAAGAATAAACAAGACAGGCGAGTGATCCGATGAAAGATCCGAGAGGCATTCGGCGCTTATCAGATTTTTAGGAATGTTTTTGGTAATTGCAAAGTCTATTAAATCGGGTAGTTTCCTTGGGTCTGCCGGCCGGTATGTTGGCCTGCCAGGAGAAACATAGTCCAGCTTGTTCTTGGCTTTTATAACTGCATTATAGAGCTGTTTTCCTTTTGGAGTCACGAGACGTGATCCCCAGTGTGTGTGCTTGGCGTTGTAGTCCCCTGCTGCTATGAAGTGGTCTTCTAGTGAGTTGAAAAACTGCATAAACTCATCTTCAGCTATGGTGAAGCGAGGGAGGCAGTATACGGCGGCTAGTGTAAGTTGGTTGCCAGTATTTGTTTGTATATTAATAGATGTGGCCTGTAGGTAATTTTTAGCAAATTTTTTATGATAGTGGTGCTTAATACGGCTTCTGATTAGAATTCCAGTCCCACCATGTGCTTTAACATCTGGATGATTTGTTCCGTAAAATGAGTAACCTCGTAGTTGAAAATTGTATTTATTTGTAAGGTGTGTTTCTGAAAGCAGCATTACGTCGATATGGTTGTCGAGTAGGAATCTTTTCCGACGACAAAAAATACGAGGTCAATAAAAGCTATCCAGTCCCACATGATGCGAGCGCTAGAAGATTCGTTGCGTTCTGCAATTATTCTAGATGTGTTATAAAAAAAGTTACCGACAATTCTCATCACATAACTACTACATTTCCAGCATGCATTGGAACATCTTAAATCGGTTCTAATAAAACCAATTTTGTTACAATACCCAGATTTCAGCTAAGAATATTTCATAATAACAAACGTGAAAAGTAGTTTTAACTCAAAACAAGAATGGAAAACAACTTTCAGTTGCATACGCATTAAGATCGCTTAAAAAAGGTGAATGTAACAAAAGTATAACAGAACTGGAACTCTCAGCAATTCATTGGGCAATAACACACTTCAGACCATATAATTATGGTAGGCACTTTACTGTAAAAACAGATCATAGACGACATACGTACCTGTTTACAATGTTAAATTTGAGTTTAAAATTAACTCGATTAAGACTTGAATTCGAGAAAAATAATTTTATAGTAAAGTATTTAAAGGGCAAGGAAAATTATGTAGCTAATGCGTTATAAGGAATAACCTTTTGGGGGGTATAGTATTTAATATTGTTTTTGTGCATTTTTTTTATTTTTTTTTTTTTCTGAATGGACATTATCCCGAGAATATTGTGTTAATTTATTATTTTTAGAGCAACAAATAGCTCGACGTTTTGGGCGAAAATCGTGGTTATTTTGTCTTAAAAAATCGAAAAAAAAATTACAAAAATAAAAACTTGACAGCGTTACCTGAGGAATCCTGTCCTTTAACTAATGCAATTAGATATTTTCAATTTAGATAATTCTGCGACCAGCTATCGTGTACACCGCAAAACGTATTTTTTTCGAGGCGGCGGCGGAGATTGCCTTATCTCATTCAATTTTTAATATTTTTGGATGAACAAATTCACACATGTTGTTTAAATGTTGCCCTATCACATGCAAGAAATAAATTTGAACTGAGAATATCCGTAGCGCCAATAAAAATTCTTAAAAACTGACCGATTTTTCACCGAATTAACTATACTAGAGAATTAAGAACTAGAAAAATCCACCAGAATTATAAAGAAAGTCACAACACGATACCAAAGTAGACAGAAATCTTGCACAAAAGAGAAAGAAATATTCTTGCCTTGGCACTCTATAAAAATCTTCAAGGACCAACGTATTCCAAGTCATTAACAACGACAATGTACAAAAGTAGTGTGACATGGCATGTAAAAAATATGCTGTTTCCTTAAACATGGAAAGAAAATTACAACAAGACTTATTTCAGTTCTTTCAAAGGCTTGAAACGCAGGCCGTTTTAAATAAAATCAGCCAACTCCAAGTGGCACCGTGTGAAAATATCTTTGAACAAGTTTCAATTGATAATTTCAAATAAATGGGCAATAAAATACTGAATTCATTGAGAGTAGCGATAATCAACCCGGTGACCGTAATAAAAAACGAAAAATAAGTTATTCTGTAACATTTCGCAATGACCCTATACAAGGAGGTCACACTGGCTTTACAAAAACCTTGGCCAGGTCAAAAGACTTTATTTCTGGAAATGTATGTATGACTCGATACATTACGATACATTACTCCTCTGACAATAAAATACATTCCTATCAATGCACTATGGTTAATGAAGTCGGTTTTTTGGCATAAATAGGAAATTTGTATGTTAATGTTTTTTATTTTTGATTTAAAATTCTTAAAGTTAATACATTAAACATAAACAAAACTAAAAAAATAGCTTTAAAAGCTTCACTAAAGCTTTTTATGTACTTTCCAAATCACACAATCGAAACAACTGTTTGGGAATATGAAATTGGCGGCAATTGCTCTGTTTACTTTTTTGCGTGAAAATAAATATTCTTTGTCCGAACAAACTGATAGTAATGGAAATTGTAAATCAAGGTATGTATATTTTAATGAATATAGTCTGTTTATGTGTAGACTTAGTGTTTGTGTTTTGTTTAATTGTTCAATTTATGTGATTTTTTATAGAAAATTAACATTAGTCTCTTGTGTTTCGTGGATTAATACTAACGACCTGACGGCTGCTGACAAAAACTAATTACGCCAGCTTATACTAATATATGTCGTTTATTATCGCTTATTAACAACATTTCCCCGTTCGTCCCCTTTTTCTCGCAATTCCGCAATATTCAGCGGCGTTCGAATTTCGCCATAGCGATCTGTTCGATATTTGGCTCCGCAATAATCGCAAAATATCTTTTGTGTCAGATTGCATTTATAAAAAAATTAGCCATTACCACGTCGAAGATGATACAAAATTAGAAATCAATAAAAAAAACAAGTAATTTTGAAACATTTATAAAAATAAAGACTACCAAAATGCAACTATATGGTCGAACGATTTAAGTCAAAGCATACAGAATGGATGTCATCTAAAATATCAATTACAGTTAATGATAACTATAAGACACCACAAAAACCGGGACGCCGTAAAACGCAGGACCACGATTGAAAAGGAAATTGGCATCTGAGCTTGCGAATGAAAAAGAGCACAACACAAATTTTCTTATACGTGCTGCGGCAGTTTCTGCTAGGAAAGAACGTAATACAAACGTTGCCTTGGCCCTTAAAGAAATTACAACACCTGCTGAATACCCAACAGAATTAAGAAAGCATCTTCAAATCCAAAAACCGACTCCACTCACACCAAATGAAGCCCTAGCCTACATTCTGGAAAATTCTTTAACCAAACAGCAATATGTTAACAGTAGGGTTTTGAATATTAATCATCACATTGACACCTATCCGAGCTACAATCAAGTAATACAAGCTAAAATGCAGTGTCGTCCGATGGGTATAGAAGTATCACTGTATCACTGCAAAACCTATTGAATTATTCTCCAGAGCGAATAATTGAAATGCAAATTGATGTTTTCAAGCAATCTCCGGATAGTTCTGTACTCAAATTAATTTGCAGTTATGGCTTTGATGGATCAACTGGACAAAGTGCATACAAGCAGAAGTTTGAAATAAAAACACCTGACGTTCAGGTCTCAGATCAGTCTTTGTTTGTAACTTCTGTTATACCCATTAAAATGATTGACTCATTTCAACGTTAACAGGTTAACAGAACACCGCAATCCATTCGATTTTGCAGGCCGCTCAAAATTCAATTTGTAAAAAAAACTTCTGATCATATACTTATGGAAATAAATCAGTTAGACTATCAAATAGGTTTTATTATACACTGAATAAGGCTAATAACATAACAGTTACCTTTGAAATGCGTATGACACTCATTGACGGAAAAGTACTAAATTTACTAACTAACAAGAGATCAACTCAATGTTGTTCAATTTGTGGTGTTACCCCAATAAAAGTAATGGAAATCAAAGATTTCAATTCAAAAATATTTTTGCCCAAGCTTGAAGCTTTAAAATTTGGATTAAGCCCTCTACATGCTTTGATTTGGTTTCTAGAATTTGTCTTGAATATATCATACAAAATGGAAATACAAAAATGGCATGTAAAAAGTGATGACAAGATTAAAATGAGTGCGCGGAAAAAATATATTCAAGAAAAAATGTGGAATCATATGGGGTAAGCGTGCCAAAGCAGAATGGTAGCGGGAACAGCAATGACGGTAATACGGCAAGAAGAGCTTTTGCAAATAGTGAACAACTATCATTCATAACAGGCTTTGACAAAACCCTTTAAAATAATTTTCACATTATATTAATAGCAATTTCATGTAATTTTTTATAAAATCTGAAAAATGTCGAACTTTTTGTGAGAAAACGTTTTGTCTATATATGCATAAATACGATTCACAAAGTTCTAGTCCACGGTTTTCAAATAAATAATTCGACGTTAGTTTCACTAAGATGTTTAGGTGAAAATGCTTCCGAAGCCCGCAATAAAATCTACAAAAAAGATCACACGCAAGGAAAAATAGTCGAATCAATACAGTCACTGACATTTCCCACAGGGCGATTGATTCCTCGGATCCTTTAGGATTTCTACCGAAATCTGTTTGCTGAACATATTTTGTTGCGTGCCGCAAGTACAGAACCAGTGGCAAAAAAATTATTAAATTATTAATTAAATTATTAAAAATCTACTTGCAGTACCAGTAGTTTCTGCAATATAATTTTCTATTGATTTTAACCGCTTGGAGTTTGAGATTTCTTCCCTTTTAATGACATTGATTGTAGAGTCAATCAAAGACGTTTGATTTCTCAGCAACGTAAGTAAATGCTTCTCATAAGCTTTAACCTTTGAGATCGTTTGCACCATTTTATCCGCGTACGTGGAGTCTAATACACCAAAAAGACTATTGGCAATATTTCCAACGATGTCCAACGGTGCTCTTTGCTGACGTGACTTTACTATCAGCATGTTTTTAGCTTGGAGATCCTCTTCGATGTGTTTAAAATGCTGATACATGCTTGTACATGCCTCTGTTTCGGGAAACTGTTTGCATACGTGTCCAATTTTTGTAATGCTCATTGAAAAGGTACTCATATCCTTCCAGTAAGGTCGCAAATTGTAGTACACAATTAAGGTCCAATCCGTTTTAGCAAGTTGGCTCTTTCCAATCTTTTCAAAAAATATTCCTGGCTTAGAGGCAAATTGGGTAATGTTGATTGATTGTGATGCTACTAAGGGTAGCAGAAGAAACATAACAACTAATGTCATTGTCAGCGAAGGCAATGCTGAATTTTAGGCCTCTTTGCTTTTCTTTAATCAGGTGGATTCTCACCTTTCTCTTCGTCAGCTGGATGCTTGTGGAGAGGCTCCTCCTCTGGGAATAATGGGGCGACATGCTGAATATCTCGTTTAAATATTCCTCTCGTTTTTACTTCTACAACCCTGACAAAATTATCTTTGCCATGGATTGTCTTAACTATTCGTCCCATTGGCCATTGCAGAACTGGAGTATTATCCTCCTTTATCAGCACTAAAGCTCCTTCCTTTATGTTTGCCGAAGATCTTCTCCATTTTTGGCGATGCTGAAGTTGTTGTAAATAGTCATTTGACCATTGAGTCCAAAACGCATGCTTTAATTTTGATACGGCTTGCCATCTCTGCCCCAATGATTGTGGTTGCTGAGATGGCTTACTGTCTGCCTGTGCGGTTAACGGTTCTCCAATAAGAAAGTGACCAGGGGTAAGTGCCGTAATATCATTTGGATCGCTTGGCATTGGAACCAAGGGTCTTGAATTCATGATAGCTTCTATTTCCACTATCACAGTTTCTAACTCCTCGTACGTCAAATTAGCTGTAGAAATATTTTTGTGTAATAAATGTTTAGCTGATTTTACAGCCGCTTCCCAAAGTCCTCCAAAATGAGGTGCCCTTGATGGAATAAACTTGAAATTGACGCCTTTATTATTACAAGTCTCCACTATAGACTTTCTGGCCTTGTCTGAAATGATAGCCTCTTCCAATTCCTGAAGCTTATTCCTGGCACCAACAAAATTGGTAGCATTATCGCAGTGTAAGGTCTGACATTTTCCTCGACGACTTATAAATCGACGAAGAGCTGCCAAGAATGCTTTCGTGGTTAAATCGCTAACCAGTTCCAAATGTACGGCTTTAGTCGCAAAGCAACAAAATATTGCTATGTAGCCACAAATTTGTCCTTTATTGTTTTTGGGCTATTTATCCAGGACAACACAATTTCAGAATCAGCCCAAAAATAAGTTGTAGTTCCTCGCAGTGACAATTGCTCCTTTATTGTAGCTGTTAATTGAGCACCTAAAACTGCTGCCTTCAATTCAAATCTCGGGAGTGTGATCGCATTTACTGGGGCTAAACGCGACTTTGCACATAATAATTGTACAGTCACTCGTTTATCCTTGTGAACTGCACGAAGATAAATGGCTGCAGCATATGAATTTTCTGATGCGTCGACAAAAGTGTGTATCTCTTTGGATACCTGAATTTTTCCATCAAAAACATGACGAGGAATTTTAATGTCATTCAACGTTTTTAAGTTTTCCCGGAATTGCTTCCATTCCAACTGTAAATGCTTAGGCAATTCTTCGTTGTATTCGAATTTTTCTTTTGTCAAGCCTTGCATAAATATTTTGGCCTTTATGACTACTGGAGAAAATAGTCCAAGAGGATCGAATATTTTGAATATTTCCGAAACTACATCGCGTCTCGTTATTTTGTCTGTGGTCACGGCTTGGGTTTTTCCACAGAGTTTGTCTGTTGTAGGATTCCATGTGATTCCTAATGTTTTAATACTACAGTCCTTATAAGCAGCATCTTCAAATTGTACATTAGGAATTATATTATCTTTATTTAATCCTTGAAGAAGATGGTTATTATTTGCGCACCAATTTCTAAATTTGAATCCGGAACTTAAAAGAATATGGTTAAGTTCCTTTTGAATTTGAAGCGCCTCAGAAATTGTATTGGCTCCGGTGATGCAGTCGTCGGCATAGAAATCATTTTTAAGTGCAGAAGATCCAGAGTCAAGCAATGCTCTATTGTTTCCATTGTTTCCTTGAATAATCACACGAGCAGTCGCCAGGAGAATATAACTGGATTGTTTTCCACTCGCAGATGACGCCGTGATGCCATCCAAAGGGTCAGGTTTTGTTTCTAAATGCAACAAGGTATTGTGTTTTTTGTTGCACTTAAAGCAATCTCTCTTTGTGCATGTCCTTGACGGGTGATTTTGACTTAGACATTTAACACATAATTTTTGTTTTTGAACCCAGTTAAGACGTTCTGCTGGGGTTTTCTTTAAAAATTCATTGCATTTATATATGCTGTGATTCGGTTTCTTACAAAAGAAACAGTTAAATTGCGTTTCAGCTCCAGCTGATGCACATGTATTTTGCCTTTTGTTCTTCTCTGATCCAATGGCTTCAAGAGTGAGGAACCGTTGTTCAAGGAAGGTTAAAAATTCGTTCAAAGGCTGTATTTGCCTTGTATTTTGAACAGATTGCTCATATAACAAGTGATTTTGTCGATCGAGCTTCTTCGTGAGAAGAGAGAGTAGAAGTGGATCCCATTTCTCTGTCTCTATGCCGATGTTATTTAGAGCTGATAATGTTTCTTTTACGTTATCATGCAACGATTTAATTGTTTTGGAATCATTTGTTATAATTGAATGATCCAATAATTTATGAATTAATGTATTGCTTAATACTCTTTTATTGTTGAAGCGTTCTTCAAGTGTTTTCCAGTTGAATAATTAGCTTCGGTTAATGATAAATGGCGAATTAAACATCTCCATTAACATTAGTTTTTAAATACCACATCTTTTGTATTGTGGGTAACGTTGATTCATGAATCATTTTTTGAATATATCATAAAACTGTTGCCATTTTAAATAATCCCCATCATTTAGGTATGGCTACCTTCGGAAAATGTAATGCATTTTGTACAGCAGTTGTTGGAGAAATATTTGTAGTCTCCTTCTTTAAGTATGTTTCTGTTTGAACTTTTATGACTGCATCTTCTGCTGCCATATATCTGCTGTCAACATATCCAAGTTTCTTTGGGTCTTTGAACTTCTTATAAATTTGGACATGAATATTTCTTATCTCATTCTAGGACTGTGCAATGACGTAAGAAAAATTTTGATTGGTTTCATCAGTCACTTTGTTCATGATGCGCGCTAAACTATCAAGCAACACCCTTTGTTCTCTGAACATCGATTCTATTTCAGTATCCTCTACTGTGAATGCAATGGATCTAACTTCCATTTCCAAGAGAGATAACTGCTTATTGAATTCAGTATTATAATCATCAACAAGTTTCCTAATTTTAATAAAGAATTCGTTTTTGAAATAATCATGTTCTACAGTGGCTCCATTAAGAAAATTATTTATTTGTATTCCTCCGGAGTTAAATTTATCCCACAAAGATTCTAACGTTAATAAAAGTTCTCTATAGTAGGCTGGCTTAGTCTTCCTATCGGCGGAAACCTTTCTATAATTTCGAATGCAATTCTGAATTTGTTTTCCTACTAAAAACTGTTCAATCAACAACTGATGAATGCTATTCGGCGCCATTTTTACTTTTCTTATATAATCCGTTCAAGAGGTGTTTTTATGATGTGCCTCGACTCACACCGATGGGTTATATATATGTAAATTGGCTTTGAACAGATCGATCAGAGTAATCAACAGTTTGTTTGGTTCAAATCGCCTGGTTGATCAGAACCTCTCCTTATCCAACGCAGATCTTTAGAAAGTTGGTTTTACCGTCTTTTGGTCGCCTTGTTGACCGTTGAAGACTGTAAATTTATGCTGACTATCAATAGTTGAACACAGCAAAATGGTCGCCTAGTTGACCAACAGTATTATTATTTTGAGGTTTTTAACAAATTAGTCGCCAGGTTTACCAAATTTCTTCCTTTTTTTTTTGAATATCACACTTGTGATTAATGATGCAGAATCAATTGGAAATTTTTATTTGAACAAAATATGCGGTTCAAATTTTTACCAAATTGACCTTTCGTTGATCAAAATATGATCGATGATGCGGGTTCAAATTGGAATCCCAATTTGAACAATTGGGATTCCAATTTGAACAATTGTTGCGGTTCAAAGTCGGGGCCACCAAATGTAGGATTTCTACCGAAATCTGTTTGATGAAAATATTTTGTTGCGTGCCGCAAGTACAGAACCAGTGGCAAAAGTCGCCGCAATAAGTACAGAACAAATTGGGCTGCGGAGAAGTGAATACGTCAAGATTTCTTTTCGTACTAATTTTATTGAGCATGGATCCGGGTTTATATACATGATTTGGGTTTACAAGGATATTTACTTAGGTCTAGTTTAGATAAAATCGACAACAAGGTTTATTATCAGTTTACAGCAATAATAGCCTAAATAAGCAATTACATCTACCCGATGGTCGGGCTAAAATTTCACAAGGGTTAAGACAGATGGTGGGAAGGCACGTCCGTCGGCTGGGTGCATATGGTTTATGACCCGTTATCACATGCAGATGTGCACAGACCAGGATATCAGCTACATATTTATTTAGGTCAAAGTAGCTATCAGCAACGAACGAATTTCTGCTAATTCGAAATTGTACAGAACCGTTACTATCTATCCGTTACAAAACCGAAGACGATTTCCGAGCAGTGTCGAAGTACTTAAACGATGCTAAAAAGAACTACTACACGTACCAGCTGAAAAGTTGCAAAGGTTTGCAAGTTGTGCTTAAGGGAATAGAACCTGATGTGACCCCCTGCGAAATTACAGAGGCCTTAAAAGAAAACGTTTTTTGCGCAAAAAATGTTATAAACATTATGAACAAAAACAAGAAGCCGCAACCACTCTTCAAGGTCGAGCTGGAGCCAGACAGCAGAACTTTGAAAAAAAAACGCAGTGCACCCGATCTACAAGTTGTAGTACCTTCTGCACCGTAGGATCACAGTGGAAGAGCCGCACAAACGGACCGGGCCAGTGCAATGCACAAACTGCCAGGAATACGGTCATACCAGGGCTTACTGCCGCGGCTACGAACCCTGCCCTGCCCTCTCACTACAAAGTGTGTAAACTGCCAAGGAAACCACACACCTAACAACAGAGGCTGTCCAGTCTACAAGGCGATGAAAAGTCGGATGCAACGATCAACAACGGCACGCTCCCTGAAGACACAAAACACTTACATGAGATCACAAACGACACCGGAAGTTTTCTTCGCAAAAGCAGCCAGATCATCGTGTGGCCCTTCAATTACCACCAACGGAATTTCTTACGCCAGTGCTTTAAGATCAGGCACTGCTCACATAGAGCCGAAAATTGATAACATCCAGCAGGCCATGGGACAGCCACAAAGTAACATGGAATCTATGATGATTACTTTGCAACAAAATATGATGGAATTTATGTCCTTCATGAAAACCAACATGCAAACCCTTATGCAAAACCAAAATATCTTACTACAAATGCTTGCAGCTCAGCACACCAAATAAACCATGCCTGGCCTTCGAATAACTCTGTGGAACGCCAACGGTGTTTCACGGCATAAACCTGATATAACTCAATTTCTGAACGAAAACCACATCGACGTTATGTTGCTGGCAGAAACGCATCTCACCAGCAAATATAACTTTCAAGTACGGGGATACACGTTCTATGGCACCGATCATCCAGATGGTAAAGCGCATGGCGGAACTGGAATCTTAATAAGAGACCGCGTCAAACACCACTTTCACCAACGGTTTGCTAAAAATCATCTGCAAGCTACATCGATAAAATTACAGTTGGGCAACTGCAACCTTGCCATTGCCGCTGTCTACTGCCCACCCCGCTTTACAGTCTCCGAAGACCAATTCATGGACTTCTACAATTCGCTTGGAGAGCGATTCATAGAAGCAGGAGATTACAACGCCAAGCACACGCACTGGGGATCCCGCCTTGTGACCCCCAAAGGAAGGCAACTATATAATGCACTCATTAAAACATGCAACAAACTGGACTACGTTTCACCAGGCAGCCCTACATACTGGCCTACAGATCCTAGAAAACTACCTGACTTAATTGATTTTGCTGTGACAAAAAACATCTCTCGCAATCTAATATCTGCAAAATCGCTTTTGGATCTATCATCGGACCACTCACCAGTGCTAATAACTCTTCTTCAAAGCCCGGAATTAATCGAGCACCCTCGCAGGCTGACGTCGCATCGAACCAACTGGCTGAAGTTCAAAAAGTACGTAAGTTCCCACATTGAACTAACTCCACAGCTCAACATCAAGGAGGACATCGACTGCTACGCCGATGCACTGGAGTCTGTACTTGTCGCAGCAGCCAAAGTCTCAACACCGCAAGGGAGGGATGGGCACACACACCAACACAAAACTAACCATGAAATCGAACAGCTTGTTCTGGAGAAAAGACGTTTGAGACGTACTTGGCAAACCAGCAGATCGCCATCCTCAAAACAAAGTCTTAAAGAAGCTGGTCGCAGACTTACCAGGGCTCTAAGGCAAGAAGAAGAAAAAGCACAACGCCAGTACATTGAGAAACTTTCACCCACCAGCACTAAGCATCCCTTGTGGAGAGCCCACCCAAATCTAAGTGCGCCGGCCGAAACAGTAATCCCCATAAGAGACTCTTCACGCAGCCGGGCCAGAAGCGACAAAGACAGAGCTTGTACATTTGCAATCTGATTGTGATTCGGATGAGGACCTGATCGAAGACTGCTCTGTAATACTAGAAGAAGAAGAAGATAATGTTTAAGATAAAACCCATACATCAATAGATATTTAAGTCATTCCTGAAATAAATAAAAATATATTTTCTGAATTCAGCGTCATACTCCATTTCTAATAATAATAATCGGTTTGTATGGGAGGCAATAGGAGGCGTGGTCGCCCAGACTCGAATTTTTTTTACATTATTATCTTTTTATAAAAACACAAAATGCAAAGTTTTAGGTCTGTAACTCTTTTTTTAGAATTTATGCCAAAAAATCGACTTCTGGACCATAGTGCAATGCTTGCGACAGATTAATAGTATACACTATTGGTCCACTACTAAAATCAGAACGAATAATATAACGAAGAATAGTTTCCATTCCAATTGCAAATAAGAGTGCAACAACTGTAGCGAAAGCTATATTTGAAAATTTTATTCTGAGGTACGGTCCAATGAAGTCATTTCGGACAAGGGAACGGAATATAAAAATTTATATTATTTATAAATTACTTGTGCAATTACTATATTTAAAAAATAAAAGCTTGGTTGTACCACGGCACCCCATCACAAAACAGTTGGAACAGTGGAAGGAAGTCATAGAACTTTTAACGAACTTTTAACCGATTGATAAAACTGATTGGGACGTATGGCTTCAATACTTTGTACACCGTTTCAACATTAAACAGCACATAATTATTGTTAATATGAACTAGTTTTCGGAAAATCTAACAAAATACAAAAGCATACTATAAGTATAAATAGAAGACTGCACTAAGGAAAGTAAAAACATGCTAGAATTAGCATATAAAAGAGCTAGGACAATAATAGAAGAGAACAAGAGAGAACGCTATAGTCGAGTGCCTCGACTATTAGATACCCGTTACTCAGCTAAACAACTTAATATAAATATACCTTCTTGTATCTTTTTCGACGCTCGAATCAGCCCGATTTTTATGTTAAAATCGGTACCCAGGGAACACCACGTGGAGGCCGTTGAATTGCAAAGGACAAAAAGTTCAAATTATCAATTTGAATTCGGCGATCTCTTAGAGCTGGCAGCTTTACAGCACGAGCATCAGCTATTGTATTGCGCCATCTACCCCAAGACATTGGTACCACGGGCTATGAAAGGCGGAAATGTAGGCGCTAGCCAGGCTTAAGCGTTTAATGGGTTTTTGGGCGTTAAAGTGGGCGTGGCAAACTTTTATTAGGCCAATCGATAGGTATTGACGAAAGAAATACACATCAAATAAAATTGTCATAATAGCATCAAAACTGTGGCCACAGCTTGTGACTTGTGGGCGTCAGAGGGGGCGTGGCACCATTTTGAAACAAACTTGCGCTGCGTGGGAACTCCTAAAATCTACATGCAAAATGCCAATCTTCTAGCTTTTAAAGTTTCCGAGATCTCAGCGTGCATACGTACGGACAGACGTACAGATGGACATGGCTAGATCGACTCGGCTAGTGATCCTGAATAAGAATATATATACTTTATAGGGTCGGAAAGGCTTCCTTCTACCTGTTACATACTTTTGAAAAATAATAAGGCATTATGTTAAAAATGTAAGAAATAAAAATATATATTATAGATAATAAGTTAGATTTTAAACATGCATACCATAACGGAAATAGGAGAAAGAGCAAATATTATAATTTCCAACATAAAAATAAGAGGCAACCAGTTCATAAGGATAGACTAAAACTTTTTATGGAGTAAACATTTGTAGTATGGCCATACATAAGCAAAAAAAGGAACCCAAAACAAAAAAAAGTTTGTTTCTACTATACATTATAAATCAAATAAATAACCGTTTTTTTATTTTTATAATTAATTTACTTAACGTTACTTCACTGCACTTCAAATAATATATATAATATTATATAACAACAAATCAAAACAATAAATAATCGCATAAGTACAATATACATATAAATATACATACTCAAATAGAAAAACGAAAATTTTGGAAAAATGGCGATTTATTTCTCAACATAATCTCCTTTTAGCTTAAAACACTTGACCCAGTGATACTCCAATTTATTTAATCCGTCTGAAAAATACCTTTTCTTGAGGTCTGCAAAACAGGCCTCTGTGGCGGCGACGATCTCCTCATACAATGTAAATTTGGAAACAAAAAGAAGTCACACGGGGCCAAATCTGGAGAATATGGTTCGACTAATTTGGCCTTGGCGAGGGCGGAAGTGTGAGCCGGTGCGTTGTCATGATGGAAGAGCACTTTGAGCCCATGGGATAGTCTTCGCCTTCTTCGGAGCAGGTTCGCCGGGTGAAGTCCACTGTTTCGACTGTTCCTTGGTCTCTGGTGTGTACCAGTGGATCCATGTTTCGTCGACGGTCACGAAACGACGCAGAAACTACTTCGGATTGCGCTTAAACAGTGTCAAACACTGCTCTGAAGTGGTCTCACGGTTGCGAGCACGCACCCATCGCGCCGACAGCTTTCTCATACCCAAAATTTTATGTAAGATATGACCCACGTGGTCTTTTGACATGCCTACTGTCTAAGCTTTCTCGCGTATCTTCGGGGGCACCTGGGCACCAATTTTTGACGGTCGCCATCGAAGGAGGAGAGTCACCGTACACAGCATTCAAACGTTCTTTGATTTTGCTGTGCGATTTCTCTTCCAATAGAATCACCGACCGAAATTGCTCTTTCTCCATTTTTCTAAAATCCGCGGACACGTTCGATTCCACACGCAAATTTGGACAGTAGCCGTCCACGAGAATGTACTACACAATAGTAAGTTTCTCTTGCGATAGTGACGCCATCGGGAGGTTTGCCTAAGTACTTATTGGACTGCCCTCGTAGTACCGACTTCTCCGCTGCGTAGCTTCCGACGGTGTAACCATTTGGTTTAACCATTCTTTTTAGAGATATAAGAAATTAATCAACAAAAAAAAATGACCACGAAATAGGCACGATGTGCCCAACAGGAAATAATTCGTTTTTTATTAAGCACTTATGTTAAATATAATCAAACGTATAATATACTATGTTCAAACCATAACAATACATACAGTGGTGAAGTAAATGGTAATGAGTTCTCATTCAATTTTTGGAGCTTAAAATTAATATCAGGATACCATCCTGACCAGTCTGTTAATATCAGTGACTGCAAAATTCCAGAGATCCTTCTATTTGCGGTCCCACATTTCTAAAAGCCACAACGACTTTAATAGGAGCAGAATAATTTTTCGAATTATTAACAAATTACAGTTACGGTCAAATTAGACAAGGTCCTGACTTTTCAACTCTGCAGAAAGGGTAGGATGGGTTTTATCTGGTAGATAAAAGGCATCTTTCCTAACAGAAGTTGTGAAAAGTTCCAGTTATAGAGAAGAGGTTTTAGTATCTATTGGCAGGTTTTGGCATCAGGTCGGTTTGCAGTAAGGCTGCCGTTTAAATCTGATCCAAATGAGTTAGGCAACTCTTTTGAAGTTGCAAGACGGCGGTTTTTGTCGCTTGAAAGAACGTTGTCTCGAAACCCTAAAAATTCATGTATTATCCCACATCAATGTGTTCTGCGACCCCCAAGTACGTCGACCAAGTTAAGAGTCTTTTCGATGCGTCTTGTAAATAGTCAACTCAGATTTCTCTAAATGTTATTTTGATGGTTGGACCGACAATTTAAAATGAGTTGTACTCAACGTAATTTCTTTTCCGGCTGCATAAGTAATGGAGATGAAGCGGATAGACAGTTTCAACTTGGAGAAGAGACCCCTCTGAGTCCTTAAGATTATACAATCTAAATTCCGTCACTTATGGAACTGGTAACCTCTTTAAAGAGGTTAAGGGACCATTCTGGATAGTTTGTTAAAAAAAGGGAACATTTTTTTTGTATTTTTCGATAGCTACAAGTGTCTAGAATATCATACTAAAATGTCAAATTGAAATACGTAATTGTTTAAATGTTATGAGTCTCCGAGCCGACAGACTCACAGGAGGTGAGGACCGTTCATAAAACTTTAAACGTTTTCTGGAAAACTACATTTTTCGATCTGGCGACCATCATATCTCAGTCAATTTTTAACGAATCTTAATGTTTTTTTGTTAAATACGCGTAATTAAATTGTCTAAGGAGTGAACTATAATTACATAGGTAGCTTATAGATTGGATTTTTTATCGACAATAAAAGTGAAGAAAATTTCGGTAAAACTTTTATAACGCCGCCATTTTGTTATTTTTTATTACATTTTGATTAATTTAGTTCATTCCATAAACATACACTTACTAAACAAGACAATCTTTGAATTTTTTTTGACCTGTAGAAGGTCAAAAAAATTGTCTAAAAAAAGTCGCCAGCGGGGTTCCAGTTTTGCGCTTTGTCCTCAGTCCTGCTTCGAAAATTATTTCAAAAGTTTGGAAATTTGGAAAAATGATCTTAAATATTATATATCAGAAATATACATAAAAAGTTTGAGTAACTATGTTTTTTCCTCTGTTAAAAAATTCCCGAAAACGATCTATTTTTGACAAAACTAACCAGAATGAAACTTTAAGTGAGTCTGTCAAACATTCTTTGCTGTTATGGGTCGCCAAGCTACAAAACTAATTAAGAAGAAATATCTATTCCTCGGTTTGTGCGTACCGATCCAATGTTACCAATCCAATGACGTCAACGCATCTGAGAGCAGAGTTAAATCCATACCCATATCGGACACAGAGTCAACTAAGGCAGTAGGAATATTGTGGTGGGTACCGAAGATGCCTTCAAGTTACAAATTGACACTGCTGTCATGGGGCAGCGAGCGACAAAACATACTAAATAACATTAGATTTGGATGAGTCGATTTCGATGCATTTAAAAACGGCATGAAATATCATAAAATTTATACTGTCAAAATTAGAAAACATTTATTTTCCTCGATTTGTGCATACCGATCCAATGTCACCGGCACAATTACATGACTTCCCCGAAGCTAATGGAGCTTGCGTGTACATTCGTAGCAGAATTGAAGAAGGTTATAAAATATCGTTTTTGACTTCAATGACAAAAATAGCGCCGCACAAGAATAAGACACTCCCAAGGCTTGAGCTATGTGCCGCTGACCTTCTCGCAGATCTGTCACAGAATCAAGCCCCTATTAAAAGTACCTATCGATCGAATTGTTTATTGATCGGATTCTGATGTTACGCTTCAAGAATGGTCAGTTGAAGCTACATGGCTACATAATCCAACGAAACAGATCACCGCATTTATTGTATTAAGAGGTTGTGACGTCGACGAAATTATACAGTGGATATGGTTTACTGGACCAGCGTATTTGAAAGAGGAAGATTAAAACTGGCCTCAAAATGCACACTTTGAACTAGATAAAAAAGTCCTACTACAAGAAACGAGGAACTGCTTAGGGTATCTGTTTATATGTTCCGGTTTATAAGAAATTGCAAAGGAAAAAGTATAGTATTTGAAAAAAACTGATTATAATGAAACTTTTCTAAAAATTGTGGAGATATTACAGAAGCACGAGTATCATGAAGAAAGGGAAAAAAAGCGTAGAGGCTCCTGCGTTGGTCTAGGCCTTCAGCGATTGAATCCATTCATCCATTAAGACCAAGGACATAATACCGCCCCAACAATGGCTCTTAGGAAGAAAAGTCGCCAGGCATGCAGATGACGAATTTTTCGGCGCCCGAAACCGGCTGACCCCTTATTTTTATTTACTTGATTTGCAGCCCTTAAAAAAATAAGACCCATGCGAAAGTAGAGGAACTTCGCATGAAAACTGACAAACTAGTTTACGTAAAAATAGATGGGCGTGGATAAATCGACTCGAATGTTTATATAGATCAAGAATAAATATATATTTATTTTATGGGTTTTTTTCCCTATGCAATTTGTTGATTGAAATAATAATAATTAAAACTCTCTTCCTTCAGTAGTGGATAAATTATTTGCTTCTTCCTTTTCTTAGTTTAATTACTTTTCCTATGCAATTTGTTCACTGAAATAATAATAATTAGAACTCTCTGCCTTTAGTAGAATATACAATATTAGATGCGGAACTCGTTTTACTTTCTCGTAATTCGTATTACATTATTATCCATTTTATTGACCGGAAACCTCAATTTTTACGTTCTCTTATTCTTTTTTAAAACTTGTTTACTTTTTTGAGGATGATATCTGCTGTTGCAACTGTTGAATGCATCGCAAAATTCTTTGAAGTGGCTGTGTGTGACCTTTTAAGAGTCGATTATTGAATAATATTAATAATAATAATAATATTTTAAAGTAATAATAATATTATTACTATTATATTAAATTATTAATATATATAAATCAATTAAAGATTAAATAATAATGGTAGTTTAAATAATAGTAATAAAACTATTTTTACCATCATGTGTGTATGGCAAAAGTCGATTAAACTTTTGTCCCCAACAGTACACAAATTATGTTTAGTGAACAAGTATTATATTTGACATAATAACAGGAAGGCTATCGATAGCCGTAAAGTGTGCGGGAGGCGGCTCCTACTGGTAAGCAAAACCATGGCGATCTGGCTATTCAATTTACCCCGTGCACTCTGAGTTATATCCGAATTGGCCGATATGAGAGAGAAGTATTGGAATATTGGATGGAATTGGGATTGGACAAATAAAGGCCAGTAAATGCCACATCCAACAAGTCGTAGATCGGAATGTCAAACTTGTTTTTCCGAGCCGTTAAAGTAAATCAGTGAGTCAAATTAGGTTTTTTAATCACTGAAGTGTTTTATTTTAAATAAATATATTTTTATCCCGGTTTACCGTAGTTCCTGAAGTAAGGACCACAGATGTTTAGTTGGCTAACATTCGCCTCGCCATAATTTCGGGTACGTTAACTGGAAGTGTGCAGCCACCAGTCGCCACGCCATAATTCCTTAAACTTAGGAAATAGTTTGACTGAGCGGAAACCCACGCTCCACCTTGCTTCACCAGACTCGACAGAAATCCTCGAACTGAACTGTAAATCTTCGCAATTATACTCTCCTGCCCCAATTATTCCTTTTTGAGCTCCAGTAGGGAAAGTAGGATTTTAAAAAGTTGTCTAGAACACCAACAAGTAAACCCTTGTGAACAGTCTGTTTTTCAATGCTAGCTTTCACCCCTTGTTGAGAGTGACCATATCAAGCTAAATAGCAGGTTTGCCCTCAAAGTACAAAGAAAAATATAATGGTTGAAATTCCTCTGTAAGAAACATCTTTTATTTTCAAATTAAATGTTAATGGCCTGAAATGTTTACGTGAATAGTTATGGTTAGGGAAATGGGATGATAATATGGTTTATTTACCTTTTCAGTATTAGGAAAAACATTTTATTAGTATTGTCTACAGTTATCAATTTCTGTATAGCGCGCTATAAAAAATGCAGTTCGTACCAATAGTGGCGCCCAAGCTAAACAAAAAAAAAATATAAATAATAAAGACGACGACGTCTCCCAATTTAAAGTTGTGTGGCCAGCCCCAAACACGAGTAGGTGCATGGGTAGGTGGAAAAGATCAAAGAAACATGGCGGAAGTCTTTCCTTCTGTGGAAACTTCCCAGTCAAGAATTATGAAGTGGACCGTCATTACTGCGTTTTAGCAGCAAAAAAAATTTTCCGTCACTGGGAGTAACACTAAAACAAATCTACATTAATAAGATTGATGACAATTTTCACAGATCTATCACATCTGTGATATATATTTCTTTAATTTTGTTTGAGTAGCGTGAGTAAATTTTAATATCCTTTCGGTTATAAGCTTTAATGTGTGGTCGCAATTTTATATAGAAATTGCATATGATAGGACGGAGCCCAGAACAGTCGTACTTCTTAACTGGCGGCCATCACCAGGCGTGATGGCTAGTTCAGTTGACGCGTGAAGAAACGAAATTGTTATCGATTAAAAAAAAATGGGCACCGGAAATGATCGGTTCCATCTCCCCTGGATTAGATCTGAAAAGTAAGTAGTAATTCTAATGCGGCGCAACAGGAATCGAAAATTTTTGAATGCATTAGAAAAAGTAGAGAGAGGGAAAGGCTATTCCAGAAACTCTATATTGACTTTTTTGGAACTTTTCCTAGTTCCAAAAGAGGTCAAGAAAGAATTTTCATCGTGGTGGACAATTTTGCAAAGTATGCATTCCTAAAGGTCGTTAGGGACGCGATGGCGGATTTTCTGGTGAATAAGGTTTTAAGGTACGGAGACGCCTTCGCCCCTTAGTGTGATAAGATGTTTTGGCAGTCGGTTTGTATGTGAGAAGTTAAAAAACGTCTCCGTTATCGACGCCAACCCCGTGTCCAAGAATATAACTTGATTTTTCACATAACGGTGCCACTTCATCCCCAGAATTCTCCTGATAGTCTTGAGGAGCTAGTAAATTTTATCAAGTTTCTTCCTCCCTATCCCAAAGACTGGATTAATTTATCCCTACCAAAAAGCGGACTATCTAAAGTAACACCGGTGTATGTCACCTTTTCTTCGTGCATGGTAGGTTACGCTTTTGAGTCGGTCTACGCTCTACAGATACAGATACAGATACATTCTGAAGGTTGTTTCCCAATGCTTTGAGTCTCGCAGTTTTTTGGACGATTCGCAGCTTCTTGGACGAAGATTATCTGGTTTAATGTGCGTCTAGTTCTGAGATTGGGGTCGCTATCCGGAGTACTCCAAAACAATGGTTGAAATTTCTGTGCAAGATACATTAATCTAATTGAATTTTTATGGCCTAAGATGTTTACAATTTCCGTGGTTTTCATTTTGTTGTTAATATTTTCTTTGCTACTTCTCGGTGGACAGAACGGCCTCTCCAGAAGATCGGTCTATTATCGGACGCTTAAAGTTTCTTGAAGGTATGAATGAAGTATTAAACCAATCTTGTTTCATCTTTGCCCTTACCTGAAGCAATCAAGATATTAGAGATAAATATATTTCTGAATAACGCTTGCTCGGTCCAAGGGGAGCCAATGCCGAGAAAATTAAATCAATGAGAGGCAGATGCAGCACTACGCGGATGAGGAAAACGAAGACGAGGTAACAGAAGAGCCTGAATAAAAGTTAGATCAGACTAAGGATGGCCTTGGAACCGACAGTTTAGAAAAAATCGTCATCGAGCTGGTAGAACGAGCTCTAGTCTTCAAACTCGGATGCGGGTATTGTAATGGCGAATCGTCGATTGCTTCTAAAAGATTGCGTTGACATGTATCTCAAAATAAAAATAGAAAATCATAAGTTTAAACTAAGCCAAACAACGTCCATTTATGGGATGTAGTTAGTACTCAAGGAAATGCAGCCAATATTAGATCCTTTTGAGAGTCGACTAACTATTCTGCCGGCGAAGAACATTGGTAGTGCACGTCATAAGCACGAATATGCGCAACATGCAATGTCATATTTTCGTCATTACGGTTGGCCAGATCTCTTTAATACTTTTACCTGTATTCCAAAACGGATAGATATTATTCAATTGCGGACAAACATCAAGTGATAGAAACGACATCACATTCGGGCAAAAAAATTCGATCCCTAATGAAATTCATTGTTAAACAACGCGTCTTTGGAGATACAAGATGCTGGATGTATTTAATCGAATGGCAAAAGCGAAAGAATTTAGCTTGACCAAATAGATGACATCATTCGTGCCGAGATTTCTGATCATGAACGATGCGGTCACGAAATACGTACAATATAGTACGGAATCGACACGGAGGAAACAACCGGGGCGAAACCAATAACGGAAACAATGACAATAACAACAGTTATGTAAGAATAGCCCAAGACAACTCGGGAAACTCTCAACCCTCTTCAGAAGCACAACAGTAAACCAAAAAGTTTACCCCATCCATCTTAGTAATAACACATTCGTAACTTTTAATAATACAGAAACAAATAAAAAACTTGTTTTCTTAGTGGTCAGTGGTGAAGACATTTCAATATTAAAAGAAAATTCTGAAATTTTTCATGGCATTCAGAAAAATGATAAAATTACTATTCAATGCATAGGCCATGAATGAATAAAAACCAGAGGATTAATTTTCATAGAGATACAGAAAGGTAAATGTATTATTCCACATGATTTTCATATAGTAAATTTGCATTTCGCAATACCATGTCATGAAATAATAGGCATTGATTTCATAAAGAAATTCAATTGTCAATTAGACTTCAATCCCACTGAAGATTTATGTTCCAATAACATACAGTTCTGTTAAAAATTCCATAATTCCACCATCAAGATCTTAAGTCGTCCAAAGAATTCACACATACAAATTTAAATTTCCCAATTTATGTTCCAATAACATACAGTTCTGTTAAAAATTCCATAATTCTACCATCAAGATCTGAAGTCGTCCAAAGAATTCACACACATGAAATAGTTCAAACTAACCCCGAATTAAAAGAAAAAATTGTCTTATCTCAACTAACAAAAAAATTTCCCCCACAATTCAAGGAAAAATTAACAGATATATGCACCAAGTATAGTGATATATTCGGACTCGAGACCGAATCAATTTCCACAAATAATTTTTACAACAAAAGTTAAGATTGAAGGATGACGAACCCGTAAACATAAAAAATTATAGAAATCCTCATAGTTAAAAAGATGAATTTGAAGAAAAAGTCCAAAAGCTAATTAACAACAAAGTCGTGAAACCCCCTGTATCACCATATAATAGCTTTTGTTAGTACCAAAAAAATTTCTTCCCGATTCTGACAAGATAAAATGGCGATTAGTAATTGACTATTGTCAGATTAATAAAAAACTGTTGTCGGATAAATTTCCGATACCTAAAATTTTTTTTTTATAACATTTGCTTTTTTATTGAATCTTCTCCTAATTTTGAGAATAACAATAAGTTTACGAATCTTAACATTAAAATTTAACTAACAAGTCGGTCACTGGGTGGGTAAGTCATGGCGTGATTTGTTGATCAACCTTGCAAGACCTCTCGCCAGGCGGTTAGGGTGCAACGACTGCTTGGTACAGAATTTTTCCTTCTGTTCTGCAATCACTTCTTTGACTGGTGGAATGCTTAAGTCGCGATGTATGTCTTCGTTGCGAACGTACCACGGTGCCCCGGTGATTGTTCTCAAGATCTTCGAATGAGCTCGCTGGACTATGTCAATATTTGTTTTGCTGACATTCCCCCATAACTGAGAGCCGTACATACATATAGGTTTTAGTACCGAGTTATACAGCAGGACTTTTTATATTTAAAGCTAAGGGGAGACCGAGCGTTGATAAGCCAATGAAGGCTACTGGCTTTTAGCTTTAGGTGTGTTCTTTTGGCTTCAATGTGCCGGCTCCATGTGAGTCTTCTGTCGAGGTGTACTCCTAGGTATGTCACTTCGTTTGCTTGCCGGAGTAGAGTATGGTTTAACATGAGCGGCGGGCAGTTTTGCCTGTTCAGGGTAAACGTAACGTGCTTGCATTTTTGTTCGTTCGCTTTAATTCGCCAATCTGATAGCCACTTTTCAACATCGACCAGATGAAGAGCTAGCTGCGCAGTTGCTTGCATGGGACATTTTGAGCGGCTGAGAATATCTGTATCATCAGCAAACGTAGATGTTGTTAGTCGTGTGCTTGCTGGGATGTCTGCTGTATAGAGGACATATAATGTTGGCCCAAGCACGCTACCTGGAGGAACTCCAGCTCCAGCTCGTCAGTTATAGCAGTGTTGCATTTCAGAGCAAATTTAAGACTCTAAAAGCTTGTGGGTGTTTTAGGGGAGCATTGTCTTAATCTTGTTCATTAGACCTTCTAGCCAAACTCTGTCAAATGCTTGAGAGACATCTAAAAATATGGGAGTACGGTACTCTCGGTTTTCGAACTAGGTCCCGGCTTTGCTATTATTATTATAATCGACTTTTTCCATCTCACTGGAAAGAGGCCAAGTTTTGCGATGGCATTAAAAAGCTGGGTGATAGTGCCAACGTCGCAATATGGGAGCTTAATGATCATTTTGGGAGTTATGAGGTCGCAGCCCGGGGATTTTTTCGGATTCAGCTGTATTTGATGATGTTAACGATTTCGTTTGGGCGAAACTCAATTCGTTCATGTTGAAGCTGAGGCTCATATCGTAAAGTCGGCAAAGTGAATGCACTAGTGGCAGGATTTGGTTGGAAGACATTTTTAAGGTGGTTGACAAACGTGCTGGCTTTGTCTGCATTGTTGCGCGCCCAGCCGCCTGTGGAATTTCTAATAGGCATCTCAGTTACTTTTGGTGAGCTAAGAGTTGGGTGAGCTCTCCATAGTGAGTATTTTGTACTAGATGTTGACAATTGCTCTATAGCGTTGCCTAGCAGATAGCGATCTGTGGAATTGCCACTCTCGACGTACACGTTGCTTTTCGAGGACGAGCTGTTCGATTTGTAGATTTGTCTTCTTTTGGTTACATTGTGTACTTGTAGTTTGAGGTATTGAAACTCAAGCTGAAGATACGAGTACAGACTCCAGTGTAGTAACAAAGCTGTCTACTTTGGCTTCATCGTTGAGATGCGGACATAGCTCAATGTGTGAGCTAATATATTTTCTGTACTTTACCCAATTGGTTTTCTGTGATGTCAATTTAAACGATTGTTCCAATGATCCTGTATGTCGGCGAAGAATAAAAAGGACAGGCGAGTGATCAGATGAAAGATCCGAAACGCATTCGGCGTTCCACGCTAACGACTGCCTTAGGGCAGCCTCTGTAGTTAGCAGTGTGATTGCCACCGCAGTTGCCGCACTTTTTCGAGTAGCAGTCTTCTTTGCTCGCTGGGCAGTGTGCGGAGTCATGAAGCTTTCCACAAACTACACACACCGGGCGCAGTTTACAGTATGGCCATATTCATTGCGTCTGTGCGGTTCCTCAACTGTAATTCTGCGGTGCAGCAGAAACTGAAGATTGCTTCCTTTTCTCGACTTCAGTAGATTAGGCTGCATCAACGTCATAGGAGTCTGCCAAGATTTTAAATCGGTTTGAGTTCATGAGCGTTTCTATTCCAGTTAGGCTAGCATTGCCACGGGTTGTTTTACATTGCGAATTTATAGCGCTCAGTTTTCTTTTGATTTGAATTTAGCAATTCATACCAGTCTGCACAGCCGGCTTAACACATTCATTGTTTTTGTTCGTTTGTTTTTCGGGCAGCGCAGCGGCAGACGTATTAATATTTGCGCTGCTAGCTGATGATGTCATTAAACGCGCAGTCGATACAGTTGCGGTTGTTGTTGTAGTTACAGTTGATGTTTTAAAGAAATTGCGGTGCTAGTTACTGCTGATGAGTATTGGTTATTGCATACCTGCCTTAAAGCACACTCAGCGCTCTTTGGCTGCAGAGACGTCGATGTTAGCGAGGGGGGGCAAGAACGCGCTCTCTCGCTCGCTACGTTGGGGGTAGTTGCCCGCGCTCGATCAGAGTTTGCATTATATTCGGTTGCTTTAAAAGAGAAGTACGCTTTATTTCTTTGTACTGAGAGCCGTCTCTCGTCTTGCCTACGTTGACGTGGTAAAGTTAATAAGAGATTTTTAAGTGTTAAGTTTTATATCAATTAATTGACCAATCAATATAACATTCGTTTTGGTAGCGTTTTTCGCGTTATAGTGATTTATTAAACCGTCTTCTTTATGATTTTTTGATACTTTTCCGGAGAACTAAATCCGTCTGCTGCGACGTCGGTTTTATTTTATAATGGAACTGTCAACAAAGTCAACGTTGTCGACAACGTTTATAATTGAATTTTATACGAACCCTGTGACACAAATACAAGGATAATATGTCAGAAGATAATTTTCATCAAATTCGTGTCAGAGCCAGAATTCATAATATTGAGATGAATAATCGAAAATATCTGTTACCTCAGGTGCGGTAGTTTATTAATCAGGTTAGGAATACCAGCGTCAAATCTTGAAATGAATGACGCATTTAATCGAGAATTCGAACGGGAACGTGAATATGATCACCAGGAATTAGATTTAGTAGTTCAAACGAAGAAGTTCAATACAAAAAAAGTTAATGATACTTTAATGAAGGCAATAGATGATGAAAATGGTGGCTTATATTTCCTAGATGCTCTTGCTGAAACTGTTAAGACATTCCTCCTGTCAGTAGTTCGTGCGATATCCAACATAGCGGTTGGAGTTACTTTTTTTAGAATAATATTCACATTGTCGAATCTATGGAGCTATCGTTATCTATGAATAGAGCGGATTAATATCATTTCCAAATAATTTCTGTAATTTGGACTCATTAAAAATCGAACTTATAAACAATGTATTGTAAAACATTATTTCTAACTACAAAAATAATGAATGGTTGAGTGAGCGATCAATTTTACTAGCTAAAAATAAAAATTTGACCTGAACTACATATTTAAATAAAAAATCATTATAACAATGCATTTATTCAAATCTATTGTGAGAGTCATGTATTTAGGTAAACAGCAACCTTTGTACTAAAATACAGATATAATAATAAATGATTAATGTAGGTACATAATTTTTTGTTGTATATTTTCTAATAAAACAAAAAATTAATAAATTAAAAAATCAGCTTACTTATTGCCTTTAAGGCGGAACAGAGTTCGACGGGTTAGGACTAGGAAGAACTAAGCAGTATATAATTAATGGCATTTTAGCGGCAAAGCAAGAAATTGCATCACAGGGCGTAAAATTGTGCAATAGCTCAATCTATGATAATTTTGTAATTAGACTTGGTTATGTAATATATATTTATTTATTAGTATTTGTGCCCTTTCTTATTTCTGTTTAAGTAGAGGTAGGGTTCTTGGAATATGTTTGTGTGTTATTGTAATTTTTGGTCAGTTATAAACTTAAATATATGGTCACGACCCCTGATAGTATTCTGATTTATTATATAATATTTATTTATTACTAGCGGTACCCTGTCATGCTTTGCTGTGGCATATTACTGGTTGCATAAATAATAAGACACAAAGCAAAAATTTCATAACCAGTTAATTTTGTAACACTTGTGAATATACAATGTTTTTTTTTCCGTTATCGGCCTAAATGTATAGGCTACTTGGTTACCTTGTCACGCTTTTCTGTGGCATATTACTGGATGTATAAATAATAAGACACAAAGCAAAAATTTCATAACCATTTAATTTTTTAACACTTGTGAGTATACAATGTTTTTTTTTCCGTTATCGGCATAAATGAATAGGGTATTTGGTTTAACAAGCAGACTACTTCGGATTAGATTTCTGTAGAGCGTTTTCTCTAGCCCCAGCGGTCCTAGGGAAGCCAAAGCCAAGCAACGTTACGAAAGGAGAAGAAGTTAACGTAAGGCAGAGCACTACTCGGATAAGGAAAACGAGGACGAGGTAACGGGAGAGCCTGGATCCTGGAGCCTTTCTGTGGAAGAAAAGAAGAAGTCAGATCAGAAGTTAGATGGAGTTAGTGAAAGGAGGTCGAGTTTTAAAGGAGCGTCCCAGTCGCAATCCTTGGACAAATAGAAAATAGTCGCAGATGAAATCGACAAGATGCAGGAAAAAAGCTTGAGTCCGTGGAGAAATTGCATGACGGTGGTGGCAACACCTGAAAATACAGCTTATGTCTGTATGTACGGAAGCTGAATACGTTGACAGTAAACAATTCCTACCCATTGCCCGGTATCGATGGAGTCCTCTCCAGAATTGACCAAACGTATAACATATTAAGTCTCGATCTCAAGTTCGCTTTCTGGCGTATCGAACTAAAGGACAAGAGCAAGGAAGACAAGGCGTTCACGGTTTCAGGCAGATCGTTGTACTTATTTCAGTCGATGCCATCCAATATGAACCCTCACCAGTTAAATTACTCAGGCACGAAACAGAAGTGCTTGGCGGCAATACTAGGCATTCGCAAATTAAAGCCATATGTGGAACGAATGCGGTTTACGTGCATAACAGATCACGGTCGCCTGAAGTGGTTAATGACGATGAAGGATCTATCAGGACGATTCCCTTGTAAGCCCTTCTGCTGCAAGAATCTGATTTTGGCATCAAGCATCGCAAAGGCAGCGAAAACTTAGTTGCTGATAACAATCTCGATGCATCAAGGTACTCCTGATAGATCTATCGCAGTTGTTAGGTTTCAAGACTACAAAATGCGCTGCTGAGGAAATTCTGGAGTTAATGTATGATGTGAAAACAAACCGGGCTAAGGCCAGGGAAACGTGAGTTCATACATAGTTGCTATGTAGGCAAAGAGTCCAAAACGAAACCATTTCAGAAACTTTATTTTGACTTGTTTAAAAAAGTATCCTAGGTCTAAACGCAGTCAAGAATGAATACTTTCGTGGTTAGGGGTGTGTAGCCAATGCGCACCAAAAATACATTTCGTACCAAGAGTGGCGCCCAAACTAAACAACAACATTTTAAACAAGAAAGAAAGAAAACATCGGCAAGCCGAGATGTATATACCCTTGCAATTATTACAAATAGACTACATTACGCTTTATATGCCTTTATAGTATTACTAAAAACAATGAAGACATATCGATTTTGCACTGCATTTTGTTATCTTTTCTATGGCAGTTATATGATATCGTTGTCCGATTTTAATTTAATTGAAACCGTAATTATTAAATATTACCAAATATTTAAATATAACCAAATCCCAAAGAACAAAATAAAAACAACAAAGTTATAATTTTTTTGAATTTGTTTCCGATGGGAGCTATATGGTACAGTCGCCTGATCCGGCTCGTTCCGACTTATATTCTACCTGCAATATAAACACAACTTCTAGGAAAGTTTCAAGCAGTTAGCTGCAAAACTAAAGGAGTAGTTTGCGTAGAAACGGACTTTTGACTGAAATTATAATACACTCTGCAAGGCTTTAGACATTATCGAGACGACCAAGACTTGCAATTTTAAGCATGGCTCTCCAGTCCGACCTCCGACGTGACATTGCACTGGGATGTGGGTGATGTATTCGTCGATACCGACAATCTTAAATACCCCTTTGGCAATAGAACAATGTGAATAACTAGAATTGACAAATCTACTGACAAAAACATAAATTTAAATTTAAAAAAAAAAGAAAGATAAAAACATTACCAACAAGAAAGGAAAGCTAACTTCGGGCGGAGCCGAAGTTGATATACCCTTGCAGAATATTCTGTAAATAATATTCTCCAAAATTATTCATATGATGCATTCTTAATACAAATAAAAATCCCAACTTCCTAACTTTAAAAACACCAAAGTTATGGCAATTTCAATCGTTCAGTTATATGGCAGCTATAGGATATAGTCGGCCGATCCCGGCCGTTCCGACTTATATACTGCGTGCAAAGGAAAGAAGGGTGTGTGCAAAGTTTCAATTCGATAGCTTTAAAACTGAGAGACTAGTTCGCGTAGAAACAGACAGACGGACAGACGGACAGACGGACAGACGGACATGGCTATATCAACTCAGGAGGTGATCCTGATCAAGAATATATATACTTTATAGGGTCGGAGATGTCTCCTTCACTGCGTTGCACACTTTTGACCAAAATTATAATACCCTCTGCAAGGGTATAAAAACAGCTCAAGAAAATTGGTTAGAGTCTGACTTAAACTTAAGTGTTGAAAAACCAAAACATAACCCAATGGTATACGAAATAATTACTCAAAGGGCAAATATAAAGAACATTTCGAATGCCATCACAGAATTTAATGGACAGAAACTCCACCTACAAAGATTTGTTCAGCATTGAAATTAATCAATTTAACAAAAGGAGCTTTAGCTTGCTTCTCTAGCTGTTGAATTAATAAAACCAAATATAATATGTTCAACTCAAGATCAGGATAAAAAAACTATAATTGCAAAAATAACAAATTGCAAGAAATTATTGATGGTCATCCGATGTAGTAAAAGCTAAAACGGCTAATACAAACCAAAGGGGCAAAACAGGTGAAAATTTACAACAGAAATTAATAATTTGCAAAAGATACAAGTTTTTACAATGTAGTACTGAAATGACAGGCATTGCGAACTAAATACTATATACCGGAAGAGGAAAAATCCTTTCGCGGTAATAACTATAGAGGTAATTATCAAGGTAGAGGAAATAGCTGCGGTAACTACCAGAACAACGGCTTCTACCAAAACAACGGTTATATGAGCTAAATAACTCCGCACAAATGAGAAAAGGAGTGTGAATAATCACACAGGTAGAGGCCGAAGTATAGGCGAGAGAGTGTGGTGCCGTGTGCACCAAAAGGGACTGAATAAGTTAGAGCGAGATGGCTAGATCGGGGAGTCCAAAAGGAATAACGGTAGGACACAGACTTTGGACTCTAAAGGTCGAACGGTAATGGCCGTAGCCATTAAGGACGCCCGTCGTTCATCACTAGTGTCTCGAGAGTCGAGAGTACGGCTAGGCGTACGCTTTGAGAACCCAGTGCCTGTGCACCCTAGTTTGGGAACAGCGACGTATCCCTAAGCCCTTACAGCTTACAGTCAACAGTCAACGCGTCCCGGAGCAACCATGGTGGAAGAAGAGCTACGACGGAGCACCCGATAAACAGCGGAGAGGGCGTCATGTCTCTACTGTGTCACCTGGGCCACGTCGGCAAATAAAGATCCTCACATATATAGATTCCAATCTTCTGTGCGTTCTCACTAGACAATAGGGCGGTCGCTTTTTATATAAAGTTGGTGGGACGAACACACATATCTACTGAGAGAGCCGCTAGAGATTCGCATCGAACAGAATAAACATAATCAGAAAAATTAGATAGTTTTCTAGTTAAAAACGACCAAAAACTTTGTGGTGGCTAAAATTATTAATTTGCAAAAATAAAACGAACGAACACGAAAAGAAGAAACGGCTCAATTCAATTTCAACGAATGACATTCTATATTTAGACAAATTACTTAGAGCCTAGCTTAACGAAGGTTGGCGAAGACGGAGCCCTAAACTAACTTACAATATACTTAGATTTTTAACAATTTCATGAAAACTTCATAACTCTAGCCAACACCGGCCCGTTGAACACATATCGTGCTTCAACGGATTGTAATCGGAGCCAACTTGTGAATGGCCCGCCGAAAAAGGCCTCCTTCACTAGTCCGGAAGTCAACCACCCTGACCATGCCGTCCTTCCCTGCGTACCTGGCGACAATTCTCCCGAGGAGCCTGCCTCCTATAGTCCGTCCATGAGCGGAGCCCGCGCTGGTGTGAACACAAATTCGCATCAGCTTTTTGATACGAATTCGCGAATCGCGTCCACCCGGGACGCCGTGAAAAATTAGATAGATGTCTAATTAAAGGACCGAACAACTTGGTGGTGGCTAAAATTATTAATTTCCAAAACAAAACGAACGAAAACGAAAAAAAACGTCTCTACGGCTCAATTCAATTTCAACGAATGACATTCTATATTTATACAAATTACTTAGAGCTTAACTTAACGAACTTAGAACTTAGAGAACTTTATCGTACTCCCGCCTTCGCCTTAAACTAACTAACCCTACACTATCGTTACGAACTATGACAGAGGCCGTAGAAATTATAGAGGAAGCAACCGTGGTGGAAATAATA